>CM060731.1:43368777-44568777 GCA_030704615.1 Takakia lepidozioides
TCCAAATTTTGCACCCAGAACATTGAAATGCTCAGCTCAAACAGTGTGCGTTGCCGCACACTGTCTGAGCTGGCAGTGAAGGGTTCATTTCACCCTCACACAGGTGCCCCTGAAGTCCAAATTTTGCACCCAGAAACATTGAAATGCTCAGCTCAAACAGTGTGCGTTGCCGCACACTGTCTGAGCTGGCAGTGAAGGGTTCATTTCACCCTCACACAGGTGCCCCTGAAGTCCAAATTTTACACCCAGAAACATTGAAATGCTCAGCTCAAACAGTGTGCGTTGCCGCACACTGTCTGAGCTGGCAGTGAAGGGTTCATTTCACCCTCATAACAGACACAAGACCAAATTTTGAACCCTAAACATTGAAAGGTCCTCAAACAGTGTGCGTTGCCGCACACTGTTTGGCTGGTTTTGAAGGGTTCATTTCATCAGATAACAGTGAAGACCAAATTTTGCACCCTCACTCAAACAGTGTGCGTTGCCGCACACTGTCTGAGCTGGCAGTGAAGGGTTCATTTCACCCTCACTAACAGACATCAAGACCAAATTTGCACCCTAAAACAGGGAAATGTTCAGCTCAAACAGTGTGCGTTGCCGCACACTGTTTGAGCTGGCAGCACAGTGTTCATTTCATCCCAGATAGGTGCCCCTGAAGTCCAAATTTTGCATTAAGAAACATTGAAGTGCTCAGCTCAAACAGTGTGCGTTGCCGCACACTGTTGGGCTAACAGTGAAGGGTTGATCTCATCCTTAGAGACGTGCCCCTGAAGTCCAAATTTTTGCACCCTAGAACATTGAAATGTTCAGCTCAAACAGTGTGCGTTGCCGCACACTGTCTGCGCTGGCAGTGAAGGGTTCATTTCACCCTCACACAGGTGCCCCTGAAGTCCAAATTTTGCACCAGAAACATTGAAATGCTCAGCTCAAACAGTGTGCGTTGCCGCACACTGTCTGAGGTGGCAGTGAAGGGTTCATTTCACCCTCACACAGGTGCCCCTGAAGTCCAAATTTTGCACCCAGAAACATTGAAATGCTCAGCTCAAACAGTGTGCGTTGCCGCACACTGTCTGAGCTGGCAGTGAAGGGTTCATTTCACCCTCACACAGGTGCCCCTGAAGTCCAAATTTTACACCCAGAAACATTGAAATGCTCAGCTCAAACAGTGTGCGTTGCCGCACACTGTCTGAGCTGGCAGTGAAGGGTTCATTTCACCCTAACATAACAGACATCAAGACCAAATTTTGAACCCTAAACATTGAAAAGGTCTGCTCAAACAGTGTGCGTTGCCGCACGCTGTTTGAGCTGGTTTTGAAGGGATCATTTCATCCTCAGATAACAGTCAGCAAAGACCAAATTTTTGCACCCTTAAACATTGAAATGTTCAGCTCAAACAGTGTGCGTTGCCGCACACTGTCTGAGCTGGCAGTGAAGGGTTCATTTCACCCTCACATAACAGACATCAAGACCAAATTTTGCACCCTAAAACAGGGAAATGTTGAGCTCAAACAGTGTGCGTTGCCGCACACTGTTTGAGCTGGCAGCACAGTGTTCATTTCATCCCGAGATAGGTGCCCCTGAAGTCCAAATTTTGCATTAAGAAACATTGAAGTGCTCAGCTCAAACAGTGTGCGTTGCCGCACACTGTTTGGGCTAACAGTGAAGGTTGATCTCATCCTCAGAGACAGTGCCCCTGAAGTCCAAATTTTGCACCCTAGAACATTGAAATGTTCAGCTCAACAGTGTGCGTTGCCGCACACTGTCTGAGCTGGCAGTGAAGGGTTCATTTCACCCCTCACACAGGTGCCCCTGAAGTCCAAATTTTGCACCCAGAAACATTGAAATGCTCAGCTCAAACAGTGTGCGTTGCCGCACACTGTCTGAGCTGGCAGTGAAGGGTTCATTTCACCCTCACACAAGGTGCCCCTGAAGTCCAAATTTTGCACCCAGAAACATTGAAATGCTCAGCTCAAACAGTGTGCGTTGCCGCACACTGTCTGAGCTGGCAGTGAAGGGTTCATTTCACCCTCACACAGGTGCCCCTGAAGTCCAAATTTTGCACCCAGAAACATTGAAATGCTCAGCTCAAACAGTGTGCGTTGCCGCACACTGTCTGAGCTGGCAGTGAAGGGTTCATTTCACCCTCACACACACAGGTGCCCCTGAAGTCCAAATTTTGCACCCAGAAACATTGAAATGCTCAGCTCAAACAGTGTGCGTTGCCGCACACTGTCTGAGCTGGCAGTGAAGGGTTCATTTCACACTCACACAGGTGCCCCTGAAGTCCAAATTTTGCACCCAGAAACATTGAAATGCTCAGCTCAAACAGTGTGCGTTGCCGCACACTGTTTGGGCTGACAATGAAGGGTTCATTTCATCCGCAAACAGGTGCCCCTGAAGACCAAATTTTGCACCCTAAACATTGAAATGTTCAGCTCAAACAGTGTGCGTTGCCGCACACTGTTTGGGCTGACAGTGAAGGGTTCATTTCATCCTCAAACAGGTGCCCCTGAAGACCAAATTTTGAACCCAGAAACATTGAAATGTTCAGCTCGAAACAGTGTGCGTTGCCGCACACTGTTTGGGCTGACAGTGAAGGGTTCATTTCATCCTCAGAGAGGTGCCTCTGAAGTCCAAATTTTGCACCCTGAAACATTGAAGTGTTCAGCTCAAACAGTGTGCGTTGCCGCACACTGTTTGGGCTGACATTGAAGGGTTCATTTCATCCTCAAACTGGTGCCCCTGAAGTCCAAATTTTGCACCCTGAAACATTGAAGTGTTCAGCTCAAACAGTATGCGTTGCCGCACACTGTTTCAGCTGACAGTGTAGGGTTCATTTCATCCTCAGATAGGTGCCCCTGGAGTTCAAATTTTCCACCCAGAAACATTGAAATGCTCAGCTCAAACAGTGTGCGTTGCCGCACACTGTCTGAGCTGGCAGTGAAGGGTTCATTTCACCTCACATAACAACATCAAGACCAAATTTTGCACCCTAAAACATTGAAATGTTCAGCTCAAACAGTGTGCGTTGCCGCACACTGTTTGAGCTGGCAGCACATTGTTCATTTCATCCTGAGATAGGTGCCCCTGAAGTCCAAATTTTGCACCAAGAAACATTGAAGTGCTCAGCTCAAACAGTGTGCGTTGCCGCACCCTGTTTGGCTGACAGTGAAGGGTTCATTTCATCCTCAAACAGGTGCCCCTGAAGACCAAATTTTGCACCTTGAAACATTGAAATGTTCAGCTCGAACAGTGTGCGTTGCCGCACACTGTTTGGGCTGACAGTGAAGGGTTCATCTCATCCTCAGAGAGGTGCCTCTGAAGTCCAAATTTTGCACCCTGAAACATTGAAGTGTTCAGCTCAAACAGTGTGCGTTGCCGCACACTGTTTGGGCTGACATTGAAGGGTTCATTTCATCCTCAAACTGGTGCCCCTGAAGTCCAAATTTTGCACCCTGAAACATTGAAGTGTTCAGCTCAAACAGTATGCGTTGCCGCACACTGTTTAAGCTGACAGTGTAGGGTTCATTTCATCCTCAGATAGGTGCCCCTGGAGTTCAAATTTTCCACCCTGAAACATTGAAATGTTCAGCTCAAACAGTGTGCGTTGCCGCACACTGTTTGAGCTGGCAGTGCAGGGTTCATTCCATCCTCAGAAAGGTACCCATGAAGTCCAAATTTTGCACCCTTAAACATTGAAATTTTCAGCTCAAACAGTGTGCGTTGCCGCACACTGTTTGAGCTGGCATTGCAGGGTTCACTCCATCCTCAGAAAGGTACCCATGAAGTCCAAATTTTGCACCCTTAACATTGAAATGTTCAGCTCAAACAGTGTGCGTTGCCGCACACTGTTTGAGCTGGCAGTGCAGGGTTCATTCCATCCTCAGAAAGGTGCCCCTGAAGTCCAAATTTTGCACCCAGAAACATTGAAATGTTCAGCTCAAACAGTGTGCGGCGCCGCACACTGTTTGGGCTGGCTGGGAAGGGTTCATTTCACCTGCAGATAACTGACTCCAAGGCCAAATTTTGCACCCTACAACATTGAAAAGATCTGCTCAAACAGTGTGCGTTGCCGCACACTGTTTGAGCTGGCAGTGCGGGGTTCATTTCATCCTCAGAAAGGTGTCGTTGAAGGAAGAATTTTGCACCCTTAAACAGTGACATGTGCAGCTCAAACAGTGTGCGGCAACGCACACTGTTTGAGCTGCCGCTGAATGGTTCTTTCTTTCACAAATACCTGCCATTGAAAGCCGAATTCTTCACAAATATGGGTCCTGTAGATTTTACCTTTTTCCTAGCTACTCGAGAAGACTCCCCAGTTGCCGGGGACCCTTTCCGCTTCGGGCTGCTCTCTTCGCCGACTATGTAGGTGAGCCTCTCCCCCTTCCTCTTTCCCGTGGTCAGATCGTTCGTGAGGCCAGTGTCAACATCTTCCTCCATGTCGTCTGTCTCTCCCTCAGACGCAGTGTCCTCCTCGCCTGTTCCTGGAACTATGGTGGGTTGTTGTTCTTCTCCAGATTCCTGCTCCTCCATCGCCACACTTTCCTGTATTCCCTCTTCTTCCTCCTTTCCTCTTCCTCCACTCTTTCCATCCTCATTCTATATCTAGCTCTATTCCTGTTTCTAGAACTCGTGAAGTATAATGACTTCCTTCTCTTTCTCCTCCGCTGGAAACAAGGGCTCCCCACGATGCCCCTGGAGCTCTCCAGTTTGACGTTTGCAACAAGTGCTGGTATCGCATGTAACAAAAATAAAAATGGACGTTGTCAACCGTATTTGGATGCGGGTGTTGATATTGTGTGCGAACGGAATTCATCCATTTTGTCGTCTTTGTATTACCCAGCTAATAAAGCGCCGAAGAAAAAGAACATCCGTTGCATGCATTTGCGATATATGTCAGATGTACTTCGCCGCCTGCCAATACATGGCGGCCTCCTTGCCTTCTTTCAAATTCGAATGCGCCGTAGAAATGTAGTGCTTTTTCAATTCCGAGCAGTTCTTCCAGATTCGCAATAATTGTTATGCTTCACATATGCATCCACGTGTGTTGTACTGCATGCCCTGTGGTTTTTTTTTATGCCGTGACCGTCCCCATGGGGTCATTCGGTATAAAGGATTGTGTCGGATATGACCATGTGTTGCACACATTCGTGCGAGGTATCTCTTGGAGTGTCGGTGTTTGTTCTGTGCTATTCTGGCGCAACACAATCTCATTACAATCGGATCTTCCTGTTTACTGCTCTCCAGGGTTGTTGCCGTCATTTCATAATGGATGGTTTCATGTCATTTTCAGGGTTTGTTTTCCATCCAAAAACAGTACGGCTTCTTGTGGCTCTGGTCTTTCAAAACGGTTTTTCTGGTTGGTGGGAGGTGAAGGTGCACGTCATCCCTACATCCTTGGCATGCATCGCCGGCAGCCTTTGGTTTGGTGCTACCCTTGTTGACCTCAGTTTGCTGGTGGTATTTCCACTTTCGATAATTACAGGGCTCTCAGTTCGGGGATTCCGTTCTGAATCGGCAGTTTCGTTCAGTGCTGGAAAACATGTCGAGGGAGCGAGATGCACTCGCTCGATTCCATTCCAATGCAGGTACTCTTCCACTGACTGCCACTGCAGACGACGATGGGTATGCAGTTGTTCATGAGGATGAGCTGGTTACAGTGTTCCCGTGGAGTTGGGTTCTCTGCTTGTTCAGAAAGAGGTGTATAACGAGGATGGGAATTTGGATTCTGGGCACTTGGAGAAACCCTTGGTTGGCGAGTGTGGAAGGAAGTGGAGAGTCCTTCCAGGAACATACCGTGTCCTTGGAAAAGAGAGAAGACAATCAGCAGGATCAGTCGTTACCCCTGGCACTGCAGCATCGGTCGTGCAACAGAAGGGCACAGTTCCTGTGAAACAAGAGGTGAGCACATCCACTACCTTCGTTACTCTTTCGGACTCGTCCTCGGAGGATGTTTCTGAGATTCCTCCGCCAGTGCAAACTCCCTTATTGGATGATGACGAATTGCAAGAGATAACAAGTGTCATTCCAAAATTGAAAGCCCTCGCAGGTGTGCCTGGGTGCAAGAGCGAGCTACGTTTTGTTGATTGGGAGTCCCTTCCAGTGCAACGGGTTCAATACGTGCCAGCTCAGTTTGATGGGGACATCTTGTTTGAGCTCAACCCTCCCACGTCTTCCAGTGGACTGGCTGGGCTTCTGCAGGGCATGGACAAGAAACATGACGGACATCCTTGGTGCAGGACAAAAACTTCGAACATCCATAACGACATTGGCTTGAAATTTCGGAGGTCGGTTTGCGTTGGGCATTGCAAGTGCCTGAATATTTCTTGCCCTCGGCTGAGAAACAGCGCTCAGCCAAACGAAAGTGAGTGGGAAGGTGTGCCCCTGAATCCTTTCACCCCAGGGCTTACACCTCCCAAGACCAATACTTTTGTGTGCAGGTTCTGCAAACTTTCCCCGTCCTGTGTTTCTGTTTGCCACGCTCGTATGTATCAGGTGGCACATCGATGCAAGACAATGACTCGTGCCTGCATTCATATGGGTGCACACGAGCATCCTGTGTCCAAAGGGAGTTGCAGGGATAGCGTGGACATCGCTAGAAATCTACTGAAGCAAGAGTTCCATAATGCCCCTTCTGCAACACCTTCTGCTATAGCGCTTGCAGCTAGCAAGGCATTCCTGGAAAAACACATACTGGGTGAAGGGGATGCGACACAGCCAATGCTGGATGCAGATTCCCTTGAGGCAGTCATGGACCATTTCTCCGTGTTGAGCTCTCCCAATATTCGAAACCAGGTGAATGCACTCAGAATGGGCACAGGCACTGCTGGATTCATGGACAACATTATGGACCTCAAACGGAGGAGTCGCTATGAATTCATTCAAAACAGTATCTTCCCTGGCCAGGGCTCGTCCAAAGTGTATTTGTTCAAGATGTCCGCTGTGGGCCAAGGCAGTGGTGTGAGCATTGTCCGCCGAATGCAACCTGGAGGAGATTTGGCTAAATGTTGGTTAATGTTTGATCACTGCAAACGGGTGAAGGGTTGGACAACCATGGCGTGCCATGTGTATGATCCAGCGTACCAGCGTGTGCTCTCCATAGCAATTTGTGATATGCAGTCGGAGGACACTGAATCCCAGATGCTCATGTGGAATTCCCTCCTGACCGTCATGCAGCGCAATGGAATACAGAACACAAATTTTGCGGGCTTCATGGCTGATAGTGCACAGGCAAATTTCAATGCAGTGCGGCGCGTGTTTGGTTCTGGGGATCCTAAGGTCCCCATGGAAAATAGGGAGCGCACATGCCTCTTCCATTGGAGTCAATCTCTGGCACGTCATACAAAGCGCTGCATTCGCCCTGACCTTCAGTTGGAGCATAGAAGGCTCTGTCTGAAGTACAAGAATGCCACCTCAATGGGAGAAGCTGAGAGCACTTACCAGGCAATCCGGGCTTGGTGGTTCTCCGCTGGTGCTGCTACAGGTATCCACCTGAAGGAGTTGGAGGACTGGTTGGTTTTCTGGCACTTCAGGTACAGACAGTGGGGAGCTTTCATGACGACGGTAAGCCTCACAAGTTTTCCTTAAACACAAATTGCACTTTGCATCGTGCCTGTTCATTTGGGGTTGTTCGATTGTCACTTGAAGAACCTCTACCATTTCTTTTCCTTCCTCACATTTCCATGCAATGCCTCCTGCAGGACATGTCCTTGGAGGACTTGGCCGACATGCCATCGTGTAATTTGGCAGAGACTGTTCACAATGCCTGGATGCAACAGTCTACCAAAGCAGGTCGTGACTTGTATGTGGCCACTGCTGATGACATGGTGCGGGCACTTACACAACAAACCAGGTACCGCAATTTTCTGATGGGACGGGGTGGAGGGAAGGGCCCCGATTCGACTTTGTTGATGCTAAGGGCTGCGAGTAGGTCCGGAGACCCGTCAAAGATGGCCAGAGCTCTAAACAGGTGCACTGAAGGCTCCCCTCTGCAATCCAGGCTCCCCCATTTGGAAGGCGAGGAAAGATTTGGATCATGCAAAAGGAAATTAAACACTCTTCCAGGGTCAGATGGAGATTCCCATAGGCCAGACAGGGTCAATTTCTCTGTGCCAAAGGTGTCTCCAGTGCAGACTAAGTCCTGTGCCGGCCCCTTCCCAGGTGGGTCCTCCTCCTGTGGAGCAGGTGCAGAACATGCAAGCATAGCAGCGGAAATCCCATTGGAGGAGGTGGTGGCCATGGTGCAGGAATCTGATTGCATTGATAGTGACTGGCATATAGAACGCACCCCACCAGGATCTAGAGTGGCTTGCATGGCAATTCGGACCCCCTCTTTCAAGAAATGCAAATCAAAAATATGCAAAGGCTCCAGGGGGACTCCAGCTCCAACATTCACAGGGTTGTTCCGACCTTACCATAGTGGGGAGTCAAAAGAACACAAGTTTTGGTTCTGCCCAGACGATATGGCACGATGCGTGAAGGGAACAGTTCGTCCTTCCGTGATAATGAAGCCCCCTCCCCCCGCAATTTGGCCTGTGAAAATTGGGACATCGCTGTCCTCAACCGAGATAAGCATGCTGGAGGAGGGAGGGTTTTGTCTTGCACGGTCCCGGGTGGTGCCCTTATGCACTGTCGGCACAGATGTGCCACATGCTCCGACAATGCCTCCACCCGGTGCCGACTCCCACCCAACAAAAAGAGATGGAAAAACAGTGCGCCGTGTTGCTTCGGGTGCAGATCACGAATGCAAGATGGAATCGGCTAGAATTTTGCAGGCTACGGTGACTCGTATCACCGAAGTCCCTTCCCCGGGGTATGGACGGATTTACACAGTGCTGTCAATTGGCTCAGTTCTTCATGCCAAAGAATATCAAGTTACCATTGGGAATTTCCCATCGTGCACTTGTCCGGATTTTGTAACGATGCGTGAGGGCGCTCTCGGCATGAGAGGGAAGTGGGTCCCCTGCAAGCATCAATATTACATATACCTTGTAATTATGTGTTGCGACGGTAAGAGAGACCAATTCATTCACCAAGCCACACTAGGCTACGGAGAAGTCATCACCCTTCTGCAGCGGGACACCTCGCGTAGAGCTCCGCCAACTTCTCTTTGAACACATACGAGCCATGCCCGCTTCCCATGCTGGTTTCCAGGTTGCCGTGTGAAGACTTTTCATTTTATGACAAACATATACATTTCGTTCACTTGTGAGGGCAAATGCACTTGCGATTCATTGTAAGCGTCTCTCTGTGAATTGAAATAAACTGTGTCAATCATTCTGAGCTCAAATCTGCCATGTTTACATATTCCTCTTTTTTGGCACGCATTGCAGACATGGTGCATGGTGGCCTCCTTTGTTTTGTCCACGGTAAATAGGCCCTCTTCCTGCAATCCTCGCCTATAGGACCTGCTTCTCCAGCAGATTCATGCCGCTCACGCTTCCCTGAAGCGTGAGCTCAGCTCACGCTTCAAAGCTTGAACGTGAGCTCAGCTCCCAGGCTCACGGGGCTGGGCTCACGCCGTAGCTACGCTGTCCAACCAGTCACCACTTCATCCTGTAAGCTCACAGTGGCTGGTTCCTCTAGGATTTCCATTTCTCCTTCTCTTTCTTCATAGAAATGTGATGGGTAACTGTTGGTTTCATCTTCAGTTGGTGTTGCTGTCACTACACCACAGCAGATACCTCTTAAACAACTTAGGCTTTCCAGCCGCATCTCTGCAACTTGCTCCCACTCTGGGTGTGCAGCAAACAGGGTAGCTTCCTGCTCCTCATCCAGTCCTTCTCTCCAGTCATACTCTCTGACTCCTCGAGGTCTTCTCGTAGCAGGTAATCTACTGGATTTCTTTGTGGTAATTTGTATCTCGTGTATCCCATTATGCACGGTTAGTAACTGAGAATTCCAGTCATGGAATACCCTGGCCTGTTTCAGTCACGGACGTCCCAATAATAAGGAGTAAGCCTCCATGACTTCATCCATCTTCAACACAGTTACTGTGATCATAAAGATCATCTTCTGTATCTGTATCTTAACTCCTCTTATTAATCCCAATGGCTGTACACTTCTTTGATCTGCCATTGTTACTGTAAATGGGGCTGGTTTCATGTTACTTAGACCAAGCTTCTTTCTCAATTGGTCTGTCATGATATTTACTCCAGAACCTCCATCTATCAGTACATCAGTTAGTTCTGTGCTTCCAGTTCTCAATTGGATTACTGGCATAGAATCATCAAAGTCCATGACTGTTTCTCGCCCTTCCGGCTTCACATTATAACTGGTCACCTTGCTGTTCAGGTCTGTGTTTCCTGTCTCCTGGGCAATTCGATTGATTGCTTGATACAGCCTGTGCCTACAATAAGGTGCCACAGCCAATAGCTGTCCAATGGTAATCTCTGCTTTGGTCTGGCATATTACTTCAGCCAAAGTCTCTTCATTACTTTGCATGTCCGCATCGTCTCACTTCTTCTTCTCCATCAGAATCAGAGGAATCTGCCACAGGAATATCAGTACTCTTCTGCATTTCCCTTATGGTATCTGCCACTTCCTTGTGCAGTTCCTTCTCCTCTCTCCAAGCCTCATCATCTCCAGGTATATCACTGCCACCTTCATTATCATCATCTTCCTCAACTACCGGAGGTATTAATTTAGCTTTGCTTCTGGTTACTATCATTGTACTTACTTCTGGTACAACACATGGCCTAACCATGTGAGCTGCCACCACTGGGCCCTCATTCACAGGAGCTCTCATCTCATTCTAGTGTCTTATCCAGAATGAACAGGTTGCCTTGCGATGTCCTGGCTGATTACAATAGTAACATAGTTCTTCACCATTGGGTCCTCGCCCTTGGTCTGCTCTTGGATTATTTCTGTAATCCTGATTCCCGGGCTGGTAATTCCCCCTTGGATTACCCTGATGGTTGCCTCTGGAATTTCCTTGGTAATTCCCTCTTGAATTACCTCTCCCTTTCATGCCATTGTTATAACCACCAGACCTACCATAATGGTCCTGATCATTGTTTCTTCTTGGCTGGGGCTGCACCTGATGCACCCTTACTTGCCTAGGTTCTCTTACAGCTGTCCTTCTGTTGTAGTAACAATTCTCAGTAGAATGGTTATCCATTTTACAGATAGTACACTGTTTCTCCTTCATGTGGCATTCTGTGGTGGTATGGCCTTCATTTTGGCACTTTGCACACCATACACCCTTCCTCCAATGTGTTGCAGCCTCTGTGGCATACTTCTTCAAGATTTCTTCCAATTTTTTTTCATAGTTATCCCTCTTCAACTTCTCCTTTCTCTTACTCTTCCTTTTTAGTTCTTGCTCTTCTTCTTCATCTGACTCATCCTCAGAGTCCTCATCATCCCTTTTCTCTCTCCTGAGCATTCCCAATTGCTCAATTCTGTTTGCAGTTTCAAATGCCTCCTCCACTGTATTATGGGGTAACATATCCACTTTCTTTTGCAACTCTGGTCTTAGTCCACTCACAAACCAAGTCTTCTGTAAACCGGGTGCTGGTACTGCAGCCAACTTTTTCATCATCAATTCCATCTTTTCCATATACTCCTCAACAGTTTCATGCTTCTTTTGCTTTAACTGTTGTAAACTTCCATACACTTCATCCTCAGTTTTACTTGTCCTGAACCTATTTCGGAATGCTGTATTCAAGCCATTCCAGGTTAGGAAATGATTATCAGAGAATCTTGCATACCATTCACTTGCTTTCTTTATAAGTGAACAAGGAAACAATCTCATCTTGGCATCATCGCCATTCTCATTGTTCACTATACACATGTGCTCAAATTGGCTAATGTGTACATCGGGATCCCCTTTTCCTGAATATATTGGAAAAGGTGGTTTTGTCCGTGTTGGTTGTAACGCCATCTGTGGCCCTACCTTCTGCCCACTGACAGGTGCTGGCACCCTTGCTGGTGCTGGTCCTTCTGGACCTGTTGTTTTTGTGGTGGATCTTCCACCAAGTGGTGGCCCTTGAGCACTCCCTGCTACTGGCCCCACGATATTCACCGTATTCCCAGCTTCAGTTGCACTACTTCCCACACTCCCTGTCCCCCCAGAGCCAGATCCAGGCCGCCCGCCTGATCCCCCTGAGCCGACACCTTCGTTGGCCTGTGATCCAAGTGCTCCACTTGATCCAGGTCCAACAGGTTGGGATGTCCTGGTTGTAGTCTCAACCTCAGCTGTTGGGTCTACTTCTTCATACTCTTCCTCTTCCAATTTCTTCTCCCTGTTTTCATCCTCCAAGTTCTGTCCTTGGGTTTCTTCTTCACTCATGTAACTCAACTGTAATGGTGTTGGAGAGTCTGAACTCTCCGTTGGCTCTGCCACATCCTCTCCTCCTCCTTCACCTTCCGCTTCAGAAACTGGAGTTCCTGCTTTTGGTGTTCCATGCCAACTCTTATCAAAGATTTCTGTCAAATCTTTTATCCAGGGATGTACCTCAGATCTTTCACCTCGTGATTGATCTTCTTCCCGTACCAATTCCCTTAATCTTTCTTGCAAAGAAACAGAAGGAGTGGCATCCAACTCTAGTTCTTCTGGTATGGGTGATGTACTCTTTGATCTTAATGGCGTGAGAGGTCCAGATGATTCCCCTATGTCTATTCCTCTCTCCCAAAGATATGGATAATTAGCTTTCAGATAGCTTTCTCTTTTTGCTGAATATCTCTGGCATCTAGCTTCTCTTTCATCACTCATGTCCCATGTCTTTCATTTCTTTTTAATGTGGCAATAACCAAAACTCTCTTCTGTAATATCTCTCATATATGCCTGGGTTTCTTTCAAGCTTCAATGCACCCTTGGCTATACTTGAAGTCTCCGTTACCATATAACCATATGGCAAACAAGTCTGGAAAGCTGTTCTTGGTGTGAGTTTGATCCACAAAATATCCTTTGGAATCCAATTCTTTACCAGTACAAGCTCTTCATGCATATGAGTATAAACATTCACTTTTCTTTCCTCCCAGCCTTCAAACTCTACTTGCTTAATGGATAGCAATGCTATCACATATACCAATGTTGGTAACCAACGTGCTCTTCCTCTACAGGCCACCTGATAAATCTTTATCACTCCTTTCTCCAGACCCCACTCAGGGTCAGCATCATGCACTCTCTTAAGAATGTTTTCTTTACAACCGTCCGGCAATTCCAAAAACCTCTGGAAGAATCGTTTGGACAATCTTTCCTTCTCAGTTTCACAAGGAATTTGATTCACATCAAATTCTTTAATTCTCCATCCACCATGATCCCACCAGATGCCTGTCACATCTGGTTGTTCATGACCCAGATCCCCAGTATGGTCGTCAAATGTCGCGCGGCTTTTGCTCATCCATCCCTTCGCTATCCGAGGCGGAAACTCCAAGATAGAAGAGTTGGAAATCTCTAAGTACTCAGCCCGCTCAGAACAATCAGTCGTGACCTACAACTAGTGTTTCATGGGGGTGTTTCCTATTTGTTTTCCTTTCCGCATTCATGTTAGCTAGCTACCTTACTATTGATAATTAAGTATCAGTTTGCTTCATCAATCTATCGGATTCCATCAACTCATCCATTCATTCCACAGCTTCACTCAGATCTCTCTACACAGTGTGAGTATGAAGTATGTATCAGATTAATATCTATCAAGTATCAGGCTGAAGCCATGGTGTCTCTAATCTACTCTACATTACAATTCTATAGCTTGCATTCATCAAGTAACAACAGATCATCCCTTCTCCTACTCCGTACTCTTCATCTTTCTGCTCAGAGATCCCCTCTCTGTCTCATTTCCCTCCGTCATGTCCGAAGTCCCCTCCCGAAGTCATGTCAAGAAGTGATCCTCCTCCAGTCCTCGCTCCTCGCTTTATTTTCCTACCCGTTGTTCTAACCGTTTTCCTCACTAACCGTCATCCGTGAACTAATCATGTTCCATTCGCAGATGTTGTTCCCCACAGTTGTTCCCTGTCCTGCTTTCCGTTCCCTATGGTCATGACAGCTGTGTCAAGCTGTGACTGGCTGTGTGGCTGTGACGGGCTATGTCGGCTGTGACGGGTGTGTTGGCTGTGATGGGCTGTGTCGGCTGTGACGACAGTGACGGGCTGTGTTGGCTGTGATGGGTTGTGTCGGCTGTGACGACTGTGACGGGCTGTGTTGGCTGTGACTGGCTGTGTTGGACTGTGACGGACTGTGTAACCCCCCTCTACAGTGCGCTGCTGTCACCCCTAAAGCTCTTGTTGGTCTCAGTCTGTGCAAAAATTAAGGGTACTCCTCAGATCCCGTAAAAGTGTCTAAGTCCCTGGCAGTCCTCTAACAGAAATGAATTATATTCCTACTTATATTTGATGATGACATGGACAATTTGTATACCCATTTCCATTATACGTACTCTGGTGTCTTCTGTGCCAAGGTTGATGAATCCAAACGGAGTGTCAAGATTGGATTTCGTGACATGCAAGATTTCGAAGTTGTCACCATGATCGCAAGTCTTGGTAATGAAGTGCATAGTCAGTTGCATACTGATTGTGCCCTGCAAAATTTCGTTTGTAAGATAGAGGAAGAGTCGGTCGGAGGGAGGCCATTAGGTCGTAAGTTTTTTCCACCTTTCCTTGTATTCTGACTCTTGGATCGGTTTCGAGCACAAATGCTCCGTCGCCTCGCAGCAAGGCTTATGCATCAACCTCTGGGTGTTGAAGTTCGACCTTAATAAAGCCTGACCAGATTTGAATAGTTGGTTTTCAGTATACCGAGATAGAGACGAAGATGACATTGCCGAGTTGGATGCCCATGTCAAGAAAGTATTGAGTAGCTTTGGCAAAGACTAGATATTTCGGCAAGTCGAAGTGTGTGTAGAAACGAATCATAACATAATAGGGGTTGGCAATGAGGCCAGTTACTAGATTTATAGCGCCCGTTCCTTAAGGCAGTTGCGTGAGATAGAGAAATTGGTTGTCTTTACTTGCATCGGAGTGGATGGCTGCGTAGAGACGTTGAGGTATCTGTGGAAAAACCTTCCTACAATGCAACAGTTCGCAACATTCGGTGGGGGGATGCCCAAATGCAAGTAATTGTTCATTTGTACGTTGTTTTGTGATGAGCGACACATTATTCTTATATGCATATTGTTCTAGGTTTTGAAATCCATATCATAGATGTGGGGCAACCTTTTCGCTGAAATACGTGCGACCGTGAAAAATTAAAATTGACGGTCGCACCTATTTTTTTTAAATATTACATACGATTGCTAGACTTGAGTATCGCAACTTATCAAAAATATGGAATATTCAAGTGATCGCCAATATTTGACGGTCACATATAATTTAAAAAATAATAACTGCGACTACCAAATTTCGGCGTTCGCAGTTAATTATAAAGACAAAAAATTGAAGTGACCGTCAAAACTCGGCGATCGCAGTTAATTTATTAATTTTTTTAAATATAAATTAAATAATTAAAATACTCGTAGTTCTAGGTAGATCGAGATGTGTAGTCCACGATCCACATGGGCTATCACGTCGACATCTAAATTTACTAATCAAAATTACATGTATAAATTTTTTACAAGAGATAAAGTCAATTTTGGACGTGACGCAACGTACATCTAGACGTTACTTCCGACGTAACGCTGATGTGCCAACGTTACGCCACGTTCGTTCGGCATTTATTATTATTATTATTATTATTATTTAACCTTAACTATGTATGTCTCTACGATGTAGGCTCTTGAAATATCGCGAAACTGTTTGGGACCTACGATTTCTAGGGTAAATGTTGCTAGTGAACGTGTGCAAATGTGTGCAGATTAAGCCATTATGTGTGCGTGCTATGGCATGAATGTGAAGCGAGTATGAGTGTCGTGGTGGGCTATGGCGTGAAGATGACGGTGATGTGCCCATGTAGAACCTTAGTAATGAATTTCGGGGGCAGATGGATGTATTTATATGGATGCAAGATGATAGATTTGGATGTGGTTATGAATATTGGATGTAGTTTGATGACGAATGTTGGGTAGTGTGTTGTAGTGACTAGGATTGACATAATTACATATAAAAATCTATCTTTTTAATTTATGAGTTACGGTTTGGTAGTTGGTACATTACACAATACTCACGAAGTCTTGCATTCAAGATTGCGCAATGGGCGAGTGGGAACAGGGCCTTAGGCAAAGGGTAAAGCTTTTAGGCTAAACCCGAAATCCAAATTTTATTCTATAAATAATGTAAAGCATTGAGTGCTCAGGTGGAGCCTCGCAACCAGGTTGTGGTGGGAGCTCCGGATGCAGGGACGTTAGATCGTGATGGTGCGGAGTCTACAAATACAGTTAATGTCTTACTATTCCTTATGATGGCACACAAAAATCAGATTCAATCGTAAATGCACATTTTCCAAATACACGCCAACGTTGAATACAACAACTGTAGCCGAAGTTTTATTCATGGAGGATAACAATGTAAAAATATTATAGGATCCGAAATTTTTTATTACAGGGTGAAAGCAGGGCTGAGGTGACTACATTTGTATGTGACATCACATTTTTCACATGACATAATTTGATTCAATTATACCTCAGAAACAATTTTTGTTTTACAATGATGAAATGGGACTCACTCTTCTGTTTCCAACTACTACAAGCTCTAATCTTTAAATTCTGACCAAGAAATGAAGTTGATTTGAGTATTGGACGTTAGAAAATTGCATATGACAGTGTCACAGTCCATAAAAAAACTATAGAAAAAAAAAATGATAGTTGGGACTTATATTAGTATTGCACTACTCTTAAAGATACTATAGTCCTATGGAAAATATCAAAAAATAAAATTTATTAGTTTTATATATTATTGTGAGTGTTGCAAAACTGAGTTTTGGCAAAATATATATGAATGCATGGAAACAAAGTAAAACAATAAATTTGCTTCACTAAAAGGTACATTTCATATAGATAAGAGTAGCCTGAATACCACTAGCCTAATGCCGCACCGGACAACCATTGCGACAAGGGATGCTGCACAACAACCTCCTCTTTTGCTGGTGCATTTCCTTCCATTCCTACATCCCTGTAAAGCCCCATAATTGCTTAGCCTGGAAAATAGCCCGTTTCATCCAAAACGGCGATACACATCCATAGTATATTTTTTTGGCGTATGAAGCCGTTAAGCCGTTACAATGATATCTAGGTTAGGGTTAGTTTTTGCCGGTGGCTCGATCCTGGCCCTTCATCAGATCTAGGGCTACAAGGCAGCGCCGTGGGCTTTGGCCTGTGATGCCTCGCCACACGGCGGGCCACTACGGCTAGGGCTTTTGTATAAAGACAGCACCCTGACACAGGGTCAGGGCGGGTGTTAGTGTATATGTGACTTTTGGTGTACAAGCTTTGGATGAGAGCTGCTTAGTGCCTGATTCGTGTGTTTGATCCTCCTCTCGCGCGTTGCTTGCTCTTTCCGCTCGCCCCTTTGTTGTGCAACCTTGCTTCTTGAGAGGAAAGGAGTATATGCTTCAGGCTTGTTTTATGGTGGAGACGCCAGGTACTATAGGCGTTGATGGATCCTGCCCGCACTGTCAGGATCAGTTAGGTCTTTTCGCGGGATCTGCTCTACATCCTGCTGCCTAAGTGGTTCGCTAATGTGTGTTATCAATGGCGGCTCCTCGCTTTGCCATATTTTCTCCTGCTGCTGCGATTTTACCGTCTCACGATGTGCGTTGGGGTGTGATTGCAGGGGATGGCTGCCGTTCGTGACTTGTCTTGTGTAGCTCACAGAGAGGGGGAGAGCCTATTTCTTCAGATTAGCGTGGCACTTGCTGTTGAAGCTAATCCTAGTGTAGAGGCTGACCCTGCTGCCGCTTCTCATTCTGTTGGTGTTGTTATTGTTGCTCCTCCCGTTGTTTCTCACCCTGCTGACATTCTTGCCGTTGCTGACACTACCAACGGCGCGCAGCTTGGCAGTGTTGCCTTGCCAGCGTCGCCACTTCCTGAGACTGCTGCTTGCATTCTAGCCCTTGTGGTTTCATTGGGTTCTCCTGGTGGTATTGATTATGACAATCTAGGGGAGGTAGATGGTCGCCAAGGTTTGAGAAGTCTGACAGCTCTCTAGATAACCCGGAATACTATAATTTTGACAACTTTCTGGATTCAGGCCCTGAATATTTCGAAAGTAGGCAGCAAGCAGCAGAGTTAGAGAGAGATATTGAGTTGTCGCAGGAAATAGATGATCTGTTGTGTGAGATATGTGACGAAGATCAGCTTTGGTTTGAGCGTGTAGAGAGAGCTGTCGTAGGTGATCTTGCTGCACTAACTAGTCATCACGAGGCCCTGTTCATGCGACCTTTGCTTGAGCCTGGTACGGTGGTATCAGAGCCAGACAGCTTGCTAAATGCGAATTTGAGCTACGCAACGAAGAGCGTCTACCGTCCAGGATGATCAAGTCGCATTTTTTGCACCATCGTGAATTGACCTGGTTGGAAGTTGGCTTGTATTTACCTCTTTCTGGTGTTCGAAGTGCGGAGCTTCATCATGGCCCTGGTGTGCTAGGGCGAAGTTGGTTGTCATTAATGTTACAAGGCACGGGGGCTTTGATCTTGAGGGCACTGCGGTTTCAGCTCCGGCCCTGCGCCTTGGCACCTACTTATTCACAGTTAATTGTTGTTCTGTGGGGTGGGGCCTTGATAGTGTAGTTGTCTGATCTAGTGGTCTTGGGTGTGGGTACTACCTTTGCTTCACAGCGAGTGGTTCGCCCGAGTGCGTTTGAGAGATTGAGTTGACTGTTCAAACTCGACTATGCTTTCGCGCACCTGGAGAGAGGGTGACACCACCCGCGTTGGTTTTTGGCTCAAAGGAGCTGACGGTTGGGAGTGGCTGGCGTTGGGGATCTACGAGTTACAGTCACACAAGGTGCTGAGGGTGGTGTATTGTTCCACTTGGGTTCCAGAAGACAGCTCGCCAAGTGCTCGGCCCACGCTCCATATCCCTGCTGCTTAAAGGTTATGCCTCCAATCCAACCTCGTTTCTTGTATGCTAGGTGATTCTAGAACTACTTGGTTGAGATCCGGAAGACAGAGGTCCATGAATAATTCAGGAGAGCCGCTGGCCGAAAATGTAGTAGAAGTGAATGAGGGATCGGACAACCTGCAGGCAGGTAATTTCATGGTGAATGATTGATATCATCGACATAAATCAAAGCCCACTCCCAGCGAAGATTGCCCAAGACAATGTCCATGAGGCGTTGGAAAGTAGAGGTGGCATTGCACAAACCAAAAGGCATGGTCTCATATTAGTATTTGCCCATGCGACACACAAAGGAGATCTTTTCCTTGGCAGCTTCAGTAAGAGGGACTTGCCAAAAGCCAAACGCAAGATCAAGAGAGGAAAAAATTGTAGCACCATGCAATTGATCCAAGGTCTCATTAATCTTGGGTAGTGGGTATGCATCCTTTTTGGTGATGTCATTCAGCTTTCTGAAGTCAACACAGAAATGGGTGGTGTCATCTTTCTTACCAACCAAGACAATTGGACTGGCCCAAGGAGAAACTGAAGGCTTAATCACGCCAGCATCAAGCATTTTCTGGACTTCTTCTTGGATTACAACACGTTCTTTGACACTCTCTTGGTAAGCAAATTGATTAATAGGAGCCCCTTCAGTGACAATGTCATGTTGAAGAATAGAAGTGCGCCCTAAATCAGTGGATCCCAAACTGAAAACAACTAGATTCTTTGCAATAAGCATTTCCACTTTCCTCCTTTATCCTGAGGAGAGAGTTGTGCCCAACTTGATTTCAGAAAGACTTTGGTGAGGGCCGTCTTACCTTCTGGGCTGAGATCAGAGACAGGTGGTGGTGCAACTGCAGCAAAAGTAGCAACCTCATCTAAGGGGCCATGTTGGATGCCAATGGCCTCAAGTCCAAAGCCAGCTTGCACCTCTTGAATTTCAGCAATGGGTAGAGCAGTGATGCGAGCCAGAACCTGCCCCTTTTTAATAGTCACAGGGAAGCGCTCGGGATTAGCAATCAGGATCTTGACTTCTTATCTATATCCTCTATCTAGAACACCAGTGTCCACCAAGCAATGCTTAAGGGCAGTCAATCTCCTCCATCCTTCAACTTCTAGGAAATGAGCAGCTGGACACAAGAAGGCCAGACCAGACTTGACCACCTTCTGGGTCAATGCAGGGATGGTGATGTTGAGAGGTGCACGAACTAGAGTAGAATTCTTTGGAATAGCTATGGGCACCCCTGTCCTATCCCTAGCACCAAGAACATGCCACTGATATAAGACTTGAAGATCAGGCTGAAACTTGTAGAAATCATTCCAAAGGTTGGAGCGAGAGTTCTGTTGTACCTCCTTTACCAGGGCCTGGACTCTGGACAAATTGGCTGTAGCAGACCCAGCCTTGATCTTCACTGCTTTCAAGGGAACCACTACTTCATGCCCTTCTCTATTGTTAAAGCAAAGGGAGTAGTCTGCTAAGCTGATGGTGGCACCAGCTCCAATCATCCAGTCATGGCCTGTCGCGCGGCTTTTACTCACCCATCCCTTCGCTATCCGAGGCGGAAACTCCAAGATAGAAGAGTTGGAAATCTCTAAGTACTCAGCCCGCGCAGAACAATCAGTCATGACCTACAGCTAGTGTATCATGGGGGTGTTTCCTATTTGTTTCCCTTTTCGCATTCATCTTTGGCTACCTTACCATTGA
This sequence comes from Takakia lepidozioides, assembly GCA_030704615.1. Taxonomy (NCBI): domain Eukaryota; kingdom Viridiplantae; phylum Streptophyta; class Takakiopsida; order Takakiales; family Takakiaceae; genus Takakia; species Takakia lepidozioides. The sequence continues at coordinate 43,389,451 of CM060731.1, forward strand.
TAATTACGTATTAGTTTCCTTCACTCCTCCATTCAATCCACAGCTTCACTCAGATCTCTCTACACAGTGTGATTGTATCGTATAAATATCAGATTATGATTTATCAGGTATCAGGCCGAAGCCATTGTATCTCTATTCTCCTCTACAATATCCCTACGGCTTTGCATCTAACAAGCATCTACTAATCCTCCTTCATCGTGCTCTCCGATCTCCGCTTCCGCCTGACTCCCAAGTCCTCCCCGAATAATCATCCCATCATAATCCCCGTTCTTCCCTTTATCCTCCTATCCGCGGTTCTAACCGTTTCCCTCTCTAACCGTCGTATGTGAACTAACATGTTCCCTTCTCTGGTGTTGTTCCCCACAGTCGTTCCCTGTCCTACTCTTCGTTCCCTATTATCGTGACAGCTGTGTCAAGCGGTGACTGGCTGTGTTTGGCTGTGTCGGGCTGTGACTGGCTGTGTGGCTATGCCGGGCTGTGACTGGCTGTGTGGGCTGTGTCTGCTGTGACGACTGTGACGGGCTGTGTGGGCTGTGTGGGCTGTGACGACTATGACGGGCTGTGTGGGCTGTGACGGCTGTGACGGGCTGTGTTGGCTGTGACGGCTGTGTGGGCTGTGTGGGCTGTGACGGCTGTGTCGGGCTGTGTTGGCTGTGACGGCTGTGTGGGCTGTGTGGGCTGTGTGGGCTGTGTGGGCTGTGTCGGCTGTGTGGGCTGTGACGGCTATGACGGCTGTGTGGGCTGTGTGGGTTGTGTAACCCCCTTCTACAGTGCTCTGCTGTCACCCCTAAGGTTCCTGTTTGTCTCAGTCTGTGCAAAAATTAAGGGTACCCTACAGATCCCGTATAAGTGTCTAAGTCCCCTACAGTCCTCTAACATTTTACCCCTTCCCCCCTCAAAAAGCCGTGTCCTCACGGTTTACTGTTTTCGAGTAGCAAACCTTTGTGAGTGATCACTTTGTTGACGTTGAGAGTTTCGTGGTGGGCTGTGTGTACGAGCCCGAGGTCTGTCTCTGGTTGATGGAGATGGTTGATTACTACCTGGATAAGTGAGGCCTTCTGGAGGCTGATATCGAGGTAATCTTTCCGGCAGAGGAGATCCCCTTTGTTTCTTCGCTTCCATCTGAATTGTATAGTCTTCTCCCATGTCAAAAGAATTTTGTGAAGAACCAGTTGTATCAGAATCGTCATCGCCTCTTAGGTGTTTTAATTTTCGAACTTTTTGTGGAATCATCTGGGGCATACAATGCTGTCCTACCATGTCTGGAAGTTTGCATTTTACAACCTGGTGCAACCGTTGAACAGCAAAATTGGTGTAGACTCTGAGCTCCTTGTCTGTCCAAATGAGTGGGGTACCAATTACTGGTGCCGCGTGCAAGTATTTCCATGCGATATGTCCCTTATAGAAAATGTCATCAAGTCCGAATTTCTGTGTTGACAAATTGTTGCAGGCTGCTTGAAACCATGAACGAATTTGAGAATCCTTCTGTATCATAACTTTTGGGTCATATAGGTACATATGAGGTGGCACCGAAGGTAATACCCAATGATCTCCACTGGAGTAACTTTGAAAGCGTGCTTGCATCTTTTGTTGCTCAATGTGGTAACGTATCAGAAAACAAGCAGCGTAGTATAGCCCGCACCCCATGACAATACTTGCTATCTCCTTGGTCTTGGTATAAATGAGTCCATGTACAACCTGGAAAGCAACCAATTCCCTCAACATTGTACCTGCCTCGTGCCAGTATTGTGCAAAGTGATGATCTTCAATATGTCGATTGTTTGGAAGAACTTTAGTCCTGGTTGCCACTGGCAGCCAAATACGCATGATTTGGTAGTAATGTGCGAATGACTGCGGAGGACTAAATTCTTTCCAAGCCAAATCCAACATGAATGGAATTTGGTTGAAGGGCATAATCATAGCCCTACTGTACTCCCTGGCAGCTGGAGTTTTAGGTGGGTTAAAAGCTGCATTGCCCCATACCTCCGGCTGTGGTGGCTGTGGTGTGGTTGTAGTAACCACAGGTTCAGTTACTGGTACACTGACCTGTTGTGGTGGTGGTGGTAGTGGTTCCTGTACCATTGGCATCTCTTGCACCTCCTGTGAAGACTGAAAAGCCAGAGTTCTGGCTTTCAAATAAGAAGCCATTAGCTGTTCCCGAGGGATATAGACTCTTTGGTCGATGTTTGAAGTGAGGTCTTCCACTTGAGTCTGGAGTCCGTCTACATCCTCTTGTAACTCTGCTATCCTACTATAGACATTGTCTATAGTAGTTGTGGCAATGTTCTGCACCTGCAGTCTAAGCTCATTCATCTCGCTTTGGGTGAGCTTCCGTGGGGCTTTGCCTTCTACTGGCCCTTGTGCTAGCCAGACCTGCATAAGGCTGTTATCCACCAAGCTGCTTGTGGTTCCCCTGAGAGTTTGCTCCTCTCTTAGCTTATACAATTCCAACTGCTGTTGTAAATCCTTCATGCGCTTCGCCTGTGGCTCAACCAATTGCGCATAGGCAACAAGTAGATTATTGGCTTCTTTCGAAGCCTTGTTACTGATTGAGATTTCATTTCTATTGGCCACGATGTTTTGTTGCAACTCCACGATGTATTTCTCATTCTCAGCTTCCATCTGCCTGTATTGCTTGAGAGTATCTTCATTGCGACAGATTGTATTCTTCATATCGACAATGAGCTTCATGTGCTCCGCATTCTCTTCTTCTGCCTTCGTACATTTTTCCGCTTGACTGTTTATTTCTTTTGTTGATTGGTCAAGCATAGTTGTAATTGTAGCGCATTGTATTGCCATCCTGTTATGCACTCTTTGCAACTCCGTATGTAGTGCATTCAGTTCTTGCAACTTGCTTTCATGCTGCACCTGCATTTGGTATAGCTGTTGCTTATGTGCTTCGTGCAACTGGTCTTGCGCGAGGCCTGCCTCAATCAATTGTTGCTTGGCTAATTGCAAAGCCATTTCTGTATTGGCCAAGTCCTGCTTCATCTTGAGAGTGACCTCTTCATCGACCTTGTTTGCACACTCAGTGGCAAGTCGAGCCTCAAACTCCTTCCTGAGTTCTTCTTTCAAGGCTGTCAATTGGGTAATTGGAACATGGGTTTTGACATAAGTCCCCAACAAATTAAGTGTCCTGCCTATGGAACTCATCAGCATTTCCTGTTGAGGGTCATCATGGTGAGGTTGCTGCTGTTCCTCCCGATCTTCAACAGTATGATGTCTCACTAACCATTCAGACCATTGTCCCACCGGATTTTCTTCCTGAACTACTTCATTCATGACCGGTGCTACAGTGTCATGGCCTTCTGTCTGTGGTACCTCCAACACAGGTGTGTGCATTATATGCACCTCAGGATTTCCTTTGGGCAACTGTTGCACCTCTGGGATTTCTGTCTCCTTTACCAGACCAGAATATTCATAGAGAAGGTCCCCTTTCTCTATTTCTGCCACTATCTGCTCTGTAGTTGGAATCTCTATCCCTTCACTTTCCAAATCAATTATTTCGGTTTGAGCTGCATGGATAACTTGTGACCTTGTGACAAGTCGTTCAAGTGGCTGTGTTGGTTGTGATGCAGAAGTAACTTCTTCCTCCCTCTCTGAAGGTCCTGCTTCCAGTAATAACATTCTTTTGTGCTGCTGTGCCCCTTCCTGGTTATGAGCTTGGGAAACATTATCATGCGGAATCCGTGAAGCCAGTGGATCCGCCACTACAGTCTTTCCCCTTCTCTGCCTCTTAGTCTCTGGTTGTGCTGCTAGTCCACCCTCACTGTGTGAAGAGCCTTGCTCTTCCATTGCAGTTGTTTCTGGCTCAAACACTCCCATTTCCTTCCTTTCTTGTGCATTAAGTATGCCCGAACTAAGGATTATTTGAGCAATGATTGGGCCAGACACTATGATAGGAGATTTTGCGGTAGTACTTTGTAATCTTTTCATCTCCTCTACCAGTGCGTTGTACATTATGTCCGCCCATAGTACCTCTTGTCCCTTCAAGCCTTTGAGGATTTCCTCTGTGAAGGATTTGCTCAAATATTGTTGGTTCTGTTTCAGGGCAATCAGAACGTTCAATACTTGGCTTATGTCTTTTAACCCTGGGTACACAGCTTTGGTACAAGCATAACCCTGAGTTTTAAAGAAACTCCCTTCTTGGAATAAATCCCCTATTTGCAGTCTTTCCCTGTGTTCTTCCACATACACATGACCTGCTGGCAATTGAAACAATTGCTGGAGGTATAGGGGAGTAATCATTAATTCAACTCCCTTCACCGTTGTTGTTCCTGTCTTTGGCTCAAAGTTCTGCAAAAATTGTAACATGTACTGTCTATGGTGTAGTGTCCAATCCTTGCTTTGCAATCCTTCCAATCTCAGCTCCTTCAGTATCTTTGTCGCCTGTGGGGTAGCCATCGTTTGTTTCTGCAGAATGGTGGTGCTCTTCACCCTGATTTCCTCCATTCCTCTCACTCTCTTCATCTTAGACTCACCGAACTGCTTTGGCTGTAACAACTGCAGGAGTGCCTGTAGTGCACAAAGCAGAAACGTATGGTTGCCGCAGAAAGCTATGGGTAACCTCTTGTAAGCCTGCGGGGCTTGCAAGCATTGTTCAAGAGAAAAGCTCTGCTCTTTCGTTTCGTGTCTCTGCCACTGCGTAAGTAATATTGCGAGCGTAATGTCTGTTAGTTCCTCCATAGTTTCCAAGTTATAGCATTTATGGCCTGTCCTGTCGAGACGCCCGTTACTCTGAACGACGCCGCCTCTTGCGCTCAATTTCCCTCCATTTTCTTGATCATTTTTCTGGTTTTCTATTGGCTGTGGCCGCTGTGACTGGATTTTAACTTTTATCTTCTTTAGTGGACTTTCCCTGTTGGATAGTCCACTAGGATCACACATGCGACATGAATTCGGCTTTTCTGTACTTGCCGTTCGTTCTGTTTCCCTTTTTCCGTAATCATTAATGGGTCCGCCTTTCATCCCTTTTGACGGCCGTTCTTGTCCTCTTTCTTTTTGACACCTGTCCTTGCACTTCATTCTCTGCTGTGTGTCGCACCCTGACCTCCACGTGTCTATTTTTAAATTAATTTCCGTTTCTTCTTCCTTCAGCCATTTTACTGAAGTTTTTATGTGTCCACTTGTCACTGATTCTATGGATCGTGTAACTTTAGTAGGCTGTCTTGAGCTGTGATAGGCTGTGTTGCACTGTGGTAAGCTGTGATAGGCTGTGACACGCTGCGGTAGGTTGTGATAGGCTGTGTCACGCCTTGCTGGGTTGTAGTTGGCTGTGTCACGTCGTGACGGGCTGTGATAGGCTGTGTCACGTCGTGACGGGCTGTGGTAAGCTGTGTTGCGCCTTGCTGGGCTGTGGTTGGCTGTGTCACGTCGTGATGGCTGTTATAGGCTGTGTCACGCCGTGATGGGCTGTGATAGGCTGTGGTGCGCCTTGCTGGGCTGTGGTTGGCTGCGTCACGTCGTGATGGGCTGTGATAGGCTGTGTCACGCCTTGATGGGCTGTGATAGGCTGTGTCACGTTTGTTTTGCCCACCCCGGTCATATATACTGGGCCTAGCGACAAGTGTTCCATACTCCGTTCGTAACACTGGTGCAGCCCGTGACTGCTCTTGCGGTTCAACATGCAAATCATGTTGCAGGGGTTTGTCATGGATACCACTGTACCCCTTCAACTTATTTGCATTGACTCTTCCCAGCATTTCCTTGTTAATGGTTTGTAACATGGCTGTGTTGTTATCATACATCTTTTGTATGACATAAGGTCCTTTCCATGGTGATTTAAGCTTAGAAGCTTGAATCTTTCCTTTCTTCTGCAACCATAAAACCAAATCCCCCGTCTTAAAAGTCTTTAATTTGCCTTTATCAAACTGTTCCTTTCGCTTCATCTGAATTCTGGTCATATTATCAGCTGCATCAGCACGTACTTCTTCCACATGGTATAATTCATGTTTCCTGACCTTGATGGAGTCTTGCAATTCCATTCTTTTTCCCCACTCTGTTCTCATGGTAGGTAACAGGAATTCCACTGGAAGTAAGGCTTCCATACCATAAACTAATTGGAATGGTGTATACTTAGTGGTGACTTTATATGAAGTCCTGTATGACCACAAAGCTGTCAGCAGCTTTGTATCCCAATCCGTTCTGTTTGCATTGACTATCTTAGCCAAGATAGTACATAGTATTTTGTTGGTAGCCTCTGCCTGTCCATTACCCTGTGGGTAATATGTTGTACTCTTTCTATGCACAATCATAAACTCTTTAGTCAATAACTCAATGGTCTCATTCATGAAGTGACTTCCTTGATCACTGATAAATTCTAAGGGACATCCAAATCGTGTAAGTATGTTCTCGTACAGGAACCTTGCTGTGGACTTGGCTGTGTTGTCCCTCAAAGCTTTAGCTTCCACCCACTTTGTAGTATAATCAGTGGCTGTAATTATGTACCTGTTTCGTGTATTCTTGGATGGTGGATTAATTGGTCCAACAAAGTCTAGTCCCCATTTCTGAAATGGTTCCGTAGGCATTGTAGGATGCAAGGCCATTCTTCCAGATCTCTGCAAAGGTCCTAGCCTCTGACATTCATCACACTTCTGACAATACTCATGTACATCTTTGAACAACGTAGGCCACCAGTATCCTGCGAGTAGTATCTTTCTACTGGTAGTCTCTTCTCCAAAATGACCTCCAGCCACTCCTTTATGAACTTCCTCCAAGACTTTATTTACTTCATGGTGGTACAAGCATCGTTTTAGTACTCCATCAGGTCCTAACTTATACATTCTGCTTCCTACCATAGTATAAGGTAAAGCTCTGATAGCAATTCTTTTCCTTTGCTCCTTACCATAACTAGGTGGGCACTGACCATGAGCAAGGTAGTATCTGATTGGCCATTGCCAATCTAACCATTCATCTGCACTTCCTTGCACCTCCATTACAAATAAACTCGCATCAGGTAACTGATCGTCCACTCCTGTGGCGGCCTCTCCTGTTGTTAGTCGTGACAAATGATCTGCCACAAGATGCAAACGGCCAGGCTTGTAAATAACCTCGAACTCAAACTCATGCAAGATTATTAACCACCTCGCTATCCTTCCACTTATCAAAGGTTTGTTCACCAGATATATCAGAGCCTGGTGATCCACATAAAACATAAACTTTCTTCCCAATAGGTAATGCCTGAATTTCTTCACTGCATAGATCATTGCCAATGCTTCTCTTTCCGTTGTGCTATAGTTCCTCTCAGCACTGTTCATCAACCGGCTAGCATAGTACACAGGTGAATCTATATTCCCTGTAACATTCTGGGCTAACACCGCTCCCAATGCTTCTCCTGATGCATCGCAGTGAACATGAAATACTACATGCCAGTGAGGGTTAATCAGCACAGGTGTAGTTGTTACTGACAGTGTAAGTTCCTCAAACGCCTGTTGACATTCAGCTGTCCATGCAAACACTGCATCTTTCTTCAGAAGCTTGCTCAATGGTGCTGCTATTTGTGCATACCTTTTGACAAATCTTCTGTAATAACTGGTTTGCCCAAGGAATCTCCTTAAACTCTTAACATTCACTGGTGGTGGAGAGACTTTAATGGACTCTGTCTTCCTGGGATCCACAAGAAGTCCCTTCTTACACACTATGTGTCCCAGAAGCACCCCTGAGTTCACACAGAAAGTACACTTCTCTGGATTCAAGCCCAGACCTCTCATCCTGCATCTGGCCAGGCATAACTCCAATTTATGCAAGTGCTCATTCTTAGAGCTGTACACACTGAAATCATCCAAAAACACCTGCATGAAATCATCCAGATACTCTTGAAAAGATTCACTTATCACTCTCTGAAAGGTCGCTGGTGCATTACAAAGTCCAAAGGGCATGACTTTGTATGCATAAGCCCCCCAGTCTGTGATGAAAGCTGTTTTCCCTTGGTCTTCTTCTGCCACTTGCACTTGATTATAACCACTGAAGCCATCCATGAATGAGTACATCTCATGGCCTGCCACAGTGTCTAATACTGCTTCTGTGAATGGCAAAGGGAAAGGATCTTTCTTCGTACAAGCATTCAGCTTCTTATAGTTCACACATACTCTTAGTTTGCCATTCTTCTTGGGAACTATAACAATGGGTGACAACCAAGTTGTATACTCTATTGGGTATATAAACTTAGCCTCAGCCAACTTCTTTATCTCTTCTCCAACCTTCTGTGCGTAGTTGGGATTCATTCTATACCTCGCCTGTTTGATTGGCACTGACCCTGGTTCCAGTTCAATTTTATGCTGACAGACTTCAGGTGGTATCCCTTTTAGATCCTCATAGCTCCAAGCAAATACATCTCTGTATTTGATGAACAAGCTTTTAGCTTCTTCGAAGAATTCCGGCTCCAAATCAGCTCCTACTTTCACCATCCTTGGTTCCTCCGGAGTTCCCACATTTACTTCTCTCACCTGCTCATCAGCTGTGATTGTCCAACCAGTCACCACTTCATCCTGTAAGCTCACAGTGGCTGGTTCTTCTAGGATTTCTATTTCTCCTTCTCTTTCTTCATAGAAATGTGATGGGTAAATGCTGGTTTCTTCTTCCGTTGGTGTTGCTGTCACTACACCACAGCAGATACCTCTCAAACAACTTAGGCTTTCCAGCCGCATCTCTGCAACTTGCTCCCACTCTGGGTGTGCAGCAAATAGGGTAGCTTCCTGCTCCTCATCCAGTCCTCCCCTCCAGTCATACTCTCTGACTCCTCGAGGTCTTCTTGTAGCAGGTAATCTACTAGATTTCTTTGTGGTAATTTGTATCTCGTGCATCCCATTATGCACAGTTAGTAACTGAGAATTCCAGTCATGGAATACCCTGGCCTGTTTCAGCCACGGACGTCCCAATAATAAGGAATAAGCCTCCATGACTTCATCCATTTTTAATACAGTTACTGTGATCAGAAAGATCATTTTCTGTATCTGTATCTTAACTCCTCTTATTAATCCCAATGGCTGTACACTTCTTTGATCTGCCATTGTTACTGTAAATGGGGCTGGTTTCATGTTACTTAGACCAAGCTTCTTCCTTAATTGGTCTGTCATGATATTTACTCCAGAACCACCATCTATCAGTACATCAGTTAGTTCTGTGCTTCCAATTCTCAATTGGATTACTGGCATAGAATCATCAAAGTCCATGACTGGTTCTCGCCCTTCCGGCTTCACATTATAACTGGTCACCTTGCTGTTCAGGTCTGTGTTTCCTGTTTCTTGGGCAATTCGATTGATTGCCTGATACAGCCTGTGCCTACAATAAGGTGCCACAGCTAATAGCTGTCCAATGGTAATTTCTGCTTTGGTCTGACATATTACTTCAGCCAAAGTCTCTTCATTACTTTGCATGTCTGCATCTTCTTTTCTCCTTTCTTCCTCACTCTCCTCTTTTTCTCCATCCGAATCAGAGGAATCTGCCACAGGAATATCAGTACTCTTTTGCATTTCCCTTATAGTATCTGCCACTTCCTTGTGCAGTTCCTTCTCATCCTTCCAAGTCTCTTCCTCTTCAGGCATATCATTGCCACTTCCAGTCTCATCTTCTTCCTCTTCTACTGGAGGTATTAGTTTAGCTTTACTTCTTGTTACTATCATTGTACTTACTTCTGGTACAACACATGGCCTAACCATGTGAGCTGCCACCACTGGGCCCTCATTCACAGGAGCTCTCATCTCATTCTGGTGTCTTATCCAGAATGAACAGGCTGCCTTGCGATGTCCTGGCTGATTACAATAGTAACATAGCTCTTCACCATTGGGTCCTCGCCCTTGGTCTGGTCTTGGATTATTTCTATAATCCTGATTCCCGGGCTGGTAATTCCCCCTCGGATTACCCTGATAGTTGCCTCTGGAATTTCCTTGGTAATTCCCTCTTGAATTACCTCTTCCTTCCATGCCATTGTTATAACCACCAGACCTACCATAGTGGTCCTGATCATTGCTTCTTCTTGGCTGGGGTTGCACCTGATGCACCCTCACTTGCCTAGGTTCTCTGGCAGCTGTCCTTCTGTTGTAGTAACAATTCTCAGTAGAATGGTTATCCATTTTACAGATAGTACAGTGTTTCTCCTTCATGTGGCATTCTGTAGTGGTATGGCCTTCATTCTGGCACTTTGCACACCATACACCCTTCCTCCAATGTGTTGCAGCCTCTGTGGCATACTTCTTCAAGATTTCTTCCAATCTTTTCTCATAGTTATCCCTCTTCAACTTTTCCTTTCTCTTACTCTTTCTTTTTAGTTCTTGCTCTTCTTCTTCATCTGACTCATCTTCAGAGTCCTCATCTTCCTTTTTCTCTCTCCTGAGCATTCCCAATTGCTCAATTCTGTTCGCAGTTTCAAATGCCTCCTCCACTGTATTATGGGGTAACATATCCACTTTCTTCTGCAACTCTGGTCTTAGTCCACTCACAAACCAAGTCTTCTGTAAACCGGGTGCTGGTACTGCAGCCAGCTTTTTCATCATCAATTCCATCTTCTCCATATACTCTTCAACAGTTTCATGCTTCTTCTGCTTCAGCTGTTGTAAACTTCCATACACTTCATCCTCAGTTTTACTTGTCCTGAACCTATTTCGAAATGCTGTATTCAAGCCATTCCAGGTTAGGAAATGATTATCAGGGAATCTTGCATACCATTCACTTGCTTTCTTGATAAGTGAACAAGGAAACAGTCTCATCTTGGCATCATCGCCATTCTCATTGTTCACTATACACATGTGCTCAAATTGGCTAATGTGTACATCGGGATCCCCTTTTCCTGAATATATTGGAAAGGGTGGTTTTGCCCGTGTTGGTTGTAACGCCATCTGTGGCCCTACCTTCTGCCCACTGACAGGTGCTGGCACCCTTGCTGGTGCTGGTCCTTCTGGACCTGTTGTTTTTGTGGTGGATCTTCCACCAAGTGGTGGCCCTTGAGCACTCCCTGCTTCTGGCCCCACGATATTCACAGTATTCCCAGCTTCAGTTGCACTACTTCCCACACTCCCTGTCCCCCCAGAGCCAGATCCAGGCAGCCCGCCTGATCCCCCTGAGCCGACACCTTCGTTGGCCTGTGATCCAAGTGCTCCACTTGATCCAGGTCTAACGGGTTGGGATGTCCTGGTTGTAGTCTCAACCTCAGCTGTTGGGTCTACTTCTTCATATTCTTCCTCTTCCAATTTCTTCTCTCTGTTTTCATCATTCAAGTTCTGCCCTTGGGTTTCTTCTTCACTCATGTAACTCAACTGTAATGGTGTTGGAGAGTCTGAACTCTCCGTTGGCTCTGCCACATCCTCATCTCCTTCTTCATCTTCTGCTTCAGAAACTGGAGTTCCTGCTTTTGGTGTTCCATGCCAACTTTTATCAAAGATTTCTGTCAAATCTTTTATCCAAGGATGTACCTCAGATCTTTCACCTCTTGATTGATCTTCTTCCTTTACCAATTCCCTTAATCTTTCTTGCAAAGAAACAGAAGGAGTGGCATCCAACTCTAGTTCTTCCGGTATAGGTGATGCACTTTTTGATCTTGATGGTGTGAGAGGTCCAGATGATTCCCCTATGTCTATTCCTCTCTCCCAAAGATATGGATAATTAGCTTTCAGATAGCTTTCCCTTTTTAATGAATATCTTTGTCGTCTAGCTTCTCTTTCATCACTCATGTCCCATGTCTTTCATTTCTTTTTAATGTGGCAATAACCAAAACTCTCTTCTGTAATATCTCTCGTATATGCCTGGATTTCTTTCAAGCTTCAATGCACCCTTGGCTATACTTGAAGTCTCCGTTACCATATAACCATATGGCAAACAAGTCTGAAAAGCTGTTCTTGGTGTGAGTTTGATCCACAAAATATCCTTTGGAATCCAATTCTTTACCAGTACAAGCTCTTCATGCATATGAGTATAAACATTCACCTTTCTTTCTTCCCAGCCTTCAAACTCTACTCGTTTAATGGATAGCAATGCTATCACATAAACCAATGTTGGTAACCAACGTGCTCTTCCTCTACAGGCTACTTGATAAATCTTTATCACTCCTTTCTCCAGACCCCATTCTGGATCAGCATCATGCACTCGTTTAAGAATATTTTCTTTACATCCGTCTGGCAATTCCAAGAACCTTTGAAAGAACTGTTTGGACAATCTTTCTTCCTTCGTTTCACAGGGAATTTGATTCACTTCAAATTCTTTAATGGTCCAACCACCATGATCCCACCAGATGCCTGTCACATCTGGTTGTTCATGTCCCAGTTCCCCAGTATGGTCGCCAAATGTCGCGCGGCTTTTACTCACCCATCCCTTCGCTATCCGAGGCGGAAACTCCAAGATAGAAGAGTTGGAAATCTCTAAGTACTCAGCCCGCGCAGAACAATCAGTCATGACCTACAGCTAGTGTATCATGGGGGTGTTTCCTATTTGTTTCCCTTTTCGCATTCATCTTTGGCTACCTTACCATTGATAATTACGTATTAGTTTCCTTCACTCCTCCATTCAATCCACAGCTTCACTCAGATCTCTCTACACAGTGTGATTGTATCGTATAAATATCAGATTATGATTTATCAGGTATCAGGCCGAAGCCATTGTATCTCTATTCTCCTCTACAATATCCCTACGGCTTTGCATCTAACAAGCATCTACTAATCCTCCTTCATCGTGCTCTCCGATCTCCGCTTCCGCCTGACTCCCAAGTCCTCCCCGAATAATCATCCCATCATAATCCCCGTTCTTCCCTTTATCCTCCTATCCGCGGTTCTAACCGTTTCCCTCTCTAACCGTCGTATGTGAACTAACATGTTCCCTTCTCTGGTGTTGTTCCCCACAGTCGTTCCCTGTCCTACTCTTCGTTCCCTATTATCGTGACAGCTGTGTCAAGCGGTGACTGGCTGTGTTTGGCTGTGTCGGGCTGTGACTGGCTGTGTGGCTATGCCGGGCTGTGACTGGCTGTGTGGGCTGTGTCTGCTGTGACGACTGTGACGGGCTGTGTGGGCTGTGTGGGCTGTGACGACTATGACGGGCTGTGTGGGCTGTGACGGCTGTGACGGGCTGTGTTGGCTGTGACGGCTGTGTGGGCTGTGTGGGCTGTGACGGCTGTGTCGGGCTGTGTTGGCTGTGACGGCTGTGTGGGCTGTGTGGGCTGTGTGGGCTGTGTGGGCTGTGTCGGCTGTGTGGGCTGTGACGGCTATGACGGCTGTGTGGGCTGTGTGGGTTGTGTAACCCCCTTCTACAGTGCTCTGCTGTCACCCCTAAGGTTCCTGTTTGTCTCAGTCTGTGCAAAAATTAAGGGTACCCTACAGATCCCGTATAAGTGTCTAAGTCCCCTACAGTCCTCTAACATGGCCTAGAATGAATTGATCTCCAATGGTGACTATGCAGGTCACCACAACCTCCTTTTTATGAATTCTGATGGGAATAGTGACTAGTCCTAAGGGCTCATACCTGGATCCATCTGCAATAAGCACCTCAATATCTGTGGCAGGACATAGTTTAAGACCAAGAACTCTCACAACACTTAAAGGTATAGCAGATATAGTGCATCCAGTATCAACCACATAGGGAAAGCTAAGCTCGTGGATATGGCACTGGGCCATGAGGGGACTGATCTGCTGGCTAGCAGTCTGTCGACTGAAAGGACAATGCAAAGCTTTAAAGTTAGTAGATAAAACAGCTTGAATCGGAATAGGGTTGGTACATGATGGACCTCTTGCCCCCTTCCCAAGAGATCTCTCTAGTTTAAAGGAGGGGAAGAGCCATTAGCTGTCTTCTTGTTCTTGATCAGCTCTGGTAGCCCTGCCCTGTCTGGACAATGTTTCGTCTAGTGTTCAAAGGACCCACAAATGTAACAGGCGGCACGATTGCCCTCATAGGCTTGTCCAGTCTGGGTTCGACCTCTATTGTTACCACCTGTTGTTCCTTGGCCATGTCGAGGCTGCCACCTCTGTTGATGAGCCTGCATGGCAGCAAACTGAGTGGCCACAGACTCACTAAGACTTCCCACAATATTAGCCAATCCCTAAAGAGTAAAATCATCAACTTTGTATGTTATAGCAGGAGGAACATAGGGTGAGGATGTTTCAGACATGCCAAGCTCTGAGCCCATTGGAGCTTGAAACTTGGCATGATGTTGCATTGATTTGCTGTCAGCCAAGTCTGCCATTTTAAGATTAATTTCTGCTAACATAGTCTTGTCATTGACAAAATGACGTCGCTGAGCCCAATTCTGAATAGTGGAAGGCAACCCAAGGAGAAAATACCTTTTAACCATACGATCCCTCTCTGCCGGGTCTGTGATATTTTCAACAGCAGCAAATTTAAGATCCATGCAATACTTCCACAAGGATTCCCCAGGTTGGTAAGTCCTGGCCGAAAGCTTGGTAAAGCAATCCAGAGGCCTCTCAGGAGGTTTGAACAAGGTCTTTGCCCATTCCACCAGAGTTGCCCAATTGGGGCTGGGATCATCCATGATAGCTGCATGCAGTAAGTCACGAGCTGGTCCCTTCATGCTCATCCTAAAGATTGTCATCTTGAAATTCTCAGGCACTCCATTCACACTAGCAATGACCTCAAACATCTGAAGATATCTATCAAAGTCTTCTCCTATGGTATATTCTGGGTAAGGTTGAGTGGTCAGCCGGGGGATCAGATGACAAGGCAGGCTATGGTTGATGTGACCAGGGAGGACAGACCCATGAGCAGGGCAACAAAGAATTATGGGAGCAGCACTACCATGCACATGTCCAACATTAGATGCAGAATTATAACTCATACTATGATTGGTGGCTGATCATGTAGCAGCTGAAGCTGACAGACGTGACGCCACCGTGCCCATTGGGAGAGCAGGTGTTGCCACGTTTGGCTGAGCAGCAGGGTTAGTTGACTGCAAGTGGGTTTGTGGCATTCCACTCATGGGAAGAGTGGATGCCACTCCCACTGGTTGTGTTGACACATCTTATACTGCTAGGAGGGCTATTGCTAGCATGCATACCCATGGACTGGCTAGAGACAACGTGTGGTGGCACCAAGCCCGTGGAGCAGGGAGAGCCCCCACTGATTGGCCTGCGATGGCAGGAGTCAGAGCAGCAGACACACTAGAGGGCCCTTGCATCATGACACTCCCACCTTGAACAACACCATGCACATTCAACACGGGAAGACTGCCCCCATGCATACCTGAATCTACAGGCAACAAATTCCCTCCCCCGAGAGTGGGACTAGGGAAATTCACAACAGACAGCACACTAGGACTCAAGTTAGCAACCTGGGCCGGCATACTGCTTGTAGTAGCCCAAATATCCGAACCAGACCCTTCGACCCCTTGAACATGAATAGGATGGGAGGGCAGACTGTTTAATTCCCGAGCTAGCGTAGGCTCGGTCCGTCTAGCCACCAAGGCCTCATCACGCCGATCATAAACAGAAAGGCCCTCGAGGGTGGCTATCCCAGACCCCTCATCAGCCAATGTAATACCAGTTGGGGACTCTACAACTGCTCCCATCGTCCCAATCGTCCCAACATTAAAAAATTTTACTCAACCAGTTTTGATGCTCACTTAGCTGATCTGCAGCGTGTTTTCAGCAAATTGCGCACAAAGTGAAGCCCAAGAAGTGTGAGCTGTTCATGCATGAGCTGCACTTCCTTGGTCATGTTCTGTCCAAAGATGGTTTGCTTCCTGATCCTACCAAGCTTGAGTCTGTTTGGGGCTTTCTTATCCCCAGGGATAAACATTATATCAAATCCTTCCTTGGTCTGGCTTCTTATTATAGGCGCTTCATAAAGAATTTTGCCAAGCTTGCTCACCCTCTGACCAAGGTGTTGTGCAAAGATGCCATGTTTGAATGGACCTTCTCCCAGCAGGCTGCTTTTGACACCCTTCGCAAGGCTTTGTGTTCAGCTCCCATCCTGATGTTTCCCAACTTTGAGTTACCTTTCTTGCTTCAGACTGATGCATCAGATATTGCCATCTCTGCAATCTTATGTCAAGTTGTAGAAGGCAAGGAACATGTAATAGCTTATGCATCTCGTCGTCTCGATCGTGATGAAAGGAATTATTCCATATCTGATAAGGAGGGTCTAGCCCTGGTCTTTGGTGTGAAGCATTTCAGGCAATATTTACATGGCAGCAGGTTCGTGGTAGAGACTGATCATCTTTCACTAAATGCTATTGTTAAGCCAAGAGAACTTCATGGCAGACGTGCTAGATGGGCTATGTACCTGCAGGAATTTGACATGGATATAATCTACAAGAAGGGCAAGGAAAACACGAATGCTAATGCACTCACACGGGTTGATCCTCCTGTCAGCAGGCCTATGCTCACCTTGGATGACCTTATTGCTGCTGATGCTGCCCCTCCTCCTAATCCTGCCCCTCTTCTCAACCTTCTTTGTGCAGATAAGCAACCCTTGGCCCTAGATTCACATGGCATATTGGCTGCTTGGGGCTGGTCTAGCCTATTAGATGAGTCTGGTTGATTTATTCGTGTGTTAGTATGTGTGGTGGATCTATCGCTTCGCGAGAATTCGGATGGTTTGGTGGAAGTTCATTGTTGTGTTTCAGTCCTTTTCTTTCCTAGGCCCCCAAGTTTGTTGTGATTCGGCTGCTGCACTCCGGTGTGACTATTGGCTTGAGCCTCAAGGCCTGATTTGGCTGTCCATGAGTAGTAACAAATGAGGTGAAGGTATCCCTGGTTGGAGATCATAGGTGCAGGCACTCCATACCACCTTCTCTAAAACCCATTGTCTACCTTGTCATGGTTTTAGTCATGGTTAACTAGAATTACCTACTTCTAGTTAACTAGGACATTTTGGATATTTATATTTGTATTTTGTGTGTTGGGACTTCATTTGGTCTCACATGCCAAGTGAGGTGTCAAACCTCACTTGGGACATGGGGATGGGTTTTCCCCTTGTGAGCGTTGAGGAGGGCTCATCTTCTTGTAGTTGAGCCTCCATGAGCCTCTCTCACCTCCATAGCTCTAGGTATTGAGAGGGAGTGTGTTGAGGGCTTTGTAGGGTGGATTCCCTTAGCAACGGTGCCCTTGGCTCGACTTAGTTTATGTGATTGAGTGGATTCATGAGTGGAGTGTTTCCCTTGTGTTCACTTTCATTATCACTACAAGAAGATCACTTTATGCTTGTGAGTGCGAAGTGTAAGGGTTAGTTTATGTTAGAGGACTGTCTGGGACTAAGACACTTATACGGGATCTATAGGGTACCCTTAATTTTTGCACAGACTGAGACCAACAGGAGCCTTAGGGGTGACAGCAGCGCACTGTAGAGGGGGATTACACAGCCCGTCACAGCCGACACAGCCCGTCACAGTCGTCACAGTCGACACAGCAGTCACAGCCGACACAGCCAACACAGCCCGTCACAATCGTCATAGCAGACACAGCCACACAGCCAGTCACAGCCCGACACAGCCAAACATAGTCGCACAGCCAGTCACAGCCCGACACAGCCAAACACAGCCGCACAGCCAGTCACAGCCCGTCACAGTTTCACACAGCCAGTCACAGCTTGACACAACTATCACGACCATAGGGAACAGAGAGTAGGACAGGGAACGACTGTGGGGAACAACACCTGCAAATGGAACATGTTAGTTCACGGACGACGGTTAGTGAGGGAAACGGTTAGAGCCACGGGTAGGAAGATAAAGCGAGAAGCAAGGACTGAGAAGGGGCTTTTTGGGGGGATGATTTTTGGGAAGCACTTCACGGGAGAGGACTTCTTGGTCATGCAAGAGAGGGGATCGGGCAGAGATGAAGAACGGAAGCGAAGATGGAGAGATGAGGAGTAGATACTTGTTATATGCAAAGCTGTAGTGATATTGTAGAGCAGATTAGAGACACAATGGCTTCGGCCTGATACCTGATAAATCATAATCGGATACTTATACGATACAATCACACTGTGTAGAGAGATCTGAGTGAAGCTGTGGAATGAATGGATGAGTTGATGGAATCCAATAGATTAATAAAGCAAACTGATACTTAACTATCAATGGTAAGGTAGCTAACATGAATGCCAAAAAGGAAACAAATAGGAAACACCCCCATGATACACTAGCTGTAGGTCATGACTGATTGTTCTGCGCGGGCTGAGTACTTAGAGATTTCCAACTCTTCTATCTTGGAGTTTCCGCCTCGGATAGCGAAGGGATGGGTGAGTAAAAGCCGCGCGACATTTGGCGACCGTACTGGGAGACTGAGTCATGAACAACCAGATGTGACAGGTATCTGGTGGGATCATGGTGGTTGGACCATTAAAGAATTTGAAGTGAATCAAATTCCCTGTGGAACAAAGGAAGAAAGATTGTCCAAACAATTCTTTCAAAGGTTCTTGGAATTGCCAGACGGTTGTAAAGAAAATATTCTTAAGCGAGTACATGATGCTGATCCGGAATGGGGTCTAGAGAAAGGAGTGATAAAGATTTATCAGGTAGTCTGTAGAGGAAGAGCACGTTGGTTACCAACATTGGTTTATGTGATAGCATTGCTATCCATTAAGCGAGTAGAGTTTGAAGGCTGGGAAGAAAAAAAGGTGAATGTTTATACTCATATGCATGAAGAGCTTGTACTGGTAAAGAATTGGATTCCAAAGGATATTTTGTGGATCAAACTCACACCAAGAACAGCTTTCCAGACTTGTTTGCCATATGATTATATGGTAACGGAGACTTCAAGTATAGCCAAGGGTGCATTGAAGCTTGAAAGAAACCCAGGCATATACGAGAGATATTACAGAAGAGAGTTTTGGTTATTGCCACATTAAAAGAAATGAAAGACATGGGACATGAGTGATGAAAGAGAAGCTAGACGCCAGAAATATTCAGCAAAAAGAGAAAGCTATCTGGAAGCTAATTATCCATATCTTTGGGAGAGAGGAATAGACATAGGGGAATCATCTGGACCTCTCACACCATTAAGATCGAAGAGTACATCACCCATACCGGAAGAACTAGAGTTGGATGCCACTCCTTCTGTTTCTTTGCAGGAAAAATTAAGGGAATTGGTACAGGAAGAAGATCAATCACGAGGTGAAAGATCTGAGGTACATCCCTGGATAAAAGATTTGACAGAAATCTTTGATAAGAGTTGGCATGGAACACCAAAAGCAGGAACTCCAGTTTCTGAAGCGGAAGATGAAGAAGGAGGAGAGGATGTGGCAGAGCCAACGGAGAGTTCAGACTCTCCAACACCATTATAGTTGAGTTACATGAGTGAAGAAGAAACCCAAGGGCAGAACTTGGAGGATGAAAACAGAGAGAAGAAATTGGAAGAGGAAGAATATGAAGAAGTAGACCCAACAGCTGAGGCTGAGACTACAACCAGGACATCCCAACCCGTTGGACCTGGATCAAGTGGAGCACTTGGATCACAGGCCAACGAAGGTGTCGGCTCAGGGGGATCAGGCGGGCTGCCTGGATCTGGCTCTGGGGGGACAGGGAGTGTGGGAAGTAGTGCAACTGAAGCTGGGAATACTGTGAATATCGTGGGGTCGGAAGCAGGGAGTGCTCAAGGGCCACCACTTGGTGGAAGATCCACCACAAAAACAACAGGTCCAGAAGGACCAGCACCAGCAAGGGTGCCAGCACCTGTCAGTGGGCAGAAGGTAGGGCCACAGATGGCGTTACAACCAACACGGGCAAAACCACCTTTTCCAATATATTCAGGAAAATGGGATCCCGATGTACACATTAGCCAATTTGAGCACATGTGTATAGTGAACAATGAGAATGGCGATGATGCCAAGATGAGATTGTTTCCTTGTTCACTTATAAAGAAAGCAAGTGAATGGTATGCAAGATTCCCTGATAATCATTTCCTAACCTGGAATGGCTTGAATACAGCATTTCGAAATAGGTTCAGGACAAGTAAAACTGAAGATGAAGTGTATGGAAGTTTACAACAGTTAAAGCAAAAGAAGCATGAAACTGTTGAGGAGTATATGGAAAAGATGGAATTGATGATGAAAAAGCTGGCTGCAGTACCAGCACCCGGTTTACAGAAGACTTGGTTTGTGAGTGGACTAAGACCAGAGTTGCAAAAGAAAGTGGATATGTTACCCCATAATACAGTGGAGGAGGCATTTGAAACTGCAAACAGAATTGAGCAATTGGGAATGCTCAGGAGAGAGAAAAGGGATGATGAGGACTCTGAGGATGAGTCAGATGAAGAAGAAGAGCAAGAACTAAAAAGGAAGAGTAAGAGAAAGGAGAAGTTGAAGAGGGATAACTATGAAAAAAAATTGGAAGAAATCTTGAAGAAGTATGCCACAGAGGCTGCAACACATTGGAGGAAGGGTGTATGGTGTGCAAAGTGCCAAAATGAAGGCCATACCACCACAGAATGCCACATGAAGGAGAAACAGTGTACTATCTGTAAAATGGATAACCATTCTACTGAGAATTGTTACTACAACAGAAGGACAGCTGTAAGAGAACCTAGGCAAGTAAGGGTGCATCAGGTGCAGCCCCAGCCAAGAAGAAACAATGATCAGGACCACTATGGTAGGTCTGGTGGTTATATCAATGGCATGGAACGGAGAGGTAATTCAAGAGGAAATTACGAAGAAAATTCCAGAGGCAACTATCAGGGTAATCCAAGGGGGAATTACCAGCCCGGGAATCAGGATTATAGAAATAATCCAAGAACAGACCAAGGGCGAGGACCCAATGGTGAAGAATTATGTTACTATTGTAATCAGCCAGGACATCGCAGGGCAGCCTGTGCATTCTGGATAAGACACCAGAATGAGATGAGAGCTCCTGTGAATGAGGGCCCAGTGGTGGCAGCTCACATGGTTAGGCCATGTGTTGTACCAGAAGTACAATGATAGTAACAAGAAGTAAAGCCAAACTAATACCTCCAGTAGTAGAGGAAGAAGATGATAATGAAGGTGACAATGATATGCCTGAAGATGAAGAGACTTGGAGAGATGAGAAGGAACTGCACAAAGAAGTGGCAGATACCATAAGGGAAATGCAGAAGAGTACTGATATTCCTGTGGCAGATTCCTCTGATTCTGATGGAGAAGAAGAAGGGAGTGAGGATGAAAGGAAGAAAGAAGATGCAGACATGCAAAGTAATGAAGAGACTTTGGCTGAAGTAATATGCCAGACCAAAGCAGAGATTACCATTGGACAGCTATTAGCTGTGGCACCTTATTGTAGGCACAGGCTGTATCAAGCAATCAATCGAATTGCCCAGGAGACAGGAAACACAGACCTGAACAACAATGTGACCAGTTATAATGTGAAGCCGGAAGGGCGAGAAACAGTCATGGACTTTGATGATTCTATGCCAGTAATCCAATTGAGAATTGGAAGCACAGAACTAACTGATGTACTAATAGATGGAGGCTCTGGAGTAAATATCATGACAGACCAATTAAGAAAGAAGCTTGGTCTAAGTAACATGAAATCAGCCCCATTTACAGTAACAATGGCAGATCAAAGAAGTGTACAACCATTGGGATTAATAAGAGGAGTTAAGATACAGATACAGAAGATGATCTTTATGATCACAGTAACTGTGTTGAAGATGGATGAAGTCATGGAGGCTTACTCCTTATTATTGGGACGTCCGTGGCTGAAACAGGCCAGGGTATTCCATGACTGGAATTCTCAGTTACTAACCATGCATAATGGGATACACGAATTATCACAAAGAAATCTAGTAGATTACCTGCTACGAGAAGACCTCGAGGGGTCAGAGAGTATGACTGGAGAGGAGGACTGGATGAGGAGCAGGAAGCTACCATGTTCGCTGCACACCCAGAGTGGGAGCAGGTTGCAGAGATGCGGTTGGAAGGCCTAAGTTGTTTAAGAGGTATCTGCTGTGGTGTAGTGTCAGCAACACCAATTGAAGAGGAAACCAGCAGTTACCCATCTCATTTCTATGAAGAAAAAGAAGGAGAAATGGAAATCCTAGAGGAACCAGCCACTATGAGTTTACAGGATGAAGTGGTGATTGGTTGGACAATCACAGCTGATGAGCAAGTGAGGGAAGTGAATGTGGGAACTAAAGAGGAACCAAGGATGGAGAAGGTAGGAGCTGATTTGGAGCCAGAATTCTTTGAAGAAGCTAAGAGTTTCTTCATCAAATACAGAGATGTATTTGCTTGGAGCTATGAGGATCTAAAAGGGATACCACCTGAAATCTGTCAGCATAAGATTGAACTGGAACCAGGGTCAGTGCCAATCAAGCAGGCAAAGTACAGAATGAATCCCAACTACGCACAGAAGGTTGGAGAAGAGATAAAGAAGTTGGCTGAGGCTAAGTTTATATATCCAATAGAGTATACAACTTGGTTGTCACCCATTGTGATAGTTCCCAAGAAGAATGGTAAACTAAGAGTTTGCGTGAACTACAAGAAGCTGAATGCTTGTACGAAGAAAGATCCTTTCCCTTTGCCATTCACAGAAGCAGTATTAGACACTGTGGCAGGCCATGAGACGAACTCATTCATGGATGGGTTCAGTGGTTATAATCAAGTGCAAGTGGCAGAAGAAGATCAAGGAAAAACAGCTTTCATCACAGACTGGGGGGCTTATGCATACAAAGTCATGCCCTTTGGACTTTGTAATGCACCAGCGACCTTTCAGAGAGTGATAAGTGAATCTTGATATCTGGATGATTTCATGCAGGTATTCTTGGATGGTTTCAGTGTGTACAGCTCTAAGAATGAGCACTTGCATAAATTGGAGTTATGTTTGGCCAGATGCAGGATGAGAGGTCTCAGCGTAGCTACGGCGTGAGCCCAGCCCCGTGAGCCTGGGAGCTGAGCTCACGTTGAAGCTTTGAAGCGTGAGCTGAGCTCACGCTTCAGGGAAGCGTGAGCGGCATGAATCTGCTGGAGAAGCAGGTCCTATAGGCGAGGATTGCAGGAAGAGGGCCTATTACCGTGGACAAAACAAAGGAGGCCACCATGCACCATGTCTGCAAATGCGTGCCAAAAAAGAGGAATATGTAAATATGGCAGATTTGAGCTCAGAATGATTGACACAGTTTTTTTCAATTCACAGAGAGACGCTTACAATGAATCGCAAGTGCATTTGCCCTCGTTCCGTGAACGAAATGTATATGTTTGTCATAAAATGAAAAGTCTTCACACGGCAACCTGGAAACCAGCATGGGAAGCGGGCATGGCTCGTATGTGTTCAAAGAGAAGTTGGCGGAGCTCTACGCGAGGTGTCCCGCTGCAGAAGGGTGATGACTTCTCCGTAGCCTAGTGTGGCTTGGTGAATGAATTGGTCTCTCTTACCGTCGCAACACATAATTACAAGGTGTATGTAATATTGATGCTTGCAGGGGACCCACTTCCCTCTCATGCCGAGAGCGCCCTCACGCATTGTTACAAAATCCGGACAAGTGCACGATGGGAAATTCCCGATGGTAACCTGATATTCTTTGGCATGAAGAACTGAGCCAATTGACAGCACTGTGTAAATCCGTCCATACCCCGGGGAAGGGACTTCGGTGATACGAGTCACCCTAGCCTGCAAAATTCTAGCCGATTCCATCTTGCATTCGTGATCTGCACCCGAAGCAACACGGCGCACTGTTTTTCCATCTCTTTTTGTTGGGTGGGAGTCGGCACCGGGTGGAGGCATTGTCGGAGCATGTGGCACATCTGTGCCGACAGTGCATAAGGGCACCACCCAGGACCGTGCAAGACAAAACCCTCCCTCCTCCAGCATGCTTATCTCGGTTGAGGACAGCGATGTCCCAATTTTCACAGGCCAAATTGCGGGGGGAGGGGGCTTCATTATCACGGAAGGACGAACTGTTCCCTTCACGCATCGTGCCATATCGTCTGGGCAGAACCAAAACTTGTGCTCTTTTGACTCCCCACTATGGTAAGGTCGGAACAACCCTGTGAATGTTGGAGCTGGAGTCCCCCTGGAGCCTTTGCATATTTTTGATTTGCATTTCTTGAATGAGGGGGTCCGAATTGCCATGCAAGCCACTCTAGATCCCGGTGGGGTGCGTTCTATATGCCAGTCACTATCAATGCAATCAGATTCCTGCACCATGGCCACCACCTCCTCCAATGGGATTTCCGCTGCTATGCTTGCATGTTCTGCACCTGCTCCACAGGAGGAGGACCCACCTGGGAAGGGGCCGGCACAGGACTTAGTCTGCACTGGAGACACCTTTGGCACAGAGAAATTGACCCTGTCTGGCCTATGGGAATCTCCATCTGACCCTGGAAGAGTGTTTAATTTCCTTTTGCATGATCCAAATCTTTCCTCGCCTTCCAAATGGGGGAGCCTGGATTGCAGAGGGGAGCCTTCAGTGCACCTGTTTAGAGCTCTGGCCATCTTTGACGGGTCTCCGGACCTACTCGCAGCCCTTAGCATCAACAAAGTCGTATCGGGGCCCTTCCCTCCACCCCGTCCCATCAGAAAATTGCGGTACCTGGTTTGTTGTGTAAGTGCCCGCACCATGTCATCAGCAGTGGCCACATACAAGTCACGACCTGCTTTGGTAGACTGTTGCATCCAGGCGTTGTGAACAGTCTCTGCCAAATTACACGATGGCATGTCGGCCAAGTCCTCCAAGGACATGTCCTGCAGGAGGCATTGCATGGAAATGTGAGGAAGGAAAAGAAATGGTAGAGGTTCTTCAAGTGACAATCGAACAACCCCAAATGAACAGGCACGATGCAAAGTGCAATTTGTGTTTAAGGAAAACTTGTGAGGCTTACCGTCGTCATGAAAGCTCCCCACTGTCTGTACCTGAAGTGCCAGAAAACCAACCAGTCCTCCAACTCCTTCAGGTGGATACCTGTAGCAGCACCAGAGGAGAACCACCAAGCCCGGATTGCCTGGTAAGTGCTCTCAGCTTCTCCCATTGAGGTGGCATTCTTGTACTTCAGACAGAGCCTTCTATGCTCCAACTGAAGGTCAGGGCGAATGCAGCGCTTTGTATGACGTGCCAGAGATTGACTCCAATGGAAGAGGCATGTGCGCTCCCTATTTTCCATTGGGACCCTAGGATCCCCCGAACCAAACACGCGCCGCACTGCATTGAAATTTGCCTGTGCACTATCAGCCATGAAGCCCGCAAAATTTGTGTTCTGTATTCCATTGCGCTGCATGACGGTCAGGAGGGAATTCCACATGAGCATCTGGGATTCAGTGTCCTCCGACTGCATATCACAAATTGCTATGGAGAGCACACGCTGGTACGCTGGATCATACACATGGCACGCCATGGTTGTCCAACCCTTCACCCGTTTGCAGTGATCAAACATTAACCAACATTTAGCCAAATCTCCTCCAGGTTGCATTCGGCGGACAATGCTCACACCACTGCCTTGGCCCACAGCGGACATCTTGAACAAATACACTTTGGACGAGCCCTGGCCAGGGAACATACTGTTTTGAATGAATTCATAGCGACTCCTCCGTTTGAGGTCCATAATGTTGTCCATGAATCCAGCAGTGCCTGTGCCCATTCTGAGTGCATTCACCTGGTTTCGAATATTGGGAGAGCTCAAACGGAGAAATGGTCCATGACTGCCTCAAGGGAATCTGCATCCAGCATTGGCTGTGTCGCATCCCCTTCACCCAGTATGTGTTTTTCCAGGAATGCCTTGCTAGCTGCAAGCGCTATAGCAGAAGGTGTTGCACAAGGGGCATTGTGGAACTCTTGCTTCAGTAGATTTCTAGCGATGTCCACGCTATCCCTGCAACTCCCTTTGGACACAGGATGCTCGTGTGCACCCATATGAATGCAGGCACGAGTCATTGTCTTGCATCGATGTGCCACCTGATACATACGAGCGTGGCAAACAGAAACACAGGACGGGAAAGTTTGCAGAACCTGCACACAAAAGTATTGGTCTTGGGAGGTGCAAGCCCTGGGGTGAAAGGATTCAGGGGCACACCTTCCCACTCACTTTCGTTTGGCTGAGCGCTGTTTCTCAGCCGAGGGCAAGAAATATTCAGGCACTTGCAATGCCCAACGCAAACCGACCTCCGAAATTTCAAGCCAATGTCGTTATGGATGTTCGACGTTTTTGTCCTGCACCAAGGATGTCCGTCATGTTTCTTGTCCATGCCCTGCAGAAGCCCAGCCAGTCCACTGGAAGACGTGGGAGGGTTGAGCTCAAACAAGATGTCCCCATCAAACTGAGCTGGCACGTATTGAACCCGTTGCACTGGAAGGGACTCCCAATCAACAAAACGTAGCTCGCTCTTGCACCCAGGCACACCTGCGAGGGCTTTCAATTTTGGAATGACACTTGTTATCTCTTGCAATTCGTCATCATGCAATAAGGGAGTTTGCACTGGCGGAGGAATCTCAGAAACATCCTCCGAGGACGAGTCCGAAAGAGTCACGAAGGTAGTGGATGTGCTCACCTCTTGTTTCACAGGAACTGTGCCCTTCTGTTGCACGACCGATGCTGCAGTGCCAGGGGTAACGACTGATCCTGCTGATTGTCTTCTCTCTTTTCCAAGGACACGGTATGTTCCTGGAAGGACTCTCCACTTCCTTCCACACTCGCCAACCAAGGGTTTCTCCAAGTGCCCAGAATCCAAATTCCCATCATCGTCATACACCTCTTTCTGAACAAGCAGAGAACCCAACTCCAGCGGGAACACTGTAACCAGCTCATCCTCATGAACAACTGCATACCCATCGTCGTCTGCAGTGGCAGTCAGTGGAAGAGTACCTGCATTGGAATGGAATCGAGCGAGTGCATCTCGCTCCCTCGACATGTTTTCCATCACTGAACGAAACTGGCGATTCAGAACGGAATCCCCGAACTGAGAGCCCGTAATTATCGAAAGTGGAAATACCACCAGCAAACTGAGGTCAACAAGGGTAGCACCAAACCAAAGGCTGCCGGCGATGCATGCCAAGGATGTAGGGATGACGTGCACCTTCACCTCCCACCAACCAGAAAAACCGTTTTGAAAGACCAGAGCCACAAGAAGCCGTGCTGTTTTTGGATGGAAAACAAACCCTGAAAATGACATGAAACCATCCATTATGAAATGACGGCAACAACCCTGGAGAGAGCAGTAAACAGGAAGATCCGATTGTAATGAGATTGTGTTGCGCCAGAATAGCACAGAACAAACACTGACACTCCAAGAGATACCTCGCACGAATGTGTGCAACACATGGTCATATCCGACAAAATCCTTTATACCGAATGACCCCATGGGGACGGTCACGGCATAAAAAAAACCACAGGGCATGCAGTACAACACACGTGGATGCATATGTGAAGCATAACAATTATTGCGAATCTGGAAGAACTGCTCGGAATTGAAAAAGCACTACATTTCTACGGCACATTCGAATTTGAAAGAAGGCAAGGAGGCCGCCATGTATTGGCAGGCGGCGAAGTACATCTGACATATATCGCAAATGCATGCAACGGATGTTCTTTTTCTTCGGCGCTTATTAGCTGGGTAATACAAAGACGCCAAAATGGATGAATTCCGTTCGCACACAATATCAACACCCGCATCCAAATACGGTTGACAACGTCCATTTTTATTTTTGTTACATGCGATACCAGGACTTGTTGCAAACGTCAAACTGGAGAGCTCCAGGGGCATCGTGGGGAGCCCTTGTTTCCAGCGGAGGAGAAAGAGAAGGAAGTCATTATACTTCACGAGTTCTAGAAACAGGAATAGAGCTAGATATAGAATGAGGATGGAAAGAGTGGAGGAAGAGGAAAAGGAGGAAGAAGAGGGAATACAGGAAAGTGTGGCGATGGAGGAGCAGGAATCTGGAGAAGAACAACAACAACCAACATAGTTCCAGGAACAGGCGAGGAGGACACTGCGTCTGAGGGAGAGACAGACGACATGGAGGAAGATGTTGACACTGGCCTCACGAAGAATCTGACCACGGGAAAGAGGAAGGGGGAGAGGCTCACCTACATAGTCGGCGAAGAGAGCAGCCCGAAGCGGAAAGGGTCCCCGGCAACTGGGGAGTCTTCTCGAGTACCTACGAAAAAGGTAAAATCTACAGGACCCACATTTGTGAAGAATTCGGCTTTCAATGGCAGGTATTTGAGAAAGAAAGAACCATTCAGTGGCAGCTCAAACAGTGTGCGTTGCCGCACACTGTTTGAGCTGCACAAGTCACTGTTTAAGGGTGCAAAATTCTTCCTTCAACGACACCTTTCTGAGGATGAAATGAACCCCGCACTTCCAACTCAAACAGTGTGCGGCAACGCACACTGTTTGAGCAGATCTTCTCAATGTTTTAGGGTGCAAAATTTGGCCTTGGAGTCAGTTATCTGCGGGTGAAATGAACCCTTCACTGCCAGCCCAAACAGTGTGCGGCAACGCACACTGTTTGAGCTGAACATTTCAATGTTTTAGGGTGCGAAATTTGGACTTCAGGGGCACCTTTCTGAGGATGGAATGAACCCTGCACTGCCAGCTCAAACAGTGTGCGGCAACGCACACTGTTTGAGCTGAACATTTCAATGTTTTAGGGTGCAAAATTTGGACTGCAGGGGCACCTATGTGAGGATGAAATGAACCTTTCACTGTCAGCCCAAACAGTGTGCGGCAACGCACACTGTTTGAGCTGAACATTTCAATGTTTTAGGGTGCAAAATTTGGTCTTGCTGTCTGTTATCTGAGGGTGAAATGAACCCTTCACTGCCAGCTCAAACAGTGTGCGGCAACGCACACTGTTTGAGCTGAACATTTCAATGTTTCAGGGTGCAAAATTTGGACTTCAGGGGCACCTATCTTAGGGTGAAATGAACCCTTCACTGCCAGCTCAGACAGTGTGCGGCAACGCACACTGTTTGAGCTGAACATTTCAATGTTTCAGGGTGCAAAATTTGGACTTCAGGGGCACCTATCTTAAGGTGAAATGAACCCTTCACTGCCAGCTCAGACAGTGTGCGGCAACGCACACTGTTTGAGCTGAACATTTCAATGTTTCAGGGTGCAAAATTTGGACTTCAGGGGCACCTATATGAGGATGAAATGAACCCTTCACTGTCAGCCCAAACAGTGTGCGGCAACGCACACTGTTTGAGCTGAACATTTCAATGTTTTAGGGTGCAAAATTTGGTCTTGCTGTCTGTTATCTGAGGGTGAAATGAACCCTTCACTGCCAGCTCAAACAGTGTGCGGCAACGCACACTGTTTGAGCTGAACATTTCAATGTTTCAGGGTGCAAAATTTGGACTTCAGGGGCACCTATCTGAGGGTGAAATGAACCCTTCACTGCCAGCTCAGACAGTGTGCGGCAACGCACACTGTTTGAGCTGAACATTTCAATGTTTCAGGGTGCAAAATTTGGACTTCAGGGGCACCTATCTTAAGGTGAAATGAACCCTTCACTGCCAGCTCAGACAGTGTGCGGCAACGCACACTGTTTGAGCTGAACATTTCAATGTTTCAGGGTGCAAAATTTGGACTTCAGGGGCACCTATAATAGGATGAAATGAACCCTTCACTGTCAGCTCAAACAGTGTGCGGCAACGCACACTGTTTGAGCTGAACATTTCAATGTTCTAGGGTGCAAAATTTGGTCTTCAGGGTATGTTATCTGAGGTTGAAATGAACCCTTCACAACCAGCTCAAACAGTGTGCGGCAACGCACACTGTTTGAGCTGATTTTTTCAATGTTTTAGGGTGCAAAATTTGGTCTTGCTGTCTGTTATCTGAGGGTGAAATGAACCCTTCACTGCTAGCTCAAACAGTGTGCGGCACCGCACACTGTTTGAGCTGAACATTTCAATGTTTAAGGGTGCAAAATTTGGACTTCAGGGGCACCTATATTAGGATGAAATGAACCCTTCACTGTCAGCCCAAACAGTGTGCGGCAACGCACACTGTTTGAGCTGAACATTTCAATGTTTTAGGGTGCAAAATTTGGTCTTGCTGTCTGTTATCTGAGGGTGAAATGAACCCTTCAATGCCAGCTCAGACAGTGTGCGGCAACGCACACTGTTTGAGCTGAACATTTCAATGTTTCAGGGTGCAAAATTTGGACTTCAGGGGCACCTATCTTAGGGTGAAATGAACCCTTCACTGCCAGCTCAGACAGTGTGCGGCAACGCACACTGTTTAGCTGAACATTTCAATGTTTCAGGGTGCAAAATTTGGACTTCAGGGGCACCTATAATAGGATGAAATGAACCCTTCACTGTCAGCCCAAACAGTGTGCGGCAACGCACACTGTTTGAGCTGAACATTTCAATGTTTTAGGGTGCAAAATTTGGTCTTGCTGTCTGTTATCTGAGGGTGAAATGAACCCTTCACTGCCAGCTCAGACAGTGTGCGGCAACGCACACTGTTTGAGCTGAACATTTCAATGTTTCAGGGTGCAAAATTTGGACTTCAGGGGCACCTATCTAGAGGTGAAATGAACCCTTCACTGCCAGCTCAGACAGTGTGCGGCAACGCACACTGTTTGAGCTGAACATTTCAATGTTTCAGGGTGCAAAATTTGGACTTCAGGGGCACCTATCTTAGGGTGAAATGAACCCTTCACTGCCAGCTCAAACAGTGTGCGGCAACGCACACTGTTTGAGCTGAACATTTCAATGTTTCAGGGTGCAAAATTTGGACTTCAGGGGCACCTATAATAGGATGAAATGAACCCTTCACTGTCAGCCCAAACAGTGTGCGGCAACGCACACTGTTTGAGCTGAACATTTCAATGTTTTAGGGTGCAAAATTTGGTCTTGCTGGTCTGTTATCTGAGGGTGAAATGAACCCTTCACTGCCAGCTCAGACAGTGTGCGGCAACGCACACTGTTTGAGCTGAACATTTCAATGTTTTAGGGTGCAAAATTTGGACTTCAGGGGCACCTATCTGAGGGTGAAATGAACCCTTCACTGCCAGCTCAAACAGTGTGCGGCAACGCACACTGTTTGAGCTGAACATTTCAATGTTTCAGGGTGCAAAATTTGGACTTCAGGGGCACCTATAATATGATGAAATGAACCCTTCACTGTCAGCCCAAACAGTGTGCGGCAACGCACACTGTTTGAGCTGAACATTTCAATGTTTTAGGGTGCAAAATTTGGTCTTGCTGTCTGTTATCTGAGGGTGAAATGAACCCTTCACTTCCAGCTCAGACAGTGTGCGGCAACGCACACTGTTTGAGCTGAACATTTCAATGTTTTAGGGTGCAAAATTTGGACTTCAGGGGCACCTATCTGAGGGTGAAATGAACCCTTCACTGCCAGCTCAGACATTGTGCGGCAACGCACACTGTTTGAGCTGAACATTTCAATGTTTCAGGGTGCAAAATTTGGACTTCAGGGCACCTATCTTAGGGTGAAATGAACCCTTCACTGCCAGCTCAGACAGTGTGCGGCAACGCACACTGTTTGAGCTGAACATTTCAATGTTTCAGGGTGCAAAATTTGGACTTCAGGGGCATCTATAATAGGATGAAATGAACCCTTCACTGTCAGCCCAAACAGTGTGCGGCAACGCACACTGTTTGAGCTGAACATTTCAATGTTTAGGGTGCAAAATTTGGACTTCAGGGTGACCTCTTGAGGATGAAATGAACCCTTCACTGTCAGCTCAAACAGTGTGCGGCAACGCACACTGTTTGAGCTGAACATTTCAATGTTCTAGGGTGCAAAATTTGGTCTTCAGGGTTATGTTATTGAGGTTGAAATGAACCCTTCACAACCAGCTCAAACAGTGTGCGGCAACGCACACTGTTTGAGCAGATCTATTCAATGTTTTAGGGTGCAAAATTTGGTCTTGCTGTCTGTTATCTGAGGGTGAAATGAACCCTTCACTGCCAGCTCAGACAGTGTGCGGCAACGCACACTGTTTGAGCTGAACATTTCAATGTTTCAGGGTGCAAAATTTGGACTTCAGGGGCACCTATCTTAGGTGTGAAATGAACCCTTCACTGCCAGCTCAGACAGTGTGCGGCAACGCACACTGTTTGAGCTGAACATTTCAATGTTTCAGGGTGCAAAATTTGGACTTCAGGGGCACCTATCTGAGGGTGAAATGAACCCTTCACTGCCAGCTCAGACAGTGTGCGGCAACGCACACTGTTTGAGCTGAACATTTCAATGTTTCAGGGTGCAAAATTTGGACTTCACGGGCACCTATAATAGGATGAAATGAACCCTTCACTGTCAGCCCAAACAGTGTGCGGCAACGTACACTGTTTGAGCTGAACATTTCAATGTTTTAGGGTGCAAAATTTGGACTTGCTGTCTGTTATCTGAGGGTGAAATGAACCCTTCACTGCCAGCTCAGACAGTGTGCGGCAACGCACACTGTTTGAGCTGAACATTTCAATGTTTTAGGGTGCAAAATTTGGACTTGCTGTCTGTTATCTGAGGGTGAAATGAACCCTTCACTGCCAGCTCAGACAGTGTGCGGCAACGCACACTGTTTGAGCTGAACATTTCAATGTTTCACGGGTGCAAAATTTGGACTTCAGGGGCACCTATCTTAGAGTGAAATGAACCCTTCACTGCCAGCTCAAACAGTGTGGCAACGCACACTGTTTGAGCTGAACATTTCAATGTTTCAGGGTGCAAAATTTGGACTTCAGGGGCACCTATCTTAGGGTGAAATGAACCCTTCACTGCCAGCTCAGACAGTGTGCGGCAACGCACACTGTTTGAGCTGAACATTTCAATGTTTCAGGGTGCAAAATTTGGACTTCAGGGGCATCTATAATAGGATGAAATGAACCCTTCACTGTCAGCCCAAACAGTGTGCGGCAACGCACACTGTTTGAGCTGAACATTTCAATGTTTAGGGTGCAAAATTTGGTCTTGCTGTCTGTTATCTGAGGGTGAAATGAACCCTTCACTGCCAGCTCAGACAGTGTGCGGCAACGCACACTGTTTGAGCTGAACATTTCAATGTTTTAGGGTGCAAAATTTGGACTTCAGGGGCACCTATCTTAGGGTGAAATGAACCCTTCACTGCCAGCTCAGATAGTGTGCGGCAACGCACACTGTTTGAGCTGAACATTTCAATGTTTCAGGGTGCAAAATTTGGACTTCAGGTGCACCTATAATATGATGAAATGAACCCTTCACTGTCAGCCCAAACAGTGTGCGGCAACGCACACTGTTTGAGCTGAACATTTCAATGTTTTATGGTGCAAAATTTGGTCTTGCTGTCTGTTATCTGAGGGTGAAATGAACCCTTCACTTCCAGGTCAGACAGTGTGCGGCAACGCACACTGTTTGAGCTGAACATTTCAATGTTTTAGGGTGCAAAATTTGGACTTCAGGGGCACCTATCTTAGGGTGAAATGAACCCTTCACTGCCAGCTCAGACAGTGTGCGGCAACGCACACTGTTTGAGCTGAACATTTCAATGTTTCAGGGAGCAAAATTTGGACTTCACGGGCACCTCTAATAGGATGAAATGAACCCTTCACTGTCAGCCCAAACAGTGTGCGGCAACGCACACTGTTTGAGCTGAACATTTCAATGTTTCTGGGTGCAAAATTTGGATTTCAGGGGCACCTGTTTGAGGATGAAATGAACCCTTCACTGTCAGCCCAAACAGTGTGCGGCAACACACACTGTTTGAGCTGATCATTTCAATGTTTCTCGGTGCAAAATTTGGACTTCAGGGTGACCTGCTTGAGGATGAAATGAACCCTTCACTGTCAGCTCAAATAGTGTGCGGCAACGCACACTGTTTGAGCTGAACATTTCAATGTTCTAGGGTGCAAAATTTGGTCTTCAGGGTATGTTATCTGAGGTTGAAATGAACCCTTCACAACCAGCTCAAACAGTGTGCGGCAACGCACACTGTTTGAGCAGATCTTTTCAATGTTTTAGGGTGCAAAATTTGGTCTTGCTGTCTGTTATCTGAGGGTGAAATGAACCCTTCACTACTAGCTCAGACAGTGTGCGGCAACGCACACTGTTTGAGCTGAACATTTCAATGTTTCAGGGTGCAAAATTTGGACTTCAGGGGCACCTATCTTAGGGTGAAATGAACCCTTCACTGCCAGCTCAGACAGTGTGCGGCAACGCACACCGTTTGAGCTGAACATTTCAATGTTTCAGGGTGCAAAATTTGGACTTCAGGGGCACCTATCTTAGGGTGAAATGAACCCTTCACTGCCAGCTCAGACAGTGTGCGGCAATGCACACTGTTTGAGCTGAACATTTCAATGTTTCAGGGTGCAAAATTTGGACTTCACGGGCACCTATAATAGGATGAAATGAACCCTTCACTGTCAGCCCAAACAGTGTGCGGCAACGTACACTGTTTGAGCTGAACATTTCAATGTTTTAGGGTGCAAAATTTGGTCTTGCTGTCTGTTATCTGAGGGTGAAATGAACCCTTCACTGCAAGCTCAGACAGTGTGCGGCAACGCACACTGTTTGAGCTGAACATTTCAATGTTTCAGGGTGCAAAATTTGGACTTCAGGGGCACCTATCTTAGAGTGAAATGAACCCTTCACTGCCAGCTCAGACAGTGTGCGGCAACGCACACTGTTTGAGCTGAACATTTCAATGTTTCAGGGTGCAAAATTTGGACTTCAGGGGCACCTATATATGATGAAATGAACCCTTCACTGTCAGCCCAAGCAGTGTGCGGCAACGCATACTGTTTGAGCTGAACATTTCAATGTTTCTGGGTGCAAAATTTGGACTTCAGGGGCACCTGTTTGAGGATGAAATGAACCCTTCACTGTCAGCCCAAACAGTGTGCGGCAACACACACTGTTTGAGCTGAACATTTCAATGTTTCTGGGTGCAAAATTTGGACTTCAGGGTAACCTGCTTGAGGATGAAATGAACCCTTCACTGTCAGCCCAAACAGTGTGCGGCAACGCACACTGTTTGAGCTGAACATTTCAATGTTCTAGGGTGCAAAATTTGGTCTTCAGGGTATATTATCTGAGGTTGAAATGAACCCTTCACAACCAGCTCAAACAGTGTGCGGCAACGCACACTAATTGAGCAGATCTTTTCAATGTTTTAGGGTGCAAAATTTGGTCTTGCTGTCTGTTATCTGAGGGTGAAATGAACCCTTCACTGCTAGCTCAGACAGTGTGCGGCAACGCACACTGTTTGAACTGAACATTTCAATGTTTCAGGGTGCAAAATTTGGACTTCAGGGGCACCTATCTTAGGGTGAAATGAACCCTTCACTGCCAGCTCAGATAGTGTGCGACAACGCACACTGTTTGAGCGGAACATTTCAATGTTTCAGGGTGCAAAATTTGGACTTCAGGGGCACCTATCTTAGGGTGAAATGAACCCTTCACTGCCAGCTCAGACAGTGTGCGGCAACGCACACTGTTTGAGCTGAACATTTCATTGTTTCAGGGTGCAAAATTTGGTTTGAGCTGAATATTTCAATGTTTTAGGGTGCAAAATTTGGTCTTGCTGTCTGTTATCTGAGGGTGAAATGAACCCTTCACTGCCAGCTCAGATAGTGTGCGGCAACGCACACTGTTTGAGCTGAACATTTCAATGTTTCAGGGTGCAAAATTTGGACTTCAGGGGCACCTATCTTAGAGTGAAATGAACCCTTCACTGCCAGCTCAGACAGTGTGCGGCAACGCACACTGTTTGAGCTGAACATTTCAATGTTTCAGGGTGCAAAATTTGGACTTCAGGGGCACCTATAATAGGATGAAATGAACCTTTCACTGTCAGCCCAAACAGTGTGCGGCAACGCACACTGTTTGAGCTGAACATTTCAATGTGTTAGGGTGCAAAATTTGGTCTTGTTGTCTGTTATCTGAGGGTGAAATGAACCCTTCACTGCCAGCTCAGACAGTGTGCGGCAACGCACACTGTTAGAGCTGAACATTTCAATGTTTCAGGGTGCAAAATTTGGACTTCAGGGGCACCTATCTTAGGGTGAAATGAACCCTTCACTGCCAGCTGAGACAGTGTGCGGCAACGCGCACTGTTTGAGCTCAACATTTCAATGTTTCATGGTGCAAAATTTGGACTTCAAATAGGATGAAATGAACCCTTCACTGTCAGCCCAAACAGTGTGCGGCAACGCACACTGTTTGAGCTGAACATTTCAATGTTTCAGGGTGCAAAATTTAGACTTCAGGGGCACCTATGTGAGGATGAAATGAACCTTTCATTGTCAGCCAAAACAGTATGCGGCAACGCACACTGTTTGAGCTGAACATTTCAATGTTTTAGGGTGCAAAATTTGGTCTTGCTGTCTGTTATCTGAGGTTGAAATGAACCCTTCACAACCAGCTCACACAATGTGCGGCAACGCACACTGTTTGAGCAGATCTTTTCAATGTTTTAGGGTGCAAAATTTGGTCTTGCTGTCTGTTATCTAGGGGTGAAATGAACCCTTCACTGCCAGCTCAGAAAGTGTGCGGCAACGCACACTGTTTGAGCTGAACATTTCAATGTTTCAGGGTGCAAAATTTGGACTTCAGGGGCACCTATAATAGGATGAAATGAACCCTTCACTGTCAACCCAAACAGTGTGCGGCAACGCACACTGTTTGAGATGAACATTTCATTGTGTCTGGGTGCAAAATTTGGACTTCAGGGGCACCTATGTGAGGATGAAATGAACCTTTCACTGTCAGCCCAAACAGTGTGCGGCAACGCACACTATTTGAGCTGAACATTTCAATGTTTTAGGGTGCAAAATTTGGTCTTCAGTGTAACATTTCTGGGGATAAAATGAATCCTTCACTGTCAGCTCAAACAGTCTGCGGAACCGCACACTGTTTAGGCAGAACATATCAATATTGAAGGGCGCAACCTTTGGCCCTCATGGGCACATATATGAGGATGAAATGAATCATTTACTGCCAGCTCAAACAGTGTGCGGCAACGCACACTGTTTGAGCAGAACTTTTCAATGTTCTTTCCCTGTGAAAATCGGGAACATAGGGCAGGTCCGTGAGGATCAATGAACACTTACCTGGCAGCTCAAAGAACACTTACCTATTTGATCCCACTTTTTCATGCATCAGTCGACGTTTCATTCCTCTCTTATAAGAATTTGAGTGAACAACCTTGCAGGAGAAAATGCAAAGTGTGGCGGATGAGGTCCCTCAGGGTCAGGGGAAGGAGACCATAGTTGATGTTGACGATGAGTTTTATGAAAGCAAAGCCGCTGAGATGCTGGGGGGTCAAAAGGTGAACTCTCAGCTTGTGGTTCAAAGTATGCTTGCTCCTGGTGGGAGGTGAAGATTCCCTGTGTAGGTTGGTTTCCATGCCCGTCGTTCGTCCACCCCTTGTCAAAGACATTCTCAAGCTGGAGGCCGAGTTTGTTCATGGGTATTTGGATGGATCCGCAGTCTTTTACGTTTCTACTAGGGATTCTAGAGGTAACGAGCTCCTTGTGGATGAGTCAATCGTCGACTCCTGGGACCCCATTTGGAGACAGGTGAACGAATCCTTCGAACTTCTTCTCTCCAGGAAACCTTCCACCCAGGTATTCTCGGGGAAGATGTTTCACGTTTGGGATGGCAACCACCGGTTGCTTGCATGGATGGCTGTCATTGGGAGGCTGCACTCACAGGAGGAAGAGTGGCATTACTCTGTTCGATCGATGGTGCTTGATTGTGACGACAACATGATGGGTCTTCTGACGGCAATGAATGATGT
This sequence comes from Takakia lepidozioides, assembly GCA_030704615.1. Lineage (NCBI taxonomy): Eukaryota > Viridiplantae > Streptophyta > Takakiopsida > Takakiales > Takakiaceae > Takakia > Takakia lepidozioides. The sequence goes on from CM060731.1 coordinate 43,427,028, forward strand.
GAACAGGTTGTTTCTCATTGTACATGTTGCACTTCTGGTTCCGTTCTTCCTTGATTCAAGTCCTTGAATTACATTCTGAAATTCAGATATCATTCTGCAGAGGGACGGAGACATCGCATGTCAAAACGAGTCTGGTTCACACACTGTATAGGATACAAAGGATCGGGCAGATGCCCTTGACCAACTTCAAGACCATCCTTTCGGCAGAGATGTATAAGAAATGCGAAAGCTCCAAGACTTCGGAACATGGTACTCGTTGACCCGTGAGGCTTTCATGGAGTACATGTACACGGTGAGATACATCTTCCTTCATCTGGCCTTTCCATATTCCTGCTTCCACATGTTTGTTTCTGTCTGTCTCCCTTGACCTTGGATTGATGCAACTCTCTTGCATTCCCTTGCAGCAAGACATTGCATGCAGGGGAGCGTGGCAAACTGGAATACTATAGCTCTACCCCTGAGGAGAGAAGGACAGCAAGGGGGTTGAAAGTCACATCCAGAAGGAGATGAACGCTACAAGAAGGACAATAATGAGTGCTTTTGTGAAGCAGTTGAGAATGGCCGACCCATCATTCGGGCCGCAGTTTCTCCTGGAGATAAAAAACCATTATAACAAGCCAGGCAAGCCGGAGATGGCCCAGGAGAAGTTGCACAGGTTGTCTACCGCCGTCGTGTCTTCTGAACAGAAGGTGAAGTGGCTACAGATATGGAACTCCGATCCCACAGTTAGGGATACCCACATGTTCCCAAGGCCAGAGAAAGAGAAGAAGACCCAGCGTGTCGTTCCTGTCAGTGACAATGTGCTGGACAACTGGCTTCACAAGGCCACTTACTGGAGCCAGGTGTGATGTCCTCTCGTATCTCACTTTCTTTTCTCTTTTCCTGTCCTTCTCTTCCCATTGCCTCTTACATTCGCTGTGACTGTTTTTGGGTTCATTCTTCCATTTCAATTGTTTTGCAGTTGGAAGAAAGGGCCCGATCGGTTCTGCATACTCAGCTGGCTGACTATGGCATCACTATGACAGCTCCGAAGGTCTCCTTCGAAGCTTACATGAGGAAATGGAGAGCCACAGTGTGGCACTCTGGTTTCTTTAGAGAGTTCAGCAAGGAGGGTGGCATCAGTCGAACAAATGAGCTTGACCAGCAGGAAAAAGGAGAGGAAGCCTGGAAACGATGCCTTTACAGGTGCACACCCTTGCACTCTTTACTTGTGTTGTGGTTGCAATGTGTTGTGTGGCATACTGTTTAAGGGGGTCTTCCTGGTGTGTTGAAAAAGCTGGGACACAATATGTGCACTGGAAAATGAGGCTGTGTCTGTTCCTGCAGGTACATTAGGTTTTTCTCTTGGAAGAGAATTGCTTGGACAAACATCCAGATTTCGTGGACCTTTGGCTTGTCCCTGCTGGCAACCAGACCATGTTCACTGCTGGGATCTTGCATGACTGGGGCCCAGACCATCTTTCTTCTTGTGGTTGGTATTTGGATTGCCCTCCTTCAGAGACCCCAGCTGTAGAGTTGTCTTTGAGGAGAGAGAATGACCGTATTGCAGCCACTGCCGCAGCAGCGGACCTCGACATTCATGAGCGTAATCTGAGGACTCTTGCAGAGAAGGAGCCTCCCGCTCAGGATACCCCGGGTAGAGGAAGAAAGGCAAAGGGAAAAGATGTTGCTGGTGTTGTGGGGAAGGGAAGGGTAGAGGGAAGGTGGCACAAGGGCAGGGAAGTGTTGCAGCTATTGGCCCTGTGGAGCATGTCCAGCAGACTCCACCGCATGGTAGGGGATCCGGAGAAACAAGGGGGTGGTTGATCCCAAGGACCCGTACCATGCAGTGGAACATCCCACGAGGGTCATTCGTCCAACCAGGTTGGAGATTGCCAACGTCGGGTTCCTTGCCATGATGGAGTCGAAGAAATCTGATTACAAGGGCGAGCCATCACCAGTGTGGGAGAGGATTGTCGAGTTCCTCAGCACGGTGCGTGTTCTCTTTGGGTTCTGTGGCTTCTGCTCTCTTTGTCTGCTGTGGGCATGGATCGTTTATAAACTTGTCAGAATTCCATTGTATTTTTGTCTGTAGGCTAAAATGACCAAATCGTGGGTGAACGGGAAGGAGAAGCCATATGCAGCGGAACTCATCATCTTGGACATCCCTGATGGGTTGGTAGTCCCGGATATCCCTCCATCAGGTGCTTGTCCGGGTTGGAATGCATTTGATGGGGGGTGCTATTCCGTGAGCCTGGAGGCGTGAGCCTGTGAGCCCAGGAAAGCGTGAGCCCAGCACAGGCTCACGCCACGTCAGCATGCAAACAGTGCCTATTTCCGCGGATGTCACCTATTTCCGAGTGGGGTCACCTATTTCCGCGGGTTGATGTGGGGAGAATTGAGAATTGAGAACAAAGTGGTTTGTTTGTTTTTGCAATGTACTCAAGTCTGTGAGGTCCACAAAACAACAAATATATTGAAGGAACAATCCGGGCAGTCCATGCAACCCCCATCTCCAACAATAGTTTGGAACCATGAATGTGAATTCCATGCACACATTGCAAAGAGGACAATAAGGACACACAACCATCCCATTTCAAATTTGTCCCAGAATTAAACCAAAAGAATACTTCATATCAAGTGTCGCAGTCATCACAATCAATGTCCACCTCCTGTGCTATGTCATCTACAAAGATTCTGGCCCCAACACCACGTGTTCTACGAAGGCCATCGCAAGGTGGACTCTGAGTGCCATGAACGGACATGCTTGCTGCGAGTGCCTCCGCATAGACAGGTAGCACACAAGACCGAGGAGGACTGAAAACAAGTCCAAATAGGTGTGATAGCCCAGGAGGGCAAGTGGAAGCACGCGGACTCCTACACATGTCCACAAAATTCCATTTTTAACACAATGATGCAATGCACAAGTCCAACGAAGAGGATGTCTCCCATTTGCACTTTGCCTCAAGAACAGCGATTCTCGATAATGAAACAACAATGCAAGCATGCACAGGTTCAACTTACTCACAGGCAAAGTCGGAGTCCAGCTCCTTGTCAGAAGTCTCCTCTGTACCAGTATCAGCGGGACGGGGCTTCGGAAGGACCTGAGAAGTGTGTCCACCCAAACCCATCAGGAGGTTCTTGTAAATCTCAGCATCCCCTTCAATCCCAAAGACATGTCGCGCACTGGCCTTGCAAGCGTGGTACGAAGCACCTGCAGTGGAATAGAATGAAGTAAGCAGACATTGAAGACACATTCGGAACGGTGGAAAGTGCTGAAAGTGCAAGCTCAATCAAACCTCATGAAATGTGAATGTTGAAGGGACGAACCTGTGCCCATCGACAAATCCAGAACTCTGGCGTCTGTGTAGGTGCAGCACTCCACAATCGTTTGAATGAAAGCCGGGCTCCTCTCCCTCGCCCCTCTCCAAGGAACCCCATTCCCCCTTCGCAAGCACACGTTGCTGTCGACGTAGTTGTGATGCATGTCATCCGTGGGAGGATCTGTCCTGTCATCTATGAACTTGCCCCCGTGAGTGATGGCAAACTCCGTAATGCCGGCCGGAGTCGTTGGTGGATGCACCCGGACGAGACAAACAGCTTCAAACAGACGAGTCTGCGAACATGACATCCAGAAGGAACTAAGAACCAAAATAAAATCGGGCCCCTACATATGAGTTTGAGCGACCTACACAACACAATCCCAGAACAAAAAAGAAGAGGAAGAAGAAGGGAAACTCACCATCTCTCCCGGACGATCCCCCTTCGTAAGGTACATGCTGTTCACACAATTCCATGTCTTCAGGACTCTCATGCCCGAGGCTTTCAAATAGCTGGCAAGGGCACGGCGACACCGAACATCGATGGACTGGATGAGAACCAAAACACCTGCATCGGAAAGGAAGAAGTTGCAAAAGGAAAAAACCCACCGCCAGTAGCGCTCATCAAATGCATTCCAACCCGGACAAGCACCCGATGGTGGGATATCCGGGACTGCCAACCCATCAGGGATGTCCAAGATGATGAGTTCCGCTGCATATGGCTTCTCCTTCCCGTTCACCCACGATTTGGTCATTTTAGCCTGCAAACAAAAATACAATGGAATTCTGACAAGTTTATAAACGATCCATGCCCACAGCAGACAAAGAGAGCAGAAGCCACAGAACCCAAAGAGAACACGCACCGTGCTGAGGAACTCGACAATCCTCTCCCACACTGGTGATGGCTCGCCCTTGTAATCAGATTTCTTCGACTCCATCATGGCAAGGAACCCGACGTTGGCAATCTCCAACCTGGTTGGACGAATGACCCTCGTGGGATGTTCCACTGCATGGTACGGGTCCTTGGGATCAACCACACCCTTGTTTTTTCTCCCGGATCCCCTACCATGCGGTGGAGTCTGCTGGACATGCTCCACAGGGCCAATAGCTGCAACACTTCCCTGCCCTTGTGCCACCTTCCCTCTACCCCTTCCCGTCCCCACAACACCAGCAACATCTTTTCCCTTTGCCTTTCTTCCTCTACCCGGGGTATCCTGAGCGGGAGGCTCCTTCTCTGCAAGAGTCCTCAGATTACGCTCATGAATGTCGAGGTCCGCTGCTGCGGCAGTGGCTGCAATACGGTCATTCTCTCTCCTCAAAGACAACTCTACAGCTGGGGTCTCTGAAGGAGGGCAATCCAAATACCAACCACAAGAAGAAAGATGGTCCGGACCCCAGTCATGCAAGATCCCAGCAGTGAACATGGTCTGGTTGCCAGCAGGGACAAGCCAAAGGTCCACGAAATCTGGATGTTTGTCCAAGCAATTCTCTTCCAGGAGAACAAACTTAATGTACCTGCACGAACAGACACAGCCTCATTATCCAATGCACATATTGTGTCCCAGCTTTTTCAACACACCAGGAAGACCCCCTTAAACAGTATGCCACACAACACATTGCAACCACAACACAAGCAAAGAGTGCAAGGGTGTGCACCTGTAAAGGCATCGTTTCCAGGCTTCCTCTCCTTTTTCCTGCTGGTCAAGCTCATTTGTTCGACTGATGCCACCCTCCTTGCTGAACTCTCTAAAGAAACCAGAGTGCCACACTGTGGCTCTCCATTTCCTCATGTATGCTTCGAAGGAGACCTTCGGAGCTGTCATAGTGATGCCATAGTCAGCCAGCTGAGTATGCAGAACCGATCGGGCCCTTTCTTCCAACTGCAAAAAAATTGAAATGGAAGAATGAACCCAAAAACAGTCACAGCGAATGTAAGAGGCAATGGGAAGAGAAGGACAGGAAAAGAGAAAAGAAAGTGAGATACGAGAGGACATCACACCTGGCTCCAGTAAGTGGCCTTGTGAAGCCAGTTGTCCAGCACATTGTCACTGACAGGAACGACACGCTGGGTCTTCTTCTCCTTCTCTGGCCTTGGGAACATGTGGGTATCCCTAACTGTGGGATCGGAGTTCCATATCTGCAGCCACTTCACCTTCTGTTCAGAAGACACGACGGCGGTAGACAACCTGTGCAACTTCTCCTGGGCCATCTCCGGCTTGCCTGGCTTGTTATAATGGTTTTTTATCTCCAGCAGAAACTGCGGCCCGAATGATGGGTCGGCCATTCTCAACTGCTTCACAAAAGCACTCATTATTGTCCTTCTTGTAGCGTTCATCTCCTTCTGGATGTGACTTTCAACTCCCTTTGCTGTCCTTCTCTCCTCAGGGGTAGAGCTGTAGTATTCCAGTTTGCCACGCTCCCCTGCATCTGCAAGGGAATGCAAGAGAGTTGCATCAATCCAAGGTCAAGGGAGACAGAGAGAAACAAACATGTGGAAGCAGGAATATGGAAAGGCCAGATGAAGGAAGATGTATCTCACCGTGTACATGTACTCCATGAAAGCCTCACGGGTCAACGAGTACCATGTTTCCGAAGTCTTGGAGCTTTCGCATTTCTTATACATCTCTGCCGAAAGGATGGTCTTGAAGTTGGTCAAGGGCATCTGCCCGATCCTTTGTATCCTATACAGTGTGTGAACCAGACTCGTTTTGACATGCGATGTCTCCGTCCCTCTGCAGAATGATATCTGAATTTCAGAATGTAATTCAAGGACTTCAATCAAGGAAGAACGGAACCAGAAGTGCAACGTGTACAATGAGAAACCAACCTGTTCACATCATTCATTGCCGTCAGAAGACCCATCATGTTGTCGTCACAATCAAGCACCATCGATCGAACAGAGTAATGCCACTCTTCCTCCTGTGAGTGCAGCCTCCCAATGACAGCCATCCATGCAAGCAACCGGTGGTTGCCATCCCAAACGTGAAACATCTTCCCCGAGAATACCTGGGTGGAAGGTTTTCTGGAGAGAAGAAGTTCGAAGGATTCGTTCACCTGTCTCCAAATGGGGTCCCAGGAGTCGACGATTGACTCATCAACAAGGAGCTCGTTACCTCTTGAATCCCTAGTAGAAACGTAAAAGACCGCGGATCCATCCAAATACCCATGAACAAACTCGGCCTCCAGCTTGAGAATGTCTTTGACAAGGGGTGGACGAACGACGGGCATGGAAACCAACCTACACAGGGGAATCTTCAACCTCCCACCAGGAGCAAGCATACTTTGAACCACAAGCTGAGAGTTCACCTTTTGACCCCCCAGCATCTCAGCGGCTTTGCTTTCATAAAACTCATCGTCAACATCATCTTTGGTCTCCTTCCCCTGACCCTGAGGGACCTCATCCGCCACACTTTGCATTTTCCCCTGCAAGGTTGTTCACTCAAATTCTTATAAGAGAGGAATGAAACGTCGACCGATGCATGAAAAAGTGGGATAAAAAGGGAAGTGTTCTTTGAGCTGCCAGATAAGTGTTCATTGATCCTCACGGACATGCACTATGTTCCCGATTTACACAGGGAAAGAACATTGAAAAGTTCTGCTCAAATATCTGCCCATGAGGGCCGAAAGTTGCGCCCTTCCATATTCATATGTTCTGCCTACACAGTGTGCGGTTCCGCAGACTGTTTGAGCTGACAGTGAAGGGTTCATTTTATACTCAAAAATGTGCCCATGAAGTCCAAATTTTGCACCCAGAAACATTGAAATGCTCAGCTCAAACAGTGTGCGTTGCCGCACACTGTCTGGGCTGGCAGTGAAGGGTTCATTTCACCCTCACACGGTGCCCATGAAGTCCAAATTTTGCACCCAGAAACATTGAAATGCTCAGCTCAAACAGTGTGCGTTGCCGCACACTGTCTGAGCTGGCAGTGAAGGGTTCATTTCACACTCACACAGGTGCCCCTGAAGTCCAATTTTGCATCCAGAAACATTGAAATGCTCAGCTCAAACAGTGTGCGTTGCCGCACACTGTCTGAGCTGGCAGTGAAGGGTTCATTTCACACTCACACAGGTGCCCCTGAAGTCCAAATTTTGCATCCAGAAACATTGAAATGCTCAGCTCAAACAGTGTGCGTTGCCGCACACTGTCTGAGCTGGCAGTGAAGGGTTCATTTCACACTCACACAGGTGCCCCTGAAGTCCAATTTTTGCACCCAGAAACATTGAAATGCTCAGCTCAAACAGTGTGCGTTGCCGCACACTGTCTGAGCTGGCAGTGAAGGGTTCTTTTCACACTCACACAGGTGCCCCTGAAGTCCAAATATTTCACCCAGAAACATTGAAATGCTCAGCTCAAACAGTGTGCGTTGCCGCACACTGTCTGAGCTGGCAGTGAAGGGTTCATTTCACACTCACACAGGTGCCCCTGAAGTCCAATTTTGCACCCAGAAACATTGAAATGCTCAGCTCAAACAGTGTGCGTTGCCGCACACTGTCTGAGCTGGCAGTGAAGGGTTCTTTTCACACTCACACAGGTGCCCCTGAAGTCCAAATATTTCACCCAGAAACATTGAAATGCTCAGCTCAAACAGTGTGCGTTGCCGCACACTGTCTGAGCTGGCAGTGAAGGGTTCTTTTCACACTCACACAGGTGCCCCTGAAGTCCAAATATTTCACCCAGAAACATTGAAATGCTCAGCTCAAACAGTGTGCGTTGCCGCACACTGTCTGAGCTGGCAGTGAAGGGTTCATTTCACACTCACACAGGTGCCCCTGAAGTCCAAATATTTCACCCAGAAACATTGAAATGCTCAGCTCAAACAGTGTGCGTTGCCGCACACTGTCTGAGCTGGCAGTGAAGGGTTCATTTCACACTCACACAGGTGCCCCTGAAGTCCAATTTTGCACCCAGAAACATTGAAATGCTCAGCTCAAACAGTGTGCGTTGCCGCACACTGTCTGGCTGGCAGTGAAGGGTTCTTTTCACACTCACACAGGTGCCCCTGAAGTCCAAATATTTCACCCAGAAACATTGAAATGCTCAGCTCAAACAGTGTGCGTTGCCGCACACTGTCTGAGCTGGCAGTGAAGGGTTCTTTTCACACTCACACAGGTGCCCCTGAAGTCCAAATATTTCACCCAGAAACATTGAAATGCTCAGCTCAAACAGTGTGCGTTGCCGCACACTGTCTGAGCTGGCAGTGAAGGGTTCATTTCACACTCACACAGGTGCCCCTGAAGTCCAAATATTTCACCCAGAAACATTGAAATGCTCAGCTCAAACAGTGTGCGTTGCCGCACACTGTCTGAGCTGGCAGTGAAGGGTTCATTTCACACTCACACAGGTGCCCCTGAAGTCCAATTTTGCACCCAGAAACATTGAAATGCTCAGCTCAAACAGTGTGCGTTGCCGCACACTGTCTGGGCTGGCAGTGAAGGGTTCTTTTCACACTCACACAGGTGCCCCTGAAGTCCAAATATTTCACCCAGAAACATTGAAATGCTCAGCTCAAACAGTGTGCGTTGCCGCACACTGTCTGAGCTGGCAGTGAAGGGTTCATTTCACACTCACACAGGTGCCCCTGAAGTCCAATTTTTGCATCCAGAAACATTGAAATGCTCAGCTCAAACAGTGTGCGTTGCCGCACACTGTCTGGCTGGCAGTGAAGGGTTCTTTTCACACTCACACAGGTGCCCCTGAAGTCCAAATATTTCACCCAGAAACATTGAAATGCTCAGCTCAAACAGTGTGCGTTGCCGCACACTGTCTGAGCTGGCAGTGAAGGGTTCTTTTCACACTCACACAGGTGCCCCTGAAGTCCAAATATTTCACCCAGAAACATTGAAATGCTCAGCTCAAACAGTGTGCGTTGCCGCACACTGTCTGAGCTGGCAGTGAAGGGTTCATTTCACACTCACACAGGTGCCCCTGAAGTCCAAATATTTCACCCAGAAACATTGAAATGCTCAGCTCAAACAGTGTGCGTTGCCGCACACTGTCTGAGCTGGCAGTGAAGGGTTCTTTTCACACTCACACAGGTGCCCCTGAAGTCCAAATATTTCACCCAGAAACATTGAAATGCTCAGCTCAAACAGTGTGCGTTGCCGCACACTGTCTGAGCTGGCAGTGAAGGGTTCTTTTCACACTCACACAGGTGCCCCTGAAGTCCAAATTTTGCATCCAGAAACATTGAAATGCTCAGCTCAAACAGTGTGCGTTGCCGCACACTGTCTGAGCTGGCAGTGAAGGGTTCATTTCACACTCACACAGGTGCCCCTGAAGTCCAAATTTTGCACCCAGAAACATTGAAATGCTCAGCTCAAACAGTGTGCGTTGCCGCACACTGTCTGAGCTGGCAGTGAAGGGTTCTTTTCACACTCACACAGGTGCCCCTGAAGTCCAAATATTTCACCCAGAAACATTGAAATGCTCAGCTCAAACAGTGTGCGTTGCCGCACACTGTCTGAGCTGGCAGTGAAGGGTTCTTTTCACACTCACACAGGTGCCCCTGAAGTCCAAATTTTGCACCAGAAACATTGAAATGCTCAGCTCAAACAGTGTGCGTTGCCGCACACTGTCTGAGCTGGCAGTGAAGGGTTCATTTCACACTCACACAGGTGCCCCTGAAGTCCAAATTTTGCACCCAGAAACATTGAAATGCTCAGCTCAAACAGTGTGCGTTGCCGCACACTGTCTGGGCTGGCAGTGAAGGGTTCTTTTCACACTCACACAGGTGCCCCTGAAGTCCAAATATTTCACCCAGAAACATTGAAATGCTCAGCTCAAACAGTGTGCGTTGCCGCACACTGTCTGAGCTGGCAGTGAAGGGTTCATTTCACACTCACACAGGTGCCCCTGAAGTCCAAATTTTGCACCCAGAAACATTGAAATGCTCAGCTCAAACAGTGTGCGTTGCCGCACACTGTCTGGCTGGCAGTGAAGGGTTCTTTTCACACTCACACAGGTGCCCCTGAAGTCCAAATATTTCACCCAGAAACATTGAAATGCTCAGCTCAAACAGTGTGCGTTGCCGCACACTGTCTGAGCTGGCAGTGAAGGGTTCTTTTCACACTCACACAGGTGCCCCTGAAGTCCAAATTTTCACCCAGAAACATTGAAATGCTCAGCTCAAACAGTGTGCGTTGCCGCACACTGTCTGAGCTGGCAGTGAAGGGTTCATTTCACACTCACACAGGTGCCCCTGAAGTCCAAATATTTCACCCAGAAACATTGAAATGCTCAGCTCAAACAGTGTGCGTTGCCGCACACTGTCTGAGCTGGCAGTGAAGGGTTCTTTTCACACTCACACAGGTGCCCCTGAAGTCCAAATATTTCACCCAGAAACATTGAAATGCTCAGCTCAAACAGTGTGCGTTGCCGCACACTGTCTGAGCTGGCAGTGAAGGGTTCTTTTCACACTCACACAGGTGCCCCTGAAGTCCAAATATTTCACCCAGAAACATTGAAATGCTCAGCTCAAACAGTGTGCGTTGCCGCACACTGTCTGAGCTGGCAGTGAAGGGTTCTTTTCACACTCACACAGGTGCCCCTGAAGTCCAAATTTTGCATCCAGAAACATTGAAATGCTCAGCTCAAACAGTGTGCGTTGCCGCACACTGTCTGAGCTGGCAGTGAAGGGTTCATTTCACACTCACACAGGTGCCCCTGAAGTCCAAATTTTGCACCCAGAAACATTGAAATGCTCAGCTCAAACAGTGTGCGTTGCCGCACACTGTCTGGGCTGGCAGTGAAGGGTTCTTTTCACACTCACACAGGTGCCCCTGAAGTCCAAATATTTCACCCAGAAACATTGAAATGCTCAGCTCAAACAGTGTGCGTTGCCGCACACTGTCTGAGCTGGCAGTGAAGGGTTCTTTTCACACTCACACAGGTGCCCCTGAAGTCCAAATTTTGCATCCAGAAACATTGAAATGCTCAGCTCAAACAGTGTGCGTTGCCGCACACTGTCTGAGCTGGCAGTGAAGGGTTCATTTCACACTCACACAGGTGCCCCTGAAGTCCAAATTTTGCACCCAGAAACATTGAAATGCTCAGCTCAAACAGTGTGCGTTGCCGCACACTGTCTGGGCTGGCAGTGAAGGGTTCTTTTCACACTCACACAGGTGCCCCTGAAGTCCAAATATTTCACCCAGAAACATTGAAATGCTCAGCTCAAACAGTGTGCGTTGCCGCACACTGTCTGAGCTGGCAGTGAAGGGTTCATTTCACACTCACACAGGTGCCCCTGAAGTCCAAATTTTGCACCCAGAAACATTGAAATGCTCAGCTCAAACAGTGTGCGTTGCCGCACACTGTCTGGCTGGCAGTGAAGGGTTCTTTTCACACTCACACAGGTGCCCCTGAAGTCCAAATATTTCACCCAGAAACATTGAAATGCTCAGCTCAAACAGTGTGCGTTGCCGCACACTGTCTGAGCTGGCAGTGAAGGGTTCATTTCACACTAACATAACAGACATCAAGACCAAATTTTGAACCCTAAAACATTGAAAAGGTCTGCTCAAACATTGTGCGTTGCCGCACGCTGTTTGAGCTGGTTTTGAAGGGTTCATTTCAACCTCAGATAACAGACAGCAAAGACCAAATTTTGCACCCAGAAACACCGAAATGCCCAGCTCAAACAGTGTGCGTTGCCGCACACTGTCTGAGCTGGCAGTGAAGGGTTCATTTCACACTCACACAGGTGCCCCTGAAGTCCAAATTTTGCACCCATAAACATTGAAATGCTCAGCTCAAACAGTGTGCGTTGCCGCACACTGTCTGGGCTGGCAGTGAAGGGTTCTTTTCACACTCACACAGGTGCCCCTGAAGTCCAAATTTTGCACCCAGAAACATTGAAATGCTCAGCTCAAACAGTGTGCGTTGCCGCACACTGTCTGGGCTGGCAGTGAAGGGTTCGTTTCACCCTCACATAAACAGACATCAGACAAATTTTGCAAGACCAATGGTTCTTTCTTTCACAAATACCTGCCATTCAAAGCCGAATTCTTCACAAATATGGGTCGTGTGGATTTTACCTTTTTCGTAGCTACTCGAGAAGACTCCCCAGTTGCCGGGACCTTTCCGCTTGGGGCTGCTCTCTTCGCCGACTATGTAGGTGAGCCTCTCCCCTTCCTCTTTCCCGTGGTCAGATCGTTCGTGAGGCCAGTGTCAACATCTTCCTCCATGTCGTCTGTCTCTCCCTCAGACGCAGTGTCCTCCTCGCCTGTTCCTGGAACTATGGTGGGTTGTTGTTCTTCTCCAGATTCCTGCTCCTCCATCGCCACACTTTCCTGTATTCCCTCTTCTTCCTCCTTTTCCTCTTCTCCACTCTTTCCATCCTCATTCTATATCTAGCTCTATTCCTGTTTCTAGAACTCGTGAAGTATAATGACTTCCTTCTCTTTCTCCTCCGCTGGAAACAAGGGCTCCCCACGATGCCCCTGGAGCTCTCCAGTTTGACGTTTGCAACAAGTTCTGGTATCGCATGTAACAAAAATAAAAATGGACGTTGTCAACCGTATTTGGATGCGGGTGTTGATATTGTGTGCGAACGGAATTCATCCATTTTGTCGTCTTTGTATTACCCAGCTAATAAAGCGCGAAGAAAAAGAATATCCGTTGCATGCATTTGCGATATATGTCAGATGTGCTTCGCCGCCTGCCAATACATGGCGGCCTCCTTGCCTTCTTCAATTCGAATGCGCCGTAGAAATGTAGTGCTTTTTCAATTCCGAGCAGTTCTTCCAGATTCGCAATAATTGTTATGCTTCACATATGCATCCACGTGTGTTGTGCTGCATGCCCTGTGGTTTTTTTTTATGCCGTGACCGTCCCCATGGGGTCATTCGGTATAAAGGATTGTGTCGGATATGACCATGTGTTGCACACATTCGTGCGAGGTATCTCTTGAAGTGTCGGTGTTTGTTCTGTGCTATTCTGGCGCAACACAATCTCATTACAATCGGATCTTCCTGTTTACTGCTCTCCAGGGTTGTTGCCGTCATTTCATAATGGATGGTTTCATGTCAATTCAGGGTTTGTTTTCCATCCAAAAACAGTACGGCTTCTTGTGGCTCTGGTCTTTCAAAACGGTTTTCTGGTTGGTGGGAGGTGAATGTGCACGTCATCCCTACATCCTTGGCATGCATCGCCGGCAGCCTTGGTTTGGTGCTACCCTTGTTGACCTCAGTTTGCTGGTGGTATTTCCACTTTCGATAATTACGGGCTCTCAGTTCGGGGATTTCCGTTCTGCATCGGCAGTTTCGTTCAGTGCTGGAAAACATGTCGAGGGAGCGAGATGCACTCGCTCGATTCCATTCCAATGCAGGTACTCTTCCACTGACTGCCACTGCAGACGACGATGGGTATGCAGTTGTTCATGAGGATGAGCTGGTTACAGTGTTCCCGCTGGAGTTGGGTTCTCTGCTTGTTCAGAAAGAGGTGTATGACGAGGATGGGAATTTGGATTCTGGGCACTTGGAGAAACCTTGGTTGGCGAGTGTGGAAGGAAGTGGAGAGTCCTTCCAGGAACATACCGTGTCCTTGGAAAAGAGAGAAGACAATCAGCAGGATCAGTCGTTACCCCCCTGGCACTGCAGCATCGGTCGTGCAACAGAAGGGCACAGTTCCTGTGAAACAAGAGGTGAGCACATCCACTACCTTCGTTACTCTTTTCGGACTCGTCCTCGGAGATGTTTCTGAGATTCCTCCGCCAGTGCAAACTCCTTATTGGATGATGACGAATTGCGCGAGATAACAAGTGTCATTCCAAAATTGAAAGCCCTCGCAGGTGTGCCTGGGTGCAAGAGCGAGCTACGTTTTGTTGATTGGGAGTCCCTTCCAGTGCAACGTGTTCAATACGTGCCAGCTCAGTTTGATGGGGACATCTTGTTTGAGCTCAACCCTCCCACGTCTTCCAGTGGACTGGCTGGGCTTCTGCAGGGCATGGACAAGAAACATGACGGACATCCTTGGTGCAGGACAAAAACTTCGAACATCCATAACGACATTGGCTTGAAATTTCGGAGGTCGGTTTGCGTTGGGCATTGCAAGTGCCTGAATATTTCTTGCCCTCGGCTGAGAAACAGCGCTCAGCCAAACGAAAGTGAGTGGGAAGGTGTGCCCCTGAATCCTTTCACCCCAGGGCTTGCACCTCCCAATACCAATACTTTTGTGTGCAGGTTCTGCAAACTTTCCCCGTCCTGTGTTTCTGTTTGCCACGCTCGTATGTATCAGGTGGCACATCGATGCAAGACAATGACTCGTGCCTGCATTCATATGGGTGCACACGAGCATCCTGTGTCCAAAGGGAGTTGCAGGGATAGCGTGGACATCGCTAGAAATCTACTGAAGCAAGAGTTCCATAATGCCCTTCTGCAACACCTTCTGCTATAGCGCTTGCAGCTAGCAAGGCATTCCTGGAAAAACACATACTGGGTGAAGGGGATTCGACACAGCCAATGCTGGATGCAGATTCCTCCCTTGAGGCAGTCATGGACCATTTCTCCGTGTTGAGCTCTCCCAATATTCGAAACCAGGTGAATGCACTCAGAATGGGCACAGGCACTGCTGGATTCCTGGACAACATTATGGACCTCAAACGGAGGAGTCGCTATGAATTCATTCAAACAGTATGTTCCCTGGCCAGGGCTCGTCCAAAGTGTATTTGTTCAAGATGTCCGCTGTGGGCCAGGCAGTGGTGTGAGCATTGTCGCCGAATGCAACCTGGAGGAGATTTGGCTAAATGTTGGTTAATGTTTGATCACTGCAAACGGGTGAAGGGTTGGACAACCATGGCGTGCCATGTGTATGATCCAGCGTACCAGCGTGTGCTCTCCATAGCAATTTGTGATATGCAGTCGGAGGACACTGAATCCCAGATGCTCATGTGGAAGTCCCTCCTGACCGTCATGCAGCGCAATGGAATACAGAACACAAACTTGCGGGCTTCATGGCTGATAGTGCACAGGCAAATTTCAATGCAGTGGGCGCGTGTTTGGTTCTGGGGATCCTAAGGTCCCATGGAAAATAGGAGCGCACATGCCTCTTCCATTGGAGTCAATCTCTGGCACGTCATACAAAGCGCTGCATTCGCCCTGACCTTCAGTTGGAGCATAGAAGGCTCTGTCTGAAGTACAAGAATGCCACCTCAATGGGAGAAGCAGAGAGCACTTACCAGGCAATCCGGGCTTGGTGGTTCTCCGCTGGTGCTGCTACAGGTATCCACCTGAAGGAGTTGGAGGACTGGTTGGTTTTCTGGCACTTCAGGTACAGACAGTGGGGAGCTTTTCATGACGACGGTAAGCCTCACAAGTTTTCCTTAAACACAAATTGCACTTTGCATCGTACCTGTTCATTTGGGGTTGTTCGATTGTCACTTGAATAACCTCTACCATTTCTTTTCCTTCCTCACATTTCCATGCAATGCCTCCTGCAGGACATGTCCTTGGAGGACTTGGCCGACATGCCATCGTGTAATTTGGCAGAGACTGTTCACAACGCCTGGATGCAACAGTCTACCAAAGCAGGTCGTGACTTGTATGTGGCCACTGCTGATGACATGGTGCGGGCACTTACACAACAAACCAGGTACCGCAATTTTCGGATGGGACGGGGTGGAGGGAAGGGCCCCGATTCGACTTTGTTGATGCTAAGGGCTGCGAGTAGGTCCGGAGACCCGTCAAAGATGGCCAGAGCTCTAAACAGGTGCACTGAAGGTTCCCCTCTGCAATCCAGGCTCCCCATTTGGAAGGCGAGGAAAGATTTGGATCATGCAAAAGGAAATTAAACACTCTTCCAGGGTCAGATGGAGATTCCCATAGGCCAGACAGGGTCAATTTCTCTGTGCCAAAGTGTCTCCAGTGCAGACTAAGTCCTGTGCCGGCCCTTCCCAGGTGGGTCCTCCTCCTGTGGAGCAGGTGCGGAACATGCAAGCATAGCAGCGGAAATCCCATTGGAGGAGGTGGTGGCCATGGTGCAGGAATCTGATTGCATTGATAGTGACTGGCATATAGAACGCACCCCACCAGGATCTAGAGTGGCTTGCATGGCAATTCGGACCCCTCTTTCAAGAAATGCAAATCAAAAATATGCAAAGGCTCCAGGTGGACTCCAGCTCCAACATTCACAGGGTTGTTCCGACCTTATCATAGTGGGGAGTCAAAAGAGCACAAGTTTTGGTTCTGCCCAGACGATATGGCACGATGCGTGAAGGGAACAGTTCGTCCTTCCGTGATAATGAAGCCCCCTCCCCCCGCAATTTGGCCTGTGCAAATTGGGACATCGCTGTCCTCAACCGAGATAAGCATGCTGGAGGGAGGGTTTTGTCTTGCACGGTCCCGGGTGGTGCCCTTATGCACTGTCGGCACAGATGTGCCACATGCTCCGACAATGCCTCCACCCGGTGCCAACTCCCACCCAACAAAAAGAGATGGAAAAACAGTGCGCCGTGTTGCTTCGGGTGCAGATCACGAATGCAAGATGGAATCGGCTAGAATTTTGCAGGCTACGGTGGCTCGTATCACCGAAGTCCCTTCCCCGGGGTATGGACGGATTTACACAGTGCTATCAATTGGCTCAGTTCTTCATGCCAAAGAATATCAAGTTACCATTGGGAATTTCCCATCGTGCACCCTTGTCCGGATTTTGTAACGATGCGTGAGGGCGCTCTCGGCATGAGAGGGAAGTGGGTCCCCTGCAAGCATCAAATTACATATACCTTGTAATTATGTGTTGCGACGGTAAGAGAGACCAATTCATTCACAAGCCACACTAGGCTACGGAGAAGTCATCACCCTTCTGCAGCGGGACACCCGCGTAGAGCTCCGCCAACTTCTCTTTGAACACATACGAGCCATGCCGCTTCCCATGCTGGTTTCCAGGTTGCCGTGTGAAGACTTTTCATTTTATGACAAACATATACATTTCGTTCACTTGTGAGGGCAAATGCATTGCGATTCATTGTAAGCGTCTCTCTGTGAATTGAAATAAACGTGTCAATCATTCTGAGCTCAAATCTGACATGTTACATATTCTCTTTTTTGGCACGCATTGCAGACATGGTGCATGGTGGCCTCCTTTGTTTTGTCCACGGTAATAGGCCTCTTCCTGCAATCCTCGCCTATAGGACCTGCTCTCCAGCAGATTCATGCCGCCCGCTTCCCTGAAGCGTGAGCTCAGCTCACGCTTCAAAGCTTGAACGTGAGCTCAGCTCCCAGGCTCACGGGGCTGGGCTCACGCCGTAGCTACGCAGGCATTTGATGAGCGTACTGGCGGTGGGTTTTTTCCTTTTGCAACTTCTTCCTTCCGATGCAGGTGTTTTGGTTCTCATCCAGTCCATCGATGTTCGGTTGTCGCCGTGCCCTTGCCAGCTATTTGAAAGCCTCGGGCATGAGAGTCGTGAAGACATGGGAATTGTGTGAACAGCATGTACCTTACGAAGGGGGATCGTCCGGGAGAGATGGTGAGTTTCCCTTCTTCTTCCTCTTCTTTTTGTCTGGGATTGTGTTGTATAGGTCGCTCGAACTCATATGTAGGGGCCCGATTTTATTTGGTTCTTAGTTCCTTGTGGATGTCATGTTCGCAGACTCGTCTGTTTGAAGCTTTGTCTCGTCCGGGTGCATCCACCAACGACTCCGGCCGGCATTACGGAGTTTGCCATCACTCACGGGGGCAGTTCATAGATGACAGGACAGATCCTCCCACGGGATGACATGCATCACAACTACGTCGACAGCAACTTGTGCTTGCGAAGGGGGAATGGGGTTCCTTGGAGAGGGGCGAGGGAGAGGAGCCCGGTTTCATTCAAACGATTGTGGAGTGCTGCACCTACACAGACGCCAGAGTTCTGGATTTGTCGATGGGCACAGGTTCGTCTCTTCAACATCACATTTCATGAGGTTTGATTGAGCTTGCACTTTCAGCACTTTCCACCGTTCCGAATGTGTTTCAATGTCTGCTTACTTCATTCTATTCCACTGCAGGTGCTTCGTACCACGCTTGCAAGGCCAGTGCGCGACATGTCTTTGGGATTGAAGGGATGCTGAGATTTACAAAAACCTCCTGATGGGTTTTGGGTGGACACATCTCAGGTCCTTCCGAAGCCCCGTCCCGCTGATACTGGTACAGAGGAGACTTCTGACAAGGAGCTGGACTCCGACTTTGCCTGTGAGTAGTTCAACCTGGCATGCTTGCATTGTTGTTTCAAATATCGAGAATCGCTGTTCTTGAGGGCAAAGTGCACATGGGAGACATCCTCTTCGTTGGACTTGTGCATTGCATCATTGTGTTAAAAATGGGATTTTGTGGACATGTGTAGGAGTCCGCGTGCTTCCACTTGCCCTCCTGGGCTATCACACCTATTTGGACTTGTTTTCAGTCCTCCTCGGTCTTGTGTGCTACCTGTCTATGGGAGGCACTCGCAGCAAGCATGTCCGTTCATGGCACTCAGAGTCCACCTTGCGATGGCCTTCGTAGAACACGTGGTGTTGGGGCCAGAATCTTTGTAGATGACATAGCACAGGAGGTGGACATTGATTGTGATGACTGCGACACTTGATATGAAGTATTCTTTTGGTTTAATTCTGGGACAAATTTGAAATGGGATGGTTGTGTGTCCTTATTGTCCTCTTTGCAATGTGTGCGTGGAATTCACATTCATGGTTCCAAACTATTGTTGGAGATGGGGGTTGCATGGACTGCCCGGATTGTTCCTTCAATATATTTGTTGTTTTGTGGACCTCACAGACTTGAGTACATTGCAAAAACAAACAAACCACTTTGTTCTCAAATTCTCAATTCTCCCCACATCAACCGCGGAAATAGGTGACACCACTCGGAAATAGTGACATCCGCGGAAATAGGCACTGTTTGCAGCTGACGTGGCGTGAGCCTGTGCTGGGCTCACGCTTTCCTGGGCTCACAGGCTCACGCCTCCAGGCTCACGGAATAGCACCCCCCGAGAGGTCTGGGCCTGAATCCAGAGAAGGGTCGTTATATGTGTGAACTCAAGGGTGCTTCTAAGACAACATTGTGTGTAAGAAGGGACTCCTTGTGGATCCCATAAGACAGAGCCATTAAAGCCTCTCTCCACCACCAGTGAATGTTGAAGAATCTAAGGGATTCCTGTGGACAAACCAGTTATTACAGAGATTTTAAAAAAGGTATGCACAAATAGCAAGCACCATTGAGCAAACTACTGAAGAAAGATGCAGTGTTTGCCTGGACATCTAATGTCAACAGGCGTTTTGGGAACTTACACTGTCAGTAACAACTACACCTGTGCTGATTAACCCCTCACTGGCATGTAGTATTTCATGTCACTTTCACTGCGATGCATCAGGAGAAGCGTTGGGAGCGGTGTTCACCCAGAATGTTTAATAGGAAATATAGATTCATCTGTGTACTTATGCTACCGTTTGATGAACATTGCTGAAAACTATATCACAACGGAAAGAGAAGCCTTGGCAATGATCTATGTAGTGAATAAATTCAGGCATTACCTGCTAGCAAGAAGTTTATTTTCTATGTGGATCACCATGCTCTGATATACCTGGTAAACAAACCTCTGATAAGCGAAAATAGCAAGATGGTTGATAATCTTGCACGAGTTTGAGTTCGAGTTGTTTCAAGCCTGGGAGACTGCATCTTGTGGCGGGATCACTTGTCACGGTTTATCAACAGGATACCACCCAGGAATAGATGATCAATACCAGATGCGAGTCTATTTGCAGTGGAGGTGTATGGAATTGCAGAAAATTACTGGTTTAGATTGGCAGTGGCCATCAGTACTACCTTGCTCATGGTCAGTTGCCCACCTAGTTATGGTAAGGAGCGAGGAAGAAATCCTATCAAAGCTTTACCTATACTATGGAGGAAGCAGAATGTATAAGCTAGGACCTGATGGAGTCTAAAACGATGCTTGTACCACCATGAAGTAAATAAGTTTTGAGGAAGTTTATAAAGTTGGCTGGAGGTCATTTTGGAGAAGAGACTACCAGTAGGAGATACTAATGCCCGGTTACTGGTGGCTACTTTGTTCAAAGATGTACACTAGTATTGTCAGAGTTGTTGATGAATGTTAGAGGCTAGGACCTTGCAGAGATCTGGAAGGATGGCCTTTGCGCCTACAATGCGCTACGGACCATTTCAGAAATGGGGACTAGACTTTGTTGCACCAATCAACCCACCAGCCAAGAATAACACGGAACAGGTACATAAGACAAACTACAACTACAGCCATGATTATATACTACAAAGTGGGTGGAGCTAAGCTTTGAGGACAACACAGCCAAGTCCACAGCAAGGTTCCTGTATGAGAACATACTTACACGATTTGGCTATCCCTTAGAATTTATCAGTGATCAGGGAAGTACTTCATGAATGAGACCATTGATTTTGTGGACTAAAGAATTTATGATTGTGCATAGAAAAGTACAACATATTACCCACAGGGTAATGGGCAGGCGAGGCTACCAACAAAATACTCGTACTATCTATCTTGGCTAAGATAGTCAATGCAAACAGAACGGATTGGGATACAAAGCTGCTAACAGCTTTGTGGTCATACAGGACTTCATACAAAGTCACCACTAAGTATACACCATTCCAAGTAGTTTAGGTATGGAAGCCTTACTTCCAGTGGAATTCCTGCTTACCTACCATGAGAACGGAGTGGGGACAGAGAATGGAATTGCAAGATTCATATTAAGGTCAGGAACATGAATTAATACCATGTGGAAAGTACGTGCTGATGCAGCTGATAATATGACCAAGATTCAGATGAAGATGAAGGAACAGTTTGATGAAGGCAAGTTAAAGACTTTTAAGACGGGGATTTTGGTTCTATGATTGCAGAAGAAAGGAGATTAAAGCTTCTAAGCTTAAATCACCATGGAAAGGACCTTATGTCATACAAAAGATGTATGATAACAACACCACCATGTTACAAACCATTAACAAAGAAATGTTGGGAAGAGTCAATGCCAATAAGTTAAAGGGATACAGTGGTATCCATGACAAACCCTTGCAGCATGATTTGCATGTTGAAACGCAAGAGCAGTCACGGGCTGCACCAGTGTTACCAACGAGTATGGAGCACTTGTCGCTAGGCCAAGCATATATGACAAGGGCGGGCGTACAAGGCGAAGCACAGCCTATCACAGCCCATCAAGGCGAAGCACATCCTATCACAGCCCGATCAAGGCGAAACACAGCCCTACACAGCCCATCAGGCCAAACAACAGCCTATCAAACACAGCCCATCACACACGTGACCACACTATCACACTTACCACAGTACAACACAGCCTATCACAACCTATCACAACGTGACACAGCCTATCACAGCTTACCACAGTACAACACCGCCTATCACAACCTACCACCGCGTGTCACAGCCTATCACAAACACCGTACCACAGTATGACACAGCCTGTCACAGCTCAACATAGCCTACTAGGGTTACACAATCCATAGAATCAGTGACAGGTGGACACACAATAACTTCAGGAAGGCTGACGGAAGAAAAAACGGAAACCAGTTTAAAAATAGACACGTGGAAGTCGGGGCGCGACACACAGCTGAGAAGGAAGTGCAAGAACAGGTGTCATAAACGAAAGAGGACAAGAACGGCCGTCAAAATGGATGAAAGGCGGGTCCATTAATGAATACGGAAAAAGAGGAACGGAACAAACGGCAAGTACAAAAAAATGAAATTATTGTCACATGTGTGATCCTAGTGGACTATCCAGCAGGGAAAGTCCACTAAAGAAAATGAAATCTAAATTCCAGTCACAGCAGATACAGCCAATAGAAAGCCAGAGAAAGGATCAAGAAAATGGAGGGAAATGACGCAAGAGTCGGCGTCGTTCTGAGTAACGGGCGTCTCGACGGGACAGACCATCAATGCTATAGCTTGGAAACTATGGAGGAACTAACAGACTATACGCTCGCAATATTACTTACGCAGTGGCAAGACACGAAAGAACAGAGCGGAGCTTTTCTCTTGAACGATGCTTGCAATCTCCACAGGCTTACAAGAAATTACCCATAGCTTTTTGTGGCAACCATACGTTTATGCTTTGTGCACTACAGGCATTTCTGCAGTTGTTACAGCCAAAACAGTTCTGTGAGTCTAAAATGAAGAGAGTGAGAGGAATGGAGGAAATCAGGTGAAGAGCACACAATTCTGCAGAAACAAACGATTGCTACCCCACAGGCGATACAGATACTGGAGTAGCTGAGATTGCAAGGATTGCAAAGCATAGATTGGACATTACACCATAGACAGTACATGTTACAATTTTTCAGAACTTTGAGCCAAGGACAGAAACAACAACGGTGAAGGGAGTGAATTAGTGATTACTCCCCTATACCTCCAGCAATTGTTTTGATTGCCAGCAGTCAGTGCATGTGGACGAACACGGGCAAGACTGCAAATAGGGGACTTATTCCAAGAAGGGAGTTTCTTTAAAACTCAGGGTTATGCTTGTACCAGGCTGTGTACCCAGGCTAAGGAGGTAGGCCAGTATTGAACGTTCTGATTGCCATGAAACAGAACCAACAGTATTTGAGCAGATCCTTCACGGAGGAAATACTCAAAGCCCTGAAGGGACAAGAGGTACATGGGCGGACATAATGTACAACGCACTGGTGGAGGAGATGAAAAGATTACAAGGTACTACGCAAAGTCTCCTATCATAGTGTCTGGCCCAATCATTGCTCAAATAATTCTTGATTCTGGCATACTTGATGCGCAAGAAAGAAAGGAGATGGGAGTGTTTGAGCCAGAAACCACCACTGCAATGGAAGAGCAAGGCTCTTCACACAGTGAGGGTGGACTAGCAGGGTAACCCGAGACTAAGAGGCAGAGACGGGGAAAGACTGTAGTGGCGGATCCACTAGCTTCACGGATTCCGCATGATAATGTTTCCCAAGCTCATGTGCAGGAAGGGGCACAGCAGCACAGAGAAATGCTATTACTGGAAGCAGGACCTTCAGAGAGGGAGGAGGAAGTTACTTCAGTATCACAACCATCACAGCCAGCTGATCGGCTTGTCACAAGGTCACAAGTTGTCCATGCAGCTCAACCAGAAATAATTGATTTGGAAGAGAAGGGTTAGATATTCCAACTACAGAACAGATAGTGGCAGAAATGGAGAAGGGGGACCTTCTCTATGAATATTCTGGTCTGGTCAAGGAGACAGAGATTCCAGAGGTGCAACAGTTGCCCAAGGGAAATCCTGAGGTGCATATAATACGCACACCTATGTCGGAGGTACCACAGGCAGAAGGTCATGACACTGTAGCACCGGTAATAGATGAAGTGGTTCAGGAAGAAAATCTGGTGGGACAATGGCCTGAGTGGTTTGTGAGACATCACACGGTTGAGGATCAGGAGGAACAGCAGCAACCTCACCATGATGACCCTCAACATGCAATGCTGATGAGTTCCATAGGCATGACACTTAATTTGTTGGGGACTTATATCAAATCCCATGTTCCAACTAACCAATTGACAGCCTTGAGAGAGGAACTCAGGAAGGAGTTTGAAGCTCGACTAGCCACTGAGTATGCAAACAAGGTCGATGAAGAGCTCACTCTCAAGATGCAGGAAGACTTGGAGAATACAGAAGCGGCTTTGCAATTGGCCAAGGAACAATTGATTGAGGTAGGCCTCGCGCAAGACTAGTTGCACGAAGCACATAAGCAACAGCTATACCAAATGCAGGTGCAGCATGAAAGCAAGTTGCAAGAAGTGAATGCACTACATACGGAGTTGCAGACAGTGCATAACAGGATCGCGATACAATGTGCTACATTCACAACTATGTTTGACCAATCTACAAAAGAAATAAACAGTCAAGCGGAAAAATGTACGAAGGCAGAAGAAGAGAATGTTGAGCAAATGAAACTCATTGTCGATATGAAGAATACAATCTGTCGCAATGAGGATACTTTCAAGCAATACAGGTAGGTTGAAGCTGATCAAGAGAAACACATCGTGGAGTTGCAACAAACGCTCATGGCCAATAGAACTGAAATCACAGTCACTAACAAGGCTTGGAAGGAAGCTAATAATCTACTTGCTGCTTATGCAAATTTGGTTGAACCTCATGCAAAGCGCATGGAGGCTTTACAACAGCAGTTAGAAGTGTACAAGCTAAGAGAGGAGCAAACTCTCAGGGGAGCCACAAGCAACTTGGTGGATAACAGCCTTATGCAGGTCTGGTTAGCACAAGGGCCAGTAGAGGGCAAAGCACCACGAAAGCTCACCCAAAGCGAGATGAATGAGCTCAGACTACAAGTGCAGAACATTGCCACAACTACTATAGACAATGTCTATAGTAGGATAGCAGAGTTACAAGAGGATGTAGACGGACTGCAGACTCAAGTGGAGGACCTCACTTCAAACATCGACAAAAGAGTCTATATCCCTCAGGAACAACTAATGGCTTCTTATTTACAAGCCAGAACTTTGGCTTTTCAGTCTGCACAGGAGGTGCAGGAAATGCCAATGATACAAGAGCCAGTACCACCACTACCACAACAAGTCACTATACCAGTAGCTGAACCTATTGTTACTACAACCACACCGCAGCCACCACAGCCTGAAGTATGGGGCAATGCTGCTTTTAACCCACCTAAAACTCCAGCTGCAAGGGAGTACAGTAGGGCTATGATTATGCCCTTCAACCAAATTCCCATCATGTTGGATTTGGCTTGGAAAGAATTTAGTCCTCCGCAGTCATTCGCACATTACTACCAAATCATGCGCATTTGGCTGCCAGTGACAACTAGGACTAAAGTTCTTCCGAACAATCGACCAATTGAGGATCATCACTTTGCACAGTACTGGCACGAGGCAGGTACCATGTTGAGGGAATTAATTGCTTTCCAGGTTGTACATGGACTCATTTATACCAAGACCAAGGAGGTAGCAAGTATTGTCATGGGATGCGGGTTATATTACACTGCTTGTTTTCTGGTACGTTATCACATTGAGCAACAAAAGATGCAAGCGCGCTTTTTGAGTTATTCCAGTGGGGATCATTGGGTATTACCTTCGGTGCCACCTCATATGTACCTATATGACGCAAAAGTTATGATGCAAAAGGATTCTCAAATTCGTTCATGGTTTCAAGCGGCCTGGAACAATTTGTCAACACAGAAATTCGACATTGATGATAATTTTTATAAGGGACATGTGGCATGGAAATACTTGCACGCTGCACCAGTAATTGGTACCCCACTCACCTGGACAGACAATGAGCTTTGTGTCTACACCAATTTTGCTGTTCAGCGGTTACAGCAAGTTGTAAAATATAAACTTCCAGACATGGTAGGACAACATTGTATGCCCCAGAGGATTCCACAAAAAGTTCGAAAACTAAAACACCTAAGAGACGATGAAGATTCTGATACAACTGTTTCTTCACCGAATTCTTTTGACATGGGAGAAGACTATGCAATTCAGATGGCAGAGAAGAAGCGACGGGGGTCTCCTATGCCTGAAAGCTTACCTCGATATCAGCCTCCAGAGGGCCTCACTTATCCAGGTAGTGATCAACCATCTCCGTCAACCAGAGACAGACCTCGGGCTCGTACACACAGTCCGCCACGAAACTCTCAACGTCAGAAAGGTGCTCACTCACAAAGGTTTGCTAATCGCAATCAGTAACCGTGAGGACACGGCTTTTTAAGAGGGGAAGGGGTAATGTTAGAGGACTGTTTGGGACTAAGACACTTATACGGGATCTATAGGGTACCCTTAATTTTTGCACAGACTGAGACCAATAGGAGCCTTAGGGGTGACAGCAGTGCACTGTAGAGGGGGGTTACACAGCCCGTCACAGCCGACACAGCCCGTCACAGTCGTCGCAGTCGACACAGCAGTCACAGCCGACACAGCCAACACAGCCCGTCACAGTCGTCACAGTAGACACAGCCACACAGCCAGTCACAGCCCGACACAGCCAAACACAGCCGCACAGCCAGTCACAGTTTCACACAGCCAGTCACAGCTTGACACAACTGTCACGACCATAGGGAATAGAGAGTAGGACAGGGAACGACTGTGGGGAACAACACCTGCAAATGGAACATGTTAGTTCACGGACGACGGTTAGTGAGGGAAACGGTTAGAGCCACGTGTAGGAAGATAAAGCGAGAAGCAAGGACTGAGAAGGGGCTTTTTGGGGGGATGATTTTTGGGAAGCACTTCATGGGAGAGGACTTCTTGGTCATGCAGGAGAGGGGATCGGGCAGAGATGAAGAACGGAAGCGAAGATGGAGAGATGAGGAGTAGATACTTGTTATATGCAAAGCTGTAGTGATATTGTAGAGCAGATTAGAGACACAATGGCTTCGGCCTGATACCTGATAAATCATAATCGGATACTTATACGATACAATCACACTGTGTAGAGAGATCTGAGTGAAGCTGTGGAATGAATGGATGAGTTGATGGAATCCAATAGATTGATAAAGCAAACTGATACTTAACTATCAATGGTAAGGTAGCTAACATGAATGCCAAAAAGGAAACAAATAGGAAACACCCCCATGATACACTAGCTGTAGGTCATGACTGATTGTTCTGCGCGGGCTGAGTACTTAGAGATTTCCAACTCTTCTATCTTGGAGTTTCCGCCTCGGATAGCGAAGGGATGGGTGAGTAAAAGCCGCGCGACAGTTTAGCACTTGTGTGTTGAAGAGCTTGGGAAGATAGGTCTTGTGTTGCAAGGTGTTGCATATATTGCAAAGGAAAATCTTTGTGGTGTTAGGGCTTTGAGAGATATTGCTTTGCCCTAAGGAGGTGTTGGAGAGCTCAAGAAGGAGCTTGTTGCCACAAGATTTGCAAGGATTGCAAGAGGGAAGTCTTGTGTGTGTGGAAGCATGGATTATAGGGTTTGAGAATCATTTCTATGCATTATGGAGTCAATGGTATGTGCCATGGCTTGTGGAAAGCAACTAAATGATTGTTAGTACTCATGTCACTATCAATCTAGGGTTAAACAAGCTCAAGTGTGGATGTTGTGGAAGAGAAGCCAAGGAGCTACATAGGTTTGGGCTTGAAGACAACAAGGGCAAGCACTTGGAGAGCATTAGGAAGCTCAAGAGGTTTGAAGGGAAGCATATGGGTGAGAATTTTATCCATGATGATGTGAAACCAAGCCTAGAGCATTGAAGAGCTTGGAGCACATGTAGGAGATCATTGGAGGTGGTCTTCATGAAGAAAAGAGATTGTGGCTCAAGGCATGCATAGCAACTTCAACCATAGACTAGCATGTGACAAGACAAGGAAGGGGAAGGTGAAGCTCATGTATTCATTCCCTTTTGGCTTAAGTTTTGTGGTGGATGGTTGATCAAGCAAGTGATGCTTATGTGGAGCATGCTTCCTAAGTGTGGCTTCCAATTTCAAGCTTGAGGAGAGCTAGAAGGTAAAGGGAGCAAGTTGATTCCCTTGTGGATGAAATGATGCATGTGTGGAGCATGCTTTGGGCTTGAGTAAGCTTGAGAGGAGTGGCTCTTGAGCTAGCAAGTGAAGGGAGCTTGAATGACCAAGGCTTGAGAGGAGACAAGGCTTGGTGGCTTGCCAAAGGAGGTACAAGCTTGATTTGGAGTTCCAATGAGAAATTGAGCTTGTTGTGTGGCCAATGCATTGCTAGTTGAGTTGGAGGCAAACTTGAGTAGCTTAAGGTGAAGAAGATCAAGGGAATTTGCCTTGGTACCCCATAGAATTCATGGATGCTTGAGGGGATTAAGCATAGAGCCCCAAGGAGCACAAGCTTGGTAAGGCTAAACCTCAAGGAAATAGAGGGGGAAGTGGCTAAAGCCTAGGGGGAAATGGCTAAACCCTGGGGGGAAATGAACTACTCTATGAGGGGGAAATGGCTATTCCTAAGGTGAATACAAGGGGAATACGTATAGGCCCAGGGGAATACTGGGGGAATACTATGGCATATTATTGGGAATATTCCTAGGGAACTTTGGGAACTCATTGGGAACCCATTGGGAATGCATTGGGAACATGGTGATATAGGAAGAGTCCTTGGAAGACTGTTGGGGGTCCTTAGAGGACCATTTGGAGGACCATAGGGAGTCCTTGGAGGACTGATTGGAGGACCTTTGGGAGTCCTTGGAGGACTGTTGGGGGTCCTTAGAGGACCATTTGGAGTTCTTTGGAGGACTATTTGGGGTCCTTGGAGGCCAATATTTGGCGAGCTTGAGGAGTCTTTGGCGACTTGTGTGAGGGACTATTGGGGTCCTCGAGAGCTAAGTTTTGGCAAGCTTGGGGCCTTGGTGTACTGTTTTGGAGTCCCATTGTGCAAGGATTGGGAGCCATAGTGAGATTGTTTGAGAGACATATTCTTGAGGGCTCCTGGAGAGTTATTTGAGAGACCCTTGAAAGATAGTCTTGTCTATTGTTCAAGCAAGAGAGTGTGGAGATAGGGTAGTGGGATGAGAGCATGCTGTGATAGGAATTGCTTTAGTCTCTCTTTCTTGTAGTCTTCCACCCTCTCTGTAGGCCAAAACCTTTCCGTAGGTGGAGGCAAGAGTCAGTCCGGGTTTGGGCTGGGGTGTCATTGCAGGAGCGACACTGTGGAGTGTTTTTGGTGTGGGGGAGTTGCGGTATTCATTTTCTTGTGTTTGGATCCCCTCCACACCTGCATGCTTGACTGTGCGCCATGTTAGCTTTGTGTGGGCGCTTGTTTCAATAGGAGGTTGATCCGGATTTGATCACCGGCCAATCCTAGAGTGTGCTGTCGGTGGTGAGGCTGGGGTGATGACCAGTCACACCATCATTGTTTCTCTTATGGTGAGGCTAGGTTGATGACCAGCAGACCATAGGAGTGCTTGCGGTGGATGCAGGTGCAGGTTTATGTTACGAACCTAGTAGTCTAAGCCATAAGCTGCAACAGGTTCTCTACCTGGTTACCTTGTGGAAAAGGGGATTAGAGATAGGTTTACAACAGGTGTGGTTGTGAGTTTTTATCACGGAGGTGCCACCAGTTGCTGAGGAGAGTGCCGGTACGAGCACCAGCGATACTAGTGGGTATAAAGACGAGGTGTGCGGTTTAGGCCACCTTCATCTTCAGTGTCTTTTGAGGAAGGTTCAGACTCAGAGTTAGGAGGATTCTCGCTGAGGGTGCAAGCCATTTCCGTACCATTGTTGTGGGACACGATGGAGGAGATGTATGGAGCTACCAAGGGGCCACGTAGGTACTCTGGAGCTGTGGGCACCATCGAGCTTAATGAGTTCATACAAGAGTTTGATAGTTGGTGTGATTTGCAGCAGATGCGCAATCCACAACTGTTTACGCTTTTTATGGCATGGAAGGGGCTGTTTCAGCACCTTGAGGGGCCGCCCATGGATGACTTCCATGAGTTTAGGCGGGGACATGAGGTGGAGATTGAGGAATGGCGGGTGTATTGGTCACCTGACTATGTCTCCATCACTAGAGGCACAAGGGCAGTGGTGACACCGGCAGCTACACCGGCAGCTTCTGCAAGCAGCAGTGGGACGTCAAGTGGAACAGAAGCTGGGAAGTCCACCCAAGCTCTTGCTGCAGCACCAACACTCGTGCCTGCCTTTAACCCAGTTGTGGAGTTCTTTGAGGAGTTAAGGAGAAACTACCAAGGGATAAGGACAAAGAAGTTGCGGAGCTTGCAAGAGTTCCAACGAAGGTCTACTGAGAGTTTGAGGGAGGCTTACACTCGCACGAGGCGCTTGATAAATGTAACCCAAGGGGTTACGGAAGCTCAAGCAGTCCAATTCTGGTATGGAATATTGGACAAGGAGCTGAGGAGAAGGGTGCGGGATGCAACTCTCCTACAAGTGGCCCAACCCACCTTAGCAAACGTGTTTTTGCTGGCAGAGCGGATAAAGCTCAATATGGTGGAGGAGCGAGTGGTCATGGTGGGGTTTGGTAAGGAGACACAATGAAGTGGGGCTCCTAGCCAACAACAACCACTACCCCAACGTGCTCAAGACAACAAGGGGACTCAGGCGAAGCCCAGGGAAGGACAGAGAGGATCTCAATTGCAGAGGTCACTTCCTTCATTCTCAGGCCAACAACAGTCGGGAGTGACATGTTGGGATTGTGGAGGACCCCATGTTAAGAGAGGGGGCTGCTATTTCATGAGCGGCATGAGCATGAGCGGGAAAAAAAAAAACATGAGTAGACCATTGTGAGTCCACGGAAATAGGGTTAGGAGGCACGGAAATAGGGTCATGTGAAGTTGGAATGTGGCACCAGTGGACTTGAAATGCAACATTTTATTGCAAATTTTGTGGCAAGCCACGTCTATACAAGTGTGTTCTAACTGTCATAGCCGGAATGGGCACTACTCTCCTACACCCTCCGAGGAACTTGCCCCACCTTCTTCCTCATCCCCCCCATCCCCCTCATCCTCCGAGCTCTGTGATGCATCAGTTCCACTGTGCCTCTCAAAAATCCTGTCCTCTCCTTGGGGGACTGTCCACCTCACCTCCTGGGAATCTTCTGCATCTTCTCCCCCACTTTCCTCAGCAGAATCCAAGACAAATCTACGAGCCCGACGGGCTCTAATAGCTGCTGCCTCCTCCCTCATCTTCATTTTTTTGAGGCTTGCCTCGTCTAAAATCTGCTGTACACGACTAGGTTCGGAACACCTCCTAATGGACACCGAAGCAAGCCGGGCAGCATAAGTAGGAAGGATGTACTCCCTTTCTGGACTAGGCATGAAAATCCCCCTGGCAAAAAAATGCACGTTCCTCCTACCCATGAACTCCGGTGTAGACGTCCCTCCGGCAGTACTTGGCATCCTACAGTAAGATCAAATCCACTTCAAGAATGTCAATACCAGCACAACCAGAAAGGGTTTTCAATGAAATAAGAGAGCGGAGGGAGGTGCCTCACAAAATCTGGAGGCAACTTACAATGCCACCACTCACTCGTAAACCGGGGGCTCCTCGGCCTCAATCCCAACTTCCTCCCCCTACTCCTTCTCGGATTTTTCCTCATCCTCCGAGGATGCGTCTTCCTCTTTCGGCAGACGTTCAGCCGCTGCAAGTTCCGAGTTGTGGAGGGCAGTATCTGGCTCGAAGGCGAACACATGCCTGTCGGACAACGTCCCTGCCCACATTGAAGCACCTAAGGAACAAAGCGGGCGGTTAATAGCTTGCGGCATGCAATTGCAATCGGGCCAGGGGACAAACTGATCACGTGAAGGCTTACCCGTGCCGCATGTGAGGTCCAGAATCCGCCCTTGGACATCCGAGCACGTCTCCATGAGGGTTTGGATGAAAGCAGGGCTCCGGGTCCGGCTGTACCGCCACGGTTTGCCTGTCTTTGTGTCCTTTGGCATACTGGAGTGGGGCACATAGTTGTAGAGGACATCGTAGGTTACAGGGTCCACAACGGCATCAACAAGACGACCGTTGTTGCGGAATTTGAACATAGACCCTCTCTTCACAAAGCAATATGCCTCAAACACCAATGTCTGCACATCCAACAAAGAAGGGATCAACTCCAGGGTCTACTTAACATACATCACAATATGAAGTGAATGCAATAGATTGATAACTTACACTTTGGCCCTCTGTTCGCAACCCCTGTGTACTGATGCAGAACCATTTTCTGAGGAGGACCGGGGTGACACTTTTGGGTGTCCACCTTGCCACCGCATTCTCTGTGGTCTTCCCTCTCGTGGCAAGGACAACCACACATCCACCGTCATCCAGAAGCATCCCCGCCAGCCCAAACCCGGCTTTCTAGTAGTCCTCAGTAAACCTGTTCCAGGTGGGCACACCATCCAGACCCTCCAGCAGCTCCCCATCTGGAATGTCGAGGAGAATCATGTCGCAAGCTCTCTCCACCTCAACCCCCCCCCCGAGTGCTCTTGCAATTTGTGCTCACAGCCGTGAAGAATTCCATCATGGCTTCAAAACCAGGGGTGTCTTTAGGCTCTGTACCGCCAGCCCTCTTCTTGGCTTTCCCCTTCTGCTCCGCCAGAGACTTGCTGTGTGCCACCTTCTTCGCCCTGGCAGCGAGAGCGTCAAGGAAGCTCTCATTGACGCATTGGATGATGGTTGGAGGTTCTAGCTTTGGCCTGTGCGTAAACGTCACCGCCGAATACCGCCGTGTAGGCTCGCCCTCAAATGCCAACTTCTTGGCAGAGCCAGTCCCACTCCGAACTGACTTGGGAACCCGGACGACCGGTGACTGGGTAGGAGCAATAGCAGTTGCAGGACCTTGAACAAAGTCGTCGTCCGAGTCACTCTCTTGGGTCCCCTCCTGCGCCTCCTCCGATGCCCCGATGGTTTTCTTCTTTTTGGGTGTTACTGCACTCACCTGTTTCCTTGTCCTTTTCCTTTGGCCTTTACTCTTCTCATGCAATTTCTCCTGAATTCTTGCCTGAGCAAGCTCTGCCGCTTTCCTGGAGTTCGCAAGCGCTTTTGCCTCTTTTGCACCCAACGGAGGCAGCGGAGCCCGGTTTCGTCGGAATTCAACATCCAGCTTCAATTGAAACTTGGATGGGTCGAGCGAGCCGGGCGGAAGGTCCACATACCAAGGGCAATCACGCAAATGTTCCAGATGCCACTCCTTCACAATATCGTCAGTGTACATGGAGTCAGCCCCAGGGTTCCTCCATGCCAGGAAGAACGGTGGCTCGAAAGACAGATGACCTTTCTCCAAAAGGGAGAACTTGCAGTACCTGCATTCATGAAAAACACAATGAGGTCCCTGAAATGCATATTCGGCACCATTTTCCCAGGTTGGGGCGGATGTGAGTGGGCCTAGAAATGGAAAAATGGCGCCGAATTTTGGTTTTCGGTGACTGCCACCCTAGGGACTTAGCCATCTTGGGAGCCCTGAACTGGAAATTCGGCGCCATTTTTCCCGGTTTGGCCCGAAGATGGCTGAGTCCCAGAACCGCAATAGGGCCTAGAACTGGAAAAATGGCACCGAATTTCCAGTTCAGGGCCAGCCACCCTAGGGACTTAGCCCGAAAATGGCTAAATCCCTGAACGGCAATAGGGCCTGGAACTGGAAAATGGCGCCGAATTTCCAGTTCGGGGCCAGCCAGTCTAGGGACTTAGCCCGAAAATGGCTAAGTCCCTGAACGGCAATAGGGCCTAGAACTGGAAAATGGCGCCGAATTTCCACTTCGGGGCCACCCTAGGGACTTCGCCCGAAAATGGCTAAGTCCCTGAACGGCAATAGGGCCTGGAAGAGGAAAATGGCGCCGAATTTCCAGTTCCGGGCCAGCCAGTCTAGGGACTTAGCCCGAAAATGGCCAAGTCCCTGAACGGCAATAGGGCCTAGAACAGGAAAATGGCGCCGAATTTCCAGTTCCGGGCCAGCCAGTCTAGGGACTTAGCCCGAAAATGGCCAAGTCCCTGAACGGCAATAGGGCCTAGAACTGGAATATGGCGCCGAATTTCCAGTTCAGGGCCAGGCAGTCTAGGGACTTAGCCATTTTCGGAGCCCTGACTGGAAATTCGGCGCCATTTTCCCTAATACCACATGAGGCCTCTAACATCCTGAAATGCAAGGACTTGAAAGAAAGGCAGCGCGTATGTACCTGTACAGAAGGCGCATTGCTGCTTTGTCCGCGTTCGGCTGGTCGGTGAACTCGTGGCTCCGGCGAGCATCTGCTATCTCCCGAAAGAATAGGTTGGTTTTGTAGAGCAGAAAGTACCTCGTCACATAGTCACGTAGGCTCTCTGCTGCAGGAGATATCTCCATCTTGAACTGATGTGCTTGTGTGTCCAGCTGCTCTTGCGCATTCATCGTCACCTGTGGAGATTCTCCATCAGATCGCTTTCCTGAAAAAATACAATGAATCCACCCCCTACTAGAGTAGAAGCCCCAAACGAAGCGTGGGGAAGTACCTGAAACCACCATGTCATGCGGTTCATCCACATGTCGAATGTGGGGTCAGAGAGTTTGTCCGGTTTGGGGAAGCTCCACATGTCCCTGGTACTTTGGGAACCATTCCAGATTTGGAGCCACCGGGTCTGTCCAACCACCCAGCATATTCGTAAGCGCCAAACACCACAAAAAGGAGTTGTTGCCACCACAATTTGGTTAAGAATGTATCACCTTTTCTGTTGCATCCACACAGGATGTGGCTAGACAATGGAGCTTCTCCAATGTCATCGTGGGCTTCAGAGCGCGAGAGTAGTGCTTCCCCACCTCCACCAGAAAGTCGGCACCAAGGGCGGGATCAGCTATGGCCACGTACTTTACCATCCGCGACTTGTACTTAATGCGGGCCCTCACCTCCGTAGCTTTGACATACGATTCGAGTGTCGGGAGGGTTGGATTCTTCTCCTCTGACTCCATGTAGAACCTCCGCGCATGTGCCAAATCCTGCTGTATTTTCGTCTGTCAAGAATGCGCACATAAGATTAGAGATCTTGCTCAACACAATTTCTTCTATTGGGGGAGGAGATTAGAAATCACGGTGAAGACCTTTTCTTCTATTGGGGGAGGAGAGACAGATTAGCTCAACAAAACTGTCAGGAGCTTTACCCGAAATATGTAGTCCACCATGGCGTCGACGCTCAGCCTATACCAGGTTCTGTCTGCCTTTGCCTCCGTCTTGCGCAGGAGGTCGGCACTGAGGGAATTGGCAAACTCTTGCACCCCCTGCTTCCCGACATCCTTCACTCGGAAGAGCATATGGGACAAGTTGGTGGCAATGAAGGCATTCTCAGTCACCCTGCAGTGCCACATTTCCATCAAACAATACTGAAATGGGAATTTTCATCATATATGAGGATTCGCAATGAAATGACTTCCAAATTCAAAGTCCAAAAGCGAGAGGCGTTGTAACTTACGAGTTGATGTCCGCCATTGCAGCTTTGAGAAGACTGCGATCTTTGGGCCCCGCAACCTTCAGCACAACACAATCCACGGCGAAATGCCAATCGAGGTCGTTGGGGTGGGCTTGGGCAATGTGCTCCATCCATGCCAGGAGGCGATGATTGCCGTCCCACACGTAGAACATCTTACCGGACAAGTGCTGGAAAAGAGGATCACTAGCAATCGATCTCTCGAACTCCTCATTTCGCGTTTGCCAATGGGGACCCCATTTGTCCACCTCATCGAAAGTGTGGGCACGGGAAGCTCCGTGGTCGTTCTCAATGGAAACGTAAAATGCGGCAGACCCCATTCGATATCCATCCCGGAAAGAGAATTTCAGCTTGTCGATATCGCCTGGGAGGGCAGGTCTCACCACCTGCAATGACACCAAGCGGCAAAGGGGAATTCGAAGCTTGGCCGGGTACACCATGCCCCCCAGCACCCTGCCAATGTTGCTGTGGGTTGCCTCCAACATCTTGGCAGCGGCCAACTTCATATCCGCCTCAGACATGACGTCTGCTGCAGAGGGGTTTTCCGGCAGCCCACCAGGACCGCCAAATCCAGCCTGTATGCTCCGGGTTTGGGGCCTGGGGATGTCCGGGAGGATGTCATCCTGGTCAGAAAGCTCCATGTCGTCCTCCTCAACAGGGTCAGCCACCTGCGAAACCACCTCTAGCACTCTCCCCGTCTCTACTGCCCTCTCCCTGGCTTCACCTCGAACTTGCACAATCCGTGCTCTTTCTGATGTTCTTTCCTCTCCTCCACTCTCCACCGTATGGGTAATTGCAGGGGCTGCTCTTGCCCGCGATGGTCTAACCGGTGTGTTACTGCCTCTCTGTGGTGTCTTGGAGGGATCCACCGTCTCTGTGAGTCCCTCGCTTACATTGGCATCTGTCATTTGGGCACCCCTGGCCTCTTCAGTGGCCTTTTCTCTTTCCTCCTGGCTAGCATTCTGTCTCGTCTGTTCTTTTGCCCTCTCTTTTGCCCTCTCACAAGCTTTCTGTTTCTTACTAGGGCTAGCAGCAGGGGAGCCCTCCAGGACGACCACCTTTGATTGAGGCGAACTGACACCCTCGCGCGCACTGCTCACTCCCCCTCCGCAGCCCGTGACGGCTCTCTCGCCGGGGATTGCATGTGCTTAGCTTTCTTCTTTTTCTTTGCGTGGGCGGGCCCTACTGCATGTGCATCAACAACCTCCATTGCCGGATCTGCTGTCCTCACGCCCTTCACCTGCCATGCCGCCTGCACCAACCTCCCCAATGCCTATTATGTCGTACTCTCGTTGCAAGTCCTCCCGTCCACCAACAAAAGGTTTAAGTTTGCCCTCTCGCCCCAAGTTGGGCGATTCAAACATGCGACGAGTTGGAGCTGTCGATGATACCACCAGCGTGCCGGGCTCGTCGTCACTCTGTCATTCCCAAAAATCGTGAGAACCAACATCGGTGCAAAAACCAGCATCGCAACGAGCAGCGCAACCACCATAGCAACAATCGTGTAACAAAAATGAAAACATAACAAGTTTAGGAAGTATGGAGAGCCATGCAACAACAATGAAAACAAATGCAACCATTGCCTGAGAATGACATGCACAAGCAGCCTTCTCCAGAGCTGCCGGATTTGCACACGCATTGCAAACAATCTAAGGTTCACTCAACTATCTAAGGTTCACTCATCCAGCGAAGCCAGGATGAAGATGCAAAAACAAAGCGAGGCAACAAAGCGAAAGCGAAAGCGAAAGCAAAAAAGAAATCGAACAAAGCGAAAGCAGAAGTGGCTTGCCTGAGAGTACTCGGCTTCAGTTGGCGCGGGTTGTGAGCAAGACACTGGAATCTCCTGCTGGAGCTTCAGTTTGGCCATGCGAGAGATTGGCCGTCGTCCGTAGTACAGAGCTTTCAACTTCCGCCGCGGTCTGGATGTGAGGTCTCTCTCAGGAGAGCCACGCCCTTTAGGCGGCATAAGTCCCAGCCAAAATGGAAAAAGATCTCCGTTTTTGGGGTACATGCCTCGAATAGCATGTTAAGCCAAGATTAGCATCAGATTTAGGGTACGTATCCAGGAAGCCATGTGTCGCCAGCCCGAATGAAAACGGACGGCAGTGGACATTTATTGCCCAACTGCGCCATTAAATGTCGGATGAAGCCCTCCATGTCGGATGAAAATCGATGGAAAGAGGCCCGGAATTTCCAACGTAGAGGTAATTCGGAGCGCTGCACGATGGAAATCCGTCGCCGGATTTCCATCCTGCAGGTAATTCGGAGCGCTGCAGGATGGAAATTCAGCGCCGAATTTGCATCCTGCAAGGTAGGGCGGCGCGCCAAATTTCCCTGACGCAGGTAATTCAGAAGCGGATGGATGGAAATCCGGCGCCGGATTTCCATCCGCGCAGGTAGGGCGGCGCGCCAAATTTCCCTGACGCAGGTAATTCAGAAGTGGATGGATGGAAATCCGGCGCCGGATTTCCATCCGTGCAGGTAGGGCGGCGCACGAAATTTCCCTCAAGCAGGTAATTCGGAGGCGGATGGATGGAAATCCGGCGCCGGATTTCCATCCGCAAGGTTGGGCGGAGAGCGGATGGATGGAGATCCGGCGCCGAATTTCCATCCTGCGGGTAATTCGAATCCCTGCTGGATGGAAATCCGGCGCCGAATGTCCATCCAGCAGGTAAGTGGTGTCCCGGATGGATGGAATCCGGCGCCGAATTTCCATCCAGCAGGTAAGTCGGATCGCTGTTGTATGGATATTCGGCGCCAAATTTCCATTCGCCAGGAATTTCGAGGTGCTGAATTACCTTCCTGCAGGTAATTCTGAGCGTGTCCAATTGATTTTTCAGATTTTTCTTGGAATCCTTGACTGCTAGAGGCAAATCGGAACAGCCTCGGACAGAAATTCGGCGCCGTTTTTCCATTCTGGGAGGTTTCTGCGACTTCCTTTGAGGGGGCCCCGATGGAAATTCGGCGCCGAATTTCCATCCGGGGGATGGTCTCTGTCGGAGAGGTGCCGGCCTCTCCGCTGCTTTGTTGGCTATTCGGTGCCGAATTTCCGTCCGGGGGTTGAAATATGACGGCCAAGTGCCATCGCTGCATCCCCCTTCTACCAGGGAGCTTCCCCGCACGCCATTCTGGCAGTCTTGTGTGCACATCTCCCATGGCGGAAAACCCGAGCGCTACAGTTTGGAGAGCTATTGGCTGTGGCACCTTATTGTAGACACAGGCTGTATCAAGCAATCAATCGAATTGCCCAGGAGACAGGAAACACAGACCTGAACAGCAATGTGACCAGTTATAATGTGAAGCCGGAAGGGCGAGAAACAGTCATGGACTTTGATGATTCTATGCCAGTAATCCAATTGAGAATTGGAAGCACAGAACTAACTGATGTACTAATAGATGGAGGCTCTGGAGTAAATATCATGATAGACCAATTAAGAAAGAAGCTTGGTCTAAGTAACATGAAATCAGCCCCATTTACAGTAACAATGGCAGATCAAAGAAGTGTACAGCCATTGGGATTAATAAGAGGAGTTAAGATACAGATACAGAAGATGTGTTGAAGATGGATGAAGTCATGGAGGCTTACTCCTTATTATTGGGACGTCCGTGGCTGAAACAGGCCAGGGTATTCCATGACTGGAATTCTCAGTTACTAACCATGCATAATGGGATACACGAGATACAAATTATCACAAAGAAATCGAGTAGATTACCTGCTACGAGAAGACCTCGAGGGGTCAGAGAGTATGACTGGAGAGGAGGACTGGATGAGGAGCAGGAAGCTACCCTGTTCGCTGCACACCCAGAGTGGGAGCAGGTTGCAGAGATGCGGCTGGAAGGCCTAAGTTGTTTAAGAGGTATCTTCTGTGGTGTAGTGTCAGCAACACCAATTGAAGAGGAAACCAGCAGTTACCCATCTCATTTCTATGAAGAAAAAGAAGGAGAAATGGAAATCCTAGAGGAACCAGCCACTATGAGTTTATAGGATGAAGTGGTGATTGGTTGGACAATCACAGCTGATGAGCAAGTGAGGGAAGTGAATGTGGGAACTAAAGAGGAACCAAGAATGGAGAAGGTAGGAGCTGATTTGGAGTCAGAATTCTTTGAAGAAGCTAAGAGTTTCTTCATCAAATACAGAGATGTATTTGCTTGGAGCTATGAGGATCTCAAAGGGATACCACCTGAAATCTGTCAGCATAAGATTGAACTGGAACCAGGGTCAGTGCCAATCAAGCAGGCAAGGTACAGAATGAATCCCAACTACGCACAGAAGGTTGGAGAAGAGATAAAGAAGTTGGCTGAGGCTAAGTTTATATACCCAATAGAGTATACAACTTGGTTGTCACCCATTGTGATAGTTCCCAAGAAGAATGGTAAGAGTTTGTGTGAACTATAAGAAGCTGAATGTTTGTACGAAGAAAGATCCTTTCCCTTTGCCATTCATAGAAGCAGTATTGGACACTGTGGTAGGCCATGAGATGTACTCATTCATGGATGGCTTCAATGGTTATAATCAAGTGCAAGTGGCAGAAGAAGACCAAGGAAAGACAGCTTTCATCACAGACTGGGGTGCTTATGCATACAAAGTCATGCCCTTTGGACTTTGTAATGCACCAGCAACCTTTCAGAGAGTGATAAGTGAATCTTTTCATGAGTATCTGGATGATTTCATGCAGGTGTTCTTGGATGGTTTCAGTGTGTACAACTCTAAGAATGAGCACTTGCATAAATTAGAGTTATGTCTGGCAAGATGCAGGATGAGGGGGCCTGAATCCAGAGAAGTGTACTTTCTGTGTGAACTCATGGGTGCTTCTGGGACACATTGTGTGTAAGAGGGGACTTCTTGTGGATCCCAGGAAAACAGAGGCCATTAAAGCCTCTCCACCACTAGTGAATGTTAAGAGTCTAAGGAGATTCCTTGGACAAACCAGCTATTACAGAAGATTTTTCAGACGGTATGCACAGATAGCAGCACCATTGAGCAAACTTCTGAAGAAAGATGCAGTGTTTGCATGGACACCTGAATGTCAACAGGCTTTTGAGGAACTTACATTGTCAGTAACAACTACACCTGTGCTGATTAATCCTCACTGGCAAGAAATATTTCATGTTCACTGTGATGCTTCTGGAGAAGCACTAGGAGCAGTGTTAGCCCAAAATGTTACAGGAAGGATAGATTCACCTGTATACTATGCTAGCCGATTGATGAACAATGCCGAAAGAAATTATAGCACAACGGAAAGAGAAGCATTGGCAATGATCTATGCAGTGAAGAAATTCAGGCATTACCTGTTGGGCAAGAAGTTTATGTTCTATGTGGATCACCAGGCTCTGATATACCTGGTAAACAAACCTCTGATAAGCGGAAGAATAACAAGATGGTTGATAATCTTGCACGAGTTTGAGTTCGAGGTTGTTTACAAGCCCGGGAGGCTGCATCTTGTGGCGGATCACTCGTCACGGTTATCAACAGGAGAACCAGCCACGGGAGTAAATGATCAATTACCAGATGCGAGTCTATTTGCAGTGGAGGTGCAGGGAAGTGCAGATGACTGGTTAGATTGGCAGTGGCCAATCAGATACTACCTTGCTCATGGTCAATGCCCACCAAGTTATAGAAAGGAGCAGAGAAAGAGAATTGCTATCAAGGCTCTACCTTACACTATGGTAGGGAGCAGAATGTATAAGCTAGGACCAGATGGAGTGCTGAAGCGATGCTTATACCACCATGAAGTTAATAAAGTTTTGGAGGAAGTTCATAAAGGAGTGGCTGGAGGTCATTTTGGAGAAGAGACTACCAGCAGGAAGATACTACATGCAGGTTACTGGTGGCCTACTTTGTTCAAAGATGTACACAAGTATTGTCAGAGTTGTGATGAATATCAGAGGCTAGGACCTTTGCAGAGATCTGGGAAGATGGCTTTGCATCCTACAATGCCTACGGAACCATTTCAGAAATGGGGACTAGACTTTGTTGGACCAATTAACCCCCAGCCAAGAATACACAGAACAGGTACATAATTACAGCCACTGATTATACTACGAAGTGGGTGGAAGCTAAAGCTTTGAGGGACAACACAGTCAAGTCCACAGCAAGGTTCATGTATGAGAACATACTTACACGATTTGGTTGTCCCTTGGAATTTATCAGCGATCAAGGAAGTCACTTCATTAATGAGACCATTGAATTATTGACTAAAGAGTTCATGATTGTGCATAGGAAGAGTACCACATATTACCCACAGGGTAATGGGCAGGCAGAGGCTACCAACAAAATACTATGTACTATCTTGGCTAAGATAGTCAATGCAAACAGAACGGATTGGGATACAAAGCTGCTGACAGCTTTGTGGTCATACAGGACTTCATATAAAGTCACCACTAAATATACACCATTCCAATTAGTTTATGGTATGGAAGCTTTACTTCCAGTGGAATTCTTGTTACCTACCATGAGAACGGAATGGGGAAAGAGAATGGAATTGCAAGATTCCATTAAGGTCAGGAAACATGAATTATACCATGTGGAAGAAGTACGTGCTGATGCAGCTGATAATATGACCAGAATTCAGATGAAGAAGAAGGAACAGTTTGATGAAGGCAAGTTAAAGATTTTTAAGACGGGAGGATTTGGTTCTCTGGTTGCAGAAGAAGGGAAAGATTAAAGCTTCTAAGCTTAAATCACCATGGAAAGGACCTTATGTCATACAAAAGATGTATGATAACAACACCGCCATGTTACAAACCATTAACAAATAGATGCTGGGAAGAGTCAATGCCAATAAGTTGAAGGGGTACAGTGGTATCCATAACAAACCATTGTAGCATGATTTGCATGTTGAAACGCAAAAGTAGTCACGGGCTGCGCCAGTGATACCAACGGAGTATGGAGCACTTGTCGCTAGGCCGAGCATATATGACCAGGGCGGCAGAACAAGCGCGACACAGCCTATCACAGCCCATCAAGGCGTGACACAGCATATCACAGCCCAGCACGGCGCGACACAT
The DNA here is from genome assembly GCA_030704615.1 of Takakia lepidozioides. NCBI lineage: Eukaryota > Viridiplantae > Streptophyta > Takakiopsida > Takakiales > Takakiaceae > Takakia > Takakia lepidozioides. The sequence goes on from CM060731.1 coordinate 43,469,179, forward strand.
CATATCACAGCCCAGCACGGCGCAACACAGCCTATCACAACCTACCACAGCGTGTCACAGCCTATCACAGCTTACCACAGTGCATCACAGCCTATCACAGCGTACCACAGTATGACACAGCCTGTCACAGCTCAACACAGCCTACTAGGGTTACACAATCCATAGAATCAGTGACAGGTGGACGCAGGATAACTTCAGGGACATGGCCAGCGGAAGAAAGGACGGAAGCCAGTTTAGAAAGGGACACGTGGAAGTCAGGGCGCAACACACAGCTGAGAAGGAAGTGCAAGAACAGATGTCATCAAGAAAGAGGACAAGAATGGCCGTCAAAATACCTAATTAGCACGTCAATTCGGATGAATGGCGGGCCCATTAATGAATACGGAAAAGGGGCAATAGAACAAACGGCAAGTACAGAAAAGCGAAATTCTTGTCATATGTGTTATCCTAGTGGACAGTCCAGCAGGGAAAGTCCACTAAAGAAAATTAAATCTAAAATCCAGTCACAGCGGTTACAGCCAATCGAAAGCCAGAAAAGGGATCAAGAAATTGGAGGGAATTTAAGTGCAAGAGTCGGCGTCGTTCTAAGTAACGGGCGTCTCGACGGGACAAACCATCAATGCTATAGTTTTGAAGCTATGGAGGAACTAACAGACTATACGCTCGCAATATTACTTACGTAGTGGCATAGGCACGGAAGAACAGAGCGGATATTTTCTCTTAATCAATGCTTGCAAGCCCCGCAGGCTTACAAGAAATTACCCATAGCTTTTTGTGGCAACCATAGTTTATGCTTTGTGCCCTGCAGGCATTCTTCAAGTTGTTACATAGCTAAAATTTCTGTGGGTCTAGAATGAAGAGAGTGAGAGGAATGGAAGAAATCAGGGTGAAGAGCACCACAATCCTGCAGAAACAAACGATTGCTACTCCACAGGCGGTAAAGTTACTGAAGGAGCTGCGATTGGAAGGATTGCAAAGCAAAGATTGGACATTGCACCATAGACAGTACATGTTACAATTCTTGCAGAACTTTGAGCCTAGGACATGAGCAACAACGGTGAAGGGAGTTGAATTAGAAATTACTCCCCTATACCTACAGCAATTGTTTCGATTGCCAGCAAGTCAGGTGCATGTGGAGGAGCACAGGGCAAGACTGCAAATAGGGGACTTATTCCAAGAAGGGAGTTTCTTTAAAACTCAGGGTTATGCTTGTACCAAGGCCGTGTACCCAGGGCTAAGGGAGGTAGGTCAGGTATGAACGTTCTGTTGCCATGAAACAGAACCAACAGTATTTGAGAGCAGATCCTTCACAGAGGAAATACTCAAAGCCCTGAGAGGAGAAGAGGTAGAATGGGAGAACATAATGTACAACGCACTGGTAAAGGAGATGAAAAGATTACAGGCATGCCGCAAAGTCTCCTATCATAGTGTCTGGCCCATCATTGCTCAAATAATTCTTGATTCTGGCATACTTGATGCTCGAGAAAGAAAGGAGATGGGAGTGTTTGAGACTGAAACCACTACAATGGAAGACCAAGGCTCTTCACACAGTGAGGGTGGACTGGCAGGGCAACCCCAGACTAAGAGACAGAGGCGGGAAAGACTGTAGTGGCGGATCCACTGGCTTCACGGAATCCGCATGATAATGTTTCCCAAGCTCTTGTGCAGGAAGGGGCACAGCACAGAGAACTGCTATTAAGGAAGCAGGACCTTCAGAGAGGGAAGGGAAGTTACTTCAGTATCACAGCCATCACAGCCAGATGATCGGCTTGTCACAGGAGTTACCACAAGTTGTCCATGCAGTTCCACCAGAAATAATTGATTTGGAGAAAAGAAGGGTTAGATATTCCCACTACAGAAAAGGTGGTGGCAGAAATTGAGAAGGGAGACCTTCTCTATGAAAATTTTGGTCTGGTAAGGGAAACGGTGATTCCGGAGGTGCAACGGTTGTCCAGGGGAAACCCTGCAGTGCATATAATACCACACCTGTGACAGAGGTACCACAGGTAGAATGTCAAGACACTGCAGCACGTGACGGATGAAGTGGTTCAGGAAGAAAATCTGGTGGGGCAATGGCCTGAGTGGTTCGTGAGGCATCACACTGTTGAGGATAAGGGAGAACAACAGCAAGCTCACCATGATGACCCTCAACAGGCCATGCTTATGAGTTCCATAAGCAGGACACTTAATTTGTTGGGGCACTTATGTCAAATCCCATGTTCCAACTTCCCCAATTGGCAGCTTTGAGAGAGGAACTCAGGAAGGAGTTTGAGGCTCGACTTGCCACTGAGTGTGCAAATAAGGTCAATGAAGAGGTCACTCTCAAGATGCAGCAAGACTTGGAGAGTACAGAAGCGGCTTTACAATTGGCCAATGAACAATTGATTGAGGCAGGCCTCGCGCAAGACCAGTTGCACGAAGCACATAAGCAACAGCTATACCAAATGCAGGTGAAGCATGAAAGCAAGTTGCAAGAAGTGAATGCACTACATACGGAGTTGCAGACAGTGCATAACAGAATGGCCATACAATGTGCTACACTCACAACTATGCTTGACCAAAGTACAATAGAAATAAACAGTCAAGCGGAAAGATGTACGAAGGCAGAGGCAAAAGAATGTTGAGCAAGTGAAACTCATTGTCGATATGAAGAATACAATCTGTCGCAATGAGAATACTTTTTCAAGCAATACAGGCAGGTTGAAGCTGACCAAGAGAGGTACATCCTGGAGTTGCAACAAACGGTCATGGCCAATAGAAATGAAATCTCTGTCACTAACAAGGCTTGGAAGGAAGCCAATAATCTGCTTGCTGCCTATGCGAATTTGGTTGAACCTCATGCGAAGCGCATGGAGGCTTTACAACAGCAGTTAGATATGTACAAACTCAGAGAGGAGCAGACTCTCAGAGGTACCACAAGCAACTTGGTGGATAACACCTTTGCAGGTCTGGTTAGCACAAGGGCCAGTGGAGGGCAAAGCACCACGAAAGCTCACCCAAAGCGAGATGAATGAGCTCAGACTGCAAGTGCAGAACATTGCCACAACTACTATAGACAATGTCTATAGTAGGATAGCGGAGTTACAGGAGGATGTAGACAGCCTGCAGACTCAAGTGGAGGACCTCACTTCAAATATCGACAAGAGAGTCTGTGTACCTGAGGAACAGCTAATGGCTTCTTATTTACAAGCGAGAACTTTGGCTTTTCAGTCTTCTTCGCAGGGGATGCAGGAGATGCCAATGGTACAAGAGCCAGTGCCACCAACCCACAACAAGTCACTGTGCCAGTAGCTGACCCTGTTGTTACTACAGCCACACCAGCCACCACAGCCTGAGGTATGGGGAAATGCTGCTTTTAACCCACCTAAAACTCCAGCTGCACGGGAGTACAGTAGGGCTATGATTATGCCCTTCAACCAAATTCCCATTGTGTTGGATTTGGCTTGGAAAGAATTTAGTCCTCCGCAGTCATTGGCACATTACTATCAAATCATGCGCATTTGGCTGCCAGTGGCCACTAGGACTAAAGTTCTTCCAAACAATCGACCAATTGAGGATCATCACTTTGCACAGTACTGGCATGAGGCAAGTACCATGTTGAAGGAATTAATTGCCTTCCAAGTTGTACATGGATTCATTTATACCAAGACCAAGGAGGTAGCAAGTATTGTCATGGGCTGCGGGTTATACTACGCTGCTTGTTTTCTTGTACGTTATCACATTGAGCAGCAGAAGATGCAATCGCGCTTTCTGAGTTATTCCAGTGGGGATCATTGGGTCTTACCTTCAGTGCCACCTCATATGTACCTATATGAGGCAAAAATTATGATGCAAAAGGATTCTCAAATTCGTTCATGGTTTCATGCGGCCTGGAACAATTTGTCAACACAGAAATTCGGCCCTGACGATATTTTCTTTAAGGGACATGAGGCATGGAAATACTTGCACAATTCACAAGTCATTGGATCTGGACAGACAAGGAGCTCAGGGTCTTCACCAATTTTGCCATTCAGCGTTTACAGCAAGTTTTGCAGTTTAAACTTCCAGACATGGTAGGGACAACATTGTATGCCCCAGAGGATTCCACAAAAAGTTCGGCAGTTAAAACACCTAAGAGGCGATGAGGATTCTGATACAACTGTTTCTTCAGCGGATTCTTTTGACATGGGGGAACACTATGCAATTCAGATGGCAGAGAAGAAGCGACGGGGGTCTCCTATGCCTGAAAGATTACCTCGATATCAGCCTCCAGAGGGCCTCACATATCCAGGTAGTGTTCAATCATCTCCGTCAACCAGTGACAGACCTCGGGCTTGCACACAGAGTCCTTCACGAGACTCTCAACGTCAGAAGGGTGCTCGCTCACAAAGGTTTGCTAATCCCAAACAATAAACCGTGAGGACACGGCTTTTTGAGAGGGGGAGGGGTAAATGTTAGAAGGCTGCTTGGGACTTAGACACTTTTACGGGATCTGTGGGGTACCCTTAATTTTTGCACAGACTGAGACCAACAGGAGCCTTAGGGGTGACAACAGCGTACTTTAGGGGGGGGGGGGGGGGGGGGGGGTTACACAGCCCGTCACAGCCAACACAGCTCGCACAGTCCGACACAGCACCCCGTCCCAGTCTGACACATCCACCAGCCTCACAGCTCGACCGCCGACACAGCCCCACCCAGTCGCAACAGCCGTCACAGCTGGACACAGCTGTCACGACCATAGGGACCGGATAACGCAACAGGACATGGACGACTGTGGGGACAAACATCTGCGAATGGAACATGTTAGTTCACGGATGACGGTTAGTGAGAGAAACGGTTAGAACAACGGGTAGATATAAAACCAGGAGCGAGGACTGAAGGGAGAATTCGGGGACTTCGGACATCACTGGAGGAAATGAGGCAGAGAGCGCATCTCTGAGGAGAATAAGGGAGAGCACGGAGTAGGAGGAGGACGATCTGTTGATGCTTAATGAATGCAAGCATAGAGTTGTAATGTAGAGCAGATTAGAGACTCCATGGCTTCAGCCTGATACTTGATAGATATTAATCTGATACATATTTCATACTCACAATGTGTAGAGAATCTAAGTGAAGCTGTGGGAATGATGGATGAGTTGATGGAATCCGATAGATTGCTGAAGCAAACTGATACTTAATTACCAATAGCAAGGTATCTAGCTAACATGAATGTGAGAAGGAAAACAAATAGGAAACACCCATGATACACTAGCTTAGGTCATGACTGATTGTTCTGAGCGGGCTGAGTGCTTAGAGATTTCCAACTCTTCTATCTTGGAGTTTCCGCCTCGGATAGCGAAGGGATGGGTGAGTAACAGCCGCGCGACAACTGGCACTCGTGGCTCTACCTCTGCCACACTTGGGCGAGCGGGTACCATCGATGGCGTAGTTGGCACTGTCTTAGCCATTGTGAAAGACTATGGAAGCCTTGTCTGTCGACTTGCTTCCCCCTTTGTGGATCAAATCCACATCTGCTCCTCTTGGCTCAGGAGCACGCGTTGCTGCTCGAGTGATAGCAGCTGCAGAGTCCACATGTAGTGGTCCTGCAAGTGCGGCTCCACACATGAAGCCCATACCAATCTGGTCTTCCCTAGGCATAGGAGGTTGTGCAGGTGGGGCTTGAACCTCAGGCCTTGGAGCTGGCACAACATGAGTAGTGGCCATGGTAGCAAGACGTTGCTCTAGCTGGGCAAGCCTATCTACCATGCCTTGGTCATGACCTTGACCGTGACCTTGTGCTCCTTGGTTTTGGTTACGACCTCCACCACGACCTCTGCCTCCTCTACCTCTCCGGACTACATTGCATCGTCCTCGGCCACAATTGTCCCTTGGAACTGGCCTGGCTGTAGCTCAGGATGCAAATCATAACGATGGGTCTCTTCATGCCCATACTTGCCACAATGCCTACACTGTAGTTGTGTAGGCTGTGCCTGTGTCGGCCCTAAGCCTCTCTCCGGGCAATCTCTCTTAACGAGGTTAGCTATTTCATGAGCATGAGCGGCATGAGCGGCATGAGCGGAGTAGTAAGACAATCGGTTTTCATGAGCAGAAGTACAAATTTCGAAAATAAAAAACAATAAAAAAAATAATTTAATGCAATGTGTCAGGAAAAACAAATATATTATTCGGCCCCTTGCAGGGAAAATTGTAGTTTTGACAGTTGTGCTCATGATATTTCGTCTTCCGTCATGCCAATTCCCAGCGACATGTGCAAATATGGCGCCGAATTTCGCGGTAATAGGGTCCGTAACCTGAAAAAACGGCGACGTATTTCGCGGTAATAGGTCTCCGTGGCGAAAAATGGTGCCGAATTCCGCGGCTATAGATCCCCTCATGACAGGTAATTCGGCGCCATTTTTTCCAGTGCATGTTCGGACTTAGCCAGTTTTCGGCCCAAAATAGGGAAATTCGGCGCCATTTTTCCAGACACTGTACCAATGCATGTTGGGACTTAGCCAGTTTTCGGCCCAAAAAAGAGAAATTCGGCGCCATTTTTCCAGACACGGTACCAGTGCATGTTGGGACTTAGCCAGTTTTCGGCCCAAAAAAGAGAAATTCGGCGCCATTTTCCCAGACACAGGTACCAGTGCATGTTGGGACTTAGCCAGTTTTCGGCCCAAGAAAAGAAATTCGGCGCCATTTTTCCAGAAATGGCCCCACAACGGCTTCTGTTCGATCTTAGTTTGAATGGAATATTGCCTCATTCCAGGAGTTTTGGGGTGCATTTCATTACACTGCAAAAAAAAGTCTGATACAGCAAAATTCAATTGAAAATATCCATATGGAGGATTCCCTTTGCCCCATCAATGATTTCTGAATCCCTAAGGAGGAGTTTGTGCAGCTCGTTCACGCTCAACGCTGGTGCATGAATAAAGTCATCAATAGTCACGTTCATCCTCAACCTCTTCAGGTAAATGTAATACAGATGCTTGCACGGATAATACTTCGAACCCTTCTTTGCTTCCATCAACGAGAAATCCGTACAATTGCAAGTCGGCTCCACTCCAATCGTAATTGTGTATACATCGTCGCGTACAGCCGAGCCGGCCGTTGCCATCCGATACACACGCCAAGGCCGGGTGGGGGTACGTCCACGGAGCTCTGAATAGTGCAAGCCATCCCAAGAGCATTGGCAATCCGAGTCTCATTCAACTTGTTGGGAGGGTGTCGTCTCTTCACTCTTCCGAATCGCATTGTGGGATGTGAAGAATTGTCCAATCCGTCTCTACTGGACCGAGCAGTTTGCAATGGCTGGGTCTGAGGAACCGGAAATGCGTGGGCCGGGATGTCTGTGCGTTGCACCATTCAAAATCCTGCTGCAGATAGAGCATCCGCCTCATTCTGAGAGAGGCTGGAACCCGGTGCAACAGGCCAGACGCCCGGAGGCTCCGGCATTCCCTGAATCCCGTACTTGGGCTTGCCAAATACACAGGTCATTATGTCGTGCCTACAGAACCAAAATGTCTGCGTTGTGGCGTGAGCAAATGTGGGAGTCAAAAATCTGCCGCTGAAACAAGGTACAGGTACAGCACCATGTGGGTTCCTCCGAATCATCTCACCACAGCGTGCTCTCGTATCCACCCGGATGGCACAGCACTTCCCTCGAATTGACCTCACAATGTCCTCCGTTGTGGCAGTGAGGATGTCCACCAGATGCGCCGCAGAGGAGGCACGCCAGGAAGAGTGCACTGATTCGGCCATGTTTGTCGTGGGCATGTCGGTGTCGGAGTCGAGACACATTTCCTGCACAAGCACATGTTGAGGTTACAAGCAAGTTACAAATATGGCCAAGAATAATATTCAACGGGACGCGAATTCGTGCAACTCGTCGCCGAACTGGAGGAAACGATAATGCCACCATGCTAGCCAACTGACCATTGCTCCCTCGTCTGATTTCCTTACAGCACCTGACGATGTCCACCAAGCCCGTATACATGCAAACTGTGTCTCTGCATCATCCAAGGTGGGAGCGCGCTTCCACGGAAGGCACATGGAACGGTGCTCCTCTCTGAAATCTGGCGCCACGAGCCTGGTTGTGTACTGCGAAAGGCTCTGCAGAAAATGGAACCCACAAGATCTCTCCTTGCCTTCCATGGGAACATTGGGGTCTTGCCCGTACACCCTTCGGATGGCAGCCCAATTTGCTTGTGCGTTGTCCGCCATGAAACCACGGAAATTCGGAGGGGGCAATCCCGCCTTGGCCATCTGTTCGTTTATTCCCTGCCAAAGAAGCATCTCCGATTGTGTGTCATCTCCTTTCATCTCACAAATAGCAATTGTCATTAGCATCCTGCAGTGGGTGTCGTACACATGTGCACCCATTGTCACCCACTGGTGATTTGTAATTCGCTTAATATGGTCGAACATGACCCAACTGTTTGACAAGTCCCCACTCGTCATCCTGTCGACCAGTTCGATGCCGCTGCCAGGTCCACACGTGGACATTTTGAATACGAAACAACAATCTGCCTCAGTCCCTTGTCCTGGAAACCTACTTCCATGAATGTAGTCATATCCACATCGTCGCTTCACCTCCAGAATGGAGTGCATATCCGAGCCACGCCCAATTTTCTGTTTGCATGAGACAATGTGGTTTCGGACATTCGGTGAACATACGTGGGACACCGACTCCAGCAATGCCTCCATTTCCTTCTCATCGAGAGGAACTCTATCGGAGCCGTCTTCCGACATAATTCTAGCCAATGCCATCTTATGGGCGGCTTGGAGCTGTATCTGTTTGGGTTTGGCACCCAGTCTCAACTTAACCTCCTCCTGAACGAGCTGCTCCGCCTCGTGGGCAGCCTCCCGCGAGTTCCCCCTCGCCAATTTGTGACAAAGGGAACCAACGTGTATGCAAGCTCGGGTGAGGTCAGGGAAACGGTGCAACACATAGAACTGCTTGGCATTACAAACAGACATGCAGTGTGGTGGTTCTTTGCAATGCGCACACTTAAATGTGGAGTTCGGAACCTTCTCCTGAGCTCGAAATGGTTGATGAGCTGTGCCTGTCCAATCGGTCTCGTTCCTGTGACCTCTGGATTTAAAGTGGAAGCAAGTTGGGGAGAAACACCGCAACGCGCCCGCACAAACAACGTAGCGCACCCGCACACCATCGAGCATCTTCATGCTGGTGGTTTTGGTAACGCACCAAGGATGACCGTCATGTTTTCTATCCATATCTGTCAACATTCCGGACGCCCTCGAGTAGTCCGCCCGAGGAGAGAGCTCAAAGAAGATATTACCGTCGACGTCGGCGGGAAGGCATGTAACCGATTTAATTACGAACTGCCTGTAGTCCAGCCCGGCCAGCTCCGACCGGTGTTCCTCCAGGTGAAGCCCTCGCAGAATTTCAAGAATAGATCGAACTGCGGTGCTCGTGCTGGGAATATGACTCCCTCGTCAACTGACGTCCATTGAGGACTTGCCTGATCTCCAGGACGACCTCGGAACTTCCATGACCTCATCTGAGTCGGACAGGTTGTGAACAACCCGGTTCTCGCTCGTCTTCATGGATGGGTTCGGCTCTTGATTTACTTTGTTGCGGACTTCTCTCTTTGAGGTAGCCACTCTCTGATTCGCGGATTGTTTCGTGGAAGGCGGCAGGATAGAAGGTGCATTTGGCGGGCAAATGAAGTCCCCAACAGCCCTGTATATGACGCTGTCCGATGGTGGAACTCGCCATTCCCTGCCATCGCCGAAATCATTGTGGAGCACAACAATACTCTCGACAACAAGGCCATTTGAGTCCTTCCTTTCCTCCTCCAAAAAAACCGACCCCGGTTTCAGGTGGTATCGAACGCACAGATATTTCTCCATCACCCGGCAGATGTCCCCTCTGCACGAAAATGAAGCTCTATGCTCGTGAGGAGGGTGGGTCGTGTATATTTTTCATGGCAGAAACACTAATGTTAGTGTGTGATTAATCTGATTAGGATAACTTTGTCTCTCATCCTTTACATGCAACAGCGGGGAAGAGGAAACGGATGTTGCTAATTTTGAGTGTCAACGGACTCCTCTGCTACCGGCCACCCCCAACCGGCGGTGAACTGTTTAAGGAGAAATTTTGTTTCAGGAATGTGACACTTCAAGTTCCTGACAGACCGTTTGTGGTGCCTCGGCCTGGAGTCTTGGAGTTTCTGGACCTTGCATTGAAGCATTTTCACGCGGCCATTTGGTCATGTGCTGATAAAGGTGTTCTTTGTAGGATGTTGGAGAGCTTCGTCCCCCAGAAGAAGTTTTGCTTCATATGGTCTGCTGAGGATTGTAAGGATACCACTGGTTATATCAGGTCCGGGATGAAATATCTCATGAAGGATATTCGAAGTGTTATTGTCAGGTACCCTGGTAGACCATTTGCTACGCAGGGGCAAATACTTATTATAGATGACGAGCCATCAAAAGGCCTGCGAAACCCACAAAATACTGGATTTTTCTCTTTCTCATTCAAGCCTTCACCAAACGGATTGCATGACCGGGATGATATTACAAAAGCAGTGTGGCCATATATATCGGAGATGGCTGGAGCTTCAACAGTCGTTGATTACATTAGCGATAACCGGGCAAAATGTTCTCATAAGCCTATTGGTCGAGACCATGCCTGCTGGGCCTGGTATGGAAGATATCTTGATCCTCATATTTGGATCCCACAACAAAAGGAACCTGATTACCTTGGTAGGCACGTGGATCCCACAGTTCTGTTGTTTGTTCATAATTTGATTTTCCAATTCTTTTGCAGCTGCATTTGCACTTTTATCTCAACATATCCATATGCAAAACTTCCACTTTGGGCCTAACATTTGTCATTTCCATCGCTTGTCCCCAGTTACATTCAAGGAACGAATTCTAAAAGAGGAACAAGAGCTGCGTGATTGGGAAGAATGGCGGGCGTGCCGGGAGGCTTCAAGGGCATCAAATAGAGTTGGCAGTAACATTTCAGATGACAATGTCAGCCGGTTTCACCTTCTTGAAAGTATCTCCGTGTCCTCTGGAGCGGAGACCGTTGCAAGTGGCTATGGTAACCGGAGGCGTCTTCGGACACATGCCTTGACTACAAGCCGTTTGGGAGGAGGCTCAGTATTATTAATGAGTTAGTATAAGCCGTAACGGTTCTATGGCTTTAGAATCTATGGCTTGTATGGCATTAAGTCCATGAACGGATGGATAGTTGACGTTCATTTTTCTGTTGGTCCATCGCCTTGAATGATATAATCTCAAATAAAATATGAATGTTTCATATCATCAATCAGATCCCGACAGACTCATTTTTCCATGTTGTCCTGTTCATCACATGCCATCATTGTTTAATATTTGGTTCTGCCATTATTCCATGTTTGTTTGTGTATGTCATTGTGGATATCGGAGCTCTCATCATTGCATCCCCCCATTCTTTTTAATGAACGTCAACTTGGCAGTGGATGTTCATCTAAGACCACAATACATACTTGTATTTTTGCGTAGAATGTGTGGAGGATTACATAATTTGTTGTTATATAGTGCACAAATAGTCAAATAATTATAGATATATCTCTTTATTTCTATTATAGATTATAATTATTCATATATCTTGTATTATTTCTGGACCAAACAAAAGTCCAGAATTAGTTAAAATAGAGTTATGGGAGGCCGTCCGTCATCATGACATGAATCATGCGATTCATGTGTTACGGCTGGGGGCCGAGGAGGCGAGGGAGGGCGGGCGGGCGGGCGGGCAGGGGGGGGGGGGGGGGGGGGGGGGGTGTGTGTGTGTGTGTGTGTGTGGGGCGAGGAGGTCCTGGGCCGCGGCGACCGCGAGCCGCGCAGGAGCCGGCGAAGCGGGTGCGTCTGGGGTGAGGGGGTGCCACGCAGGCAAGACCCTTGGGCTCGCATTAAACTCCAGGGCCTTTTCTAATGTGCGCCATTTTCACATGAGGAAAGACGATGAGTACTCTAGCATACAACTATGCTAACTATATAGAAACAGAGACAAAGACAGGTTTATGGAGAGACACACTTTATTCCAGAGAGAGATTGAAAGAGCTTAATTCAATGGCCTGAAGTGCCTACTTAAATACACAAACCTCAACTTTAGATATTTCTATTTGAAGTCCTAGTGCTATTCCTATCTGCACTCCTTTGCCTTTTCTCTGTCTGTCATGACATGAATAACAAAAGCATCTAACAATATCCAACTTGCTATTCAGGGAGCATCAGTAACACTGAAGTGAACAAACTTTCTAACACTCCCACTTTGTGAATCTTCATTGTTCACATAATCCTAGCTGCATTCTGCATTGTTCCAACTTCGGTCTTGGAACACCTTGGTTATCGCTCTTGATCGGGGTTGCCTACTCTTGGATGAAGTTCAGCTCATTCAAGAGCGTTCGCAACCACATCGCCTCCTTTGCAGCTTGGGCAGCTGCCATGTATTCAACCTATGTAGTAGACACAACAACTGTAGGTTGCTTTTTACTATTCCAGCTGATTGCGCCACTGCCCAAAGTAAAGGCATAACCCGTGGTGGACTTCCTACTATCCAAGTCCCCACCCCAATCTGAATCATAACTGCCTTCCAAAGCATCATTTACTCCAGCCTTAAACTGCAAACCATCTGTCGAGTCCCCTTCAAATACCTGAAGATTCTCTTGACTGCTTTCCAATGAGCAATCCCCGGATTTGCCATAAACTGACTCACCATTCCAACTGCAACTGCTATATCTAACCTGTCTACTCCGGTCGAATAAGCTTCGAGAGAAAGGGTTACAGGCGGAGAGCTAATGCCTTTTGCTATGATTTTGTAAGTGGTGTTGAGAAGCGTGATAGGTTTGTAGTTAGCTAGCTTATCCGTGACACCTTTCTTGAATATGAGGGTGATTGCTCCTTGAGAGATTTGCGATGGCATAATCCCTTTAGCTAGGACATCTTCTGCCATTGCAAGGAAATCTTCCCCAATTTCTGACCACATCAACCTGAATACCTCAACGGGCAAGCCATCAAGCCCGGGAGATTTGTTTGATTTCAGCGATTCCGTTGCCTCTAGGAGCTCGTTGCTGGAGAAAGGTGCGGATAAGTGTGCTTGCTCATCTTCAGAGAGGATCGTTGGAACCGCCTGCAGCACAGAGGATCTTTCCACGGAAGTATGTAGAGGTCTGGATCCAAAGAGAGAAGCAAAGTGATGACCTGCCACTTTTGCCATAAGCCTAGGATTTCCCGTTCCAAAAACTGGAAATTTGGCCTAGGAATTTTAGGAGGGAAGTTCATATCTAGGGACTTGAATGCAAAAAGGGAAGTTAATGTATTTGAGGGAAATGATATCCTAAAATGCATAGGGAAATAAAGAGAGAATTTTGTTCTATGAATTTTAGGAGAGAAATTCATATCTAGGGACTTGAATGCAAAGGGGGAAGTTAATGTATTTGAGGGGAAAATTTGATATCCTAAAATGCATAGGGAAATAAAGAGGGAATTTGGTTCTATGAATTTAGGAGGGAAATTCATAATATCCTAGGGACTTGAATGCAAAGGGAATAACTAGGGAAGTTCATATATTTCCAAGGGACTTCGAAGAGGGAAATTATATCCTGAAATGCATAGGGAAATAAAGAGGGAATTGATGTGGTAGGAATTTCAAGGAGGGAAGTTCATACCCTAGGGACTTTAACCCTTAAACGACCACGTGACCTGAATCAAGTCGCATGGTTTTAAAAATTAACGTCGTAACTGATGTGGATGAAGCTGGATGAACATGCATTCTGAATGAAAAATTTAGGCGCCCTTGTCTTGTACCTGCTCCAACAAATGCCACAAGAAAACCATAAATGCCCTGCAAGGTACGATTTTTTAAGTGAGGGCTACCAAATTTGGGTGATGTCCAAGCATGTTGACCACATACGTGGCAGGCTGGAAGGTGTTTCAAAAAATGTCCATCCAACCTAGAAATTTGCTCTTTATCAGAATTTGTTTTGACAGTGTACTTTACATTGGGGCAAAGCATAGACTGAAATTTGGATTCCAAGAAAAAATTCTAGACATTTTTAGGAGCCTTAGTTCACTACAGCAAATTGGGGAAATTTACCCCCCAAAATTCACATACAAAGTAGCCCATTGATTTTTTTGGAATTTGGGTCTCACTTTTTGAGAGGGCACTTGTATGCGCACCAGATTACAAATATGGTGGGCATTCTGGAGGGAAGATTCAACCCGATAGAGCAAATGTCTGGTCAAACCAAAGTTACCCTTTTGGGGAGTGAGCTTGTAAAAGTCATGTTTTCTTTTGCTATAATCTGCATACAACGGTCAAATGGGCTGAAACTTTATGAGTAGATGGATGTGGTAGTTACATAGGGATTTATAAGGTTCAAATTTGTGGATGATTGTAGCTAAGGAGTTACAACCTTGGAAAAAAAAGAATATATGTGAAGGATTATGAGAGATTATTTTTTATGAGTTGTTCCCCCGATGTTCCTAAGTGGTGGTTGATAGAACCAATATGGGAACAATTGCTTCGAGCATTGTGATATCATTACTTTTTTTTACTACTTTTCTATTAGGCCTCTCCCATGTTTTCCCAGAGGAATTATAAAATCCCATTGTTGTATGTTAAAATCCCTTGCAAAAATGCACATTAACATGATATTTTCAAAATTTCCTCACAAGAATTGGTACATTCCCATTCCTTAGTGAGAATCACGGTTGAAAGGATAATTTTCCATGTAGAGTTAATCTTTCCTGGGAGAGACGGTGATTTCTCTTGTATACTACCATACTTACCTAGTTTACTAAGAAATAATTAATTCAAAAAATGTGAAGTTAACATGAATAGCTCACTTTTATCTCAATGGCAACCTTCCAGACAATTACCTTTGGTAATATGGACTCTCCTCACCCCTTGCAAATGATGGCTGATTGAACACAAGAAGCACTCAATTCCATTCCTAAAATTCTTGTCATTCAAACTCTCCCTGCTCCTCCCTCATTATAAGCAGGACTTTTCACAAACCTTTGGATTGATACAGGAGCTGCTTGTGACCACATTGTTTGCCTAATTAAATTTAGAACATTTTGGAAAATGTGCCTAAAACTTGGAAAATTTCCTTAGAAGTGCCTAATTGCTCGAAATTTGTGAAAAAAGACCAAAATGTCCAAATATGTAGAGAAAAATGCCTAAATTATACTATTTAAAGTCCAAAAAATGGTAAATGCCTACAATTTAAAATTTCATGTCCACACAACTTCCATAGGGTCTTGCATTGATGCAACTACATCCTCATAAGTCTCATCACCTATCTCATGTGAATCTTGTGAATCTGAGATAATGTTAAGGTCAGAAACATCATCATCCTCGATATGCATGTGTGCAAGACATCGGCTCATGCTCTCAATGACACTTCCATCAAGGTAGACATCTGGAACATCCTCCATGACAAGATCTCCTAAGGTTTAGGGTTTAATACACTCAGCCTTCACTACAACTATTCTTTTATCACATATCAAAAATTATGTTTAAAAAAAAAATTACAACAAGGTCAAAAACAATTGTTGAGCTCCAAACTATTAATATGTCCGACCGCTAAAAACTGGCAATCGTACTAATCTTTAAAAAATTAAATTACAGACAATCGTCGAATTTAGGCGGTCACACTTATTTTCAAAAATATTTAAACGTAACCACCAAATCTGGACGGTCGCAAAGAACGTACGACCGCCGAATTTTGGCAGCCGTACATATTTTTCTGGTTCTCCTAGACTTCGTTCCTAGTTCTGCTTTCTGCTACTCCACATTTCGTCTTTTTGTAGACCTTGAGTTCGGAGCAGTGTCTTGTTTATCTGTCTTCATGGCCATTGTAAGGTTATTTTTTCCTTATTAAAAAAAAATATTCATTCTAGTGAGTGCATTGTACGGCGTGCTATGCAGAGATCATACATGCATTGGCGATTACATATTATATTTTTATCATTTTTTATCCTTAGGCAGGTAGTTTAGTCCAGTGTTGGGCGGACATAGAGTCATCAAGATATCAACAACAAGATATCAAGGTATCCGTACCCGGAACCGATACTTTTTAGTATCCGGGTTAAATGCCTAACCGGCAGATATAAAAATACAAAAAAAATTATATACCCGGTGTAATACCCGGTGTAATACCCGTTAATACCTGACAGATTTCAGCCCTAAACGTAATAACCTGATGCATACCCGGATCCGTTGTTTGTCATGTTGGTCGATGGATTTTTTTTATTTTTTTATTTTTTATTTTTTTTCTTTGGACGGATTTCTAAAACCAAAAGTTTTTAATACCCGGAACCGGCGGATATTAAAAAAAGATTTTGATCCACCCAACACTGGTGTAGACATTGCATTGCTAAAATTGGGCAAGTACTGAGTTATTCAAAAATTACTGGCAAAGCACTTAAGATGTTTTTAGCTAAATAGAAAGTGTCAGATTCATGAAGAAGAATGTAGCATCAAGATGATTGTAGGAAGCTACAAAGACTATTTTAGGCTGCCAATTCGGTACTGTAATTAACAATAACTTGGGCCTATCTCACCATGCGGGATGATAGTTTATTTGTGAATTGTACTACGTCTGTTCTTTTTTTTCTCTTGTTTAGATAATTAATTTTTGTAGAGCGATGATATATTGCAGTTTTTCTATTGACTCGACGGTAATTCAATGTGACTTCGGAGTGAGGCAGTAGCTAAACTGACAATGCAAATTAGTTTGGAGTTGACTTATAGGATCACTAATACACTAACAAGGTCAAAAGACCCACAAAGACCCTACCATCAAGATTTTTTTTCCTAGTGAAACAACAAATTTTCGATACAACACTTCAAAGCAGATCGGTGGTTTGAAAATGTTATTGAATTTTGATGGCCCATATAAATTTTTGGGGATGTCAAAGATACCTCACAACTTTTTGACCAAGTTTAGGGATTTTTGGTTAAGGTTTGGTGCAACACCAATTTTCTAAGCATACGGTAGTTGCCGTTTAAATGGTTTTGTAATTTTCTGATTGGGCCACAAAGGTAAGTCACTTTATCAAAGTTCGCTCCCACACCGGTATCAGCGGCAACGATATGGCAAACCTCCTTGCCCAAGCGGGTGCATCCAATCCTACGAGCTAGGCGGAAGAGAAAGAATACATGTCCCTCTACATTTTGGATGAAAAAATGTTTATCAGTTTACTTTTTCGCCAGGCATCAACCCGGGTCTTTCCTAACCTAACCTACTGTTCTCTGTTACCCGTAAACATTTGTACTACCCTACCAAAAGGTTCTCGAGTTCCCTGGCGGTCCCCCAAACCCTAACAGGCGGCGGTTAGGGTTCTCCTTTCCCCGCCCCCTACCAGAGCTCAACCCGTCGCTGCAGGTCTGTTCGGGTATCATGTTAAGATGCACATATAGAATGGATGCAGGGTTTCATGTGTTTATGAGCGCCTCTTTATGATCTTCATTTGTGAGACACTATGGATGCAATTGATTCAGTGTATAATTGTATGGGGGTTGGTATCCTATGAGATGAGCAGGTTTCCTCGTGGTTTTCTTGAATATTCAAATGGCTATTTGAATAGTTCAGATGGCCATTTCAATATTGAATTTGAATTTGAATTCCAGTACCATTTTATTATTTTTTGATACCATATCCGAGTTCATATTTCTAGGTTATTGACATTCAGATACCATTGCTCATATCCGGATTGATTTTTTTCAAAAATCACTCTATGCATACCAGATTCATACTTTAAAAAATCAGGGGCTGCATTATTGGAAAACCTACCTGCCTTAAAAAAAATCAGCACGGCATACCAGGACCCTTCTGGTATTTCCAATTCAAGATAGCAGACCAACACTGGTATACATCTTCAGATGGGAGCCCATCACTAGACCTTGGTGAGTGGTTGGTTGTAGTGTTTGTGATTGTGGTTTCTTCATTATGACTGGAGAAAGTTGAGCCCCATCTTGAACCAATTTAAGGAAAAATCCAGGATTTAATTTTTGGGATGAATGCCCATGTTGAAACGTACAGTAATGAGTTTCGTCAAGCAGGATGAAATCTCTGCGTGCTTGCATAGGGCGGGCAGGGTGTCGACTTCTGCATGTGAGAGAGCAGGCGGGAGATGGGGACCAGCGTGCAGTTTACAGCATTGAGCGGGGCGCATTCGGAGGCGCCTCTCTGCTACATGCTGCAGGTGGATGGATTTCGTTTTCTTCTGGATTGTGGCTGGACCGATACTTTTGATCTCTCTCTCCTCCAGCCACTTGCCAAGTAAAGCCCTAAACCCTCAGTCCTAGACCCTAAACAGTTCCCCTAATCTTACTGTCGTAAATTTGCTGCAAATGAAGCTGAAAGAAAAAGAAAGAATACGATGCAACGTCACTTCTCGGGATTTTTTCTGGGCATGAGTACTGGAATTACGTTGTTGGCATTTCTCGGGGAGGTATTCTGCCAGATTGTCACCATTGATGAAGTTTTGTTTGCCTGGGTCAATACAAGAACCATTGACCAACGTTTCGGCCTGGTTAGACATGGGCTCAAGGTATTGCTTGAAGCCTATGCAGCCTAATGCAGCGTGCAAAGAAAACTACATCTCTATAGCATAGCTTCTCAGGTTTATACTTTCTTATCCGATCCTTTAGTCCCACATTGCTGCTGGAAGTCAAGGTTTTCAGGACTTAAGCTATTGAAGTCGTGCTCTGCACTCTGCTGGCTATTAGTAACTTAATTTTCACTGGGTTGAAGAGCATAACTATCTTTCTTGATCGCCACTAGGCAGTCCATACCAGCACTCTCTACTCTGGCTGTACTATGTGCATTTGAGTATGAATTCCGCTTAAGTTTGCACTACATGTACAAGGTTCACTCTCTTCCTACTTGGATCTACATGCAAGGATGTACTGAAGCCTGGATTTATAAGCAATGGGTGTTTGTGACTCTGGCAGTGTTGCCTCAACAATTGACGCAGTGCTATTAACGTACCCAGACACACTGCACTTGGGAGCATTGCCGTATGCGGTCTCAAAGCTTGGGCTTACAGCCACCATGTACTGCACATTGCCGGTGCACCACATGGGCCAAATGTACATGTATGATCACTACCTCTCCCGCCAGGTATGTGTGCATCATCATCCAAACTCAACGCAGTTTGTAGGGACTGAGAACATCTTGAGGGCAGTGCTTGTATGTTGTCTTTGACTCAAATGAGAAGCTCTGAGGGAAATATGACATCCTCCAATCTGTGGTGCTGAATAGAATGAGTAGATCATGAAGGGAAATCTCTCCCTCCCCCTGAACTTTTTGTGCAGACCTCAAGGGCAATAGACTAAAATTTAAGCTCAGGGCGAGGAGTCTGCCTTCGAACAATAAACAGAACAATAAACAGATGCATTGAGGGAAGGGAGATTGTCTATGCCCGAGTGTGGGCAGCCTGAAGACAACGTCCATTTTTTGATACAATGTCTGGGGTATTCTCATCAAGGAGTCCTTCAGAACATGGTGCCTGCAGCTCTGTTCACCAACTTTCAAAATCTCTAGGCTGAGCCTAAAGCTCTGGCCCTGCTGGGGTCTAACTGCTGGGCAGAGCACACACAGCAGATAAGCTCGTGTGAAGGGCTTTCTAGAGGAAATCTGCAAAGCTCAAACAAATTGTTCATACCAAGGTAAGCCCAACTACTGGAGTAAGCCCCTCACAAAGGTAGTGTAGGTTTGTTCCATCCAGACCGGGTGTGGTCTATGGCCACAAGGGCTTCTGTAAACAATGTCTTATGAGTACACACTAAACAACCCTCTCCCAATCTGACACCATCTTTATCATTTAAGTTGGATTGTGCACCATTAGCTGCAGTGACTTGATGGTTAGACTCAGTAAGGGTGGTGGCACTTGTCTGTGGTCTTTCTCAGGCTGTATCAAATTTTGATTTATTCAGCCTCGATGATGTAGACACTGCCTTCGGCAACTCCATTCAGCTCAAATATTCTCAACATCTTCCCCTGGCAGGTGCTCAAATTTACTGCTCCTGCAATTTGGATTGCCATTCAGGATTTGGGGTGGCATCTCTCTCTCTCTCTCTCTCTCTCTCTCTCTCTGGTGTAGTTTACCAACTTTGAAAGTCTCGAGGCTGATCCAAAAGCCCAGGCCCTCCTGAGGCCTAGTTTTTGGGCAAATCACACACAGCAGATTGATGCTTGTGTGAAGGGATTTCTAGAGGATATCTGGAAAACCCGGATTAATTCTTTATATGGAGGTAAGTCTTACTACCAACGTCAGCCCCTGACAGAGGTAGGTTCTGTCCCTTTTGTTCCCGCTCAAACTGGGCGCGGGGTCAATGGCCACAAGGCTACGGCAAACAACGTCTTATGAGTACAATCTCTCTGGTGTAGTTTTGTCTTTATCCACTTGTCGTCCTCATACTTTTTCCGCCAATTGGATGATCAGATGGCTTCAAAGAGAAAGCTTTGACTGAAGACTGAAGTAGGAATCTGACTTCAGTAAGATTGTAGGACCTTCTTCATGCCAACCTGATTGTCAGGTTGTGGGAACTAAAAGGGACTTGGTCTCTACTTCCCATGCACCCAGTCTAGTGGTAAGCAGAAATTGTGTAAAGTATGATGAGGCCTTTTTCAGGCAGATGATTTCATTAAAATTCTTGACTGATTTTCTATGAATTAGTCCTATCCTGTCTTGACATGACAGTACTAATGTCTCTCTGTCATGTTACGTAGCACCTACATGTTCGTCTGGTCAGATATGCTATGCTTTTGCAGCCCATTTGGGATTTGCAAGTTTGTTCTGTGTGTTAGTGCTAAGATGATTCCATTACTCTTTCACTGCTACAGGGAAAGGCGAAGGAATTGTTATCACACCATATGCAGCTGGGCATCTATTAGGGGGCACAATGTGGAAAATCACAAAGGACACTGAGGAGATTATCTATGCTGTTGATTTCAACCACCGGAAAGAGAGGTACTGAGAGTAGTAGGCTTTGTCCATTTCAAGGACTTCTATTGTTTGTTGTCTCTTGCGCTGAGAACACGGGACCGTTTCTTGTATTACTATATTTCTCCTAATTCCTATCAGAATCAATTTGTTACTTGGGAAACCATGGAAGGAAGGAAAATTTGGCCATCTGAGCGCTCCAGTGATCCATGTGGTTCAAGCTTTCAGACGAGAGGGGGTATGTTGGCTGTGTGTGAGCAGGCATCTGAATGGAACAGTTTTGGAGACATTTGTCCGACCAGCAGTGCTTATAACAGACGCATATAATGCTCTCAATAACCAGCCCCCACGCCGCCAACGAGACCAGGAATTTTTTGGTACCAATTTTATGTGAAATTTTGCTTTTCAATTAGACTTGATGTGGTGGTTGGTCTTCTGGTGTGGAGTGAAGGAGGTTAGGATCCCATGAGATTTTATTCTTCTGAAATGCATAGGAGTCTGCTCTTTGACAAGTCTCTGTGACTGGATGCTTTTTTATTATGAATCTTGCCATGAATCTCTTGGCTTCCCCACTGCCACTTGAGTTGGCCTCCTCCCTCCCCATGGTCGTTGAATGCCACCACTGCGTAGTATTAGAGAATGTACTCTTAAGACGTTGTTGGCCGTAGCCTTGTGGCCATTGACCGCGCGCTCAGTTTGAGCGGAACACAAAGGGACAGAAACTACCTTTGTCATGGCTGACGCTGGTAGTATGACTTAGCTTGGAACAGACAATTGATCCGAGTTTTCCAGATATCATAGAAATCCCTTCAGGCCCCAAAAGGGCCTGGGCTTTTGGGCTCAGCCTTGAGACTTTCAAAGTTGGTAAACAAAGGTTCACGCATAATTCCCTTGATGGATTTGAAGAGGGCATCTCCCTCGTGAGAGTACCCAGGACAGTGAATCAGAAAGTGAATATTGTCTTCAGGTTGCCCACACAACGGGCAATTACAATCCCCCTTTCCTCTCTGGATCTGTTTGCTGTTCAAAGGTAGGCTTCCCGCCCTGAGTTTAAATTTCAGTCTAGTGCTGAGGGTGGGTTAACCCTTGAAGTCATCCATGATGGCCTCTCCCATGTCACAGACTGGGAACAAGTTCAGGGAAGTTTTCTGCCTAACTTCATTTTCGTCAGACATTTGCCTGGCAACAGACATGGCTTTGGACACGAGAGAGATTGTACTCATAAGACGTTGTTTGCCGTAGCCTTGTGGACACGAGAGAGAGAGAGAGAGAGAGAGAGAGAGAGAGAGAGAGATTGTACTCATAAGACGTTGTTTGCCGTAGCCTTGTGGCCATTGACCCCGCGCCCAGTTTGAGCGGGAACAAAAGGGACAGAACCTACCTCTGTCAGGGGCTGACGTTGGTAGTAAGACTTACCTCCATATAAAGAATTAATCCGGGTTTTCCAGATATCCTCTAGAAATCCCTTCACACAAGCATCAATCTGCTGTGTGTGATTTGCCCAAAAACTAGGCCTCAGGAGGGCCTGGGATTTTGGCTCAGCCTCGAGACTTTCAAAGTTGGTAAACAGGGGTACAGGCACAATTCCCTTAATAGATTTGAAGAGAGCGTCTCTTTGGTGAGAGAACCCCGGACAGTGTATCAGAAAATGAATACTGTCTTCAGATTGCCCACACAACGGGCAATTGCACTCTCCCTTTCCTCTCTGCTTCTGTTTGCTGTTCAAAGGTAGGCTTCCTGCCCTGAGTTTAAATTTCAGTCTAGTGCCGAGAGTGGGTAGACCCTTGAGGTCATCCAAGATGTCCTCCCCCATGTCACAGACTGGAAACAAGTTCAGGGAAGTTTTCTGCCTAACTTCATTTTCATCAGACAATCTCATGGCAACAGACATGGCTGAGGACACTACAGCCTCTAAGTCAGATTTATCCAGCAGGGTCAAGACTTGCGGATCCAGGTCCAGGTCCTTGAGGATCTCTTCTACTCTCTTCTGCCAGGACTTAGCCTGTTTGACAGGGCGGTCCTGTTTCCAAGATATAGAGTCGATTAATTTAGGATATCTGGTGTTGGGCATATGTTGCAGCTGACCCCACCATCTGACCTTGAATTCATCTCGTCGGGAGCTTAAGGACGGAATGCCAAACTCACCCCGAACAGCCACATTGGCTGTTTTGGAGCATGCTGACATACACTCCTTAAGCACCCCCACTTGAATGGATTCTAGAGACTTAGCCTGGTTGGAGTTATCAACCCATATAGCAGATCCGTACTCCAAGGCAGGTCTAATAACGCGACAAAGCATCGTTTTCTTAACCTCAGAGTTGACCCCTCTGCAGTGGAAGATATGTGCATCCCAATTACAATTGGAGGAGAACTCAACGCCCAGGTAAGTGTAGGAAGGGAGGACCGGGATCTCTTGGCTACCCCACTGCCACTTAAGATCACTTCCTCCCTCTCCTCTGTCGTTGAGCTACCACTGCACATTTGCTGACATTAGCCTCTAGCCCCCAAAGATCAAAGTATCTCTTCGCGCAATCAATCAACTCCTGGAGATTGGTTGTAGTCTCCCCTATGCCTGCGAAGTCATCCGCAAACATAAGGGCTGGTATGGTGGTATCACCCACCCTTAACCCAAATCCCTCACTTTCCACATCCTCGAGGAGTTGATTGATGAAAACATTGAAGAGCAGAGGGGAGAGAGTACATCCTTGAGCTACACCTTGGTCTATGTCAAAGAAGTTGGACTTCTGTCCGTTAACAGTGACACAGCTTTTGGTGTGAGCATACAAGTTGTGGACAACTCTCCACATCTTTCCCTTGATCCCACAAGACCAGAGGCGGAACCATAGGCCATCCCTCCACACTGTGTCATAAGCCTTTTTGACATCCAGGAAAAAGACATAAGTGGGTTTCCCTTCTTTTTTCCTTCCCTGGATAATCTGGCGTAGAGTGAAGATATGATCCACACAGCCCCTGTTTCGCCGAAAGCCAGCTTGGCCTTTGTGGAAACAACCTCTGGACTCCAGATCAACCTCGAGACGAGTACTTATAACTCTGCAGAATGTCTTGCCAACAGCATTGAGGAGCGTGATGCCACGGTAGTTCCCCGGTTCTTCTCTGTCACCCTTCTTGTATAGATTGACAATGACCCCCTGTCGCCAGCGAAAGGGGATCATTTCAGTCTTCCAGATAAGGTTAAAGAGGAGAACTAGGGCCTCTATCATGGGATCGCCACCGTGCTTGATAAGCTCGTTGACAATACCATCAGGTCCACCAGCTTTATATCCATTTAAATGTTCAATTGCTTCCACAATCTCAGAAGAACTAATGGGAGCATTATAAGCCATTGAAATATACTCCAGTTCATCAGGGCTGTTTTGAATCATAGGAACAGTATTTCCAACTGTGTCCCTCCATTCAGCAGAAGACCCCTCACTGTTAGACCTAGAAGTTCTGCCAAGGATACTGTAGTGAGTTTCAAAGGTTTTGACAATGTCAACCGATGAAGTCACCACTGCACCTTTAGTAGTCTTCAGCGCTTGTACTTGCTGACCGTTTTTCGGTTTGTACAAACGATGAAGGGCCAACCAGAATTTCTTGTCATTACCACCATGGTGGTTTGAGTTTATTTCACTGTATAACTTGTCCCAGTATAATTTCTTCTGAGACCTAACAAGCTGATTGATATCTTTACGGAGCTGGTAGTACCTCGCCCACAATTCTCTGTTGGTTTCCAAATTGCAGCACTCTTTATAGAGGGCTTGTGTCTCAGCTATCTTGAGTTTAATCTCATTAGTCCACCAATTAACTTCTGAGAGAGAGAGAGAGAGAGAGAGAGAGAGAGAGCCATCACAGTTTAAGCGGGGACCCATCAAGCTTAAGTTTCTAGGCTGCACACTGTTTCTTTCCCAAGTTCAATAGTGGAGGTGTGCTGCGCAGATATAATAATTAAGGTGCTTCGTGCGGATGGCAATGTGTTGTTGCCAGTGGAGTCAGCAGGACGTGTGTTGGAGCTCATCCTTCACTTGGAGCATGTATGTTTCTCACTATAATATGCTGAAAACACTTCAACTCATTCGTTCTAAGCTAGAGAGTATACATGTTTAAACTCTTCAGCCTTTTGCATCAACACATATCCAGTATGATGAGATCACTGGCAGCAAGCACAGAACATCTTTCAGCTTCTGTAACCTAAGCCACTCTTTTCAACTCCTCAGATCAATATTTTCAAGCTGATATCATGTCCTTCCAAGTTCGAAAATATTGCATGAGAAACTCTCATGGTATTTCCTTTGCAAATTATCCAAGAGATTTGGAGGTCATTGAAATGAGTCAAGTCTTATGAAAGAATCCCTTGCTGTTGCTAATACACTGTTTGCTTTTGGTTGGATTCTCACTATCCCCTCTCCCTCTGTTTGTCAGTCTGGTGTTTTGCATACTTTGAATTCCAAAACTATGTCTTGGCTGAGTATTCCCATGTTGACACAAGCTCCACCCTCGGATGGAAAGTAAAGTCAGTGGAGAGTTATAGCAGCTGGTCGTGTTATGAAAGTGCTGTTACTCTTAAGAGTGACTTTCCAGGTATAGACAGCATTCTTTCTGGTTTCCTCCCTGTTTTTGTGGTTTCTTCTTCTCTGTGATTTTACGTGATGTTTTCCCCTGGTGCCTCTGTTTTCATTGGGGAAAGCGCAATCTCATTTTATCTGTGGTTACCTTTCATATGTTAGTTCAGGGTTTACTAGGCTCAGAGAGAGATATATGTTTGCTGTAAAAATTTGCTTTAATTAGTTGCTGCCTTTGTGGCCATCTCTAGTTGGTTGTAAATAAGGAGACTACAAGGTGGCAGATTGGCTTTTTAAAAAACTTTTAAGGACATTGAAATGCCGCATCTGTGCAGTATTGGTCATACCATGGATTAAAATACACCATGGCCTTTCTTACCAATTTCGCCCATAGCACTGTGGAGTTTGCCAAGAGCTTGTTGGAGTGGATGAGTGATGCTATAGCCAAATCCTTTGAGAGCTCAAGAGAAAATTCATTCCTTCTCAAGTAATGATTTCACACATGTTAACCCTTCAACTTCTGCTGTACCTTCATTGTAGATGAATGTTCCATCTCTAGTCTGTGGCAATGTTTTGCTTTGTGCTGTTCAAGGGGAATATCCTGAATGAGATCTGGATAAGCTTACAATTAATCATTCAGGTGACTTAGTGGAAAACCTCGGGAATAATTGATTCGACATGCGTCTTGGCTTTACGGGGGTCTGTAGGCACCTCACTTTGTGCCACAATCGGAAGGATTTCGATGAATTACGAGCAGGTCCCAAGGTGAATCTCTATTCTTTTGTTTTGACCAGTTCTCTTGCATTTTGAGTAAAAAGATGTCACATGACTACACATCACTTTATAGGAGTCTCCTCATATACCCCAAAAGCATGCTATATCATTTTCTGTTGGGTTTATCTGTGGAGGAGCAGAGCCAAGGCACTTGTCTTCAGGCAAGTCTGGTGTCTTTCCATGTTGGTTTCTCATTGTTCTACTTTCTCCAATGTGCCCTAGGGCTTTTGTGGATGTATAAAATGTCTTTCTTCTGTCTTTGGGCCTCCTATGGATGTTATGAATTTTTCCTTCTCTCTGTTTCTCTTTTGCTCTCTCTCTTCTTGAGAGGAAAATAGTCTTCCCGCTATCAGAAAACTTTTCACAAATACCTCATAGTCAAAGAGCCAAGAAATGCTGAAGGAAATAAAAGAGGCCAAGTCCGAGAACCATCTTGAAGCACATGACACCTCCAGATAAAAAATGTGAACATGCTCGCAAAGGAAACAACATGAAGACAAGCCGGTTGCTATTTCTCTATCACACACAACCATCATGCTCTATTCTGGGATGTGTCTCCTGTAACCAGAATTACTATGATTAGACCTTATTAGAGAGAAAAAGGAAAAGTGAGCTTCTGGATGGACTGAACCTCAATTGATCTCTACCCTAAGGCACTAACACCAGAGAATCATGAGGATGGGCTCTGTGCAGGTCGTATTTGCATCCATGGCTAGCTTGGAGGCAGGCTTTGCTCGGGAGCTATTTGCAGACTGGGCAACAGACTCAAGAAATCTTGTACTCTTCACTGAGCGGGGTCAGGTATACAAGTAGTTCGAGGGTTGGACTTGGCACTACTTGCCCTTAAATTCCCATCATCAATAGCAGTAGTACATTGTAATTTTCTGATGGTTTGCGAGGTATTCATCATGAACTGTCTTGACTTCATTTCACTGACCCCATTATTGTTTATACAGATGGGAACACTTGCACGTAAGTTACAAGCTGAGCCACCCCCAAAAGCAGTGAAAGTTATCATGAGCCAGAAAATTCCTCTGACTGGTGAGGAGCTCAAAATCTATGAGGAAGAACAAAGGCAGCTTGAAGATGAGGCCCACCAGCCTAGCATGCCTGTGGAAGCTGAGGGCACTCCGTCCCCTCGGGTTATGGCTGGGACTGGCCCTCTTGCTTTGATAACTGTGGAACCTGGAGGCGGTGATCCGTTTACTGCTGAAGGTACGTGCTGCAGAAGCCACTGAAGTAAACATGATGCTCAATCTTGTATGTGGTATGGATACTTCATTTCTTGGAGAGTTAGCAGCAATCCATTATAACACAAGAAGTTAAGGTGATAGGAGTTTTGGGTCCTCTCTACTGGTGGGGCAGGTTGATATGATAGAGGGACAAGAAGATGCTTTCTTCATCTTCATATTTGAATGGAGTCCAATCAATCTAGCAGAATCGGACAAATAACTCAATTCACTAAACCACACTTCCACGTAAGCATGCTATATGAAAGGCTTAGACACAGGAAGATCACAGGCAGGCATTCTGTATCCTAATGATGGTTTTCCATGTCAGTCCTGCAGCTCCACATGCACCTTGATTGTAATATGATTGTGATTGCAGGAGCAATTGTTACAGGTGGTTCCATTGCACAGCGCCAACTGCTTATTGATGGCTTTACGGCTTCAGACAAGACGGTGGCCCCTATGTTCCCATACTATGAGAATACGAGTGAGTGGGATGAATATGGGGAGCTCATTAATCCTGATGAGTATGTTGTGAAAGATGCAGAGTTGATGGACTACGTCAACTCTCAGCCGGTCTCTCTCATTTCCTTTCTTGTGTCTGGAGTCGATTTTCATTTTATGGTTCTCAAGTATTTTCTTGGAGTGTTCAAATGTACTTCAATGTGATAAAGATTACAGTGACTTAGTGCCTGAGGTATCCATCATCAGAGCAGCCAGTTTGATCTGAACATCTGATCATGATTGTGAAATAGGTGAATCTCTATGATGCATGTGTTGCAGACACAAGTAACCACCGAGGAAGAAAAAGCAGACCCAGAGGCCGAGGAGATGCTTCTGGCTGAAAAACCTTCAAAAGTTGTCATGATGGAGAGGACAGTAAGTCTCACTTTGATTTCTCTGAAGATTTTACTTCTTTTTTGGTCAGATGTTGCTACTTATATCGCATGAAAAGCTGACCAGGTTTGGTGTCAAGTTTATGTTCTATTGTTAGTAGCTGTTTCTAGCATGTGTGAAAGGTGCCGTGGAGATGGTATTTGGAATGTCCTCACACTCGACAGTCTAGACACCACCTTGGCAGTGAAATGCCCAGTGGAAGCTGCACTGAGAGTAGTCAATGCTTAGCTAATCAGCATCCAACAAGAAAAAACATAGTTTTTGGGAAGTTTACCAGGATTCACGTATGAGCTGGAGGACTGCAGGTGCAAGTGAAATGTGCATTGCAATATATGGACTTTGAGGGACGCTCCGATGGCCGCTCCATCAAAAATATACTGGCACACGTGGCTCCTCTTAAACTTGTATGCTCTCTACAGGCAGACTCGAATTGGTGCTTAGCTTCATTCCTACTTCACTGCAATTGTAGAGCATTCAGTTTTTCTGCTGCGGTGTTTTCCAACTATGTGTTCTTTCTCAGAAGGTTGCAAGGGTTGCTGAGGATATTTTGGTAACACGAGACCATGCCAACTCATATTATCAGAACCTTAGAGACCATAAATGAAGGAGGATGATGCTCTTAAGTGCAAGTTTCACCATATTTACAGATGCAGAGAAGAGCATTGCTGTGGCACATTGGGGTGTAAAATAGTGTTCCAACTTGCAAGATTAAGCTCAAATTCAGGTGGTCCGAGATAAGGATCAGCCTGTTTGTAAGAGTTTACCTGGAGTGACTGTGATATCACTGGTTGGTTTGTTTTAGTTCAAATCCTTGGCGCAAAAGTAATGAAATTGCTGGGTGTAGGTGCTCATACATGGGTCAGCAGAGTCCACAGAACATTTGAGGCAGCACTGCATGAAGAACGTATGTCAATTTGTGTACGCACCTCGCATTGGCGAGTCAGTCGATGTTACATCCGACCTTAGTGCATACAAGGTAAAACCAGCTCCATGACCCATAGCCACACCTGCTCTGCAGGTAGGGACTAAGATATTGGGCATATTGGGCACTGGGACCAGTTTTAGCTGCAGTGTTTTTCCTCTTACTTATAATTTGGCTAGTGAGACGCAATGTGGCCTATCAGAGCTTCTGCATATTTGCTATGTGATGCTCTGAAAAACGCTGCATAGTTCAATCTACACATATAAGGGTGTGAACTGGATCTTATCTCTCTCTACATATAGGTTAGACTGATTTGAAGTAGGTTTTGTCTCTGACTCCTACTGCTCTGTGATCCATGAAATTTATGCAGGTTCGACTTACAGAGCGGCTTATGAGCAATGTGTTATTCAGAAAGGTAGGTGCACATGCTCTTTGTATACTAGAATTGCAAGTGGGACAGAGACAGGAAGCCACTGATAGCAAAAGCAGGTGTGGGCCATTCGGTTGAAAGAAAGAATCTTGATTTTCTCTACTGTATGTGGAATTGATCAATCACTGTGTTGGTTACCTGTAGAGGTCACAGTAGAGCTACAAGCTATTTACATTTACACTTGCCTATGTCAAGTGTTTCCACTAGAGTCTGAAGTGTGGTTGTTGGGGACAGCTAGGGGATTACGAGCTAGCTTGGGTGGATGGTGAAGTGGGCAGCCCAGAAGATGAGATTCTACCCCTCCTTCCTCTTTCACAAGTACCCCCTCCACACAAAGCCGTTTTTGTGGGTGACTTGCGGCTTGCTGACTTCAAGCAACTCTTGGCCACCAAGGGTGTCCAGGTGTGCCTCTTCCACTCTCAGAAGCTTGTCACAATCCACCATTCTGATTTCAGTGAAAATTTGTGGTTGCTCTGTTCGCATGCATTGAGGATTAGGTTTGGCACTTCCCAGTTTACCTTTTCAAGGATCAGTCCCCTTGTGAATGAACTGTGGGACAGCTCCCTCGCAAAGTCTGATCACATCTGGGGGCATTTCACAGGCCGAATTTGCCGGGGGGGTTCTACGATGTGGTGATGCATTTGCTGTTCGGAAGGTGAGAGACACGTAAATCCCAGCAGCACGTGCTAGCATTTGTCATTACAGATAGGAATGCATGCATGTGCTAACAGGGCAGAAAGATAGACAGTCTCATTGCTCATTCTGTACTGACATTGGGCACAATTTCCTTAAGGGAGGCAGTCTTTATGGAATACCTGGAGCCAATTGCAGGGTCTCAGCCCACGTCTATAAAACTCAGCATTGCAAACAGCCAGCAGACAATCCCATCAGATAGGATTGGAAGTGAGTGAATCACCTATCTCCTAGCATTGAAATCATGTTGATTCAAGCACTTCCTTCTCTAGGCCTTAGCTTGCTATGGTCAGAGAGACAATGTACTCATAAGACGTAGTTTGCCATAGCCTTGTGGTCCTAGACCCTGCACCCAGTTTGGGCGAAACAAAAGGGAACAGACACTGCCTTTCTGAGGGGCTCACTCCAGTAGTTGGACTTACCTTGATATAAAACCCTTCACATAAGCATCAATCTGCTGTATGTGATCTGCCCAGCAGTTAGACTCCAAGGGGACTAGGGCTTTAGGCTCACCCTCGAGATTTTGAAAGTTGGTGAACAAGAGGTGGAAGAACTATGTTCTTGATGGTCCTGAAGAGGGTTGCTCTCTGGTGAGAATTCCCCAGACAGCGTATCCGAAAAAACAGATATTGTCTTCAGGCTATACCCGCACACAGTCTCCCTTTCCTCTCTGCATCTGTTTATTGTTCAAAGGTAGACAGCGGCCCTGCGTTTAAATTTCAGTCTAGCGCTGAGGATAGGTAGGCCCCTCAGATCATCCTTCAGGTCCTCAAATGAGTAAACATACATCCACCACATAAAATGCGTTGACAGGCCAACCAAAGCCCTACACAGGAATGGTAGCAAACAAACTAACCTACCTCTCTCTCCCTCTCTCCTATCAATGCTAATCAATCTCTAGAATCCATGTCAGGTTGCGGTGCTCAAAGAAAGCATGTCGGTGTGTTCTAGAACAGCTAATGTGGCTGTTCAGGGAGAGATTGGCATATCTCCCTTAAGCTCTCGACGTGATGTTCACGGTCAAATGGTGGGGTCAGTTGAATCACATGTCTACTACCAGATACCCTAAGATAATCGACCCTATTTCCGGAAGCAAGATCGTCCTGTTAAACAGGCTAAGTCTTTGTGGAAAAGGGTGGAAGAGACTTTCAAGTATCTGAATGTTAATCCAGGAGAATTGACCCTACTGGATGAAGCTGACCAGGTCCAAAACCATCTCTGATGCCCAAAGACTGTCCCTAAACCCTACACTCAACAAAGTTAGGCATAAAACTTCCCTGAACTTGTTTCCAGTCTGTGACATGGGTTTTGAGGCCATTCAGAGATCTTCGCCACTTTCCCCAATAAGACAGAGGTGATTGAGATGGAGGTTCAGTCCACCATGTGTCTTTTACACGATGTGGGGCACTAATGGGCTTGAAACTGATGTGGCAGCAGAGTGGAAGTCAACAATTGGTGATTGAGGGCCCATTGTCAGAAGAATACTACAAATTACGGGAGTTGTTGTATTCGCAATTTTATATGCTTTAGCAGGTTGTTGAAAGTTTCTTTCCTTGGGGGAGTTCATTCATATCGAGACTGGATTGTAATCATTTAGCATAGTTCAGTCAAGTCTTAACACTGTAGGGTGGTCTCTAAACCGTAAGGGGGGCAGTTGTGAGGTTTACTATTTTACTCCTCTGAGTAGTATTGTCAGTGAGATGAAAAAGACACTTTTCTCTCTTGCGCCTTTCAAAGGCTGTATGTAAATTTTCCTAGTGAAGTTTTATTCTTGCTTCCTTCCATCAGCCAGCTTATTTGATGATTTTTTGAAGGTCTTGGAAGTTAAAGAAGAGGCACTCTGGCACCACCTATCTATGGATGGAGGGTTATTGGAAGATGTCTCAGAGTGGGCTTCTGGAACAACTACATAGTATATGCAAATATCCCCGGAGGAGCACAAAGGGGCAGATGGAGGTGTTATCTTATCATACAACGGTTGAACTTGAGAATGGTCGTGCATCTGCTTCACTTGTTTTTATTCACTTGACATTGTTTCGAAAATTGGAACTCAATGTAGGGGGATCTTAATGACAGGAAAGAAAGTAGAAGTAGCTATTTTTTGGTAGGAAATTCACATGACGCACACATTTCATATATTTCACATGATATGTACAGCACTTTGGAATACAAGGTATTTGCAATGTTTCCTTTATGTAAGCAGTGATAGTGGACAACCTAAAAAAGTACTTGCAACCTGTCTCCTTTTCATAATCGGCTTGTTGTCCATAGCTATATTGACCTCAACTTCTAGAACCTCTCTATAGCCCTATTTCTACAACCCTGCATGATCTCTCTACAGGCTTCTACTAAAAATTATCCCTGCATCCCTGTCTCCTCCACTTTTAGGTTGCTGAATGCCACCGTTGGCGGACCTTTTTTTTTCCTGCTCATGTTGGGGTGCATATTTTTCTATTAGTATCCTTTTTATTATTAGGTCCTTGTTTGCAATAAGATAAGATCAGATTGTCCTATATTCTTAATGAGTTTTGGAAAGAAATAAACATCCTCCATAAAGCCACAAAGATGAAGACACCGCTTGATACCATTTCTCATCTACCCATCTCCTAACATTGTGAGAAACCCCAATGTAAGTATTCTAGGATACCTAGAGCCAAATCTTTTCGAAGGGAAGGGTCTCACCTTTCCCTATACACAACTGAAGTACTCATGCTAATATGCATCCCAACATGAACAGGAAAAAACGTTTCCAAAGGGTAAACGACATTTAGGATCCTATCTCAAAGTGGAGGAGCAAAGTACGGGGGTTCTGAGCTTGCATGTGGCCCCACATGGCCATGGTATGTAATCACCACTTCTACATGCATGCAATCGCCATGTAGGACCTGTATGAACATGAAGCTTCCATATGCATGGATAATTTTTGGTAGCAGAGTAGGAATGGAAATGTTATATATATATATATATGAGACCCCAGCCGCAGCTAGCTAGCGTAAATAAGAGCCTCTTCCCCTTGGTACTGTCCCCATTTAGGGATGGGCTCTATGTAATCCGTAACCAGTTACGTAGCAGCTCATGTGAGCACACAGGTCAACTAAATATGGCCAACCTAATTTCTAGCTAATCCACGTTGTAGTCGGCACATACTACAAGGATTCCAAATGTGTGATAATGCAAGAGATCCGGCAAAACTACCCTTAGGTGTTCAAGTTCAAGAATGTATGTTGGAAAATGATGTTGAGCTCATGTGAGCGTGCCCCTGACCAAGAAAGCATGCATGAGGTACAAACTCTACCTTAAACAATATTGCAAGTCAACTGAACAATTCCAACCTAGAGATCATCCACGTTGTAGTCGGCACGGACTACATGATGTTATAATGCGACAGATCCGGCAAAACAAGCATATCGTGTTGAAACGTTAATAAAGACTGTTAGAAAATAACGTTCAGCTAATTTGAGCATGCATGAGGTTCAAAGTTTACGCTGACCGCTTTCAATCTTCTTGCTAAGGATTATAGATGTAAGTGATGTGATAGCTGTGAAGTGCATGGTACTTAGGAGGGGGGTAGTGTATTTTAAAGGTAGCTTAAGGTTTTCTCTTAGAACATGGCCGTTGTGGCAATGTGGCAATGTGTTCCCTCTCTTACACCAGCTGTGATGGTTGTTAGAGGAGCATTGTGCCATCCAATGTCCATGTTGGCAAAGAGCCAAAATGAGTGGTTCATATTTTTCACGCTTATACATAATCGATTGGTCTGAGTATCTATCATGGAAAAGTAAATTCTATTATATGAATAATGAGGACTGGAGCAAACGAGTTGGTACTAACGATGAGATGGAAAGTCCTTGGACAAGTAGAATACCAAGGCATAGTCTTGCTAGAGAGTGGCATGGATTGGTAATGCAAGTGCATGGTAGTAGCCAATGGAGTATCGTGTCGTCCGGCGGTCTACTTTGAAACGTACCCGCGTTCATAAGGTTGAACCATTTAGATTTAGGGTGTGACAGGAGAAGCTTCCGAAACTGCCAGACGCCTTGGCTATGTCGAGTAACGTGAAGTCCATGAATAATGGGCTGCTTATTCAATGGAGGAGAAGCCGTGTGTCTACTTGAGGAGGTTGTAGATCTAACTGAACGGAGAGGGGTCAAAGGGCTGAGTCCCAATAAAGAGAGAAGTTGATGCTGGAGTATTTGTAAGCACATACTTTGTTTTTTTAAAGGAGAATGAAGTGAAAAAGAAGCACTTGGTCGCTGCAACTTTTTGTAAATACGAACAGCTTTTATTTATTTTGACTGATGTTTTTGAGTGGGATCTCTTGTTCTCTTAGTAGTATTATGATAACTCAGGAGAAAGAGCACTGAGCTGAGGGAAATAACCATCCTGGTGATCTTGAATTTAAAACCGGCAATTTGCTGTATTATAATAAATAGATCAAAAGTGCCAAGTGTTCTCATGGAGCAGAGATTTTGTCTGGAATTACGATCTGGCTCAGTTTATTCTACCTACTGGATTTGCAATGGGGTTTTCTTTGGTCTCAACCAGTGTTGGACTAGTATACCGATAAGAAAATGGTATCAATACTGGTATGCATACTGGTATGAAGTACCATATAAGTCTGGTATCACCTCAGGCCACTACCTAGCATATACCCGTATTGGCATGGTATCTGCTTCCTAATATTGTGGACGATACCCTATCAGTCTGGTAGGTGGTTGAAAATTTGGTACTTAATACCAGTACCAGATCCATTTTTGTGAGGAAAACCTAGGTATCAATACTTTGAGGAACTTGAGGAATGCTTTGAGGAATAAAATCGATGAGAAACATGCTTGTACACGTTTATATGAGAAGTGGGCCTTCCAGTATTTAACATATCATGAGTTTTTTTTTTATATACCAGACCAGTATTGATAATACCCTGTTATCGATTTCTAAAAACTTGTTGTTAGTACATTGTGGTAGTAGATTCAATGTTAACACGGGCCATATTAATGCCACGTAGATACATTGCTTGTGGATATACAGATGCCACGTAGGTTTTCTTTCAAGTTTCCCGCCTATGGACCTCCAGGTTACTTACCCGCGTTGTTCTTTTCTGGTGTACTCTTTCTTGCTGATTGTTTTCTGCTATATCTACTTTGGAAGCTGTATAGCATATGTATACACTATAAAAAATAAGCACTCTTTCATCATAGTGTATTTGGTCTTCTTTTGGCTATGGCATTTACAACAGGTTATGGGCCCACGGGTTGACACAAAAGCTGTACCGTAGGAACTTGTTTGTCTGATTCTAGTAAAGCCATTCTTAGACTGATTAGCAAGAAAGTGTCAGATGCTTAACAAGAAGTTAAGCTGTAGTTGTCAGATGCTTAACATGAAGTTAAGCTATAGTTGTTCAATTTTAGTTAGAATTGAGATAGTTTTTCAAGCATAGGTTGATAACTAACTCAATATCTAGATTGGAAGAGATTGTACATCTGTTGCAAAGATGAGTTCTAAAGAGGACGCAGGCAAAGCGTTTGAGACAGTTGACAAGTTTGTCGGTGAGAACTTCCATTTGTGGAAATTCCACATGAAATTTGTATTAGAATCAAGAGATTAATTCACCATTGTTTCTGGTGAAGAGAAGTTGAGTGATACTGCTACTGAAGCGGAGAAGACTGATTGGAAAAGACGTGACATGAAGGCAATAGTGACAATTTTGCATTCCATCGATCGATCTTATATGAATCAATTGATCAACTGCACCACTTCTGCAGAGATGTGGGAGATGATGAACACGATCCATCAGCAGACTGTAGAAGAGAGTATTATGCATTTGCAGGAAAAGTTTTTTAACTGTCGAATGCAAGAAGGAGATTCAGTGTCTTCTTACTACAGTCAGGTTTCCTCGCTTGGCAAGAAACTAAACGATCTTGGAGAAACGATCAGTCAAAGACAGCTCTTGACTAATCGCTTTCTTCCTCATTCTCCTTCAAGATCTTCAAGCTAGCCTCTCTCTTAAGCAATCTAGCATGAAAACCATTCAGCGTCTGCTCACTTGTAGGCACACTGTCCCACGCCAAGAGTAATGGTTCATAACTCTATGGAAGCCCGCATTTGATCTAGGCTTTTTATACAGGGAATGATGATAAGAAGAAGAACAAGAAGCTGTTTACATCTGAAAAAAAAAAAACAATTGAAGAGAAAAAGAAGGTAACACAGTGCTTCAAGTGTGGAAAATATGGGCATTGGGCTAAAGAGTGCAGCTCTAGTTCTTCGAAGACTGATAGGGAGGTATCCACGAGTTAGGTGAACGTGACCGAGATAGATGTTTTTGTTACAATTGCAGAGATTCTAGAGCATCCAGTGTTTGAGAGTCAAGATTTGGGAGAACCAGGTGCTGAGAAAAAACCAACTTTAACTACTGAGGAGACTGAAAGTGAGGCAAATTATGTTTATCTTACAAGTCACGATGAGGCTTGGTTTGTTGATACTAGAGCATCCCAGCACATGACGGATAAGAGATGTTGGTTTAAGTCCTACCGCGTAGTTCAACCTGGAAGCTGGAGCGTCAGAGTAGCAAATGATAACCTAGTCTGGGTGGCAGGAGTAGGGGACATAGAGATTGTGTCTCTCTTTAATGGTACCTGGCAGAAATACATCATTAAAAACGTTCTTCATGTTCCTGAACTAAGAAAGAATCTACTATCAGTTGGTCAGATAACCGACAGAGGAATTGTAGCTGTGTACCACAAGAGCACTTGCTCTATGTTTTCTCCTACCAGAAGATTAGTCATGACAGGAGTTAAAGATGGTCAGTTGTGGCGCATGCAGTTCAAAGTAGTTCTCCCTACACAGATAACAAATCTAGTAGTTCTAGAGGACGAACGCGATGAACTTGTGAAAAAGAGAAAAACGCCAGGACCTCCTGCTGAGAGTCTTAGTGTATGGCATGCTAGGCTTGGGCATGTTCACTATGACATGGTGAGAAAGATGAATCTCGAAAATTTGGTCACAGGCTTGCGTCTCAATAGACAAACATAGAGAAAGTTTTTTGTGAGAGTTGTGCTAGAGGTAAGAGTTGTAGAACACCATTTCCCGTGAAAGAATAGAGAGAAAAAGGACCATTGCCTGGTGAATTTTATCATGCAGACGTTTGTGGTCCAATGAGCACTACATCTCAAGGAGGAGCTCGTTACTTTGTATCTTTTAAAGATGATTGCAGTAGTTACAGGTTGTTGTACTGCATCAAGAAAAAATCTGACGTTATGGAATGTTTCAAGAAGATGCAGCAAGAGTCCTTCAGGTCGACTGGGAATCGAGTCATCAAATTACAGAGTGACAGAGGTGGAGAATTCATAAGCAAAGCTTTTAAGGAGTATCTTGAGACTGAGGGAATTCGTCAAGAACTCACCACACCCTATTCTCCAGAGTAGAATGGGGTGGCAGAAAGGGACAATCGTACCCTTATGGAAAGTGTGCGCTGCATGCTTCTGGAGAAAGATATTCCTCTTTGTTTTTGGGGGGAATGTGTATAGACAGCGGCATACCTAATGAATCGTGTTGGAACTAGAACACTGAATGAGATGATACCACTACAGGCATGGTGTAACAAGAAGCCTGATGTCATACATCTCAAAGTGTTTGGTTGCGATGCATTTGTTCACGTGCCTAAACAGCTTAGAGAGAAGCTTGATCCAAAGAGCACCAAGTGCATTTTTCTTGGATATTGCACTGAAAGCAAGGGTTATAGACTGTGGGATCCAATTAAATAGAGAATTGTGATTAGCAGAGATGTACTGTTCAACGAAGGTTTGACGGGCTCTGAATTTGAAGCAGCTCCTACAGTATTGCCCAATGCATCGGAAACAGTGATATTTTGGCATAATTATGACAAAGCTATGGAGAGGTCACAACATTCAGTTGAAGGAGTTTACAATGAAGCTGAAAGAGTCCCTGTCAACACCATTCCAGTGAATGACTTGGTGGTGGAGATGCCACTTGAAGCTGCTGGTTCTGAAAGCGTCACTGTCAACACCATTCCAGTGAATGACTTGGTGGTGGAGTTGCCACTTGAAGCTGCTGGTTCACTAGGTGAAAGCAGTAATTCTGAGACTAGCTCTAGCATAGAAAGCAACGCTTCCTTGATGCAGTCAAACAGTGGGAGTACGATTGTAGAGCCAGAAATGTTCTCAAGAGAAAAACGTTCACGGAATCCTCCAGAGAGGTATGGGGATTGGATTTCTCTGCCAGGAACTTTTACTTCTTTTGCTGGAGCAGTGGGAGTTATTCTTGAAGAGCCTAAAACATATGAAGAAGCAATTTCTTCTGATCACCGAGAGCAGTGGGAGCAGACAATGTTAGAAGAATACAAATCGCTCTTGGCAAATGAGACCTGGAAGCTTTGTGAACTACTTGCTGGCAGACAAATAGTCAAAAGTAAATGGGTTTATAGACCCAAACTCAAAGCAGATGGGACCATTGATCGTTATAAGGCCAGGGTTGTAGCTAAAGGCTATTCGCAAACTCGTGGACTTGATTACGATCAAACGTTTGCTCCAGTAGCAAAATGACTCAATTCGTTCAATCCTATCCATTGCTGCAGTGGACGATATGGAGCTTATTCAATTTGATGTCAAGAGTGCATTCTTGCATGGAAATCTTGAGGAAGAGATATACATGGAGCAG
Organism: Takakia lepidozioides; assembly: GCA_030704615.1. Taxonomy (NCBI): domain Eukaryota; kingdom Viridiplantae; phylum Streptophyta; class Takakiopsida; order Takakiales; family Takakiaceae; genus Takakia; species Takakia lepidozioides. Next base: position 43,508,287 of record CM060731.1, read on the forward strand.
CCCTTGGGTTTCATAAAGGAAGAGGAGTCGAAATTGGTTTGTAAACTGCAAAAAAACATCTACGGCCTTAAGCAGGCATCTAGGGCTTGGAATGTCGAGTTTAACAAATTCTCACTACTCATGAGCTTGTATCCACGACAGCACACCCCTGTGTATACGTGAGTCATAACGAGCCAGTTCTGATCATAACGATTTACGTGGATGGTACTTGCAAGACCAAAACCAAACCGGATCATGTCATCAGTAAGTTGGATAAATTGTTTGGGGCAACGAGTGAACCACCTGATGTGTATATTGGTTTGCACATCACCAGGGATCAGTCTCGGGGAGTAATCTACATCGACCAAGTTCAGTATATTTTGCAAGTTCTGGCTAAGTTTGGATTTCAGAACGCCAATCCTGTGTGTACGCCAATGGACGCAAATGTGCATCTGCAGATGGGGACATCTGATGACAATACTGAAAAGGATTTTCCCTATCTTGAGATCGTGGGGAGCTTAATGTTTGCTATGCTGGGATCTAGACCAGATCTAGCATATGCAGTGTGTACAGTGGCAAAATTTGCAAATACACCAAAGACCGCTCACTGCAATGCAGTTCGTCGAATTCTTAAGTATCTGAAGGGAACTGCTCACTACAGATTGTGCTATGTGGCTCATGACAAGCCACAGCAAGCTTTTGCTGATGCTGATCATGCAGGGGATCATGACGATAGACAATCTCGAAGTGGATGTTTAATTATGCTCAATGGTGGACCTGTCACTTGGATCAACAGGAAGCAACAATGTGTTGCTAGGTCAACAACTGAAGCGGAATACATTGCAGCATCGTTGACCAGCACTGAGGTAGTATGGCTTCATCGATTGCTTGAAGATTTGGGTCTTTCTCATCCCGGACCTACATATATATTTGGAGACAATCAAAGCGCTATCAGGCTAGTGTTCAATCCAGAATTTCACAAACGGACGAAGCACATTGATATTCAATATCATATCATTCGGAATTACCAGGAGCGGAAGTTGATTCATATGCGCTACATTGGCACCAATGACCAGACGACAGATATTTTGACTAAGGCCTTGATTCCAGAAAAGTTTCAACGTTTTCGGAGCATGATGGGCATGATTGGATGATCAATGAGTGGGAGAATGAAAACTATATGTTACCATTGACTCATCAAGGTTATTTTTGTGATCTGAGGTCTGACGTTACTGCAGAAGTTCCATGATGCAGAGGAGGCTAAAAGCTCAGCATGAGATGTACTCTACTAAAGCAAGCATCAGTTACTTGTTTGTGGTATTAAGCAAGGAGGTTTTTGCGGAATATTTTGACACCAAGGGAGATATAGTGGGACTTTAGTGAATGGAGTGACTGCCAGAATGAGTGGGAGTGTTGTTAGTACATTGTGGTAGTAGATTCAATGTTAACACGGGCCATGTTAATGCCACATATATACATTGCTTGTGGACATATAGATGCCACGTAAGTTTCCCACCTATGGACCTCCAGGTTACTTACCCACGTTGTTCTTTTCTGGTGTACTCTTTCTTGCTGATTGTTTTCTGCTCTATCTACTTTGGAAGCTGTATAGCATATGTATACACTATCTGAAATAAACACTCTTTCATCATATGTATTTGGTCTTCTTTTGGCTATGGCATTTACAACAAAACTCTTGCTATTGATACCCGTAAAACACCACAACAATCAGGTATTATTGATACCACCATGGTATCCAAATCTCAGATTTTTGTGAATACCAGTAACTCCCTAGTATCACAAGTGGCCGGAGGCCTATATACCAGTACCGGCGTCGTCTGTTCAAAATACTATACCAGTCCAACACTGGTCTCTACGCATTAAGAATATTGCATCTAGTGGGATTGAGATAGCAAGAATTGACATTATTCATCATCAGATATGAGTTTTCGAAACATCATTTTGCACCAAGAAGATATGGAGTTGTAAAGTGATATATATTGGCTGTCATTTTGTGTGATCGTGATCTGTTTTGGTTTATTCCTGCTAGAGATCTAACCTTTCATTTTGCAAAGCATCATGATAGTACTACAAAAATAGCTTGGAATCAAGAGTGACGGTGAGTTATAGAAGTTCTAAGCTGTTATTTTTAACACTCTCCTAACATAGAGTAAATATGGAGCAGTAGATTAGTGGGGTGGAGTACTTAGTAGAATGACGATGGTTTAAGCTTATGACAAGAGATATGTAACCTGATCGTGGATTGGTCTCTTTGCTTATCAAGAAGAATGTAAAATGTGACGAGGTGCACCATGAATCATGCCAGGGCTGTAGCGATGTGGATAAAGATGGTTAACTGAGTCAAGTTAGTGATGAAAGGGGTTAGGTGTGAATGAGTGAGGAGCCATGAGATCAATAGGGTATCAAAGATAACAATGCGGTGTCTAGGGTGACACGGGGAACGGAAAAAAAAAAAAAAAAACTTGTGTGGGATGGGCATCTGTAGAGAAAACATGCTCCGCAGATGCCCTGAAATAGTTTGTGGTGCCGCACACTGTTTTCCAGGCATCTGCCAACGAACGAAAAAAAAAAAAAAAAAAAAAAAAAAAAAAAAAACAAACAAAAAACAACCTTATGTAGGACGGGTATCTACAGAGAAAACATGCTCCGCAGATGCCCAAAAATAGTGTGCGGTGCCGCACACTGTTTTCCGGGCATCTGCGAGGGAATAATTTATTTATTTATTTAAGGGCATCTGCGTGGGAACCTGCCAAAAGTGCATTCGCTCGGCTCACAGGCTCACGAGATAGACGCAAATACCGGAGTGTTGTAACTAAAGATGAATAGGCAATATTGCAGGCAAGGGTGACATCTATCATGGAAGTCCCCCCCCCCCTGGATTTGGTCGTGAGTACACAATGGTTATCCGGTTCGCTTCTTCAAGATAAGACGTTTCAGGTTACAATTGGCACTTGTCTGGACTGCATTTGCCCGGATTTCATTTGCATGCGTGAGGGCAGCCTAGGAAAGAAGAAGAAGTGGGTTCTTTGCAAGCGCTTATACTACATTTTTGTGCGCATGATATGTTGTGACCCCAAAAGATACTAGTACATCCACCAGGCCACGCTATCACTTGGTGAAGTCCATACTCTTCTGCAACATGACAGGTCCGAGACCGGTTAAGTAGTAGGTGTACTGCTTGTCTGCATTTCATACTATTTGCGGAAATTGAGTAACAATGAAGCAATAACATAGTGGTGCTTAAGTACATGTCTTCATTCAATCACTCACTCATGTGCCGGTCCTATGCAACTCATGTAATACATGGTGATATTCTATCATTGCATAGGCATGGATTGTGCTGTCGTTCGTTTCCCAAAAGTGCTCTTGGATTCTTTTATTGTGTTGTGCAGTTGAAGGTAGTGTTGGCTATTCCAACGGAATATGCTCCCGTTCTCAGGTCCTCGGGAATAGGTGCTGTTTCCAATACACCCTAGACCCTGGGTTCATGCTTACCAAGCGTGAGCCTAGGCTCACGCTTATTGCGCTAAACGTGAGCCCAGCTACCAGGCTAATGGGGCTGGGCTCATGACCTAGCTGCCCTCAGAGTTGTGCAGCAGATTGTACCATAGCTGGAGGAATGAATCTGTTATGATTCCAGAGGAGTTTATCTGTATTATTCACGACAAAATGGATCATAGGAAAAAAACTATTCCAATGCTACAGACTCCAAACTAGATGATATCGGGATTGGGTCAGCTGCTTGTCTCACTAACGAGAATGGTCACGCACGGACACGGTGATGGAGCTTACGGTCAGTTCTCTCTTGAGTTCTGGAAGGGAAATTCAAACTTTACAATTGGGTCTTTGGCTCATTGCCTACGCCAGCTGGAAAAGCCAACCTGTCGCAAGTCTAGGAACATTTTAGATTATGAACTTCAAAATGAGTTTTTCGAATCACTCTTAAGAAGTAAATCAAGATGTTTGGATGCTCTGAAACCCTGTAGGCCGGAAGACAAACGGGGTACTCGTCCACTTCTAAGAAGATTCTACTTACAAATGGACAACTCCGCGAAGGACAATAAGAACAGATGGATGCTTGCTTTTTTATCCCTCCTCACTGCCAAAGATGTTTTTGAAGAGATCCAGCTAGGGTTTCTCATGGTCGGCCACACCCATGAAGATATCGACGGTTTCTTCAGCTATCTTTCGACATTCTTTCGGATTTCATGAGGTCATTCATGATCTCACAAGATCTGCAGTTCATTCCACAGATTATTCAGGAGGTTCCCGACTTCAAGAAGTTCATAAAGGGCTGTATTCTGGATGGAAAGGAGGCATTGGTCGGGATTTCAGAGATGCACGTGTTTCGTTTTTTTTAAGGATGCAGAGGGTTGGCCTGTCATGAAGTACAAGAAGTCAGCTACTGATTCGGATTGGTTTCCAAACAACACCAGCGTGAAGATGTGGAAGTCAAATCCTGACGGGACACCCAAGCTCCCTGAAGGAGACCCAGACGTCGTTCCACGAGACCAATCTGGGGAGTCGGAGACGACTCCTCCAACAAACAGTCATTCATAGAAAATAGAATTAAAAAATACAGGGATTTTTGGACGAAATGAATTTTGCTTGATGATCATTACAGAGGTCTAATGGAACAATACAACCAATACTGGGGAAACATTCTCGCCAAACTGGATAAGCCAATGCCAGAAACTCCCGAGCATGTTCAGCTGGCGCTTGAGGGATTCTGGCCAAAAACAAAATGGTCGACGAATCATCGGAGAGATGACATCCAACCATAGATAGTGCATGATATGGAAAAAAAAGATGAAATCCCAAAACCTTACTGTGGCCTGAGGTGTGAACGTCCAAGGATACCCAATGAGGATGACTAGTCCTAGTCTATGTAGGTCCCAGGGTCAGCCTACTGAACCCTTGTGAGTTTTTCAGCTCATTTCCTGTAAATATATTTCCATCTTTCCATCTTCCATCTTATTCATGTGTCGCACCGTCCTCACCCTCGATTTATGCTTGCTCAATTGTGTACTTGCTAAATCAGAGAAATGGAACTGTAAGGTCTCATATCCCCAAAAACAAAACCAGGCAAAAACAAAAAACCACCCCCAATTCACCCCCAAAATCAACCCCCAACCCCCCCCACCAGACTGCCCTCGCGACTGCAGGACGTCGCCAATGGCGACGTGCTTTTTGGGAGGGGGTTGCAAGCCGCGACGGTCGGGCGTCGCAAAACCCATTTGTGGGCGGCAACGCCCGACACCCCCTGCGACGTGTTTTTTTGGTCCGGGGGTCGCAAGCCGCGACGCCCTGGCGTCGCGGAGTCCGCCACCTTGCCTGTGCCACGTTTTTTTTTTTGATTAAATATAAAACAAAGCGACGACAGAGCGTCGCGAAAACCCACGCCCGGGCGTGGCGGAGCCCGACCCCTGCTCTTGTTGTTTTTTTTTGCCACGCCCAATAGTCGTTTGGCGTACCACTCGGCTTACGCCACGTGTTTTTGGGTTTTAGGATGGGACTCCCGGGCAGGTTATAAAAAAAAAAGGATGCGACGCCGCTCCGAAGCCCCCACCAACTCCGTCGGCTGGAGGGCCGCGACGGCGAGACGTCGCTCGACGGAGGCCCCTGCCATCGGCGCGGACGGCCTGAAAAGCGACGTCCGGCAGTCGCGGGAGTTGGGGTGGGGGCTCGCGACCCCCATACGTCGCATTTTGGCGACGTCATTTTGGCGACGCCCACGCGACTGCCGGGCGTCGCAAATTCTGCGCCTGCCGCGTGCCTGAAAAGGACGTTTTCCCGACGCTGTGGCGTGGCTCGGGCGTCGCAAAGTCCCCCCTTTTCCTGTAGTGATGGGCTTGGAATCCTCATACTGCAGCAGTTTCCATTTGGAAACGAAAAAAGGTTTTGTAGCACCCACCACGTAGGATCTCCCTATGAAATCACATACCTCCGCGCTCAAACACGCAGGGACATCCTCACCCTTCCCCTCGCTGCAAGACACCTCCCCCGGTTAATTTCGGGCATTTGGGCAGGTTCCAAAGAAATTGATGACAACGATGATGTGGCTACGATGACGTGGCTATGATGACGTGGAGATACGGCACCCTATTCCTTCCGTCGTCGCTAGAATTTGATAGCTAAAGGTAATAATAAGAGGGGCTTGACAGGGCGCAGCCGGAGGAGCCCAGGCTGCTGGAATCCGGCGAAAGAAAGTACCATCAGATCGCACGATCCATTAAGTTCTTACATTATTCCTATTTTCTTCCAATCATCTACTAGTATAAAAATTTAACATTCAAAATACAGATTAAAATATACATGAAAATAGGCAGATTCGAGCTCAAATTTGTAAACCCATCGTAAATTTCTAAATCAAGAGCTTGCAGGTGGAAGATGCAGTGGTCTTTTCCGAGCCATCTCTTGGTCCTCTTCAGAACTCTTCTGTAAAACATGTTTGAGAGCATTAAGTACACCGGGAAATCTTCTAGATTCTCCAAGTCTGTAAGCATAACCAGGAGCCTCTTCCTCCGTACTCATCGTTGCCATAGGCCTGTCCAAAGGACACCTAACCTTGGGAGGAACATAGGTGGACGTCGCTGCCATGACTGCTCAGAAGAATTGGAAAAATGTGGGCTGTGTCGTTCCTATTAGTACTTAATACATCTCAATTTGGTGAAGTAGAGTACCAGCTCCTTCCTGACAGCAGTTTCTCTTGTTTCTTTTCCAATAGTACAACCCAATGAAGTGACTTCCTTTATAAAAGCCTTTTCTGCAAAACCCATGCAATAACTAAACCATTTTGCTTCAATATCATGGTCCTAAATCTTTTGGCAATCTTGATTTATACGGGCACACAATGCTGGAATACGAAAAGTCATAAGTACCATTGACCTGTTTGAAAGGACCAAACTCTCCCCAAGCGTCTGCCAACTGTTCTGCAAGTCATTTATCTTAGAGATGAAAAGAAACCCGCATTTGAAGAGTTTCCATGACATCACACTAACAATTTGGGATTGTTGGCCAGATCAACATACCCAAGGAACTTCGTCGCTCACCCTCAAGAACAACCGGACTCAAATCACCCCCCAAGCCATCCCCACAACCTGTATACTCTCATAAAAGCTTAGGTATACAAATTTCCATGAAAAACAACAGATGCAGATTTCTTGATCATGTATACCATACGTCGAACAACAAATTTTCGGCAGAACCTTAGCTCAATAATTCAACATGCTCCAGTCAAGCCAAAACTGATAGCAACAGTGCGAACAAAAAGCACGCAGTTTCACTTCTCAGCGGGCGTAAGTGTATGCACCACCATACCTATCTTCCCCAAATAACAGGACATGAACTTGGTTGAGTACTGAACCTTAAACCCCAAAGCCTGAAGGGTTCAAAAACATCGCTTTCAATGATGTATGACACTGTGAATTAGGAACCCATATTGGAGCATGACCAGCTGAGTGGTCCAACACAAGACTCGCACAAGACATCCACAGGTGTATGGAAGTCAGATCTCACTCAGCTGTGCTCCACACACCCATGGTGTGGCCACAAATGCCATGCTCCTATGCTCCTATGGAAGCGCAGGTATCTACAACAACAAAATCCGGAGGGGAGAAGCAGATACTACCAGAAAACAAGCGCTAAAACACGCAGAAACTAGCGACAAAACGAAGAAGCAACCGATAAGCTAGTAGGAAAAGACAACTACGCAACTACGCAACTAATGAGCGTAGTTAGGATCTGGTGCAGTTCATAAGGGGCGAACTAAAGCTTTCGAGCCGTTGATCGTGATTGATCTCAACCGTTAGAACTAAGAGCAATCCTGGTGGTGGGATCAAATAATAGCGGACCGTCGATATACCTAGGGTCTGGAAAGATCTAGAAATAAAGAAATTAGCGCCTAGTTTAATTTGATGGCAGCCCTCAGATAAGCCGTGGCCAACAGGAAACGTCGATCTGAATAGATCGTGGCTGTTGCTCTAGACAAAAAAATAATTGGCATTTCCTTACGCTTGGTAAGGGCCTTGGCCGGGGGCGTCACCAGTATAAGGGGCCCAAGGGGCTCAGGTCTCTGTCTTCTCTCTCTCTTTGTGAGAAAACAAATACTTGGAGGCCTGTCATTGTGATAGCAAAGCGGGCCCCAATAGGATGCTTTCTCTAGAGTGCACTGCCAGTGGCCCAAAAGAGAATCTTCACATGATCTTACATCATGGAGACACCGACGGCCAGATAATATTCCTTGGATATTCTTACTTGATATCTTCGGCAGGTTTGTTTATGGATAGATCTAGACTTCCTTGGGCTAATGAAGTGCATATATATATTCAGGATTACTGCATCCCATCTTCATGCTCTGGGTCGTTCTATCTTTGCTTACACACGGGACCGGTTGAAATCTAGTTTGTGGTTCTTCTGTAGGTGTGAGGTGTAGTTCGGAAAAGCGCTAGCATGGAGGTGACAGGGGTGAGGGGGGTGACATTGATGGCCTCTGTGGTGGTCATGCTGCTTCTGCAGGTCGCAGATGCTGCTGGGACAGGAGGACATCTAGACGTTGCTGGGTTGCGAAATCTCACAGTTGGGGGGGGTCCAGGGGCCGGTTGCGGGAGAGGTTGGAACCTCCCTCCAACAGAGGATTGGTATCAATATTGGGCTTGGGCTAATCACATCAGGCGATTTGACAATCTTTGTAAGCACCTAATTGCTCCTCTTTGGCTCTTTCCATTCTGCAATCTCTGAAGCAGTACTGTTCAGGACTGGTCTCTGTAATAGGTGCAATTCTCAAGACATTTGCTTAACGTAGTTAGTATAATATAAGGACAATAATGCTTGTACAGGATTAAAAGCCAGATGAGGTTCATTTCATATACAGTTATATCTGCAACTACCAGCTGTTTATAAATGATTGTGGGCCTGTAAGGACCAGACTAGTTGATGAATCGTGTAAGTTTAGCAATTCCAATCCTTATAAGCTCATGGAGGAAAGACTCTTCAATGTGTATGTAATTTTCTCTCCTTCGCTTAAATATCATGGTGCATGCTGATTGCAGTTTTCATCCATAGCCAAGAATACAGATGGCCTGTATTCCATTCTAGTGGTATCAGTCTAGTCTCGGAGGCCGACTACAAGGATTGCAGAGTCGATAGGCCCAACTGGACCACACCTGCAAGCAAGTTCCCAACCAATTATGGAGTCAGAGACTTCGGTGTTGACTATTACTTTGTGGCTGACAATGAGTTCGATTGCAAATCAGGAATGAAGTTCCATATCCCTCCATTTTCCCCATTTGAAAATTCTGAGCATTTCTAGAGGCCAGACACTCGTTATATACTTTATATGGCGCATATAGATCAGTGGACTTCCAGCTCACGTGTGACGGTTTGGAGACTTGGATTTTCGTTTACTCTTGTTCTATCCGATCACCTGTAAATAGAGAGGCCTACCGAAGTTAGCGTAAATAAAAACTCTTCTCCTCTCAGGTTTTCTAAATAATGGTACAGTGGCTATATGACTGGCTTTCATGTTTTAATATGATATGGTTGATCACCAACCTGGATCACCAAGGAAGAAAATCTTTAAGTACTAGTGCTCATGAATCCAAGATCAGAATATGAGTGATTGCTGATGGAGCTTTGATACTTGCTACTCAAATTCAATTATCTCAAACTTAAAGATTTTGCCTTGACAGCTGCTCTACGATACGAACATTTGGCACGTACCTGTAACTATTCACCTGTCTCTTGGGTCCATTGAATACTCTTTTATTTAAAAAGAAAAAGCTCTAGGAAGCCTTTTTGTGAAGTCATAATTAAACCAAATAACCTTGTGAAGAGCAAAGAGCTGGTACCATATCCGTGATCATCACAGGAAGCCTAAACTAGACAACCTCCTAAGTTAGCAAGCCTTTGAACCTTGTCTGATCATAAAACCAAAAGCAAAGCATCACTGACAACCCTCTAGGGCCTTCCAATATACTTCGATAACAAAGCCCCGAATGGTATATTCCTCTGCAAAGCATAGTGCTATCAACCGATTCTATTCCGTCCGACCATTTCCCTATTTAGATCGGTGCAGATGCCGATTGGACGTCGACGTCGCATGGGGCCAGCACCGACGGTCGGGTCGTCGCATGCCAGTCTCAACATGTCAAGATCATGGGGAGGAAATGGTAGGCCAGCGCTCGGCCTGAAACTCCCCGATCCCTTCTTCACAAGTTTGAACGACTCGGATATAGATCCAGCCGCTGCGTAACTGCTCTCAAGGTACTTTCTCTAGTGACTCAGAATTTCTCTGCCGGTGCAGGCGTTACGGTACCAAGAAGAGATGGCCGTGACAGTGGTCAAGGTCACAGTTGTGGCTGCAGTGGTGCAGTTGGTGGCCTGCTTGATGCTGCTGTGCCCTGCAGCAGCAACTAGAAACATGCTTGCGGTTCCTGTTCCTGGCTACAGAAACCTTACAGTGGGAGGCGAGTATGGTTGGAGCATGCCTTCATCGCAGATTTCCTTTCAACAATGGGCTACCGCCTCTAAGATCAGGCGATTTAACAATCTATGTATGGCATAAATCTATATTTCTTTCTAGATACAATCTCTGAAGCACACTCATGATATGGCTTGGAAGGTGTGCTTAATATATGTGGATCATTATGAATATATATAGGATAAGATCGAGGGGCTGATGTTGTACACTGCAGGCTTCCGCAGGAATATTATCCAGGGAAAATGTCAATCCATACAGTGGTTATCGCAGATAATATAGACTCATGGACAAAACTGAACTCACATCTCTGTGATCTCTGGACTCTCTTAGGAATACAATCTCACTCTGGTCTATGCATGCAGTTTTCATGGGTGAACCAAGGACCCCGGTCTATACTGGTGTCAGTCTGGCCAGTAATCAACAGGCCTACGACACATGTGATATTACGGATGTCATTTGGACAGCGCCTGCCAAAGCGCTCCCAACCAATTACGTACTCTTTGAGTATAGTTCGACCTATTATAAGTTAATGTGTCAGATCGGAATGAAGTTCTTTGTTCCTCCATTTGTCTCAGCTGTCCCCATTCCTATTCCTGATCCCCGGGGGAGAACCCTGACGGTGGGCGGCGCTATCGGTTGGAGCGAGCCTCCGCCGCCATCAATGCATTTCTATCAACAATGGGTTGCGGCTGCAAATATAGTGCGATTTGACAATCTCTGTATGTATGGCATCTGACTTTGAGTAAAGCAATGTAATTAATCATCGAGTGTTCATGATCTTATATTTTGGAAGGTATCCTTAAAAGTACTCAAAGTAATTGAGCGCTAGTAGGATGTAGAAGATAGGGTGGTTGATGTCTATCTGCTTACAATGGTTTTCACACTAATACTGTAAAATTGTCTCTATGTAGTGGTTATAGCAGTTGCACTCGTATGTTTTGGCTTGTAATTGCTTGACTCATTGTCTAGGTTAGTAGAGGGTTAGTCCAGCTGTAAGTCCCATTGTATGGACTCATAGAGGAAACGTACAAGCACGTACCTGTCTTTACACTCTCATTTTCCTACCTCACATCAATTCTTTCATCTTGCCAGTTTTCCATGCGGTCCCAGCGATCCCTGTCTTCACTGGTGTCAGTTTGGTTTCAAGTCAAGAAGCATACGACGATTGCGCTGTTGCAAGTGCCTACTGGTCAGCGCCTGGCAACACTTTTCCAATCAGTTACAAACTCGATCACTACAGTTCGACTTATTACTTCATTGGTGACAACCAATTCTCGTGTAAGATGGGAATGAAGTTCCTCATTCCTCCATTTAATGTGGAGGGTGAACACTTTTAGCTCAGCTACTAGGTTGTATTCCTGATGGAGGCTTCTCGTAAGTTCCTGGTTGGTGGTCGTAAGGGATTGGATAGTAAGCAGCTGATGTTCCCTTCAGTTATATCGTCCTGGAAATCATCACAACAGTAAGTTTCAAGGTTTCCGACCTGGGAACCGTCAGATGACAATTTTAATACCTGTAATTATAAAGGCTTTGTGTCGTACTGATTCAAGTATACCGGTATACTGTGTTGGCACAAGAGTTGCCTGGCAATCACAATCTACATTAGAGGCTCCAATCATAGAAAGATATTAAAACACGGCAATCCTAAAGTTTTGCATTGACGCTCATCTACAGGAGGGTGCTGAAAGGGGTCTGACACTCTTTCCTCTGTCCAACTATGACCAATTTCAGGCACTCTACTTGTTTTTCTGTTCACAGGGTATTTACCAAAACTCCAAAGAAAATTGCTTGCTTGATTTCATCCAACAGGAAAATCAACAACATTTCCAAGGCACTTGTCTCTTCATAATCATAGGGCCTCAATTCAATCCAAACCCAGTATGGATCCCTGGTAACCAGCCTCTCTTATTCCAGTCACAATTCTTTGGTTCAGATCGTAACAGAGTTCACTCCAGTCCAAAGATAGTTCAGCCCTGTTCTTCACATAAGTGTATTCACAAACAGTGACTAGAATCAACTCTAAACTGCCCCTTTTCAAATCAGCACTTGTGAGACCTTAGTCATAGTATTTACACCATCGCTCTGTACAAAAGAGAGATCATAGCCCCTGCTGCTGCTGCAGACAAACAAAGGCCTGTGATGTCTACTCTAACATCGACTTACAACTCTGTAAGCACAGCACCGGTTACAGCATCCGGTCCACCCAACCACCACGCCATGCTCAGTCTGATTTCCTGTCGAGAGCATATCTGCTCTAGCCGCCAGTACAACATCATCCTCATCTTCTCCACTCTTGCCATCTCCAAGTCCACTTTTTTAAATCCCTAATCGTGGATCTGTTCGTGAACGCGAGCCTGCTCCATTCGACCTGCAACTGTCAGTTCGGCGGTCTTCTAGCAGTCACTTGCTTCGCCAAACTGGTCGACAGGTCTCGATCTTTGTTCAAGGCACCTAACAAACTCCCCCTCCCAAAGACAGGTCATTGTCCTCAATGACAGAAAAATGAGGGGTAACTCAATGTCAATTCATTTTCTTTCTCCCAAGTAGCTTCTGTCTCTGGGTAATGCAACCACTTAATCAAATGTTCTTTCCAAGAACGGTTGCACAGGTGCTTTACTCGCGTTTCTAGAATCTTTTCGGGTTCAGCCATCAACTGACCATCATTCATGGCTTGAGGCAACGTCGGCAAGATGTGTGATGAGTCCGACATATACCTCCGAAGAAGACTGACATGGAAAGTTTTATGGATCTTCCATGTTGGAGGCAGATCCAACTCATAGGCCACTGTGCCATGGCGTTCCAGGATTTTAAACGGACCACAAAATCTTAGTGACAACTTATAACACTTGCCTAGTGTTAGATTGCTTCTTTTAGGTGTAACTTTCAAAAACACCATATCACCAATGGCAAATTCACGAAAAGTCCTACGCTTATCAACAAAGAACTTGGCCCGTTCTTGTGCAGCCTGCATACTACGCTTCACCAGATCTAGGACAGAGTGGATCTCTTTGATTCTGTCATTCACGCTTCGCACATTTGATGGTGGTGTGATAAGCGAAGCAGGAGCTAAGCAATCTCGTCCATATAAAGCTTCAAATGGGCTCATGCCAATGGCACTGTGGAAATGCTTGTTATAAGCAAATTCCACCATATACAGATATTGTTCCCAAGAGGACTGTCTTTCACCAACGTACATTCTCAACATATCTTCAATTGTACGGTTGGTCCTTTCTGTTTGGGCATCTGTTTCTGGGTGAAAGGCCGTACTCAATTTCACCTTGGTTCCCAATTTCTTAAACAAGTCAATCCAAAAATGACTTGTGAACTTTGAGTCCCTGTCACAAATAATCTCCCGAGGCAGACCATGGATCCTGAATATCTCTTTCATGTACAAGGATGCAACATCACATGCCGTAGCACTCATCCTTGTAGGTATCAAGTGGGCTATCTTAGACAGCCTATCTACAACCACCATGATACTGTCATGGCCACTTCTGGTCCTGGGCAATGCCACAATGAAATCCATACTAATGGACTCCCAATTCCATCCAGGAACAGATAATGGTTGTAATAATCCAGGAGGTCTGACTCTCTCTGACTTCAAAACTTGACATGGGAAACATTTCTGCACATATTCTTTAATTTCTCTCTTCATACCCGGCCAAAAATAGTGCTTCCGTATTGACCAATAGGTTCTCTGAAAGCCCGGGTGTCCAGAGATTGGAATATTGTGACTGTCATGAATAATGCGCAATCTCAAGTCTGGAATCAGGGGAACACAAAGCCGACCATTATAAAATAACACCCCATCTCTCAAGAGGTATGGTCGGTACTTCTCTTTCTCAATAGAAGTTCTCTGATCACAAGACAAACTCTTTAATGGCTCTTTGAAGAATTCATCGACCTCATACCGACCTTTAATTACTTGAAATATAGTCCTACTGACGCATGAGACAACATTAACGTGTAATGGTCTCCTAGAAAGTGCATCAGCAATCACATTTTCTCTCCCTTTGACATACTTTAGGTCATAATGGAACTTCAGCAGTTCTGACCACCTGATCTGCCTCTGACTCAAATGAGGTTGCGTGGTCAAATATTTTAAACTCTGATGGTCAGTCTCTATCACAAAATCAACTGGAAGCAGGTAATGCCTCCATATCTTCAGAGCATGAACTATTGCCAATAGTTCCTTTTCATGAGTGGGATAATTCTTTTTGCTGGACTGATCTTTCGAGATTCATAGGCAATCACTTGCCCATCTTGCATCAACACAGCTCCAATAGCAAGATCACTTGCATCAGTACACAGTACTATTGCTCCCTTCGTAGGATCGAGCAATTTCAGTACAGGAGCATGTGTTAAGGCATACTTCAACTTCTCGAAACTGTTATCACAATCTCTTGTCCAAACATCCTTCAAGCTTACAGGACTCGAGTCCTTAAGCAGATCAGTCAATGGGGTTGCAATCTGTGAAAAAGATTTAACAAACTTCCGTATGAAGCTAGCAAACCCAATAAAGCTCCTGACCTCAGTCTTATCACTTGGTTTAGGCCATTCAACCACTGTCTGGACTTTCTTAGGATCAATTGAAATTCCATCTTTGGAAATACAAAATCCCAAGTAATCCATGTGGTCTAGAAAGAACTCACACTTGCTTCTCTTAGCAAACAGGTGGTTCTCTCTTAGTATGTCTAAAACCAAGCGTAAATGCAGTTCATGTTCTTCCTCAGACTTCGAGTATATTAGTATATCATCCATGTAGACTAAAACCATCTTCCCCAAATAATGCTGGAACAGAGAGTTCATCAGATAAGTAAATGTTGCTGGAGCATTTGTGAGCCCAAATGGCATCACCAAGAATTCATAATGACCAAAACGAGACGAAATCCTGTCTTTGGTATATCAGAATTCTTGATCCGTATCTGATGATATCCAGACCGAAGATCAAGTTTGAAAAAACTTGACTCCCATATAGATAGTCAAACAAATTGTCCACACGAGGTAAAGGGAACTTATTCTTGATGGTGACCTTATTCAACCATCTATAGTCCACACACAGTCTCAAAGTTCCGTCTTTCTTCTTCTTAAACATTAAGGGGCACCCCAAGGGGATTTACTTGGACGTATATACCCCTTTTCCAACAAGTCATTCAACTGCCTTTCTAATTCTTCATTTTCTGCAATTGAATGCATGTACGGTGCCCTTGCAACCGGTACAGCATCTGACATCAACTCGATTGCATGATCAACCTCCCGTTCAGGGGGCATCCCAGGGAGCTCATCAGGAAACATATCTTTATATTCATTCAGGACCAGGCTAAGTCTGGGATGTGACTTCCCTTCTCCTGATTGTTTCCAAGATCTCATGCAAAGCTAACAGCAAAAAGCTGAGCATTTCCCTTCCGGATACATCTCTTCATTTAAATAGCTGACAAAACGGGTATTGGGAAGAGCTCTAATACCTTTGATATTGAATCCCTTCCCGTTGGGCAAGGTACCACTAACCAGTCCGGATTTGCAAGACACCACAGCATCAACCGGATCCAGCCACCGCATGCCAAGGATGCAATCGTACCGAGCTCCCTCCCAGACCTCGGTCAGCCATAGTCCGTACTCTTGCATGTCCATTGGTACCTTTGGGATGTGTTTGTGCGTAGAATCCACGCCACCATCTGGTAACAAGATTTGACAGGGTTGCATGTCTTCTTGAACTAGTCCCAATTTGTCAGCAAAATCCTTTGACAACAGGTTGTGAGTGCTGCCAGTATCAATCAGCACTTGAGTGGGAATTCCAGCCACTCTCCCATGAACCCGTATCACACTGGGGTCATGCTCTATTTGGTCTCCAATGATAGCTGCAGAAACTCGCACATTAGGACCTTTCCCATTTTCTTGTCCTGATTTCTCTCCAGTTTCAACAACCACATAAGGTTCTGTAGGTCCTTCAATTGTTAAGGCGGCTGTCTGTCGAGCCTGACGAGAATTTGGGTACTTCATACACTCAGCAGCTCTGTGTCCAGGTTCATGCCACAAGAAACACAAACCCTTACGCCTGTGTTCTTCCTGTTCTTCGAAACTGAGTGTTGGGGGAGCCCTCATTGGCGATCTCCGTATAGTTTGATCCCCCGCCTTCTTAAACAGTTTAAATCTCTTCCAATTCCCTCTCTTCGCTGGGTGACTGCCAAGGACCAGATGATCTAGGCTTGAACTCGGCCGTGCCACGGGCAGAGTTCGAAGAACGTTGTGCCCTTACTTCATTCTCAAAATTGCAGGCCAAACGATATGCTTCTCTCTGTACGAGGGTGTGGGCTTTGACCTTAAATTTGAGAGAATCACTGAGGCCATCGACAAAAAAATCAACTCTGTCCTCTTCACCCAACGAGGGGAAATAACTGGCATGGGTTTCAAATCTCGTCTTAAACTCTCCCACGCTCATAGTCTCCTGTCTCAGTCTGAACAATTCAACTTTCATCTTGTGTGCAAAGTCGCCAGGTAGGTAATGGGCTAAGAACAGTGTCTTAAACATAGCCCAACTATCCACAGATGGTTTCTTGTGTTCACGGCGTTCCTGCTTCTGACGCGACCACCATAGCTTGGCGGCATCACGGAGCTGTAGAGCAGCTGTCTGTATCTTGGCTTCCTCTGAATAATCGTCCTCAAAGAACTCTTCTAATGTATCCAGGAAAGACAATATTTCCTCGGGCTTGACAGATGGCTTACCATAGAATTCTGGCAACTTCACCAATCTTCTGATCTCCCTGGTGACATCCTTGCTTCTTTTCATCTTGGCCTCATGGGAGTCAGCCTCAGATTCGTCCTCATTCAGTGGCTCACTCACAGGCAACTCCCTAGATCGCTTGTCAGTTTGAGTTTGTGCAGGGGCCAACTTCTGTATCTCAGATCGAATCAAAGTACCTAAGGCCTCCATTTGCTGCTGGGAAAATAACTGACTTCCATGTTCGCGATCTGAAGCTCGGTGCAGACTGGCCGCATCTGAGCGCTCACGGTCTCCAGCCATTTCACTATCCTGATCGTCGTCACCAGGGTGTGTGCTCACAGAGCCGAACGAGATCTGGCTCATTCACACAATTACCCAATTTCTAGAAATTCCAAAACTCACGATCTGTTCTCCCCGATCGCAAAACGGCTCTGATACCACTTGAAAGGGGTCTGACACTCTTTCCTCTGTCCAACTATGACCAATTTCAGGCACTCTACTTGTTTTTCTGTTCACAGGGTATTTACCAAAACTCCAAAGAAAATTGCTTGCTTGATTTCATCCAACAGGAAAATCAACAACATTTCCAAGGCACTTGTCTCTTCATAATCATAGGGCCTCAATTCAATCCAAACCCAGTATGGATCCCTGGTAACCAGCCTCTCTTATTCCAGTCACAATTCTTTGGTTCAGATCGTAACAGAGATCACTCCAGTCCAAAGATAGTTCGGCCATGTTCTTCACATAAGTGTATTCACAAACAGTGACTAGAATCAACTCTAAACTGCCCCTTTTCAAATCAGCACTTGTGAGACCTTAGTCATAGTATTTACACCATCGCTCTGTACAAAAGAGAGATCATAGCCCCTGCTGCTGCTGCAGACGAACAAAGGCCTGTGATGTCTACTCTAACATCGACTTACAACTCTGTAAGCACAGCACCGGTTACAGCATCCGGTCCACCCAACCACCACGCCATGCTCAGTCTGATTTCCTGTCGAGAGCATATCTGCTCTAGCCGCCAGTACAACATCATCCTCATCTTCTCCACTCTTGCCATCTCCAAGTCCACTTTTTTAAATCCCTAATCGTGGATCTGTTCGTGAACGCGAGCCTGCTCCATTCGACCTGCAACTGTCAATTCGGCGGTCTTCTAGCAGTCACTTGCTTCGCCAAACTGGTCGACAGGTCTCGATCTTTGTTCAAGGCACCTAACAGGTGCATTGGCGATCCGAAGACAATTCGAAACAGCATTGAAATTCGCCTGAGCACTATCCGCCATGAAACCTTTGCAATCCACCTCCTGTAGATTTGAGAGCTGTGGGCAGGCTCCATTGGACCTAGTTTGATGTACCAGAGAGGCAATGAATGATTCCTTTGAACCTGCACATTGAAGACTAAGGAAGACGACTTTGTGTGCGGCTTTTGTATATGAAGGTGCCTATCGATTACCTATGCTCTCAAGAATATGAGTCATGTTTAACGTTTCCAGTTTTGTCGTGGTTGCACCAGCTCTACATCCAGGAGGCCAGACCGATTTTGGCTTCCTCATCAGTACGACCAAGTCCATAAGACTATTGAGGAAAGTTTGCCCCAAATCCCCACAAGGACCATAAGTCATGATCAGCTGCTGACCACGTCTGCCTTGGGTACAGAAGCTGAATGCTCTGATCCCCATTTCCACCATGATCTTGAAGGCTGAGTCTGAGGTGGTTTTGCTTTACAAAAACAGACAGACATATATTACAACATATAATTTGCAGTAACATACTTCATACTTAAAACCCGTTTAATGCATTAATGCACCCCATGTCAAAATCTGTGTGGGTAAACTACAACAACCGTACAAAGAAGAAGACTAAACTAAATATCAAAACTAGTGTGGAGATCAACAGCTTGGGTGAACTTAGGTGTCCCCTATTAAGAGGGCAGTAGAATAGTATGTCATTGATGCATTAGAAAGTGTTCCAAGTGTTGTCCAAGAATTAAAGCATAAATCACAGTGTATTTTGATTCAGCCTGCTTGAACTGCACACGCCCTGGGCTGCTCTAAATTGTTAGACATCAATATTCAAAGTAGTAAGGCATCAAGAAGCTTGATACAGTGGTCAGCATAAGTTTCTGCACATCTCAAAAATCACCATAACTAATTGATAAATTTGAATTTATGATTAAATTTGGAGAGTACACAGTTTCAGTTTCAAAATTTTCAAAATATATTAAGTCCTATTATTTTACTGGTAATAATTTCTACATAAAAATCAACTTTTTATACGTGTACATGATTTTAAAAAATCTTCTGTAAGGCGAATGCAAATCTTCACTAGAATCATATGCTAAAAATCCCATGAATTTTGGAGTTTTATTGAGTAAGATCTTACTGCTTGAAATTTGACCCCAAATTTTCGCTTTTTAAAAAATTTAACCCTAATTTCCAATACAAAATCATGAAAAATTTCAAAATCATGTCAATTAGGTATTTTCCTTTTTTCATGATTCATGGAGGCGATGAGGGTGCTAAAAGGTGGTTTGCCATGTTTGGCTTGTCTGAAGATTGTCTTTCTATGTTTCAAGTTTGTCAGCCTCATTTATGTGTTTTTTTACAGGATTTGATGGTGCGTGTGGAGGCTGTGGTACCGTATGGGCAAGGGGAACTTGTCAATCCTATCCATCGCTTGGGCATAGTGGAGCATGAGGTTTGTGGTGGTTGTTATCGTAGCTACTCCAATGACCAGACATTTAAGACTTGCAAGACATAATTAATATGTGGGTATTTGCTTTTTTGTATTATTTTTGGACATTCAAATCACTAATGAAGTTAGCTCAGTAGTTCAAAAAGAAAATTCAAGTTTTATGCAAAAAGTTGCATCCTTTCTTAATTTTAGTTCACATGGGTTTGCAACTATTCCTAAAAAAGTTATTTCCCTTCACCAGACACCGGACAGGCTCATCAGACCCAACTAGTCACTAATATTTTCTTCTGAAACATGGAAAACACCAAATGAAACAAATATCCTAATATCAAATCCACTGATTTAAGTAGATTCACTGAAACACTGAATTAGGTTCATCACTCATGTTCAAGTATGCAAAGAACGGAAGGCTAAAGGCTAAAAGCAACATCTAAGGTTGTTGGACCAAGGGGTGCAACAAATGTAGCCTCTTTTTTGGTTGTAGAGCTACTGTTGTATTTTTTTTCTTTCTCAGTTCTTTTTCTTTTCTCCTGTGAGGTTGCATTTGCAATTTTCATCTTTTTTTTCGTTTTTCACTCTCTTGAGCTCTTCCTTTGCTTTGAGCTTGTCTTCAGCTTCTTCATGCAATAAATGCTAATAAATGCTGATAACACTAGCATCATTCATGCATAAATGCTGATAGCACTTAGCATTCAAGCATTAAGCAACCATCGACAGAACACCAACTGATAAAATACTGATGTCACTCACTGTCAGGGCGGAGGACTCTCGTCCCAGTAATCGATGTTTCCTCAGCTGTAGTACTGTTCAAAAAGCCCCGGTACAATTTCTCCTGCATGAGCATAGCAACCTGCACATAGAATGAGTTGCAGAAAAATTCACGTTCGAAAGATAATGAAGAGAGCAGAATAAGGGCCGCCAAGAGAATGCATAGGCCAGTTCTTCAATTACTTCAAAGTTTTAAACTCTGGTAAGTTGTTTCATCTTAAAACACCTAACGATTACAAGGCAGTTCACCTGGCCCGTTCAGAAAGGGGCAGCCAGACAATGAGGTCATTCTTCCTCGATACTTAGCTTTTGTTCCTCTTTGTTGTCTGAGTCCGGAACAACAACAGAGGCCTTGAGGTTCCCTCCGATCGTAAAACAGACACCGTACAGTCGCCTCTAGTCTTCGTCTCCAACAAAAACGCCTCACAAGTCGCTACCAGAAAGCAAGCTACGTAACCCGCTCTACCACCTCCAAGCTGCTACCAAAAAGCGCGCTAGCATCTTCAAGCTTCTCGACCTCGAATTCCATCCCCCGTAACAAAATACCACTCCCTCACTCCTTCGCTCCACCGACGCAACGACGCCGTTAAGATTACCTAGTGGCTGACTATTCCTTCATTGTAGCGCAGTGGATTAAAAAGCAGAATATTGGAGCCAGCTGTCTCACTGGTGGAATTCGCACATGCATATTCTGTATATGGAATACGCACCTACATTTCTTAGACCAATGAGGGCTTGGAACGTGGCAGACTTAGAGCCAACACGTTCTTGACAAACGTTTTTTATTTTCAACATGATGAGAAATTGATTATTAAAACAATCTCATATTGGAAAATTGATGCTACATATGCAGATAGTCCTTACTTTGCTAGATGTTTAGCAAGCTCTGCTGCCACGGCTGGATCCCCACCCCAAGTTCAGATGTATGGTACAATTCGCGAAATTGCCAAACGTTGATTTTTATTGTGTCTGAGGCATCGCACCTTAGTTTCATTCCCAAGCTCTTGAAATCCCTCCGGTTGTTTCATGAAGACTTCCTCCTCGCGTGTGTTCACATTAGAAATGGTCGAGCTCAATAATGGTTGGCACACTTTCGTATTAGAATTTTGGGGCATAGGAGTAGGTGGTACCAACTGACATGAGATTGAGGACCCATCACTTGCAGAGGGCACAAAAGCTGCTGCATTTGAGACTTCGTTACAAGCTCGATCGGACATAGTAATCACTGGCAAGTGAAGAGGTGCCTGGTTCTCCTTATCTTTTGTAGCAGCCAGTGTCTTCGTTCCCTGGAAAATGAATGGAACACCTATGAGGAGATTATATTTAAGATTTGAAACATAAACTTATCTTTTTATTCAACCACTTGAATGTGATAAATCAAATGAAATTGACTCACCACACCCGGTTCACGTGGATTTCCTTCAATCGTCCTTAGAAAGAGAGGATGAGGGTGGGGTTCGTCTTCCTTCCATTTCGGTCTGTGCTCAAAGAATACTCTGAACGCATGAACCACATCTTTGATGTATACCGTAACTGGACGTCTCATTTTTTCAGGCTGGCACCTTCGAACACTCATCTTCCAATTCTTGGACAGTCTTTCAGTGTACCTGCATAACATTCATTAACTCACTCAACTTACAACCCTATAGTAAACAACAATGAAAAACTAGTGTATGACAACATATTATAGAGTTAGATCGTTCAGCTCGATTCCTTACTGACCGGAAACGCCAGTGCCCGGACGGTTCCAGAGTACAAAATTTTCAAGAAGTGCATGAAGAGAGGACTGCGAAGCGGAGAAAGAACCTGCTCGGTTGGTGTCCGGTGAGCTGCCCGGTTATTAGAGGTGTCTGGTTATCGGCATACCAACGATATATTGACGTCATGCTATGTTCATTCTGGATCAGTTGCTAGTTCTGGGAAATTGAGGACCATTGTTGTCACTGTGGTGCAGTGACAACAACCCCAATTGAGGAGGAAATAAATAGTTACCCACCACATTTTTATGAGGAAAGGGAAGGAGAGATTAATATCCTAGAGGAACCAGCCATTGTAAGTCTACAGGATGAAATAGTAACTGGTTGGACAATCACAGCTGATGAGCAGGTGAGGGAAGTGAATGTGGGAACTGAGAATGAACCAAGGATGGTGAAGGTAGGGGCGGATATAGAGCCAGAATTCTTTGAGGAAGCAAAGAGTCTGTTCATTAAATACAAAGATGTATTTGCTTGGAGCTATGAGGATCTGAAGGGGATACCACCTGAGATCTGTCAACATAAGATTGAACTGGAACCAGGATCAATACCAGTTAAACAGGCGAGATACAGGATGAATCCCAACTATGCAGAGAAGAGATCAAAAAGTTGGCTGAAGCTAAATTTATATACCCGACAGAGTACACAATTTGGTTGTCACCCATTGTGATAGTCCCCAAGAAAAATGGCAAACTAAGAGTTTATGTGAACTACAAGAAGCTGAATGCTTGTACGAGGAAGGATCCTTTTCCTCTACCATTCACAGAAGCAGTATTGGACACTGTGGCAGGCCATGAAATGTATTCATTCATGGATGGCTTCAGTGGTTATAATCAAGTACAGGTGGCAGAGGAAGATCAAGGAAAAACAGCTTCCATCACGGACTGGGGTGCTTATGCATACAAAGTCATGCCTTTTGGACTTTGTAATGCACCAGCAACTTTCCAAAGAGTTATAAGTGAATCTTTTCAGGAGTACCTTGATGATTTCATGCAGGTGTTCTTGGATGATTTCAGTGTGTATAGCTCTAAGAGTGAGCACTTGCATAATTGGAGTTGTGCTTGGCCAGATGTAGGATGAGAGGTCTGGGCCTGAATCCAGAGAAATGTACTTTCTGTGTGAACTCAGGGGTACTTTTGGGACACATAGTGTGTAAAAGGGACTTCTAGTGGATCCCAGAAAGACGGAGGCCATTAAAGCCTCCCCACCTCCAGTAAATGCTAAGAGTCTAAGGAGATTCCTGGGACAAACCAGCTACTACAGAAGATTTGTCAGACGGTATGCACAGATGGCAGCACCTTTGAGCAAACTTTTAAAAAAAAGACGCAGTGTTTGCATGGACAGATGAATGTCAACAGGCTTTTGAGGAACTGACATTGTCAATGACAACTACACCTGTATTGATTAATCCTCACTGGCAGGAAATGTTCCATGTTCCATGTTCAGGAGAAGCATTGGGAGCGGTGCTAGCCCAAAATGTTACATGAAGGATAGATTCACATGTGTACTATGCTAGCCGATTAATGAACAATGCTGAAAGAAATTATAGCACAACAGAAAGAGAAGCATTGGCAATGATCTATGCAGTGAAGAAATTCAGGCATTACTTGTTGGGCAAGAAGTTTATGTTCTATGTGGATCACCAGGCTCTGATATACCTGGTAAACAAACCTCTGATAAGCGGAAGAATAGCAAGACGGTTAATAATCTTGCACGAGTTTGAGTTCGAGGTTGTTTACAAACCTGGGAGACTGCATCTTGTGGCGGACCACTTGTCACGGTTATCAACAGGTGAACCAGCCACAGGAGTAGATGATCAATTACCAGATGTGAGCTTATTTGCCGTGGAGGTGCACGGAAGTGCAGATGATTGGTTAGATTGGCAATGGCCAATCAGATACTATCTTACTCATGGTCAATGTCCACCAAGTTATGGGAAGGAGCAGAGAAAGAGAATTGCTATCAAGGCTTTACCTTACACTATGGTAGGAAGCAGAATGTATAAGCTAGGACCAGATGGAGTGCTGAAGCGATGCTTATACCACCATGAAGTTGATAAAGTTTTGGAAGAAGTTCATAAAGGAGTGGCAGGGGGCCATTTTGGAGAAGAGACTACCAGTAGGAAGATACTACTTGCCGGTTACTGGTGGCCTACCTTGTTCAAAGATGTGCACAAGTATTGTAAAACTTGTGATGAGTGTCAGAGGCTAGGACCATTGCAGAGGTCTGGGAAGATGGCTTTGCATCCTACAATGCCTACTGAACCATTTCAGAAATGGGGACTGGACTTTGTTGGACCAATAAACCCACCAGCCAAGAATACACAGAACAAGTATATAATCACAGCTACTGATTATACTACGAAGTACCCCCCCCCCTAAAGTGCGCTGCTGTCACCCCTAAGGCTCCTGTTGGTCTCAATCTGTGCAAAAATTAAGGGTACCCCACAGATCCCGTAAAAGTGCCTAAGTCCCAGACAGTCCTCTAACACCCTCCACCCCACAAAGTTAGCAATGATGGAAAATAAGGTCAACCGGGCAACGAGCAAGGTCGGCAGTTCGTGAACGCATACAAACCTTGGCCCAACATGCCAAGAAAAGTTTGGCATCCAATGGCGTGTCCTTGAGGAGGGGTAAAAATTAACCCCCTTTCATTTATGGGCCATTAGGCACACAAGTGGGAACCAGACCAACTGGTCACGAACAATCCACACACCAGGTAGGGCAGCGGGTTTGAACCCCGAACCACCAGGGCGAGACACTGTGCACTTGATCGGGACTGGGAACAATGAGGGGACAAAGGGAACAGGGAAGACAGAGACGACTTGTTCCATTGCATGTCAATTGGATGATTCTTGACATGTGATTCTTGACACAAGGCAATTGTGAACAATTATACCATTGATATGGGAAGAACTTGAGAGGGGGATAAAATGTAATTGGTTTCGACTACGAAGTTGCAACTTGCAGGTAATGGGCACATACCACCTCAGAAGTGGTTGTGGGTTCAAACCACCATTTGGTGTCGCAAAGGTGTCCACATTCCTGCCAGAACGCAGTAGCCATTTCGGATCTTGAGGGGGTATGGGTGCTGCTCCAGGATTAGGGGCTGGCTAGGTCCTGGATGGGCGGCTGGCACCGCCGGTGGATTTTTTAGCACGTTGCTACTGGTGGCCCCATCAGTAGAGGTGTTGATATGCGCTCCTCCTCCACCTGGGGGTATGTTAGTAGCGATATTTTGCCCTGGAGGCTGGCCTCCTGTTCTTGCTGTGTCGTGAGGCCATGTCGTGCCCGAATCACATGTATCGACGCCAGATGGGACTCATTGTCCCGAAAGCAGACGACATCATTGTCTTCCTAGATGTTTACAGGGATAATCCTCGACTTGTCCAGCTGAGAGCAATGGAGTTTCTTCCAGGATTGCACGATTCTCCTGGACCCTGGCTGTGGAGCAGGTGGTTCTTGCGCATCATGGACCTGGACTGTCCGCTTGACTGGGAGCCGAACAGATCACGCACAATGTTGTTGTATCGTTGGAACTGTTGCAAGTGGACGTAGGATGAGTGCATAGGTGAAAACTTCACGCATGGACGGACTGGCTCGGAAAGTGGGGACATTCTCTTCAGTTATGAGGATGAGGAGGAGGGGAACACAGGGCCCACTGAACCAAAATTCAACATTCAAGAATGCTACAAAGGTTTACACACTTATGTGAAACATCAATCAGTTCTTTTCTCTTTAAAAAATAAAATAAAAAAAGGGGACAGAGGCCCTGTTCGTCAAATTAAATAATAATAAAGAGTCACAATTGGTGGGAAAAATAACCACCATGAAGGCCGTGCAGGCTTACCGAGGGGGAACATCCCCGTGGCCATAACATACCAGCTACACAGAGTCACAAGAAATAGAGCACTAGGAGGCTAAGAGGCCAATAGAGATCAAGACATAGAGATCAAAAGAGTGAGAGTGGTCAAAAGAGATCAAGAGAGTGAGTCAGGATGCAGCGGGGGGGAACCGAGAGCAGAGAAGCCAGGGGATACAGAGGAGCCAGGGGATGATTCCCAATCTAATGGGTTGTGTGCATTGTTGATGTTTCATAACCTAAACTCCAATGATGAAACCTGCAATATGGACCAACTGGAGCTGTGACATGTAAGGCATGTCATAGCGTTTAGGTTTGTTGATGTCATATATGTGTGCTTAGAGACCAGAAGACAATAGAGACAAGAAGCATGGGAAATAATGAGAATGATTTGAGTAGTGATACCTTGACACAAAACTGATAAGTAAAAACCCAAAGATGAGCTACCTAACAGTGCCTTGCATGGACTGATGGCAACATGAATGGCTTTGCAGTATTCTTTTGCTTGACAAATAAAACCCAGAGAGGCACTCAGTGAATCTGCTTCATGAGGTTCAGCTGTAAAATAGCTAATGGGGGGCTGCAGCCATGCGAAACAATATAGCTGTGACATAAGCAACCTTGGCACAAAGTTGAAAGCAAAACCCAGAGATGAACTTAACAGCATCTTGTATGGACTGATAGCAACCTGAATTAGGAAGTTAATTAGTGAGAAAGAGAGATATTGCATTATGGGGGATATCAGAGATCTGGTTGACAAATGGATACCAAGAGATATTCAGCAGGTTCATTGCATAGGGTGGCAGTAAAATGAACCCAAGGAAGTGGGTGTTTGCAAGTGAAAAACCAGAGGTTGTGCCCTTTATCATGCTGAACTTGATAAGCAAAAGCAAGAGAGAGACATTTCAGTAAACCAGATGCATAAAGACCAGCTGCTTGAATAGCAAATGTGTGGGTGTAAAATAATCCATTGGATTTGCTTTGTATATACATGGTAATGTTGACGATAAATATAAGACAATGAGACAAAGATAAAAGAATTGTTGTCTATTATTAATATACAACACATAACAAACCATGTCAATTAATTTTAAAAATATAGATATGAGCGCAAATGACTCATATAAATGAATAAATCAGATAGGTCGTCAAATATGATTGGGACATTGAACTCTACCACTGTGACAATATGTCTCAACACAACTGATCCTATACAGATTAAAATTAATAACCTAATTTGTAGCCAATGATTATGTAGACTTTAGTTGATATAGATCCCAAACAAAATATAAGTCTTCAATCTGTCATAAGAATATAATTTCAACATATTAGTGTCATCCAAATATATTATCTATTGACAAGATTTACATTATCTTTGAATCATCTTTATAGTCTTTATCCATATGTATTTGATCTTATTTCCAAACACAATAATAATTGGATACATTAAAGTTATCCGTTAAGTCTAGGGAATGCAAGATGAGTTAGGCCAGTTTGGAAACAGGGTGAACTTCTATGAAGCGGGCCCACAAAGTACAAGCGAAATAAATACAGGACCAAACTCAAAATAGCAGGAAAAACCAGTGCAAATGTGTTTGATCCGGTCTTCCTCTGTGCGACGCCCCGCCATGGGACACGCTGACGCGGGCCCAAGCTCCCATCATGTTGACCCTCCCCATATGTCCAACTGGCAAAATAGAGGCAACTTTGTTCCACTCGTGCCCAGTTTATTGGACTTAAATGGATAGGCTCAAACTGCCCACCAAAGCTGCATGTGGGGATGGATCAGAGGGTCAAAGAGGGCGGGACTTGACGGATAACTTTATTGTTATACATGAGTTGTAAACATATTTTGTTTTTTATATTATTCTCT
Source organism: Takakia lepidozioides (assembly GCA_030704615.1). Lineage (NCBI taxonomy): Eukaryota > Viridiplantae > Streptophyta > Takakiopsida > Takakiales > Takakiaceae > Takakia > Takakia lepidozioides. The sequence goes on from CM060731.1 coordinate 43,536,437, forward strand.
GAAAATATAGTTATTTTGACATCAAATATATATAAAAGTATCATTATATGTATAGACTGAAAACCATCAAGACCATTTTTAATTGTCTTGAAGTAATTATGTAAGATACATCAAGCTTTTTAATATTTTATAGCTTTAGCCATGCATTCTTATGAAAGTACCTTGATTTATATATATATATAACGCTACATGAATATTGGATTGAGATAACTCACATGTTTCACTTGTTTTTATAGTTGGATGTTGCTTTAAAACAAAATTCTCGTCAACATGAGCTATAAATGAGACTGGACATAAATCCACTGTGGGTTTTAATCTTATATCCTTGGTGTATATGTACATGTGTAATTTCGTAAACTCGATATTTCATGAACAATATTACTCATACTGCATTATGTTGCATGCATCAAGTTTGTACATGTATATTAACTCTAATTATCCATACGTGACAAATCACGAGACTTGATATTTTAATCATATTCTATGAGCTTCGTTTGTCTTGTAACATTTTTAGATAAAATATTAAAAGCATCAACTGGTCTCAAATTATTTATAATTGTTTGTTGGTCCATAATAAAATCGATATTTTTTGTGACATATGCTTCCGATATATTATGTGAATCTGTGATTTGTGGTCGACTTTGATGAGCAGATGATACACTAGATGGAGTCTCATGTAACCTTACATTTATAAGAGAACTTTCATGTATAGGACTATTAAGGCTTGGAAAAGTTGCAACATCCTGATAATTACTTGGCTCATTCATAGTATGAGAAACAACATCATACTGTTTCATTAACCCTTGATTTGAATAGTCTCCAAATGCAGATTGATTAGGGTGGTCAATTTCATTGTGCACATAATCATGTACTATACTACCATCTGTTGGATGCATAGATTGGTTGGAGTCGATTAATTTTCTGGAAGGATTGGCAATATGTCCGGATGCACTTCGTTGTAATTGACGATGATTGTACTGACGTCTAGAGGTACTTGGCTCTTTGGACTGATCTTTAATACTTGATTTTTTAATGTCTTGTGGCTTTGGATCTGCTATGTTTTCTTGCAAAGTATTATCTGACTGTAAAGAATGTTGTGTATGTTGATAACCTTGGTTATCAATACCTAGTCCATATTTGTTTTGTTCTGTAGTATAAATAGTATTTCCAAGAGCTCCATATGATTCTTTAGCATATTCTGTGTTATACTCATGATTGTTAAGCTCTCTTGTGGATTGCACTTTATTATGAAGATTATTTATATCCCCTCGTTGGAATTGTGGTGTATTTGATCCTTGCGTGAAACCTCTTTCATAACTCGGCATTTGTGCATATTGCACTGGAGAATACTGATCAATATTTGATTTCGGTGTTTTTTGAACATGATACTCCTGATTTTTGGGTATCCCCAGTTGTTGTATTGGAGAGATATGATCAGTAATTAATTTTTGATTTAATGGACGTTGTGCAAGACGATCGTAATAATTGGGTCCTCCAGTAAGTTGTGTTAAATGGTCATAAGTACTTTTTTGTCGTATCGGATTTTCAAATCCATGAAAATTTTGTTGTGATGCATCATTGAGTGTATTTCTATTAAAGTTTGATTGTTTTGAAGAAGAGTCATGATGTTGAGAACGATTTTGTAAATCTTGAATAGAATGTGAATAATTCTGAGAATTTAAATGATGACCATGTGGCGCGGGATCAAAAAAGTCAGAAGCTTCCACATCATAACCACCACCATCGAAAATAGTTGCTTGGTTTGCAGAAAGTTTAAACTTGCCAAAATCACTTGATATATTTTGTTGAGGACTAGAATATTCAGGCAAGTTATCTACCCCGAAATAATGATGAAAGTCTGTTGAACTAGGTTCCCGTGGACTTGGCCAATATGAAGGATATCTTGTTGTAATTGGATGTCTTTCAGCATTATAAGATTCATACATATACGGATCATAGTCAGTAGTGCTTGGTTGTTTTTTAATTTCCAAATAATGCTCTGAAGTTGTGGGTGACGGTTTTTGAGTATTGGCAACATATTCAAGATAATTGGGTACCCTCTCATTAGAATGCCCTCTTACTTGATTTGACGTAGTAGCAGCTGCTCCAGCATGTTGTTTCCGATTGGTATTATACTTGGAACCATGCACATTTGTAGGCTTTTTTTGGATCTTAGTTTTTCCAGAATGTTTTGTTGGCCTATTTTTTAAAGTAGTAGATGAAGAGTTTGTCACGCTATCAGATTCATTTGAACTTGTACTACCAGGGCTTGATTTTAGTTGTATTTGATTTAAGGATGGTGGGACTGGGGACAAAGTGGATGACCATCTTGCATTGAAATTACTCCAAGCCGAGTTAAGTTTTTTCCTTGTTTGAACAGCTGATATCGGTTTGATCTGGTGATTATCCACCAAGGATGATATTAAGGGCATATCTAGTTGAGGAGATGATGTTGTATTGACCTCATTAGAAGATGTTGTCCCAGGATTGACTAATGATGTTATTTTTGTCATATCATCAATATCAAGAAATCGAGAGCTACCTGATAATCACGATTCAAAATAAATAAATAAATTATTTAGCAATTTTGTAATATTATGTAAAAAATATATTAAAAATAATTTAGCATATCTAATCATCACCTAATTAGTTGTCATTTTAAAACATTGTTGACTCATAACAAGTACATATTTTTAAATAATAAATTATTTTTAAAATACACACTTACGATGAGGAGGAGTGGGACCCTGTGTGATAGGTTTTGGTGTGATAAGGGCATCGGTATGTTTTGTTACTACTTGAAATCCGCTACTCCGTCTTCGTCCATATCGGCTTAAGGAATTTACATGATCAATTCCTTCAATTTCATCGTCGTTAACAACCTCTCTCCAAGTCATCCTTCGTGGTAACAATTTGTCTTCTATATTTTTATTAACTTCAGATTCAATTTTACCATCATTATGATCAATATCCAGTAACAATTGAGATTGTTGTTGGACGGCTTCTTCCATTTGCACAGCCAAACCACCTTCTATTGCTTGGCTTGTCCGCCGTTTAGGTGGTTCAGATAGTCGTTCAACAAAATCAAAAGATCCTTCCACAAAGAATCCGTCTCGCCATCCATGTTCTATTTCTCGCATTACTTGGTAGTCCGCAGGTGTCATTCGTTGATAGAATACCGTGATGACCAAATCGGGAAGACAAGCCACAATAGGGCTCAATAGCAGTAACAACCAAAACCTTGGTCCTCGATAAAGGTCGATCCCAATAGCACTAAGATCAGCCCAAAATTGGTACCATTTATAAGTGAAAGATAGGAAATATAAAAGTAATAACCACGAGGCAACAGAGACAAAAATTACAATGACATGTATATATGTAAATGAATTCACTCGCATTGCAAGTTTTAAATTAACTACAAATATAATCATGGTATATACCACTGATCCAAGTGACCATAGTCCACCAGACTCACCATTATTCCTGCAAAGAAAAAGAAATAATGCATGGTGTCATGAGCTAGGATAATTTCACTCATACATATTTTGCTAAATATAAATATTATCTTTGATCTTTTATGCATTAATAAATATCAAAGGAGAATAAATATTTTGTTGTAGTTTTTATTAGCAGTAAGTTTGTTTGTTTGTGTGTGTATGTATGTTTTATAAGAATAAAACCATGCATATATAATAAAAACTCACTCTGAAGAAATTATAGCAAACCAAGGAAAGAAAAAACAAACAGCTGAGTGCCAAATGCCAGCCGATGTCCAACCACACATACTTAAAAAAAATATGTGTCTTTTTTCCATCTGGGTTTCTAAATATAATTGTGGGTTGTTTTCTGCAGTGCAATCACTGACATCTTTATCAAATATTGCACAAGCCACTGTTGGTAATGATGTCCATAATACATTATAGGTAGATGTCAGAGCTGTGGGATAAAGTGTTTGTGCAGAATATCCTGTGAAAAATGCAAGATAAAAATTGCCCAATACATAGACTATATTCTTGTAAAATGCATATAATATCAAGTCTCTATTTCTTTTGTATGCCCTGTATTGGGATTGGTGTGTGAGAGATGAAGAATCTTTTAAAATAAGATAGAATGACATTAAGTCAACAAGTATCATCATAGACATGTGTAAATTTTTCTCTTAGTTTTCCTAATATGTTGCAATCAAGAGTTAGATACATAATATTTTAATCTCCACATGATCTACATTATAGATTTTAGAGTAATAACTCAATTACAAATTATAGTAATTAATGAAAGAAAAATACTTTAGAGTGTTTTGAACCATCATACCACCGGCCATGCACAAAGAGAAGGCGGACAAGAAAACGGAATTGAGATATGGAATAGTCACTAGCAACGACTGCTGCTCTGCCTTCACGTCCGCTAATCCCTACCCCTATTTGGGCAGCTTTAATCATACCCACGTCATTGGCTCCGTCTCCAATAGCTAACGTAACGGCATGTCCAAAATGTCTTAATAGTTGTGTCACCTAATATGTACAATTAATTCAAATGATCATATATGTAACATAAATTATATATGAATCAATATTATTATATTTAAAAACAACAAAAAGTTCAAGTCTGTTATCATAACCCTTAACTTCCTACAGATAAAGTTTTTTTGCCCTTAAATTTTCTTACCCCTGGACAGTATAACCAAGTTATCCACCTATCATAGTACATCCAAAAATATGAACCTTAGTGGTTACCTACCACATACATCCATATACCAAATTGCAAAAACATTCACCACAAAAATTTCAAGATTATAGTATTTGGGGGGTTGTTTTCTTTTTGGGAATTTGAGAAACCTGCAATGTCAGGTTTGACCAAGCAATTGCAGTATGGGGTTGATTTTTTCTGGGCCCACCGCACCCACAGCTATATCCTATTCCAAGATATCCAAGTATGCACAAAATTTCATGCTAAAATGCCAAAAGATGCTACATGCTCCTTTGTATGTATTCTTTGGGGGGTTCAGATATGTTCAGGAACATGGAATTTCTAACATTGTCAAATGTGTGCTGAAATCCAAGACTTTTTTCTATCCAAGTGGTGAGAGAATGAGTTCCTATGATTCTCATCATAATGTTAAATTTTTTTGGGAATCCAATGGTGAATTTTTCAAGTGTTGAGGCCTAAGTGGGGCCAAGTGTTTTGGAGCTGGCTGTTGCATGCACCAATAGAAAGTTGCCACGTACCTGCCTAGCCCCTCTCCTTACCTAACCCCAACGTTTTTGCAAAAATCTGCAGGTCAGGGTTTAACTCCAAATGCATTCATTTCCACTTGTGGGTGGGGACTATCTTGTCAGCAAATTTATTGCTTCAGGAATAGTTTAATTTCAATAAAATCTCAGCAAGATATGGGCATTTTTCTTACAGGTCAAGACCCCATTCAGGTCGCATAGGAAGTTAAGGGTTAAGCCTATAGTGTCCTCAGACTAAACTTGTACTAGTAGCTTAATAATTGATATTGTAATTAAAAAATAGATAGGTGTTGACGAACCTGTGCCTTTTGAATCGGAGACACGCGACAACACACAACTGAACGGCTATATTGACAAAGCTCCAGAAATAACAAACAATTATTTTCTTCTAGTGCAATTGCAACAGATGCACCTTCTATAACGGTGGCCATGTCTGAGTGATGCGACCCTGCATTTCAATCATCCAAATGTTATTTAATTAAGTGGATGGATATTTTGTGTAGAAATTATATATATATACACACACACTATCAACAAATAATACTCATAGTTCACTAGTCATGAATGACAAAAATATGGGAATTACTATTGTTTAAAATAAATTTATCATTATTTTAAAACCCTCGTATACTAACTATCAAATTTAAAATGTTTATACCTTACACACGAGTCAAAATACAAATGATAATCAATATTTACTACATTGTAAGATATTATAAAAAATAAATATGTCTAAAAACAATTATATTTTATTTAATATATAAATAATCCTATCTGATCATTATTTATATTGTTCTTGATTATAGTTATGTGTTGTGTTATTATTGATCATTTATTATCATAAAATATATATGCAAGGATTGGTTCAATCATATTGAAATTTATGGAGTGCAATCTATCAATATTGAAAGTATTGAACTTAATATTTATTTTGAAGATATATGTTTTCATACCAATTTTTAAATTGAGCATGTGACGGTTGCGAGCTTCTTCAAGCATACTTTTGAGTAATTGAGGCACAGACTTACTCATAGCCTCGGACAACAAAAACAGATGCATAGAATCAGCAAGTAGGTTACATGACAATCCAATCGAAACTGCTGTCTCCAATTTATCACCGGTGAGAACCTGCTTCAACGAAACAATCAGTATGATTGAATCCTTGACAACCACAAATTACAATATCGACCTCAATAGATAAACCCTTAAGTATATTATAAACTAATTGTGATCATATAGACTCTCAATATAGGATGAAAAAAATATCGTATGCATGTACTCATGAGTGATAAACAATATTGTCTCACCCATAGTTTTATGCCAGCTTGTGCAAGAAGGGTGACTGTCTCTGGAACCCCTTCTTGCAACTTGTCATCAACTGCTGTGACTCCCAAGAGTACCTGTTTAAAAAATAAATAAATAAGAGTACTGTAATGTTTATTGTACTGTACTGTACTGTTTACTGTACTGTAATGTCTTATAAACAAAAGATTGTACACAAGTTTTTTTTTTTAATTACTTAAAAATAAATTCGCCAACCTCATGTGCTCATCAAATGGATGGGATACATAATAAATCACATTATTGTAATTTATGACATACACGTTAAAAATGCATGATTATTGTACTTTATCATTATAACAATTTTGAAGCGACGGCACTTTTAATGACATTGGGACTTAGGGCGGCGTCACATATGAGGCCGATATCCATGATGGGAAATTGTGATTTAATATAGGTGCATTAAGGTGGTTTGGCCTGGGCGGCATGTTTTGCCACGAACTATGGGTGACCATGAAGTACTTTTCCCATTATTTGTTAATAAGAGAAACATGGTACCCGCAATCCCATTCTCCATATCCACATGTGACCACGATTGTTTTGAAATATTACCCAGATGCACATTTATGATTTGAGGCACTTGCACACGATTGTGATTGTATTTAGTAAAATATTTTTAAATAATTGTGTTCACATGTGGATTTTGAGGAGAATTGGATTGCGGGTATCCATGCATGTTTCTTCCCAGAGCAAATCACGGGAAAAGTATTTCATGTAGCTCACCTATCATTCTTTGCGAAACATGTCATCAGACCAAATGAGTTTAGCCATGTTGCATAATGTAGATAGTGGATTTAAATTCATATATGTGTACGTTGGATTTCACCCACTATGGCCAACCTAGCTATTGAAATAGGATAACTGGATCATCCGGTTACTAAATGTGAGGGTAACATGCTCTATAACCCTATAAGGCCATATTTTCTTAACATTAGTCCACAATTTGTAGATCATTTTTTCCTCTAAAGTTTAATTGGTGATCATTTATGTATATTAAAATAGTATTTAATATATTATTTATTTTAGAATATCTTCAAAATAACATTTACTAAAACTCTATATATATATAACAAGTTGGTATAGAGTGGGAGAAGATTTAGGTGCCAACACAAGTGATGACTACTTCTCTAGGAGTGGGACCAGTTATTATGTTGACAAATATTATTGTTACCATGTCTCGTTCAATGGTCTCCGCAGCAGCCATTAACTTCTCCTCCTTTTCATCTAATGAGTGACTCGCTGTACGAAAGCGTATTGCCCAATTCTCATAAGCTTCTGAACTTAGCTGAAAATCATTTTGACAAAATTATACTATAGTTGGTACATATTTCAATTACAAGCTTCTCATGGTAACTATCAAAACCACAATGTTTCGACTACACAATCAGTCTTTCAAATATCACAATTTTAACATGGTTTCTAAATCCTTAGAAAAAATATATAAATATTAATCAACATTTGAAACCTTGCCTCAGTATAATCTCGTCTTCTCTCTTATAAACACCCATATCACATATCTTTTAAGGAATAAATAAAAAAATATTTCAATTTAAAATTTACCTCACGTTCAGCCATGCAAAGAGTGCGATAGCCGCCCCGTGCAAATTCTTCAAGGTGCTCAAGGCTTGCACTAGCAACCACATCTTGTGAAATTGCAAGTCGTTTGAAGATTACAGTGTCTGCTCCTTTGCAATACAATTTTATCCTGTCATAGGTGCATATGCTGATATGTTATTTCCTATGTAATGGCCTCTATTTGATGTCTACCAAAACGAGCATAAATTATGATATATTGTCATGCCATAGGACTATTATTTTATGTAACTGGGGAAGTTAAACACATTATAACGGCCGTAACTGGGGCCCAACCTTCCCCAAAAGGACTTGAAAGTTCTTGATACCAACACATTAAGTGTGACCGACTAACCTGAGACCTCCCCGTAATAGGGTTGGCTATAATGGGTAATACAAACATACACCTATGTGGCTTTGACTCACCACTTTGTGCGGCAGCCAAGTTGTGAGCCATGTATTGGATGCTTCAGTTTTATACACACATTTGTTTTATGTTTACTACATGAAACTATTTTTTTTAAGTTTTTTAAAACTAAAATATCTTTGTATAAATGTCAAACATCGATAAAAAAAAAATGTATGTGTTGCTCATGCCCACTAGATTGGTAATATCAATAAAATTTCAGTGTCTATGATTACATTAATGGTCCAACGTGAAAAGGCACGTATCACTTAATAATAATAAGAAGTTCATATTTCAATTAGACCAAATTTGTTCCACATTTCTGTTGTTATAACATAGTGCATAAAATATTACATATATGTAAAAAAAATTTAAAACATGTACTAAGATTACCTTCCCTTCCTATCTTTGCAAATGATACTCATGCGTTTACGCTCAGGTGTGTACTCCAAAATAGCCAAGATGCGTAGTTTTTCCAAACCTTCATCCTAAAATATACCACCCTCATAAATTGTATAGGCTCATACATATGTATATCTTGAGACTAGCTAGCCAGCAATTATAATTATTCCTATCATTTTAGGAAGAACAATATATATGATATATGTACATAGACAAAGCAAGCATTTATATGTGTGGAGTGTGATATAGTATACCTACGGCTAATACTTTCTTTTCTTTTCTTTTTTGCGTAGGTGTATCTCTTATGAGAAGTATAATCTTCTTACAATTAGAGATACTACCAGACGCACTTCAGTAAAAATAGTCATCATCAAATGATATTTTCTACGACAACAATTTTTTTTAATCTAATTTGAGACGAAAAAATATATTTACTTAAATAAAACATCAATCAACCTCAGTATAGATCATAATTTCGTCTATTTTGTGTCTTTTGAGTTGAAATCCACACTCAGCAGCTCCCTGAAAAATAAGGCTTATTTGATAAAATCTTTGCATATAACTTGAAAGATATATCATCACTTTCTCTTCTTGGTACTATTTACTTTTAGCATAATTTATGAGTGATCATTGTTCTATCACAACAAAACAAATATACTTGACCATCAGATTATAAAGAAAGTAATAAATTGAAATATAAATCTAATTATGGATGTCAGGGGTGACAATTTCAAATTGTCATCATCAGTGGATATTGACATAATAGAATATTTTCCTTATGTTGATATCATTTAAACATTACATTTTCATTAGCAATGGAGACGGAAAAAAAAAACCCAACTTGTACTAGAGCTGCTTCATCTGGAGAAGGTGATTGATATTGAATCTCTCCATACTCTTCCTCCTCATCTTCGTAGTGAGGAGTCACAGTATTACAAACAGCAAGGTGTGTAAAAAATGCACGTGCATGTTTGCCTTCTGGAGATGACTTGTCACTGAGAAGTTCTTGAAGTTTAGAGTCATAACGGACAACGTGGATACTAGAGATGTTCTCCTCATCTCCTTCATCAGCTATTCTATCATTTTTATCTCCCATCCCCTCGTTATTACTCGTCTTCCCGTATAGTACCCCTCCTATTGAGCATCTGACAAATGCCATGATATTTTGTGTTAAAGTACCAGTTTTATCGGCTAAAAAACATTCCACCTATTGCAACAACACATGTAAATGAATATAATATGATTTAAAAGTAATGAAAAATAAAGAATTCAATTAATATTTTTGAACCATATAGATGTACATTATAAATATATTTTTTAGTACAGAAATATTTAAACAATGAACCAAAAATCTGTGATTTGTTACATTATTCTTTGTTTACATATTTATGACAAATTTTTGTTATGAATTCCAATGATATTGAAGATGTTATAAAAACTTAGATGTAGTCATCTTGATGTAGGTAAATGTTTTAATCCTTAAGGGCACGCCATTGGGCAAATTTCACCCCCCATAAAAAGTACCCTCTTGCTAGTTAATTGAAAAAATGAGCCTTGTCATGTTCACCTTACCTACCATGTACATGGACTGAGCAAATTGTGAAGAAATTCACCATAGATAGGACAAGAAACATTTAGTGCCTTAGTGAAGGGAGGTTTTTGTTTCTGAATTTTGCAAACAGTTATGAAATTTGAGCTTTGACCAAGCTATTTGAGTGACAAGTTGATTTTCTTGCTCCTGCCTTCCACATAGAAATTTGTAGTCAAATAACCTTTTATTTAATTATATTGCTCCTTTGTATGTGTTTGAGGGGGGGCGGCCGTGGGCCAAAGGACCTCAATAACTTGGCAATTCCTTGTGAGCCAATGCAAGCCATTGATAATAAGAGGGTGTGGAATGCACTACAATAGTAAGTATGGTAAAAAACAGTCTAGATCCAAAAGTGGAATTTACAAGTCAGGGCCTTTGTGTGGGCCAATTATCCCTCGCCACGCTTACATTCAACTATGCATGGCCCTCATGCATGCTCCATGACCCATACGTTTTCTAAAAATCCTACACTGTTAGGTCCGAGTATTCACCAGAATTTATGGCATTCAATATGAGAAAGGTGGACCATGTTGTCAAAAGTTTGAAAACCGGTCTCCTCAGCCCTTAAGGGTTAATGTGGACTATCCAATTAGTCGTTGACAATTCTTTGATAAGTTCATATATTTATGTATATAGACATGTACATCAATTTCATTTTTTAGATAAATTTCATAAAACTACAATAAATGTATAAGTTCTAACTATAGTCATTGATTAACTTGACTAACCTGACCAAGTTCTTCTGTAAGACCGGAGGCACGAGCACGGGCAGGCCTATTAGTTTCCTCATAAAACATGTGGATGTCCCAATTGATGAAAAGACATTGTATCACTTTTACTAGCTCAAGTGTAACATACAGAGATATAGGTATAAACTGATTCAACAATATCACATATCTGCATGCGACATTGAACTTAATATTGATGATTGATAAATAATAAAGACAAGCAAATGTTATACTTCTGCAAACAAAACCAAAGTATGACGCCTCCCTCCCCCACGGAAGGAAGCGTAAATGATGGTGTCTCTTGACCCCAAAAGACTACTGCCTTCCTACTGGAAGGCCTACTGGAAGGTGGATACCTTGTGACACCAATCGGTGGATTGAATCTACAACCACTTTTCAGGTGGTATATGCCCATTAGCACTGGGCTACAACTTGGTTGTCATTCTGCAAGCATATTACATGTGTGTGCATGTGTTAGAGCAGCCTTCCATGTACCCGGCCCACCGTTTAAGGGAGAAAACGGACAAAAATGGTCGGGTACTACTTTCGCTTCCATGCATGGGGCGGCGGGGCCCGGCGGACGAGTTCCCGTGTCGGTAGAGCAGCCCCATAAAATGGGAAGAGAGCTCGTCCGCCGAGTACCGCGAATTGATTGCAGCATGTACTTGCCTGCCACGTCCTGCTAAAGTCACTCGTACCTGCAGTACCTTCTACCACGTCATGCTAAAGTCCAAAACTATTACTTGGCCGCCGAGCTCCACATAATATTGGAAATTCTTGAGTGAACCCAGCCATTGTTTTTTAGCACCCGGCAAATTCCTTTTTCTGCGGGCCGAGCTCCTCCTAGGAGGCTCTTAGTCCTATTGGGATCTTACAACGTGTTTGTATTGTTTTCAACTTGAATCACATGCACATGCAGGTTTATTCTCACTTAGAAAAATAATAATACCTGAGGAATTGAACAATTACACCTGTGAACCCTGCTCCTAATTCAGGCCATTTATATGTCTGTGGAAGATAAAAATGTGTTGTATGTTTTTTCAACCAATGGTCAGCAGCTATGGCCATTGCCATACACATAATTAACAAAACGGTGAACATAGGTGCCACAAGCAAGTTGTTATTCTTTTGTAACGAAGACATCTGCCAAATAATACACATATCGTCGAACGGCTTCAATACTCAGTGATATGCAGTGGAAGTACTAACAAAATAAAACTTACATTCTAACAATAAGTTATAAAAAGAAAGTACATGTTTTTCACACATATGTATTATCAAACTAAGTTTTAGCATAGTGACATTTGAAAAATTCTTAGAGATGAAGACAACCACATCAAGAAGCAATGATGCTGAATATATCCCTACCTAAATGTTATCTCTAACCATAAACCTTCTTTTCATATGCAACGTAACTTATAACAACAAGAAGTTCATGTGGGTACTAAATGTTGTATGTCCATTATTTGGATGGATAAAATAACACATATTCATGGTCAACTAAACTACAACATATATATATATATATATAATTTTAAAAAAACATCTATCCACACATTTGCCTATACTTAATGATATTCTAACGTTCTGAGGTGGTGATCCCAACAACCATGCTGGAAAATGTTTGCTTAAAAGTGTGTGAAGAAGTAGCAATAAATGAAATATTATTTTTTCAAATGCATCCACATATGAAAAAGCCATCTTGAAAAGCTATGTTTATTCTTTTTGCTGGTTCAAATGAATAGGGTAACATGCGAGCTCGGCCGGAAAGTCCTATTCTCTATCATAAAAGTGTTGGGATGCTAGCCACATGTTGGTCTCTGTGTGGTTGGAATATACCAAAGGAATTCCATTTTTTTTTTCCAAATCCGTACAAACTGACCTAATTTTTCCTTTGTTTTCGAGGTAAGGCTCGCGGGTTTCCTAACCCATCCCCTCGGGCATTCAATTGTTCTCATACCCTCAAACAATGGACGGACCCTTCCCCTACACGGAATGAATAATAGAACTAAATCACCAAATAATCAACTTCACTGAACTTCAAAGGTATAATCTTTCCAAATTATGTTACCTTAAAAGGGGCTGGGACCGTGTTACGCATGAGTTTGGTGTCAGGTCCAGTAAATACAACGGTACCAAGCACCCAATCTGTATTACGGAGAGTTGACCCTCTCAGAAGTATTTGACTTTCGTCCAGCGCCATTCTCCCTTCACCCTGTATCCACAAAAACACACACACACACACACACACATATATATGTATTAAGTCAATGAGATGCAATAAAATTAATGATAGAAAACAAATAGGGTTATGCACATACTTATTCATCTTGTGGTAGTAGTTAAAAACAATTAGACCACAGAGCTATAGAAAGATGTTATATATATATATATGTATATAAAAATAAAAATGTTGAGCAACCTGAAGGTTTATGGAGCCTGTAAACTCATACAAACGACTGTTTGGTCTCTCGCATTTAATAACCATTCCAGAGAAGACTGACAATGACATCTCACCACCCTCAAATATCAATGGAGCAAGCTTATAAAATGAATTTCGGAGCTTCAAATTTGTTTCACCATCAAGATTTGCTGTTTCAACATAAGCCAATCCTGCACGTTGTTTTTCACTTAAAGTTATGGTTTATTGAAATAACAATTCTTGTGAGTGTGTAATTATGTAAGTAATGTTAAAAGAAAATTATCAAACACAAGGTCAAATCCCTGAGAGGAAAAAGAAACTAAAAACTATATTCAAACACTTCGGTTGGGAAATTGTGAATAATATATGCAATATGACTAAATATGCAAGAGTATCTAGGGTGTCTAGGGTACTATATTTAGTCTTATATTAGCCTTACATAAAAAAATCACTATTATCAAGGGGCCTGATTTGAGCGGTTGCTCCTTTCTTCTTGTTGTAAATGTTAAAAGAAGGCCATCTCGCTCTGAGAGGTATGGTTCGCGGCCGCAGTGAATACGGTGTGTGTGCCTTACGGTGTTAAAAGGGGGTTTAATTTTTTTTCCCTGAATAATTTATTCATAAATTAACCAGGGCTACAATCCCCCTGTTCACTTTTTTTTTTATAAAAAAAGTATATAAACTAAAAAAAACAATACACAAGTCCCTCCCTCCTTTCACAAAAGTGAGTATCAATGCCCGAATGTATGTTCTCATGGCAGAGAACTGCTTGGACAAACATCCTGATTCTGTGGACCTAAGCTGGTTTTTATTTCCTTTCTTTATTTTTAATTTTTTCTTGAAAATCAGACCTTGTGCATCAGAGGAGGACAAAAACACGAGGTCAGCTGGAAACTCTTCATTAGTGTTCACTTTCAAAATATCTCCAACAATAACAGAGCTCCAATGGTCTTGCACGAAGTCTTCACCTATCAATATTTCAACTTTACGCTTGTTCACCTACCAAACAAGCCATAGCAGTTTGTGTTATTCATTTACTAATAATAACAACAATGGTGTTAGTGGTTAGAATGTATGGGGACTATATTTACTTTTTTTTAACATGAATCATGAATTAATGAACATAATGTATTGTCATGAGGCACAAATTCCTATTTACAAGTGTAAAGATTATGGAATATGAGAACTAAATTAATTTGGCAATTTTAAAGCCACACATGTTTATACATGCAATTGAGTTGACAATGAACATAATCAAAGAGGCGAAACAAATGGTATAGGTAACGATGTAACTATTCGTGTCTTTTTGGTTTCTTAGGAGCTTCTTGAATCTCTTCCATCTTTACAATCTTCTAAGAAATGGTTAGTTCCCTTTATGTATGCATGATAATTATTTACTAATTTTTAATTTAAATTAAACGTGAATTGATATATTAGTGGCCAAACAATTTGAAAAAACACATATCTATTCACCAAATAAAATAAAATAAACATTGGATTCATCTGAAAATGAGGAGGATGATGATAACAGTAGCACTACAAGACAAATTTTTGGAATTGAGATGCTCACCTTCATGTCGGAATGTTTACGCTTCCAGTCATCATAGCCTTCCTTAAGACCATTTAGCGCCAATACCAAAGAAAGAGGTATAACGGTGGTAGTCCAACCGGTGGATGAGAAATTTGGTATGAGTTGTAGTGATGATATAAATAAAAAATAGAGGTTGGCTGGCCGCTGAAATTGATGAAATAGGCTCTTAAACAGGAAAGTGGAGGGGCTGTATTTTGCAGTAACAATTTTGTTTTTGCAAAATCTGGAAAACAAATCTCTATTTGATTAGTAACCAAGTTTCAAGATTTAAGGATGTGAAAATGGTTTGCAAAGTTCTGTATAGATTATGAGATGAGCAGATTTTCTAGTTTTCCAGATTAGATAATCTCAAAGTTGAGATTTGTTTGGACCGTGTTTTATATGCTTTATTTATTTTTTGTTTGATTTTTTATGTTTAATTATTTGGGAAAATGGGACAAAGAGAGCAGGAAAAATAAACACCCTATGAACTTAAAGCATATGTAATATGAATTTAGGAGTTTGGAACCTACTCCTGAGCTTCCAAGGCATTGTTGCGAGAGTTTTCGGTCACGTGGACACGAACCGTCCTGTAGTTTGTTAAATCATCCACCTGCAATTTCATCTCATTAATAACTTTCCACGTCCACCCACTTAAATCGATAAAACTTCTAAATTTGTAAAATTTGAATTAATGTACAATCGAAGACAAGAAGGGTAATTGACAAGGAGTGGAGATAAGACCTTGTTATCGAACATGTTGGTGCTATTGTTGTATTCATGCAAATCGACCGATTGCTGAGGATACCCAGGCCCAGACTTCATTGGATGTAGGGAATCCCAGGGTCAAAATTTTCATTCCTTTTCAGAATCATGGTGCAGACAAAATTATTGCCCGAGCTCAAATCTGATATGAAATAAGCTTCATAACATACTCGTTGACACAATGCCTACAAAGATAGCATGCAAAGTAGGACCTTGATTTAAATTGCAAAGACGACATATCTTCTCACATCTAGTCATAGCGATCAAATATAAATAAATGAACAAACTAACATGTACTATGTAATGTTGTATCACATTGCATGTAATGCAACAGTAAACCTAGTAGATCATAATCTTGTCCCAACATATATAATGCAAGTGTGTCTGTTGTCCTCACTTTAGGGTGCCTAGACTCGCATGAAATTGTTCTTTTTATCCTTTAACTTTTAGATTTCACAAGGGGCATGGATTGATTTAATTGCATGGATTAGCCTTGAACTTAAATATGTAAAATTTGAGAATGTTGTTTCTTCTTTTGTAGAATTGGTCTAAAATCCCAACAATTATGCCGGCCAGTTTTCCCAATTTACCAAGATGTTTGTCACTCCTATATTGTCGACATTTTGGTTGGATCCTGATGCCAAGCTCATTGAATAAGGAAACATACATTAATTAGGGATGTCTGCCCTTTTAATTAAGTGGGTGGGAAGTTGGGCGTCCCTAAAACACATTAGAAACATGGAGTGATGAGTAACGTGCAAATGTGTCGGAAAAGAAAGAAAAAAGAAAGAGAGAGAAAAGGGTTTAAAGTAGCTCATATGGTGTATACATATATGCTACGTAGTTGCATTCATTTGTTCAGAGGGGAAGGAGAGAGAGTCCATAGCTGAACTATTAAAATGGGGTTCTAAAGGAGAAAAGAGATCACTTGTTGACTTTTCAAACTTCGGCGACACTAGGTGTTTTGCATCCTAATTAACTATAAAACCTAATTTTTCTCCGCCTAATTTTATAATTTGAAGCTGTGGATTAATCTTAAACCTCTGAATTTGTCCAGGTGTTTTTTTATGTGAACATTGTTTCTTGAGTCCCAAGTATTCTCTCTCACTTACACACATTTCAAACATACAAATAAGACTCCGCAAAGGGTAGTGAATCAAACTTTAACATTTTTTATTTTTTATTTTTTATTAAAGCATGTGTGTCTCATTTCTATTCTTCCATTCTTCTTTCTTCATTTCTCTCACCTATGAAACAACCCACAATATTCTCACGAATCTTATTAAGCGGTTCTATGTACGTCTTTCATATTTACGTTGGCTTTGGCCGGAGTCTTCTCTCTCTTCTTTACTTCATGTAATTTTTCTGCTTAATGACAAAAACTGCTTCTCTTTCCCCCTGGACCCTTTATAACACAAAAAAGTTACAGAGCTACATCAAAGAAACAGATCACTACAAAGAGAGAAGACGTGTTCAAAGATAAACTAGTAGCACGTGCTTGGGAAGGTGGTTACAACTCACAAATCTAGTTAAGTTGATAGAGAGAATTCCTAGAATGGTGTTAGGGATTGGTGCCCATTGGATTGGTTGAAATGAACATCCGACATAGCCAACAAATGCATTTTGATGAGAAGTTCAAATATTTTATTTTATATGGTATTTTTTCCCCAATAAATCTTCTAAAGGGTAAATTAACCCTCTTTTTGAGCTATAGAGGCACATTGTTTTTAGGTTGTTGATGTCATGGTTTTAGTCATGGTTAACTAGAATTACCTACTTCTAGTTAACTAGGACATTTTGGATATTTATATTTGTATTTTGTGTGTTGGGACTTCATTTGGTCTCACATGCCAAGTGAGGTGTCAAACCTCACTTGGGACATGGGGATGGGTTTTCCCCTTGTGAGTGTTGAGGAGGGCTCATCTTCTTGTAGTTGAGCCTCCATGAGCCTCTCCCACCTCTATAGCTCTAGGTATTGAGAGGGAGTGTGGGAGGGCTTTGTAGGGTGGATTCCTTTAGCAAAGGTGCCATTGGCTTGACTTAGTTTATGTGATTGAGTGGATTCATGAGTGGAGTGTTTCCATTATGTGTTCACTTCCATTATCACTACAAGAAGATCTCCTTATGCTTGTGAGTGCGGAGTGTAAGGGTTGTATGTTGGAGAGAGCTTGGTAGAGAGCTCTTGTGTTGCAAGGTATTGCAGGTGTTGCAAAGGAAAATCCTTGTGGCGTGGATGGATGTTAGGGTTTGAGAAGCATTACTTTGCTCTATAGAGGTGGAGAGCTTGGGAAAGAGCTCTTGCATCACAAGAGAAGCGTCTTGTGTATGGAGAAGATAGACACTAGGGTTTCAAGAGCAAGCTCTAGTTGTTCATGGTGTGAAAGAGAAGCCAAAGAGCGGCACATGCTTGGGTGGGAATAGAAGGAGTACAACAAGGGTAGCTTGAGGAGCATTGAGTAGCTTAAGAGAAACTAAGAAGTGGTTGTTCTATCCATGGTGAAATGAAGCCAAGTGGGGTTTTATTTGGTTGACAAACAAGCAAGTAAAGGCGGCGCTAGAAGGGAGTGCTTTTGCTAATTCTATGAGTTCTTGGATTGCTCTTGGTGAAGCAAGTGATTGACCAAGCAAGTGGCGCATGTGTGGAGCATACTTTCCAAGTGTGGCTTCCAATTCAAGCTTGAGGAGAGCTAGAAGGTGAAGTGAGCAAGTTCATTCCTTGTGTATGAGGTGGTGCATGTTGTGGAAGAAAAGCCAAGGAGCTTCATAGGCTAGGGCTTGAAGACAACAAAAGCAACCACTTGGAGAGCATCAAGAAGCTCAAGATGACTCCAAAGGGAAGCATGTGGGTGAGAATTCTATCCATGATGATGTGAAACCAAGCCTAGAGTATTGAAGAGCTTGGAGCACATGTGGGAGATCATTGGAGGTGGTCTTCATGAAGAAATGAGATTGTGGCTCACGACATGCATAACAACTTCAACCATACATTAGCATGTGACACGACAAGGAAGGGGGAAGGTGAAGCTCATGTATTCATTCCCTTTTTGCTTAAGTTTTGTGATGGGTGGTTGATCAAGCAAGTGATGCTTATGTGGAGCATGCTCTTTAGGGCTTGTGACTTCAAGTTTGAGAAGATGAGCTCTTGAATAGAGGTGTGGATACACATTATGATGAATGAAGAAAACACCTAGGTCAAGAGGTGGAAGTGTGTGTGACTAGCCCATGCACATGGAAGATGACATACAAAATTCAAATTCAAGCAAGGCTTGGCGCTTTTCATTGGGCACATTAGTTTGCTATGAGGTGCAAGGAGATCAAGAGGAACTTGTCAATTTGGGATGAATGCATTGCAAAGTAAGATAATGCAATCTTGCATGCATGTTAGGGGGGAAGATACCATGAAGAAGGTGTTTCTTACTATACTCTACAAACCCTAGTCTCCATACTCTTCAAGAAACTGTGTATGGGCTCCCTCTGCCCATCATACACTTTTGTGAATAGAGTATGGAACCCCTCTGCCCAACATACACTTTTGTGAACAGAGTATGGGCCCCCTCTGCCCAACATACGTTGTTGTGAACAGTGTATGGGCTCCATGTGCCCAACCATACACTTTTATTAACAGTGTATGGATACAAGTGGAGAGACTCTGCTTACCATACGTTTTCATTAAAAGTGTATGACATCTAGGGTGTATCTAAAGGAGTATTGCCTTTGGAGGATCTTTGGGGGGTCCTTTGAGGAGCTTTTGTAAGACACTTGAAGAGCTCTTGAAGGGGTGTTTGGAGGACTGTTTGGAGGACTATTGGGGGTCCTTGAAGACCAAATTTGGCAAACATTTGGAGCTTTGGAGGGCTTTGGAGGACTATTTTGGGGTCATTGGAGGCTAATATTTGGCGAGCTTAAGGAGTCTTTGGCAACTTGTCTGAAGGACTTTTTGGGGTCCTTGAGGGCCATGATTTGGCAGGCTTTGGGGGCCTTAGTGAGATTGTTTGAGAGACATCTTGAGGGCTCTTAGAGAGTTATTTGAGAGACCCTGGAAGGTAGTTATGTATGTTGGTCATGAGCAAGAGCGTTTAGAGATAGGGGGAGACTAGTGGGATGAGAGCATTCTGGGATTAGGAATTGCTTTAGTCTCTCTTCCTCGTAGTCTTCCACCCTCTATGTAGGCCAAAACCTTTCCGTAGGTGGAGGCAAGAGTCAGTCCGGGTTTGGGCTGGGGTGTCCTTGTAGGAGCGACACGGTGGAGTGTTTTTTTTTTTGTGTGGGGGAGTTACTGTCTTGATTTTCTTGTGTTTGGATCCCCCCCACACCTGCATGCTTGACTGTGCGCCATGTCAGTTTGTGTGGGCGCTTGTTTTCATAGGAGGTTGGTCCGGATTTGATCACCGGCCAATCCTAGAGCATGCTGTCAGTGGTGAGGCTGGGGTGATGACCAGTCAGACCACCATTGTTTCTCATATGGTGAGGCTGGGTTGATGACCAGTAGACCATATGAGTGCTTGCGGTGGATGCAGGTGCAGGTTTATGTTACGAACCTAGTAGTCTAAGCCATAAGCTGCATCAGGTTCTCTACCCGGTTACCTTGTGGAAAGGGGGATTAGAGACAGGTTTACAACAGGTGTGGTTGTGAGTTTTCATCACGGAGGTGCCACCGGTTGCTGAGGAGAGTGCCGGTACGAGCACCAGCGATACTAGTGGGTATACAAGACGAGGTGTGCGGTTTAGGCCACCTTCACCTTCAGTGTCTTTTGAAGAAGGTTCAGACTCAGAGTTAGGAGGATTCTCGCCGAGGGTGCAAGCCATTTCCGTGCCATTGTTGTGGGATACGATGGAGGAAATGTATGGAGCTACCAAGGGGCCACGTCGGTACTCTGGAGCTGTGGGCACCATCGAGCTTGATGATTTCATACAAGAGTTTGATAGTTGGTGTGATTTGCAGCAGATGCGCAATCCACAACTGTTTACGCCTTTTATGGCGTGGAAGGGACTGTTTCAGCACCTTGAGGGGCCGCCCATGGATGACTACCATGAGTTTAGGCGGGGACATGAGGTGGAGATTGAAGAATGGCGGGTGTATTGGTCACCTGACTATGTCTCCATCACTAGAGGCACAAGGGCAGTGGTGACACCGGCAGCTACTGCAAGCAGCAGTGGGACGTCAAGTGGAATAGGAGCTGGGAAGTCCACCCAAGCTCCTGTTGCAGCAGCAACACCCGTGCCTGCCTTTAACCCAGTTGTGGAGTTCTTCGAGGAGTTGAGGAGAAACTGTCGTGCGCATACATATCGCTACACAACTACATCGTTGTCCAAACCACACCACACATATATGCACAATAAAGTAGTCTACCACAATGATAAGAAAAGCTAAGAACACACTGTTGACACAAAACATGACAACCAAAACCATCACTCTTTATAATAGAAGTCGAGCCAGGGGCACCCCAAGCTATGGGGACTCCACCCCACAACAACCTATACTCCCATCATAAGCACACTCAGTCCTAAACGATGCAGGAGCTCGGTCGCGCAGGCTCAACTCGAGAAAGATGAGCCGCGCGACTGCCGCTCTCGTGAAGATAAGACGGACCAGGTGTCAAACTAAACTTGACACCTGATTTAACACTTGACCTAAATCCAAGTGTTAAATACAAATAACTAGTTTTATTCTAGCTGTTTTCACACTGTGCTTATTTAACTTGACAGCTGTCGTGCGCATACATATCGCTACACAACTACATCGCTGTCCAAACCACACCACACATATATGCACAATAAAGTAGTCTACCACAATCGCCCCCCTAGCTGGTGGATAGGTCCCTCTACCTCCAGATAGCTACAAGATGTAATAGCCACAGCCGTACTAAGTCCTCTATCACTGTCCCTATTGTACTCAAACTCTATAGACCAAGAGGCCGGGTACAAGAGTAGCCCCATCGTTAGTCGCCATCTTGCAATCTGTGAACTTGAGCCAGGACCTCGTGTGTTCAAGGTCTCCTAGTAGCTGGGCCTTGCGTTTCTTGTTAGCCTTCCATGGTTGTATCCACTCCCACTATCCAATGCAATGTGGACATAACCAATCCCCATCGGAACCATCTCAAGAGGTGGAGTCAAGCATCCCATATGCCAACCTCTAGAGCATCGATCACACACCAGCATGGTGGCTGCCCCTTTAGCAGACCCACACAACATGCACCTCAAACCTGCAGATACCACTGCCAGGTTTGGGTCAATCCTGCCATCGACATTCGGAAGGTGACATGGCGCACAATTACGCACATGGTCCTTCCAAGTTATGCCATCCCGACCCTCCAAGACCAAGACGCCTGAGGGCAAGACCTCTCGAACCCTCAAAATAACACGTCCTGCAGTCACATCCAGGGTCGTAGGAGCAGCAGTCTGCTGCAGATAGACATAGTCACCAGGGTTGAATCTCCGAACCCCAGGACGATAGCCCCCACCACGTATGGTAGCATACCTCAACGTATCACGGTGTTGTGCAATGGCAAGGTTCTCGAAAGCCATGGGCATGACTCTCTTGAACAACTCTGCACGCTGCTCACATGCACGTGCCCACACGTCCGGATCGTCAAGGTTAAGAACTGTAGCAGCTTCTCTGCGAATGGATGTAGGCAAATCCGGCTCTCGGCCAAAGAGAAGAAAGTATGGTGAGAAGGAGGCAAGTGATGCTTGCTTGCTGAACCTGTAGCCCATGGCTAACCAGGGTAACTGAAGGTCCCAATCTCCTAGGTGTCCCTTCTGCAAGCCATACTTGCGCAAACCCCTCTTTACTGTCTGAACAACTCTCTCTGCCAAGCCATCGGCCTCAGGATGATCCCGAGAAGTGGTGCGGTGGTCTATCAAGGCCTTGTCACACAAAGCCTGAAACTCCCCCAAGAACTCTCTCCCTTGGTCCGTGAGTACCTCAGCTGGAGCACCGAATCGGCTAAGCACACAATCCAGGAATGCATACGCAGCTCCCTCACTAGCCTTATCAGGCAATGGAACCAATTCAATCCACTTGGAGAAGTGCTCCACCATCACCAACACGTACTTGTTGTGGCGCATGGTCAGTGGCAACGGCCCTGCGAAGTCAAGACTCCACCTGTAGCCCAATCCCATGATCGGAAGAGGGTGCAATTGTGGAGTAGGGGCGTTGAATGAAGCACGCACCCTGTCACACACCATGCACCTAGCCACAAATTGTTGCACCTCTGTGTGCATACCACGCCACCAATACTGCCCCTGCAGTAGACTATGAGTGCGTCGCACCCCAAAATGCCCCAACTCCTCATGGGCATGCCGCACTAACCGTGCCCGCTGTGTTGGGTGAGGCACAATCCTCACTCGACCATCCTCCCACACTCGGAGCAGGTGTGTCCCCTCCCACCTGAACCTCTTGGCTCGTTGTAGGATCCGATCCCTCTCCTTGGCAGTCATAGTGGCTGCCGTGTCTCCACTGCGGAGGTAGTCCAACACAACTGAATCCTCATGTATATCTTTGGCGCCACCCTGCTCATTGCTGGCCTCAGGGTCCTCAGACACTTGATCTACAGTCATCCCTGTTGTAGGTCCAACCTGGCCTTCCGCTGCCAAGATACACAGAAATGCAGATGCATGCCATCCGGGCACCATCTCCTCGTCCGTCTCACCATGCCCCGAGCTCCAGTGTCATCCTGCTGGCTCGTGCATGGATTGCGACTCAACCCATCTGCATTCGATTGACCAAACCCGGTCGATGCACCACCTGAAAGTCATACTCTTGAAGGATGAGTGCCCACCGTGCAAGCTTCCCCGTAAGCTTGTCTGACTCCATCAACCACTTGAGTGGTTGGTGATCCGTGACAAGGGTGAAGAGATTGCCGTATAGATAGCACCTGAAGTGTGCCACGGCCCACACTGCAGCTAAGCATTCTCCCTCATATGAGCTATACTTAGACTCTGCAGCATTGTTCGAGCGGCTAGCATAAGCCACTACGAACTCTCTTCCCTCATCATCCACCTGTGTGAGCACCGCTCCAAGCCCCAGCATGCTCCAATCTGTATGCAGCTGAAAAGGACGCCCCCTGATAGGTCGTCTCAAGATGGGCGCCGAGGTCAACCTCGCCTTGAGCTCTTGAAAAGCTTGTTCTTGCTCATCTTCCCACTGCCACTCC
The DNA here is from genome assembly GCA_030704615.1 of Takakia lepidozioides. Classification (NCBI taxonomy): domain Eukaryota; kingdom Viridiplantae; phylum Streptophyta; class Takakiopsida; order Takakiales; family Takakiaceae; genus Takakia; species Takakia lepidozioides. Next base: position 43,560,621 of record CM060731.1, read on the forward strand.
TGGTCCACCTTGGTCAGCTTGGTTAGAGCCTTTGCAATGGCACTAAATCCCTTAACAAAACCGTCTGTAATAGTTTGCTAACCCCATGAAAGCTCGAACTCGGCTCACATCCGTGGGGCGTGGAACCTGTGCAATGGACTCTACCTTAGTCTGCTGTACCCCCAATCCTCCAGGATATATCATGTGACCCAGATACTCAATCTGGTTGTGGAAAAACTTGCACTTGCCCGGATGTAACTTCAATCCGTGCGTCCTCAAGCGCTCAAATACCCCCTGAAGGTGTCTCTCATGCTCCTCCACCGTAGCACTAAAGATGATGATGTCATCTATGTAGCACCGAGCAAACTCCACCCCTGCTAGAATCCTGTCCATGACTCTTTGAAACTCAGCGGGAGCGTTTTTTAAGCCCAAATGGTAAGAACCGCCACTGGTATAGGCAATCCTTCCCGTGCTCATTGATCCCCCAGAATGCCGTCTTTTGCTTATCCGCCTCCTTGATCGGCAACTGGTGATATCCGGATCGTAAATCCAACGTGCTAAAGACCTTGGAATGCCCAATGGCATCAAAGATCTCCTCTGGTGTTGGCATGGCATACCTATCGGACTTGGTCTGACGATTTACAGGCCGGTAATCACCGCACATACGTCTCTCCGTCCAATTGCCATAGACATCCTTCTTAGCTGGCATCACTGTGGCTGAAGCATACTCTCCACCAGAGAGCTCCACCAAACCTGCCTCCCAGAGATCTTGAGTCCTCATCTGAATCAAAGACCTCTCCATGTCACTGTATCTATAGGGTCTCCGAAAGATTGGCGTGTCAGTGGCCAACTCAATACGGATCTCTTGACCCTTCAGTGCTCCCAAGTCCTTCAAACTGAAGGCAAAGCAATTCCTGTAAGCCCTCAGGAACCGCCGTATACGTCGTCTCTCTCTCCGGTGACAATGGGTCCAATGTCAGGCTCCCAATTGTCCTCCGTAACTGCAACCTTAAGTCCAGTGGGCTTAGAGGTAGAGGACGCGTCCCGTGGTTGCTATGCTGCAACCTCTTGAGCAGTACCCCCTTCCTGCTCAGTCAATGACAAGGCCTCATCCTGCCCCATCATCTCATCATTGAGAACCTCCTCATCCCGAGAAGAATCCCCAACCTCATCCATCACAGCTGCCTTCGCTGCCAACTCCCTCTGAACCTCGAGCACCTCCCACATGTGCCATGGATGTCTACACCTCGTGGTCCTCACCGGCTCGCCCCCACTCGCTGCCTGTACCGTCTCGGTAGGCAGAGAGACCGTCAAGGGAAGTGCACTCCGCACTCTACGTTGCTCAGCCATAGCCAAGCTGACAATCCAGGTCAAGCAATTGAGATCCATTGCTTGCCCCAACACCTGACGACGTGATGCCTCAGAAAGAGAAGGCACCGCCGTGGTCCCAGGGAAAACCCCATAGCCCGCTCTCGCTCGTCGGCATTAGGCTCCACTAACTGCTGCAACTGAGCATCCCACAGGAGGCCAGGTCCACCATCCCGAAAAGCATGGGATCCTGGGAAGCTGAGCAGTGTAGGTAATGCTGCTCGTGGTTGACCCACCCTGTTGACCACTGCCAAAGGCGAACGGTCATCGTGTCTCACACGTTGAGACTGCCTTCCTGTGTCCAAAATGCCATCCACGGTGAGGTGTGCTGGCCGCTGCACCCCATCAAATGCACGCTTGAGCAGTGCGGGTGGCATCAAGTTAGTCCACCATAGTCGTGGACGATGAGCCCGTGACCCCACTGCAGCTGCATCCAGCAACACTGCTGACCCAAGCCACGACCGGACTTGATGCACACTGGCCATCACCCTGGCCCGAGAATCATCCCATCAGTGGCACATTCTCCAAGATGTATGCCGGAGATACAGCTTGATGAAGCTGCAAGTGGCGCAAAATCCGCACCATCTCCCAAAACAGACCCGTCCTCGAGTCTCGCAATCCATTGCCATGCCCGGCTGATGAATGCCCTTGGCAGGGCCAACCTGCCACTACCAGATCAATGGAGCCAACCGCTCCAAATCTGCGCCCCCAGCAACGAAATGTCTGCTGGCAAGGCTGTTGGATATCCACGAACTGCAGACACCGGCAACAACTCAGGGTACTGCTGCACCCACTGAGCAACATGGCGCAGTGAGACGCGTCGTGCAGTCTCATCCCTCTCCCACATACAGGTAACGTCGAACTCGTACACCTGCCTGCAGCACTGCAGCCAATCCAGTGCTGATCCCGCCAAACAAGTCCAGAAGGCATATGCCTTCATCCGGCCGCTGCCACACAAGAGGTGTGGTGTCCAATGGCGACAACTGAGGTGGCCCTGGTGCAATCACCGCACTCTCCTCCTCTCCTGACGGTACAAAAAGCTTCTTCCCAGCTTGTTGCACCCGTCCATCAGCAGCTTGGCTGCAAATCCTTGCTCGTACCCCACAACGGGGTGTGAGCAACCATGGCAGGCAACTCCGCCGTACCATGCATGTCATCCTGCTCTGCTGGAGGTGGCACATCCTCTGCATGGGCATTGCCTTCCAGCAACTCTCCAGGCCAACTAACTGCAGCTGTGAAGGCGGCTAGTGTTGGCATCTTGCCCCGCTGGGCAGCGCAATACCCCCAATGAATGTCACAGGGAGCTGTGCACGGCGACCATCCCCTGACTGCCATCCAGGCCTGTAGGATGCTGACTCCTCCCAGAAATCCAGGGTGAAGCCCATGGGGTATAACACTGCCCCACCAACGAGGACATCGTAAGAGACGCGTCTGTCACAATGGCCTTGCTCGCATCACTGAGCCATCTACAGGATGATTCGGCTGCAGTCTAATAGCCAACTGATGCCCGGTGTTCATGCCGAGCCTGCTCTGATCCTCCCAGAGATGTCTGTATCTGGAAAGGGCAAGGCTCCATATCCGCCTCCATGAGGCCCAAACCTGCAATAGCAGCTCTTGCCAACATCAGTGGCTGAGCTCCGAGTCCAACAAGACCCGCAGTGGCCGTTGGGTGGTACTTTTGCTGCCGGTCACTCAAAGTGAAAAAATGCCTCCTGGTTGTCTAACAAGACAACTCCAGGTGTCACCATGGCGCGCTCAAAGGCTGGCCTAGCTGGCAGCTCCGTCAACCTGGCAGCTGCAGCTTGCCAGGGCGCAGCCGTGGCAGTCTTGACCTCAAATCCGAGGATCCCTCTGCCACTACACCTTCCACTAACTCCGCAGAAGATGAAGTGACTCTCCACTCTCACAGAGGGTGCGCTAGTCTGAACACTGCAGCTGGTCTCACTCCCGGCGTCCAATCATGGTTGCCGAGAACAGTGGGGCTTGACACACAGAGGTGGCTGCCCCCAATAACACACCGGGCTGCACTAGCCTTGGCAGCAGGTGTCAGTGCTGCACGTGTAGTCTCTCCCCAATGGCATAGTAACCTCCGCCTCGGTAACAGTCGGGCGAGAACTAGGTCCATGGATGGCGTTGACACTGTCTCCGCCAAGGTGAATGACTGAGGCAGCCTCGCCTGACGGCTTGCCTCCCCACGTTGTGGATCCAATCCACCTCTGCACCTCGTGGCTCAGGAACTCGTGCTGCTCCTCGAGTCACGGCTGCAGCAGACTCCACCTGCTCTAGTGGTAGTGCTGCTCCGCACATGAATCCCATGCCTCCCATATCTCCTCCCTCAGGAGCAGGAGGTGGACCATCCCGCCTGGGAGCCGGTACCGCCTGAGCTATAGCCATGGCAGCGAGCCTCTGCTCTAGCTGCTGAAGCCGATTGGCCATGCCTTGGTCAACACCCTGACCTCCGCGTCCTTGGCCATGTGGAGCTTGCCCTTGGCCTGCACCTCGTGCCCGACCACCTCGTCCTCTCTGGGCTGGTCCACCTCGCCCCCGGCCACCATTGTTCCCTTGGAACTGGCCTGGGCGCAACTCAGGATGCAAGTCATAACACTGGGCATCTCCATGCCCATACTTGCCACAATGCCCACACTGCAACTGTGCAGGCTGTGCTTGTGCCGGCCTTCTGCCACTCTCTGGGCAATCTCTCTTGACATGGGTCCTCCACATGTCCAACATATCACCCCTGGTTGCTGTTGGCCTGCAAAAGATGCCACGGGCCTCTGCACCTGAGGTCCCCTGTAAGCTCCATGGAACTTGGGCTGGGCAACCTTGCCCCCCTGACCACGCTGTTGGGCAGTCCCTTGTGCCTGTGGGCTGACAGCTGTGCCCCGTACAGGCATGTCCTTGCCAAATCCAATTGTAACAACTCGCTCCTCCACCATGTTGAGCTCAATCCGCTCAGCCAGCAGAAACACATCTGCTAATGTGGGTTGGGCTGCTTGTAACAGGGTTGCATCTCGCACCCTTCTCTTGAGCTCCTTGTCCAGAATTCCATACCAAAACTGGATTGCCTGAGCTTCAGTAACCCCTTGGGTCACACTTATCAAGCGCCTCATACGAGTGTACGCCTCTCGCAGGCTCTCACTGGGTTTGCGCTGGAAGTCTTGCAAACTTCGCAGCTTCTCTGTCCGTACACCTTGGTAGTTCCTCCGCAACTCCTGGAAGAACTCCACCACCGGGTTGAATCTAGGCACATGTGTTGTAGTTGTGGCAGGAGGAGTAGTAGCACCTTTTGAACTGGTACCACCTGCAGAAGTACCAGCACTACTTGCTCCACTACTAGTGCTGGCAGTGGGAGCTATTGGTACTGATGCAGCTACTGGTCGCGTCGTGCCTCGAGTAATGGAGACGTAGTCAGGTGACCAATACATCCTCCACTCCTCAATCTCTGCTTCATGTCCGCCTGAACTCGTGGTAATCGTCCATAGGCGGGCCTTCCAAATGCTGGAACAGTCCCTTCCACGCCATGAATGGGGTGAATAGCTGTGGATTGCGCATCTGCTGCAAATCACACCAGCTGTCGAACTCCTGGATAAAGTCATCCAACTCGATTGTGCCCACAGCTCCAGAGTACCTACGAGGCCCCCTTGGTAGCTCCATACATCTCCTCCATGTCGTCCCACAACAATGGCGAATGAAAGTGCACACCTGTTGATTGAAGCTTCCGAGTCGGGGTGTATGACTCTGCAATAGTTGAGGGTGGCGCTGTGAAGGTGGTCTGAACCGATAACCTCGTCTTGTGAACCCACTTTCACTGTTACTGCTGTAGCCGTACCCCTCAAAACCCTTGGGAACTCCGTGATGACACTCACAATGTGCACCTCCCCCACGTGAACTATAGGGCTTAGTTACTAATTCTAATAGTGACACGGGGTGGACACCTATTGCAGTTAAGGGTGCATATCCACATGGCTCGGGGCACCTGCACCTGCATCCACAGCAAGAAATCCTATGGTTGGCTGGTCATTCAACCCAGCCTAACATAGAAGAAACACTGGTGGTCTTGCTGGTCATCACTCCAGCCTCACCACCGACAGCATACTAGGATTGACAGGTTGATCAAACCGGCCTAATCCCTATGAAAGCAAGCGCCCACACAAAACCAACATGGCGCACAGTCAAGCAGCAGGTGTTGGGGGGGATCCAAACACAAGAAATCAAAACATCAACAACCCACACCAAAATCCAGCTGCAATGCTGACCTGCAGAATATCCCAGCCCAAAACCGGACTGACTGGCCTCCACCAAGAGAGACTTTGGCAACTACGAGTACAAGGTAATGAAAATAGTACAGAGATGGAGGGAAGAATAGAGCCGCCCAAGCAAGATCTAATCCTGATCTATGCTATCAACTCCAGACTTCTCTCAAAAATGCCTCGCTCGGCATGATGGTAAGGTGTAGGAGGTATATCTATGTCCAGAAACCTGCCACTAACCTTGTCCAAGCTTACAGTAGCTCGCTCTAACCACCTCCTCCTCTTTCGCCAGGTAGAGACAAAGCAACACACTGAACTAAGAAAAACAAAGGTAGGGTCTGATAGTCTCTCAACTCGAAAGCTTTGAGACAGTTGCGGGTGTCCTCATTGCAAATGACTGCATCTCCTTCAAACAGAACAAACTTGTCCTCGCTAATGAACCCCCGCTCGTGGGTGGGCCTTGTGCAGAGCGTGTCCGGCTGCAACGCTGTCTGATTGCACAAACTGTGAGCTCCTGCTCCTCTACTCTAGTACACCACAGCCTTGTGGCTGAACACCTTGGTCCCGGGGGCTGTCTTTGGCTGTGTTCCAAGCCTAGCTTTCACCCACTTTGGTATTTCACTTACAGCTGCAGAACTGCTGGCTCCAACAGAGTTCGGACTGTCCAAAGCGATATTGAGGCCCTCAACGCCAACTACAGCAGTCTGTTGTCTACTGCTAATGCCTGACTCCCAGTATGCAATCAACTCGTCCAACTGTTCTCCACTCAAATCAGTCTAAGTTCCTTGGGAAACATAAATCTTGTCCCCTTGTGTGCACAGGCTAAGAGAAGAGACATGCCCTTCAATTACATCCTCATTTCCCCCAGCCATACAAGGAGGACATCCACAGATTTGTCTCTCAAATAGACCAGAAATTGGTTCTAGAAACAGAATTGTGGATCTTTCACGACACACTCACACTCTAAAATTCCATAGATTTTTAGCAGAGTCCCAAAAACAGAAGAAACCAGGTCTAGATAGGTAGATTTCCCCTTTCTGCAACTATCCCCTCAAAAACTGAGTCAAACGGAGCTCATTTGACAAAGATATGGCCAAAGCGGCTCTGTAACTATAATAAATGACCTTAAATAGAAACAAATACAACGAAAAATTATTTTAAATTGGTTCCCTTTGGTTCCCTGTTCCCATTTTTTTTTTTTTTTTTTTTTTTTCACTACAGTATAGTCACCGTTCCCAGGTGCCCATCGATTAATGCACCAACCAAATTGGATTCACCAACGCAATGGTGTATGCTGATGCGATACATCTGATGTCAGCCGCCTGTCCAGTACCACAGATTGGAGGAGAGTAGCAAATCACACGCCCATCTTCCCCAAAACATAGTACAATCCAGGGCTGAAGGATGCAAGTGCGACACTGCGCAGATCACATCATCTCCAAAGGGGCAACTAGCTTGTGAAAGAGATGCCTGCAAACAGGAGTTCCTGGTGGCAGCCATAACAGAAGGCCCGCTCCCTTCTTCCCATTTGCCTCGGCTAAATCACCAATCTCTTCAAACAGGGGCACCTATTATCCTCTCCCGTGTATCTACACATTCCGGAGAAAAGGGATTAGTGTTGCCACATCCCTCGACAATATACTCGATAGATTTGGTGAACCCGATGACCACCTTTGACAGGGCTCAACGCACTCATCCCAGGTAATATATTCCCATGTGTACTGTAGGTAGATGGTCATCTCAAGCTCATCGCCTTCAAAGCCCTCCTTCACAACACAGCGCTTCCCATCTGTGCAGCACTAAAGGCCTCCCAGGAACTTTCTACTAAAGGATCTCCTTTGCGGTCCACAGTCACATTGTGAAGATCACACGCCAAATCCAGTAGCTGACTGCAAATTGTTGTAGCCTCTAATTCGGGTAAAATAATAAACACAACTGGATCGCTCAGGCACTGTCGACCTTATGGCAGTACACCGGCCCGTAGCTTCTTCTCTATTTTCTACCCTCCTTTGTAAGGGTTAACACGGCACATGATAAGCTAGGGGCTGGAGAAGCAGTACTGGAATCCATCTCATGCTTTTAAAATGACGCCAACGTCAGCCCATAATTTATCACTCAGCTCCCTGCAACGGATTGTTGTCCGCTATAGCTCTGTGCCAGGTCAATAGGGATTATGGGCTAAGGTAAACCTTGTGGGCTGCAGCCATTTGTGAGGCATTTAGTGACTGGTGGGACGAGGCCCTTACACATTGTCTTCCTGTAGAGAACTTCCTCAAAACAGGTGTAAAAGATTTCAGAGAAGAGTAGAAATGAAGCAACCGGCATTCACTGCACCCTAGTTTGTTGACGGCCCCCCGTGTGTCACGGCCGTGGACATTAAGAATTCATATCGGCTCGTAGCCCTCAGCAAGCAGGGAAGGAGCTGCAGTCTCTTCAGCAAAGGGCGCGGGGATAGTTGACTTGGTGCGCCTGGTCTCCGCACCAACACCAAAGTACTGCATCAACGTCTGTCCAGCTGAGAGCTTCACGCCGGAGCCAGCAGCCTTCAAATGAGGCAGCGTGTAAGGTAGATTGAGACGAAGAGTGCTTCTTCTCCACAGATTTCAGTAGCATCTCCTTATGGGTGTCTACATCATTGCTCGGTACAGAGAACTCGTACGTGATCCAGTGGTGCAGGTACATGTTGTTCAGAGGCACAGACATACCCTTCTCGTCCACAAACTCCGCATAGCAGTCCCTAATTCCCAGATGGCCCTTCGGAGCATCCACCACGAAGTGTTTGTTCTTTACGTCTCCAAGACTAGAACAATGCGGCGTCGCTGCTGGGTGGCTGGTTGCAGCCGCATCACTAATCGAACAACTCTAGAATGCTACCACAGCCTGCCCTGAAATCACCGCTCCAGTGGTCACCCCATTGGCCGCTTCCTCATTATATCCTCTTTCTTTATTGCTGCCACTTAATCCCCATTCTCAGATATATACACAGGTTGACAAAAATCGTAACAACATCTCAAGCTTTTTGTTCTGCTCCACTCGGCACACCTAACCAGTCTAACTGTAGGCTCCCCGTGACCAAGCTACATTATAATAGTGCTTAAAAACAAAAACATCGTATCTAGCTTAACACTAGAAAACTAGATAGAGCTCATCTCTCTCGAGTGATAAGAAAAGCTAAGAACACACTGTTGACACAAAACATGACAACCAAAACCATCACTCTTTAGAATAGAAGTCGAGCCAGGGGCACCCCAAGCTATGGGGACTCCACCCCACAACAACCTATACTCCCATCATAAGCACACTCAGTCCTAAACGATGCAGGAGCTCGGTCGCGCAGGCTCAACTCGAGAAAGATGAGCCGCGCGACTGCCGCTCTCGTGAAGATAAGACGGACCAGGTATCAAACTAAACTTGACACCTGATTTAACACTTGACCTAAATCCAAGTGTTAAATACAAATAACTAGTTTTATTCTAGCTGTTTTCACACTGTGCTTATTTAACTTGACAAAACTACCAAGGGATAAGGACGGAGGGTGGCTTGGGGTGGTGAGCTTTTGGAGGGCAATAGCCATGCAGATGATAGGCCACCACCTGATGAGAACAAACAATTGGCATACAAGGCTGATTTGCTTCCTCATGTGTCTGTTCATATTCCATTGTGGGGTACAGTTAGGAATTTGCATCGAGTAACAGGCGAGTGTGTGCACCAAGCATGACAGGAGGCCTATCCATTGGTGAGTGAGGGGAGTTCAGTGATATCACCTGGACCTCCTCAGTTAGCTCCTTTGGATACAGTGCCCATTACCTGGCAACCACCTGACTCAGGGATTTGTTTGCTAGACCTGTTTGGAGGAATGAGCATTGGGCTTGCAGGAGTGTTGCAAGCTGGGATTAAAATACGCAAGTACTTGTATGTGGAGAAGGATGAGATAGCTCGGCGTATTTCTATGCGCCACATCGCCTTGCTCACACATCGGTATCCTGAGTTGCTGCCTCTCTCAGCAATTCAAGGGTATCAAAAGGCCTTGCCAGCAGACATTACCTTGCTGGGGGCGGATGATTTGGACCGGCATGGTGCCATTGACTTGGTGATAGCTGGATGGCCTTGCCAAGGACACTTTCCCGCAGGTCATGGGAACGGCTTGCATGATGCATGATCGCATTTGTTTTAGGAGATATTGAGAGTGTTGCGTGACTTGCAGACGAGGAAAGTGCAACCTCTAGCCTATATCTTGGAGAATGTTCCTCTTATGGGGGACTCTCGGGCCAGGGTTATGGCCAGTGTGCATCAGGTGCGGTCTTGGATTGGATTGGCGGTGCTATTGGATGCAGCAGCGATGGGATCACGAGCGCATCGACCTCGATTGTGGTGGACCAATCTTGCACCACCAGAGCTGCTCAAGAGAGCATACGATTCCATTCAACGGCCACCCAATTTCACAGTTGAGGGCATTTTGGACCAAGGGAGGCAACCACAGAGGGTGCGACATGATGACCGTCCACCTCTAGTAATGGTAAATCGAGTGGGGCAGCCACGTGCGGCCTTGCCTACGCTCATGAGCTTTCCCTCGTCTCATGCTTTTTGAGACAATGGTCCTGGGTTGATTTGGGACAGTGTGCTACAGCAATTGATGTAGCCCAATGCAGATGAGCGAGAGCAGGCAATGGGATTTTCCACGGGCACTACAGCTGTGCCAGCTCTGTCAGAGGCATCACGCCGACATGTGTTGGGTCAAGCAATGGATCTAAATTGCTTGACATGGGTCATTGGCTTGTGCATGGTTGAGCAACGGAGGTTGCAGATAGTGGTGGCTACTTCTGCACTCCCATTTGGTATTGTATCCCCTCTGCCAACCGGGACGATTGAGGCAGTGAGTGGGGGTGAGCACAGGATCATGGGGTGCAAACACCCATGGCAGATGTGGGATGAGATGCGCAAAGAGAGAGTCATTGGATCTCTCAAGCAGCAGTATGAGGAGTGGGGAGAGCCATACACTGAGGGTCAGTTGGAGGCCAAGGTGGCCAATATTTTTGAAGAGGTTGAGAAAGTTTCTTCCCCAGAGGATGTTCTCAAGGTGGCTATGGCGGAGCAAGTGGAGGCTACGCCACGGTTAGGGTGGGCGGATAAAGCCCAAGAGGTTACTATCTAGCAACCAAAAGATTCGTCTCCTACCTCCAAGCCTGATGTACCCAAGGTTGCAGTCACTGAGGACAATTGGGAACCAAATGTTGGACCTACAGTCACCGGAGGAGAGAGACGGAGGATCCAACAATTTCTAATGGTTTATAGAAATTGCTTTGCCTTCGGTTTGAAGGATTTGGGGAGTTTGAAGGGTCAGGAGATTCGTATTGATTTGGCAAGTGACACGCCAATCTTTTGAAGGCCGTACCGGTATAGTGACATGGAAGGTCATTGATCCAGTCACGGACAATGGAGTTGTCAGGCGGGGAGTATGCCTCGGCAATGGTGATGCCAGCTAAGAAGGATATCTATGGCAATTGGACAGAAAGAAGGATATGTGGGGACTATCGTCCTATGAACCGTCAGACTAAGTCCGATAGATATGCCATGCCAACTCCAAAGGAAATCTTTGATGCCATTAGGCATGCAAAGGTGTTTAGCACATTAGACTTGCGATCCGGTTACCACCAGTTGCCAATCAAAGAGGCTGACAAGCAAAAGACGACATTCTAGGGGATTGACCAACATGAGAAGGATTGCTTGTACCAATGGCGGTTCCTACCGTTTGGGTTGAAGAATGCTCCCACAAAATTTCAGATGGTCATGGATATGATTCTCGCGGGGCTAGACTTTGCCCGGTGTTACATTGATGACATCATCGTCTTTAGTGCTATGGTTGAGGAGCACGAGAGACACCTTCAGCTGGTGTTTGAGCGCTTGAGAGCGCATGGGTTGAAATTGCACCCTGGGAAGTGGAAGTTCTTCCACAACCAGATTGAGTATCTGGGCCACATGATATACCCTGGAGGATTGGGTGTTCAAAAGACGAAGGTGGAGGCCATTGCACACATTCCACGCCCCATAGATGTTAGCAGAGTTCGTGCTTTCATGGGGTTGGCAAACTACTATCGACGGTTTGTCAAGGGATTTAGCAGCATTGCAAAGGCTCTTACTAAGTTGACCAAGGTGGGTCAGGAGTGGCAGTGGGAGGAGGAGCAGGAGGAAGCCTTTGAGGAACTCAAGGCTCGATTGACTTCTGCACCTATTCTGAGGCGACATATTCGGGGGCGGTCTTTCCAGCTACATACGGATTGGAGTATGCTGGGGATTGGAGCAGTGCTCACACAGATGGATGATGAGGGAAGAGAGTTCGTAGTGGCATATGCTAGCCGCTCAAACAATGATGTTGAGGCGAAGTATAGTTCCTATGAAGGGGAGTATCTAGCTGCGGTATGGGCAGTGACACATTTCAGATGCTACCTCTATGGCAATCTCTTCACCCTTGTCACGGATCACCAACCATTGAAGTGGTTGATGGAGTCAGACAAGCTTACAGGGAAGCTTGCACGGTGGGCACTTATGCTTCAAGAATACGACTTTCAGGTGGTGTATCGAGCCGGTATTGTCAATCGGGATGTAGATGGATTGAGTCGTAACCCATGCACGAGCGAGCATGATGATACTGGAGCTCGGTGGCATGGTGAGACGGATGAGGAGATGGTGCTAGGATGACATGCATCTGCCTTTTTTGTGCATCCTAGCAATGGGAGCTCAAGCTGGTCCATCCCATAGCATTGGTCATGTAGATGGTGTGCATGCTGATCCGGAGATCAGTGAGGAGCTTGGTGGTGCTAAGGATGTGCATGAAGATGCAGTAGTGTTGGCCTACCTTCATACTAGAGAGACAGCAGTCAGTGTGACTGCTAAGGAGAAAGATCGAATCCTACAACGAGCCAAGAGGTTCAAGTGGGAGGGGACTCACCTATTCCGAGTATGGGAGGATGGACGAGTGAGGATTGTGCCTTATCCAACACAACGAGCGCGATTGGTACGCCATGCCCATGAGGAGTTGGGACATTTTGGGGTGCGGCGCACTCATAGTTTGCTGCAAGGACAATACTGGTGGCGGGGCATGCACACGGATGTGTAACAGTTAGTGGCAAGGTGCATGGTGTGTGATAGAGTGCGAGGTTCTTTCAATGCACCTACTCCACAATTGCATCCTTTACCCATTATGGGTTTGGGCTATCGTTGGAGTCTTGACTTCGCAGGCCCATTGCCACTAACGACTCGCCATAACAAGTATGTGCTGGTGATGGTGGAACATTTCTCCAAGTGGATTGAACTGGTGGCATTGCTTGACAAGGCAAGTGAGGGGGCTGCGTATGCATTCTTAGATCGAATGCTTAGCCAATTTGGTGCTCCAGCCGAGGTACTCACGGACCATGGGAGAGAGTTCTTGGGGGAGTTTCAGGCTTTGTGTGAGCAAGCCTTGATAGATCACTGCACTATTTCTCGGGATCATCCCGAGGCTGATGGCCTGGCAGAGAGGGTTGTACAAACAGTCAAGCGAGGCTTACGCAAATATGGCTTGCAGAAGGGACACTTAGGAGATTGGGACCTTCAGTTACCTTGGTTGGCCATGGGCTACAGGTTTAGCAACACAAGCATCACTTGCCTCGTTCTCGCCTTATTTCCTTCTCTTTGGCCGAGAGCCAGATTTGCCTGCATCTATTCGCAGGGAGACTGCAGTAGTTCTCAACCTTGATGATCCGGATGTGTAGATACAAGCATGTGCCCAACGGGCAGAGTTGTTCAAGAGAGTCATGCCTATGGCTTTTGAGAACCTTGCTATTGCCCAACACCGAGACACATTGAGGTACGCCACTATACGTGGAGGGGGATATCGGCCAGGTGTTCGGCGTTTCCACCCTGGGGACTATGGATATCTGCAGCAAGACAGCGCCTACGACTTTGGATGTCACAGCAGGGCGTGTGGGTCCGGGAGGTGTTGCCTTCAGGAATATTGATTCTGGAGGGTCGAGATGGCATGGTATAGAAGGACCATGTGCGCAATTGTGCGCCATGTCACCTTCCACATGTGGATGGGATGATAGATCCCAACCTTGCAGTGGTACCTGCAGGGTTGCGTTGCATGCTATGTGGGCATGTTGGTGGTGCCGCGACCATGTTGGTGTGTGACAAATGCTCAAGGGGGTGGCACATGGGATGCTTGACACCGCCACTTGAGAAGGTTCCTAGTGGAGAATGGTTATGTCCACGATGCCTTGGACATAGGTAGTGGGCATGACAATGGTGGAATTGACAAGTGATCCAAGGTCTAGCTGATGGGAGCTCAACGCCATAGATACTTAATTGAAGATCATGGATTGCAGGAAGGCGAGTAACGATGGGGCTACTTTTGCACCCGGCCTCTTGATCTATTGACTTTAGATACTGGGACATGTGCGATTGAAAGACCAAACGATGATGTTATTGAGATGGATACTTGTCAGCTACCCGGTGTTAGAGGGACCTAATCACCAGCTAGGGGGGCGATTGTGGCATAGCTTTCTAGGATTGTGTGCTTAGAATGTATGGTGACAACGATGTATGTTGTGGCACGATGTTTAGGTGCACGACAGCTGTCATGGTTTTAGTCATGGTTAACTAGAATTACCTACTTCTATTTAACTAGGACATTTTGGATATTTATATTTGTATTTTGTGTGTTGGGACTTCATTTGGTCTCACATGCAAAGTGAGGTGTCAAACCTCACTTGGGACATGGGGATGGGTTTCCCCTTGTGAGTGTTGAGGAGGGCTCATCTTCTTGTAGTTGAGCCTCTATGAGCCTCTCCCACCTCCATAGCTCTAGGTATTGAGAGGGAGTGTGGTGAGGGCTTTATAGGGTGGATTCATTTAGCAAAGGTGCCCTTGGCTTGACTTAGTTTATGTGATTGAGTGGATTCATGAGTGGAGTGTTTCCATTGTATGTTCACTTCCGTTATCATTGTGGCATAGCTTTCTAGGATTGTGTGCTTAGAATGTATGGTGGACAACGATGTATGTTGTGGCACGATGCTTAGGTGCACGACATTGAGAACTGTATCTTCTAGTGTTGTGCGGGTCCGGGTTTTGGCCCCGGGTACCCGGCGGGTCCAAGTCCGGATTACCCGGACCCATGTAATCTCAAAAAACCCGAACCCGGACCCAGACCCGCTTGCTAGGTCCATAACCCGTTAAACCTGCTACCCGTGGGCCAATATAGCGGGTCAGGGTCCGGGTTTTAAATTTTAAGAAATAAATAAATAAATATGTATGTAGAAATTGTTTAAAAATAGTAATATGTGACATTTATCTGACATTTAGATATTTAAATATGAAAGAAAGAAAAAATTCTTTTTTTCTAATTTATTTAATCAATTAATCAGGACCCGGATCCGAACCCGTCAAATTCTTCCAGCAACTACCCGGACCCGGACTCGACTCAACATTCAAAAACCCGGACCCGAACCCGGATCCGGATTTTCCAAATTTCAGAAACTCGGATCTGAACCCGGAGTAGGCTCCAAAAAATCACCAGTACCCGGACCCAGCGGGTTCCTTAAAAAGGCATAACTTGCACAACACTGGTATCTTCCTATGGAGTTTGTCGAGCCTCCGCTGGAATAATCAATTACTTTTAAAAATGCGGTTCGATAATCTCCAGAATTTCTGTAATTCCGCCAGTTATCATATAAAAGTACATGAATTATGTAAATTTGTGGGTAGTCTAGACTCTAATATTGAGTTTTTATCTACATAATTGGAAACACCTCAAGACTTCTAGGAAATGATGAAATCCTGTAAGACTTTATTTACAACATGCACAATGGGTGAATATACATAGGATGAAAAGTTCCCAAAAGAGGGGGAGGAACAAGAAGTAGGAGGATAAAACAAAAACTATAATAAGCTACTCAACCAAAACGACCCTCCTAGCCAACAGCCTGGAGGAGATCAGACAAAGAGATAGGCAAAATGTTAGGCATAGGCGGAAGATAAGATGATGCTTAGCCAGCCACATCAGCCCGATGCAAAATAGATATGGTTTGTGCTCTGTGAAGGGCAATTGAAACACGCTGTCGATAGTATACCACAAGGACGGAGGCATGCGGAATGCCAATGGACCTACTTTGCGCTGCATGATGTGCACATGTCCGAAGGAAATCGTTGAAGTGCCTATGCAAGGAGCCAAACATCTCGACCGCCAGCGGAAGAAATCCGTTTGTGAGGTGACGATCTCTGTAGTCGCGCTCCTTGGCCTGAGATGCAACAGTGGCTGCCGTGCCCGGTGAGCTAGCTGTGTGGGGTAGCAGATCCCCTCGAGTGGGGTCAGCGAGAATGACATCCACAAGGGTACGCAAACCATCTCTAGAGAGAACGATGTCGACACGTCGACGCATAGAGCGGGACATGAGCATGGGCCGTAGATAAGGGTGCTCACGCAATACATGATACCCAGCCTCTCGAAGGACAAAAGTCGTCGTGTCGCAAGCCACATCTGTCATCATGAGACGGGGTGCACTCGCCACCGCATGGGCATCGGATCGATGGGCTGACGACGGACGCACCGTTGAAGGCCCAATACCGCAGGATGAGGCAAACCAAGTCGAAGGCGGAGCGCAGTAGTGAAAATAAGGGATAAGAGGCGGAAAGGTGCGATAGTGGGTCGTGCTGCCAACCACGCACCTGCTCCAGGTCATGTGCATGAGAGAAGTCGGCCCCGATGCAAATCGGAAGAAGCACTTGAGAGCATGCCGAAAAAAGAATGACGGTGCACGCGCTCGAAAATGGTTTCCTGAAGATGATCGAGGCCTTGAGCAACCAGTTGCTCAAATGGTGGGAGACATGCTCGCGCCGGTGCCGGAAGAAGATCATGTGCAGAGTGGAGATGCTGCTGGAAGGATAAATTAATGCCACTATCGACATGCGTAACGGCATCCTGCATAAGGATGGGACAATGGTCGCAAAGAAATTGTGAAGCGAGGGCTGGCGCAATCAATGCCTAACTGCTGAAGAATGTCAACGGGGCCGTAGTGACGGTGGACGAAAATCTCCCGAAAATAGTCGTCATGGTAGAATCAAACCCATATATTAAGAGATGTAGGAAATGATAAATCTATGCTGGGTGGAACAGTGCACAAGAGATAGGAGGGACGCTGAAGGAAGCATTTGGTCAAGATTCCTATCCTACCTACACATCTCCGAGCCTAGGAAAAAGATCTGTGTGGGTGGCATCTTGGTCGAGTACATCCTCCAAGAAGAACGAAGTGAACTGGGTGTTGCCAAAGGTGACATCCAAGATTGTGATGCCATTGACCGGGGCAATGAAAAATCAGCAGGAGGATCGGACGGAGACCACACTGCACATTTGCGAGGTTGTCTTGAAAGGCCCATGGTGTGGAGTTGGGTGACAAAATGATGGTAAGCTAGAAGCACATGCGAGGCTAGTCCTACGATGTGTGTGTCGCTACTACCGAGGGAAAAAGACAAGATGAGTATACTTGTGCGGAAGCCGTGAGAGCACGGACGTAAGCCATGGCAACAGAGGTCATCTTAAAGGGTCGCCTTGGCGGGTCCCAACCTCTGATTGAATAATGCGAGAATGATGACTGTAATAGAGATGAGTGGCGGAGGCATGAATAATCAAACAAATGGAATGAGGTGGTGGAAATCTCCCTTGGCTGAACGGAGTTCCTGAAAAATAGCCGACCGTGACACAATGTTGACAGCGTTGGTGACGTCGACCTTAAACCACTGCCTCACAACCTCTTGGAATGATGACCCCGGAACTGGTGGGGAAAGAGGTGGGCGGAGAATGTGTCTCGAAACTGAAGGCAAAGTGAGCGGCTGACAAGGTGGTAAAGAACCTCTCCAACTGGGATGGGGTGGATACCAGGACCTGAGGGTTTGCTCGTAGCCAACAACCCCAAGGAGACGAGCCACTAAAGCAGACATACGTCCAGCAACAATAAACGAGCAGACCTGAAATAGCTGAGAGAAGGTACTGGCAGAGTCATGTGGAGGGAAGAAATCGTGTAAGTGCTCATACAAGAGACTGGAAGGACCTGCCGCAATTGCAAGATGGGGATTGTGCGTGAAGGTCTGACTGAAGACCTCCTGATCTAGCTCGAGATCTTGGTCTGGCTCGAAGTCCTCGACAAAAAACGGAAGAATATCCTCAGCTGATAGGTGAGGGCTTCGAGGGCAGTAACAGTATCCGCTGATGGAGGCGCTGGTGTGAAGGGTGCCAAGGACCTGGTCGCGCGTGAGTATTTGCCAACGCGGCCTAACATGAAACTATGTCGAAGTCACTAGCGAGCCGATGAGGGTGGCTGCATGGAGGAAGCCGGAGGGATGCGCGCCGCAAGAGCTTGTGCTCGTAACTGATGCTCATCTTGAAGACTCTCCCAATCTCCATATAAGAAACGGCGAAGCCGGATGCGCTCTCTCTGTGACCTGACATATAACCACCGCGAGGGGGAAAAACCAAACACCACTGAGGAAATAACAAAAAAAGATACCACACTGGTATATGAGCAGGATCACAAGCCAGCCTGTCTAAGGGCAGACGGAGTGCCAGTTGGACCTCATGACGCAGTGCGATCGGGATCCTTATATAAAGACGACGCCTTGGGAGTCCTAACTGAAATGTGCCCAATACATCTAGAGTTGAAAGCCAATGCCATGCATAGGCAGGAGGTGGAGCGTGCAATACACTGGGCTGAAATGAAGGAGTACCATCTATGTGGGACTGATGAATAGACGCACACGTTGTGCTGATATCGCGCAAGCCCTCTGATGCGCACAAAAAAGTGACCGCAAGACGGGTACGGGGTACGGCAGCTGCTGTTGGGGGAAGAGTGACAGGGTCGTCGATGCAGGATGCACAACTGGAGAAGATGACGTGTGAAGAGGCGTAAGAGTACTCTAGCCCTGGGGCCTTCCAATAGGGGCAGTCGCGGCCGTGTCGAACACCTCGTTGCTTTTGGGAGCCAACTGACAGAGATGGTGGAGTAGGCCGTAAGGTGGTTGTGAGAGGGCTGAAGTTGGCTGCGTGGACGACATATCAGCTGAACAAGTCGAGGGGACGAGCCCAACAAGGGCTCGTCCTCCTGGCTGGTGTGGGCCCACTGTTGCACAACTCCTTCATTATCGATGACTTTGCTTTGGACTTAAGTTATCACAGTTTAATGGTTCTTCTTGTTGACACGTCTCTGGTTGGTTGGGTAGATTGCATTATTGGGAACTTGGAGAACTCTAAGGTGAAGTTTGTGGCATTTTGGGAAAACATTGGTCGATCAGTGGAAGAAGAAGATTGTTGAACAATAGCTTATATTCAAGAGTAATCAAAAGCCAATGCCCTGGACCACCTTAATTCACTACCTACTTCTAAGATTTCTAAAATGTATTTCTCAATAGGGTAAGGCTGATGAGAAAGCATCACATTCGTAAATATATTCTCTCCTGGCCCTTCTCCATATCCATACTTGCATCAAGTTGATGCTAGCATGATGACATACTTGACAAGGGTTATCTAACCAAAAGGTTGATTGAGCATAGTCTCAAGAGTGAGCCTCTTCGACTGTCTCATCCCTGGGTATATGCATTACAATTCCGGAAACTGAGAACTACACAATTCAATTTCACATACTTACATGGGTCCTATCACATTGACTAGCTGTCAATCCTATATACACAAGTTCTGTTCTATAAACCTGTTCTCAACAATTTGGAGAAATATCAATGAGATTACGCAACTGTGAATGAGTAGACAAGTACACAACCACAGGGAGAGGGACAGAGAGATGGCGGGAGAGAGAGAGAGAGAGAGAGAGAAAAGTGCACCATCCCTATCCCCAAGTATTAAGATGGCAAAGACAACAGCTGCTTCTCCAACCGTTTTGCCGCACGAAGCAAATCCAATGCCTCTGCCTGCCGGCCCGCACGCTTGAGCTCCACTGCGCGCACTTTCTCTCCCCTTATCTTCTCTTCCAGCAGCCGTCTCTCTTCATTTACCCCCATAGAATTTGAGGATGCCGCTGGCCCCATATGCGACCCTCCAGTGCTCCTAGTGCTAACCCCCATGCCCAAAGGCTGCTGCTTGGTTGGCTGAAGGAAGGTTTGGCCCTGCATGTTCATACGTGCTCCAGTCCCTGTTCCTTGGTTTCCTTTACCAAGATCCCCATCTTTAAATCCTATCCCTTTAAGAGCCGATAAGAGCTGTGGGTCCAGGAGATCCTCAACTCCTGCTACTCCAACATCATCCTTCCCCCCATGTTCCCCCCCTGCATCCAACTCTTCCATTTGTTTCTCCAGTGATTTCGCCAATTCAAACTCTACATCAGCTTCGTCAGTTTTACCCTCCCGTCTTAAGCCCAATGCTTTTCGCTTGTGGGCGAGGGACTCCTGCTGCAGCTTCATTCGGTCTTTCCCTTGCCGGACTTGTTGCTGCATTAACTCCTTGTGAGTAAGCCCCTTGGCCATGCCAGATGGTGGACTGGTCTTGGTTGTCTTTGTCACATCAGCTCTTCCTGGAGTGGATGTGTGGGAAGATACAGTATCCTCCGGATGGGCTGGTACCCGAGCAGGCTCAATTATATTACCTGCAGTGATTTCTTTCCAGCGTAAGGACTACTGATAAAGCTGCTTGGTACAGTAGGACACAGGTGCATAAACGACCATTCTCAGCACATAGCTTTGCATTGCTCTACAGGGAGCCAATGATTGACACAACGACTGACTACAATGTTTTGAGTCATACTACACTGATGAACAATGAGGGGGCAGGGAAACATCTAAGGTGACAGAAGAAGCACAGGAAAAGGATGTTGAGCCTCTCTGCCTCCTTTCACAGCAGATTGCAACTGAAGCTCAACCAAGCTTGCCAGACAAAAGACAGCAATGCTTGACAGTTGTGAAATTGCACTAGTGTAACCTTCATGAAAGAAAGCATTTCATAGATTACCTGTCGCACGCACAGTGCCTGCAGAATTTGCAACTGAACTAACGGCTGTTCCTCCAGCGGATCGAAGCTCCTCTGTGACTAGTGAAACCTGGTTAGGGACAGCTTGGCCACCAGACTCTTGCTGCTCCAACTGCCTCTCCAGCAGCTTGGCTTGTCTCAGTTCCTCCCTTGCCTCTAACTGCTTACCTTCATGCTTTAAAGCAAGCGCCTTGCGCTTATGTGCCAAAATTGACTGCTTTAAGCTTGCCTCTGATGGGTCAGAAGATGGCTCTTGGACTGGTGTGCCGGAGACAGCTCCTCCAGATCTTTCAACCTTCTCTGCTAGTTTACTGTGGGGCTGAGTTATGGAAGCACTTTCCAACTTTCTTTGAGCAGGTGGAGGGGTAGGAAATGTCCGCACCTTCCCTCTACTCTCTGCCTTATTCTCGGTTTGCCCTCTTGCAGTCACTGGTTTCTTGTCACTCAAACCTTTGGCAGGTCCCCATCCAAGGCCCTGACGAGCAGACATTAGGTCAGGGTCAAAAGCATCTTCAACTACCACCTCATTAGTTTCATCGCCAAAAATTGTATTCGGGGATTTCACACCACCCAGGATATTGGCCTCAGACTTCTCACCATCAAACTTCTCAGTCTGGCTTGGCTTCCAAGCGTCACCAGTAAGCAAGTCCAAAAATCCAGCATGCCAGAAATGTACAGGCTTCTGAGAGGCAGCTGTCTTCTCCCTGGGATGATGGGAAAGGGGAGGTGCAAAATCTACCGCCAATCCTATCTCACCATACTCATCCTCAAAAGGGTTTTCCTCTTCTTTCACATTCAACTCACTTTGCTTGTCTATCTTTTGAGTACTTATTGGCACATCTGGGAGTCTTTTCTTCATTTGCCAAATAGGAATGTCCCAATCCAACTCTTGCAACCCCATTGCAAACGGATCTTTGTTTTCTGACAAGACGGTGTCAGATTTCTTCTCGAGCTGCATTGGCCTAGATGACAGATTGCTTGTAGACAAACTTGGAGTGGCGCCTTCTGGCCTTCTTTGAGTGGGGTATTGGACTGACAATGCATTCTCCCTCCTACTCTTCTCCTTTGTCTCTCTTGCAGTTGTTAATGTCTCATCAGTCATAGCCTTGGTGGGAGGTCCCAATCCAAGGCCCTGGAGAGCAGACATTAAATCTGTGTCAAAAGCATCTTCAACAGTTGCCTCATTGATGTCATCACCAGCCATTTGGTGCTGTTCAACCTGGGTCTGAACTGCCAAGGATGGTAGTTCTGTGTGAACTGACTGGCTTACCACTTTAGCAGATGCCAACTTAGCAGGTGGGGAGGTTTCTTGCTCCCCCTGCCACCCCATAGCTTGCAAGGCAGCAAGCAGGTCAGGGTCTTGCATATCATCCTCAGTAACATCCACCTCCTCCACAGGTTCCTCGTCCAAAAATAATGGTGAGGCCGATTCACTCCCTTGCCCAGCACCAGAAGGAGGCACGGCCACGGGATACCCCTTCTGTGCAGCTGCTGTGTGGAACTGATGCACACTTGATGGGTTGTTAGGTTGCTGTATACTTTCTAGCTCCTCCATCTGGCGTTCGAGAACTTTTGCCTCCCGGAGTTCTGCCCGGGCCTCATCAATTTTACCCTCACGTTTCAACACCAGTGCGCGCCTCTTCCGGCCCAACAACTCCTGTTGCAACAGTGACTTACTACTCCTAATTGCAGGGTTTGGTGTTGTGGGAGGAAATGCTGTTATTGCGGCTACCTTGGGTAAGCTTACCTTGGGCATAGTTTCCTCCTTTGCCATCTCAAGACTCGGGGGCTTTTTGTCCACAACGATATCTTCTGTCCAACCGACTGCAGAAAGGGCCGCTGCGAAATCTGGATCTGTGTCAGTAACATGTCCAGTCTCGCCCTCCCCATCACTTTCTTCATCAAATACAGCTCCCTCAGAAAGTGCTTGGGAACTATGTCGTAATACCCGACTCTCCATCAGTATTGAAGGCGTCTTTTCTTGATGCTGCAAGTCTGCCAAAGAGAAAGAAGGATCAACGTCATTCGCTGAAGAAAAGCTGAAAATATCATTAAAGCAATTAGATGAAGCAATCAAATATTTATCAAAGAGAAGCCACTGATCTACTGTTTGTCACCAAAGGAACTTTACATGTCCCAATTTTGTCCATAAACATTCACTGACTCATCCTAGCTGCTTTACACAAGGGACCAAAGAGCTGCATAAAGCGTACAAAGACTCACTGCAGCCAGGATGTGAAAGCCCACAGGAAATTGTCAGCAGCATGACCACTCCACTTCCACTCTCTCGGCATGACCACTTGGCACCATCTGCTTAGTCGCTGGTTACCCAATTTGCATATTCTCATGGTTTAACAGTATGGTATAACATGTGAACAGTGTTTGGGCTCCGTAGGGGCTTACCATCACCCTCTTTATCTTGGTAGAGTCAGTTGACAGTTACCTGCCTGCAGCACTTGCAGCTGCTGCTCCAGCACCTTAGCCTGCCGGAGCTCTTCCCGGGCCTCAGCTAGCCTGCCCTCCCGCTTCATAGCCAGAGCTGCTCGCTTAATGGAGAGAATCTCCTGTTGAAGAGAAGCCTTCTCAAGTGGGGTAGGCGTGGCAGCAGCCACCAGGGCATGGTGTGTGGGGTCCTCCTCTGCAAATCCCATCGCTCGAAGGGTCGCCACCATTTCTGGGTCTTGCATATCCTGATCGGTAACATCCACTTGGTCATCTCCATCATCAAACGTCACTTCCACTCCCAGGATGGCCAAAGGAACGCTTCCAAATTGGACGCCATCTTTGACACTTTCAACTTCTTCCAGTTTTTTTTCCAGCTCTCTAGCCCCCCTGAGCTCTGCTTGAGCTTCTGCGACTTTTCCTTCACGCTTCAAAGTCAGTGCTTTCCTCTTACGAACTAAGATCTGGTTGCGCAAACTGGGCTCATCAATCGGGGTGACTTGGGGAGCTTTGTTGGAGCTAATGCTGGTACGCTCCATGGCTGCAGCTTCTTCCTCCCATCCCATGGCTCTCAAAGCTGCTACCATCTCAGGGTCCTGCATATCTGATTCACTCACCTACATACACAAACAATCTTAAAACTTGATAGCATTCACTGGCATGATAAGTTCTAACTGGTATAAGATTGACTATCAAGCCTAAACAAGCAATTGCATGTATGTTAGTCATGTTTGACATGACACGTCAATCAACAGGAACACTTCTTTCACATGGGGGATAGAGCAAGCCAAAAGAAAAGACAGTGAACACAGGTACAAGAGAGGGTTTACCTCCACATGGGAGTCCTCGTCATCATCACCTATATTCAACAATCCCTCTGGCAATGCCTCAGGGTGTTCTTGACCTTTTTGTTTACCCTTCAACTTCTCCTCCTTCTCGAGGCCCCGAATCAGAGCAGCAATCTCATCCTCATCGTCATCCTCTTCATCAGCACCTCCGACCAACTCCATTTCTGCAGCCTGTCTCTCAAGTATCTTGGCCTTCTTCAACTCTTCTTTAGCCTCAGCCATTTTCCCCTCACGTTTGAGCGCAAGTGCTTTCCGCTTGTGAGCCAGAATTTGCATTGCTGTTGGACCTCCCACTCCTGCAACATGCCCATAGTCAAGTCAGATTATTGTACACCGTGTTCCATATCAGTAATGCGTGTGTGCATCCCCATGTATATTAGAGAGGCAGAAAAAAAGAAATATCCGATGTCCATGGGAGGCCCAAAGGACCCAAGACAGAGAGGAGGGGGCAAACACCTGAAACTCGATCTGCTGAAGCTTGGGCCCGTTTGGGAATAGAATCACTGCTCACATCTGCCAATAAGTCCTCCATCCCACCTGTCCCACCTTGTTTCTTATCTGATTCATGAAGGTCTGTATCAGTCCATCCAAGTTCCTTCAATTCTTTAAGTAGGTCATCTTTTTCACTGGATCCCCCATCTTTGGTGGGTTTTTTACCCTTGACCAGATCCCGTGAAGTTCTCTTGTTTTCTGGACTCTGGCTAGCAAACTCCTCCTGCTGCCTGCCTGAGCCTCTGTAGTCTCCATCTGGAGAGTATGGGGTAGCAGCACTCGTAGTAGGAGTGACTTTGTGGTGGGTCGATGCTGCAGCAGCTGCATGCCGCTGGCTGCGCTTGAGAGAGAGCTCCAAAGCCTCTGCCTGCCGCTCCATTTCCTTCCCTCGTTTGTAAGCTTTTAAGGCTTCATCCCCTTTCCCCTCTCTTTTCAACACCAAGTATTTTTTTTTCTCCTCTTGCGCCAGCTGGTGCAGTTTCTCTGGCGAGATAGGTTCTGTCTGTTTTTGATCCAGGCCTCCTGGTGACCCATGGCTCTCCCTTGAGGAACCCTCATTTGTTTTCAAACTGGCATTTTCATTCCCCTGTACAGGATGTTAACTCGAATGGATTCAAGTTCAGAGACCATAACCATTGCTGAACAAGTAAGACTTTACAGTTCAAACAAATCCTGAGAAGTGAGTGCTTCTGCTTTGGACTAAAATGGAACTCCGTCTGGAGGAGCTCGTGTTGACAGTAGGTCCTCTAGTGACTCAACTATGTATACTCAAACTCATGCCATTTCAGGGAAAGCGGGAACCTGCCACAATACTGGATGTCTGGTTTTTCCACATGGTGCGCCAAGAGTTCCCCAATGACACCCTACTCCTAAGAACCACCAATCTCAATCCATGAAAATGTACAGTTTAAAGGAGCATAGTGCTTTGCTAGATTGCATCAGAATGAGTACAGCGATGAATGCTTTCTGCTGTTGAACACATTTGAGAGACAGCATCTAAAGCACAGCGCACAGGAGATACCCATTGGGTTGTGGCCTGAAACAGATGTGACGACCAAAACCAAACACACAGAAGGGACTGACCTGGCTTGAACTGGATCCTAGATCCTGGGCTTCACCATCTTCATCGGCAATGCTGTCTAATACTCCATCCACAGTTAAGCTGTGAGAGATCCCATCGTCCCCAAGTAGCTGCTTGAGCACTAAGTCTTCCTCAAGATTGTTGCTTGATCTTGATCCACCTGTCCCATTGTCTTCCACCAGTGAGAAATGTAACGTTTGAAATTGGGTCTGAACAAGGCCATATATAAACCTCTTGTATGAGTGTGCCAAGTGGAGAACAAGACCATTCCAGAACAATCCACTGCGAGTTATGGCCACACATTCATAAGGACAGACTGCCTCATGCAGGTAAGCTCTTACGCATCCTGTTTGCCTCTGTCAGATAGAGACTAATGCAACATTTGGGGGTGATTTGTTTGTGGTTTTGCTGTACTGTTGTCATATGGTCCCATGATGTGATTTTTTCTATTTTCTTTCTTTTCCTTCCCTCTTTTCCCTCTCCTTAGGTGTGATTTCCCATGATTTCTTTCTTTCTAAAGCTTTTCTCTCTTTATGATTTCATAAGACGCTACTGGAGAGCCCCTCGCAAAGGTAGTACCTATTCCCTATGTTTCCGTCCAAACTGGGCGCAGGGTCTATGGCCACAAGGCTATGGCAAACAAAGTCTTATGAGTACATTTCTCTCTCCCACTCTCTTGGACATAATCATTTTCTTTTTTCTTTCCCTCTGGCTCAAATCTTACATGATGAACAAAAGTGAAGGAGAAACAAATGTCAAACATGCATAAAAGTCAAGATGTAAGATAGTCAACCTTTTGATCCCTTGCTTTTGTAGCCATGGCGTAGCTCAAAACGGGCAGCATCATCAATCTTTTTACAGGGCTCACATATGCGCACAAGGCCATCACCTTGTCCTCTCAGGACTTGACGCTGCTGAGTGCAATTGTTGCAAAAGAGCCCCCCACATCTGCGACAATGGTGCTATACCCGCCCTCCATGTCACCCCACTTTGACCCAATTTGGATAGAGAAAAAGAAGACAGAACAAAATCAAATTGACAAATGTGGAAATGACAAAAGGGCTCCTCTCTCGGAGTAGGGTATCTGCGTGTGCATGAGAAAGACTTCGATAGAGATAGATAGCTAGATAGAGAGACAAATGGGAGTAGGGAGATCTGTGTGTGCATGAGAAAGAGATAGATAGAATGTACTCATAAGACGTCATTTGCGGTAGCCTTGTGGCCATAGACCCCGCGCCCAGTTTGGGCGAAACGGAACAGACACTACCTTTGAGAGGGGTTTACTCCGGTAGTGGGACTAGATCAATCTGCTGTGCATGGGCTGCGCAGCAATTAGACCCCAACTGGGCCAGGGCTTTAAGCTTGGCCTCAAGATTTGAAAGTTGGTGAACAGAGGAGCAGGGACTATGTTCTTGATGGTCCTGCCGAGGGTCACTCTCTGATGGATAAATAGAGATAGATACAGAAGAGAGAGAAAAAGATGCACTGGTTAGAGAAAAATGCTGGAAGCTTGGCTTATAGGGACATTGCCCAATTTGATGCTAAATAGAGAGAATGTACTCATTCGATACTAATTTGACGGATACGTAGGGATGAATAGAGGAATTGAGATATGTATCTGCTCAGCAACACAAAGGTACGATCTACATCAGAGAACAGAGATGTACTTTTCGATTGATAAAGGAGAAAGCCGAAGAGCAGCCCTGGCAGTGGGAAGCGTCCACCACCCAACTATGGCCTCGCGCTGACGGCTTGGGCGGCAACCCCACCTTCTCCAACATCTCCTTCCTCACACATGCAGCCCCTGTGTTTGTGTATGTATGTTGATGTGATAGAGAATCACGCCCCGTGTAGAGTAGACCACTCTCCTTTTCAAGTCACAAAACCTGCCCAACGAGGGAGAAAGAGAGCGAGAGAGGAAGAGCATTGGTAATTTGACCTGCACCACATAGTCAAATACAACCCACATTCATCCCCATTGGCAAACTGATTATTGACCCACACAAACACCCTCATTCCATCAACATTTGCAGAAAATGAACGCACAATCTTTTAGGAAGGAAGGACATCATGATATCCAATTATGACAAATTCCTTGTCTTGGCAGTCTGATGAGTAACAGCAGCTCAGAGTAGGGTGGTTGACATTGTTCCTTTGTCAATCAAAGATGCTTCAAGCTTTGGTGGTGCAGCCTGTTTGTGCAAGGTTATTATTATAGATGCTCGTATCGTTTTTGCGACAATCCCAAGAGTACAAAACTGCAGACATAAGAGCAGAGGATGTTGACATCCACCATGCAAATGTGGTAGCATCGAGGATGCTCGAAGAGTTGTCAACAACTTTGCTGTGCTGAAATGTGGTTGTCTCAGGAGCTTGAAAAATGCAGGATATGTTCAGCTTGGGTATTGAGGGGTCACTCATCCTAAGGTCAAGAATGGTCTTCACCTAATCAAATCTTACCTGCAATTTCCATGGCCAAGCTTTGTGAAAAGAGAGAGAGAGAAAGAGGCACACACACACACACGCACAGTATGTACACGTTGTTTGTCATAGCCTTGTGGCAATATGCCCCGCACCCAGTTTGGACAGAACAAAA
Source organism: Takakia lepidozioides (assembly GCA_030704615.1). Classification (NCBI taxonomy): domain Eukaryota; kingdom Viridiplantae; phylum Streptophyta; class Takakiopsida; order Takakiales; family Takakiaceae; genus Takakia; species Takakia lepidozioides. Next base: position 43,588,672 of record CM060731.1, read on the forward strand.
GGGAACGGATGCTACCTTTGTGAGGGGCTCACTCCAGTAGTGTGACTTACCTTCATAGAGACAATTAGTTCGGGTTTTCCAGATCTCTAGAAAGCCCTTCACACAAGCATCAACTTCCTGTGTGTCAAAAGCCCAGCAATTAGAACTCAACAGGGCCAGGGCCCGCTAGATAAGTTGGTATGCAGGGACAATGTTCTTGATGGTCCTGAAGAAGGTCATTCTCTGGTGACATTATCCTGGACAATGTATCAGAAAATGGATATAGTCTTCAGGCTGCCCCCATATCCACCAATTGAAATCTCCTCTTCCTCTCTGCATCTGTTTATTGGTCAAAGGTAGGCTTCCAGCCCTCACTTTAAATTTCAGTCTAGTGCCGAGGGTAGGTAGGCCCCTGAGATCATCCTTATGGTCTTCGCCCGAGAGACAGAGACAGAGACAGAGACGGGGGGAGAGGGAGGGAGAAAGTATGACCTAACTCACTAACTTTTATTTTTTTTGTAGATACTTATTTTCAAGATAGTCATTAAAATATCAACTCTTCCGTAGTCCCTCTAAGGCACTTCTACAGACGAAAATTATTAGCCCACAGGTCATACAGATGCATGTTCTATTGTGAACTACACCTTGCGTGGACATACACCTAATCAGCATTGATGGCACCTATCAATTGTGCCTTGGAACACAACCACTTTACCACAAAAGATTCTCAACCCTACCTACTCCCAAAATTGAAAAAGCGACAGGCGATCAGGAGGGGACCTCGCACTCAAAGTGATGCAGCCCATCTGATGAATACTGTGTTCCTCTACCAAGACTTGAAATCACACCTCCTGGGGAATGTCAAACTCAGGGCCAGCCTCCCCAGCTTCACCCTGGCACTCCCCACAGATGAAGCTGCTTTCAGGACCCTTCAAATGATCGGCATGCCGACCACAGCCAGGTCGGTTGCATAGTGAGCACTTGGGTAGCCGCTGCCAGCAGGCAGAGCACAAGAAGTCTAGACAAAAAGTCTCCTCAAACTCCTCAGACTCATTGATACAGGTTCCACATTCCTCACATCTAGCAATGCACAGGAAACACCCACGGCACTGCTGCAGCACCATGCCTTGCCACTGCTGACACCTATCTCGTGTACAATCATACACCACACGTGCATTCCCGCACTTAGGGCATGCTTCAATGTCAATAGCCCGTTCCTCATCACAAGAAAATGAGTGATGCCCGTTGCGGTAGAACTGCGGTTTCCTTGAATCCTTTTGATGAGGTTGCCCAAGACCTTCAGGTTGCAGCATTAACTGCAGAGTGTCCAGAATCTCCCTTGTGACCCCATAGAGCCCCCTGATACGGAGTTGCTGCAGGCCAGGCATGGTGGCCACCCGATCACCAGTGTGGGCCTTCACCATTCTAACTATTCCCTCCGCACTTATCCTGGTACATCCAGGAAGACAAAGCTGCATCCACAATTGCATACACAACAACTGTCAATGCAAACAAAGAAAACAGCTAGATCACTGTTTTCCTTTGAGGTGCATTTTAAGCAAAAAGCAATGGCAAAGGATGAGGCCGCAAAAAACTCAGTCGAAAGTTAGCCTCAAATTTAATCGCTACTGGCACATGGAATGGAGTTTGAAGGAAAACATACTATTACACTTCTGAGCCCAAAACAAATGGGTTGCTGGTGCTACATAAGTGGCAGTCCATCACATCCATCACAGGCAAGAATTCTCACGCAAACTCTTCTTTACCCCAAATTAGACCTACAAAATCTGCATTGACAACTCAATAAGCCCAGCCACTACGTGTAGATCACTCTGTCTCTCACGAGCACCACAGTAAAGTTTCTTGAGCAGGCAAATGCTGGCTTCCACAGACCCACCTTCGAATGAAGGTATAAACCCTAAAGACTATAGCAGCCACGTTATTTGGACATTCTCCCAAAGACAGAGCTTGATAATGTCCCCTCCTGATTTTGGGTGCTAACCAAATTGAATATTGACATCTCACATGCGATTAGGGCATATAATTGATAGCAGCTATGTGCTGCTATCGTGGCCCCTAGTGTGACTGGTGAATTAGGTCAGATTTTCAGCAACCCAAAGTCACCAGCAGTGAAAGAGAATGTTTCAGACATAGAAAGGTAGCCCTAGGAGAAAATTCACATACCTTCCGAAGCATAGGATTGGTCACAAGAACTCTCTCGATGCCCTCATCAGTTATCTTTGCACACTCCACCAGACTGAGACACAGGAGTCGACCCTGAGCTCGGCCCGCAAGCTTTATGAGAGCTTCATTAGTAAGCTTTTTGTTCAAGGGAGCATCCACATGCAACCGCTGCCACAATAACACATCTCCTTTCACTGCGTCCCGCAGTGATTTGCTAACCCTCTCCACAGCCAGCAGATCTTGCAGGCCTAGATATGGAAGCGTGTAAAAAATTCCTTCAGGAGAGCCTTCCGGTCCTCCACTTGCATTGTCACGCCCAAAAGTCGGGCAGTTCCCCTTTTCCCCAGTTCCCCCGGATTGTTGACATTTTGATGCTGATTGTATCTCTCGCTCTCCTCTTTCTTGCCCTTTTCTTTCTCCTGCCTTGCCCTCCTCATCGCCTGCGTGCAATGCTTGTGCTCCTGCGTAGTCTCGCCTTCCTCCCATGGAAACACCTTGAATGGCACTGCAAGGCTTGCCCGCGGCCCCTGTCAACGGCATGCCCGCACATGCACGCCCTCCCTCTCCCCACCGTCCGCGCTGCCTCGCCCAAAGGAACCGCGCGGTGAGCCCCGCTGTCAGCGCCCTCTGTGGGGCTCTAGCGGCCTGCCACCCACACGCACTGACTTGCTGCCTCTTGGAACGCCACTTCACCACCTACCCTAAAGTGCTTTTTTTCTTTTTTTCTTTCTTTTCTGTTTTTTTATGTTTCTTTTGGTTGGTCAAATGGGCCTCATTTTGAAATTGATCCCAAAAAATAAATAAATGAAACTCTGTCCGATGTTCAGTACCGAGCAAAGCCCCAAAGCCCCCACTGACAGTCAGTAGCTCAGTTGGATAGTGCACTGAGTGCCACCCAGATGATTCTTGGTTCAAATCTTGCTAAATTGTTGCGTGTGTATTCTCCCATGTCCCTGTATTCTCCCCTGTCCCTTGGCCGGTGTCCCATCAGCAAGCATTCACAGCGAGGTTACTGTGAAAGAGGTTATTTTCTCCTCTCACTATGATTAAGGGGCCTAATTTGTGAGCGGTCGCTCCCGGGTACTTTTCCCTGTTTAAAAAAAAAGGAAAAGAAAGCCCCGAGCTTTGTACTGACATTCAATTCCACTTCCACTTCAGAAAAGATTAGGCATAAATTTTGTACTATTCTCCTTGTGAGACTGATATAATGATGGAATGTCCAAAGGTTGGTTTGGTGTAATTGGTTCTACAGCACATGATAGGCCTTCCAGCAAGCGTAAAGACTTGCCCAAAAAAATTGTTTGTATTTGTCATGCCCTTAAAATGTAAAATCCATTGCGGTGCATTTCGCCTGGCGGAGTATCCCCATCATCTTCAGGGAGTGCATTCCGACAATGTGGAATGCACCAATTAGATTTCTTTTTATAGCTGTGAGGGCATGATTTCCTTGGAGAAGATACATTATCCATGATACTCAAAACATCCTCAATAATATCTATCCAAAGAGTTTTGAAAAACTCGATTGGTAAATCGGGGGCTTTTAGTATGCTCAAACTTGAGAAGGCATCGACAAGCTCCTTCGTGTGGTGAAGGGTGCTGAGATCGAAGTTTTATCATAAGGAGAGAGAGCGGACGGAAAACGATTTAGTACCTCCTGCTTGGAGCGTTCGTCCATCTAATGTTTGGACCACTGCTGTATTGGTATATTAGGTTAAGGCAGGTGTATAGTAGGGTGTGTGGAATGGTCTCAAATATCCTACTAGGTGGGTATGAGCTGGGGCAACACCCCTCAATACCTTGGTCGCCCCCAGTATGTATTTGTAAAAAAAACCCAGATGAAACCATACCAACTTGGTATAAGAGTTCGTGATACCAACCCCACCATTGTTGAAGAGGTGGAATATAAACTTAGGCAGGTCTGGGTTTGTGGTGTATTGTGGGGAATGTGACAAGAGATAATTTTTTGCAACCTAAATTAATTGAGGTTCTAAATTTTAATATATTTATTATAAAGGTGATACCAAACCCTGGCATATATTGGGCTGGTATCACAAAAAAGAAATATTCATAACATACGAGTCAAACCTATAACCTAATACTATTATATATACCAGACCAGCCAGTTGATTTTTAGTATAATCTGATACCAGTACCCTACTAGTCTAACTATTGAGCTCTTACCCAATACCATTACCCCACTGGTATTAAAAAATTATGATACCAGTACAACTCTGGTCTAGACCAGTGTTTGACGGTATGTACATGGGTATCATGTCTAGCCCGACCGCCAAGCCCATCCCTACCTTTTACCCGCCACCCGGTCCAAGACCTGCCTCAACAGTTTTGGCTCACTGTTGTACCGGTATATAGAGTATTGCCTAGTATGTGCACAGGTATTTGCAATGGTATCAAAGACCCTACCCCCGCCTAATACCAACCAAGAGAAATACCCCGGTTATGAACAAGTTGCCCACCATAAATCCTAGAGTAATACCCTGACTTCTACCATATCAGTCTGGTATTCATTTTTGTTCTACCTCGTAAATACCAATGTTTCCCATCAACGTTCCCGCGAAGTCCATGGTAGTATTGCTGGCATACATCATAGTTGCGGCGGCGCTCCTTCAATGTTCAGTGTAGTGGCTGCTAATGTGATCGATTCCATCCAACATTAAATCAATTTCTGCAATCACTCCATTGTTCTAGAGACATTTATAATTTATTTTCTTGTTACTACAAAAACTTTCTTTGATTGGAAGTATCTATTCGGGAGTTTTGGTACAACAAAGCTCGTTTGAGGGCCTCCATCTCCTCTTAATTATTTTAAGGAAAAAAAAAACTCTTATTACCTTAAGGTTTGCTTGTGTTATCTAATACCAGACCCAGGTATATGTACCACTAGTATCACCCAAACACCTACTCGTATATTTATACCGGATCAAAAAAATAAAAATAAAAATAAAAAAATCTCAATTTTCAATTCTCAAAAATTTCTCAATTCCTTCTATTTATACCAATGGACAGTATCTAAAATTGTGAAATTAATTACCAGGACGTGCCATGTCTCAAAAATCCTAACCAACTGAGATTGAACCAACTATCACGGCCGCATGTCAATGCAGTGAAACATACACTAAATGTGTACATACAATGACTGTTTACTAAACCACTGATTACTGAAAATAAAACATGAAAAACTTGATACTTGACAGATTTGCAGTACTTCTAGAGAGGCCATATCAAAAAATCTACCTAGCGTTACAAAGGAATTACGTGCACCACTTCAGGGAGGTAAAGTACATACTTGTTGTGGCCTAGAGAATGGGTGTGTATCTCATGCGCTCCTGCTAAGGGCCTCTTGGGGAATCGGGTTACCCGCAATTTAATGGAGACTGCATTAGAGCAGCAGCATTGTACTATTCGAACAAGATACCGTTGTGAAGCTTCTGATTTATTTGAAAGAGCATCAAGTACTCATAGACAGAAGGATACATACCCGAATCTTGAAATCTCGGTCAGAGGTCACAATATACTTGCCGTCCGGCTAGCAAATCTGCAGTTGCAGTCTGACTTCATTAACGCCCGAGCAAGAGCATTAACACCCAAAGCTTGACTCACTTATCACCGCCCATGGCAGCAAATAGTGAACAGTTCACGTTGAAGGCAACTGACCTTATGGCATCTCCATGCAGTACTGGATTTGTACTATCCTCAACGTCCACTGCAGACTGCACCCTACACCATCGCCAATATTCATTTCATTTTAGTGAACACATTGCAAAACAAGTGGTGCCCTTTTGGACTTTGTGTGCACTCCATCTAGAAAATTTGCTTCTTTCTTGAACTGCTAATATAATGATATCGTACATAAGCCAGTTGTATTCTTAGGTCTAGATCATCAAGTATCTACAACTAACTTGTCCAATTTCAGGTGAAAGACTTGGAAAGATACAGTACGATAAGTGCAACGAAATTCGTGGACATTATTTTCAACAACTAGTCTTGTAAGAAACTCAGTCCAATGACCAAGAATCAGAACAATGATGCCAAAGAACACAAACTTGAGGTTGATACTCTGCAATAACTTCTTTCCCTGTTGTTCGAGCGGAATTGGCTATGCACCAGCTCTGGGGTTACAAAATTGTCCCTTCTGCACATCAGAAAGAACTAATGGTTATTAAAAATACACTCAATTACACTCTCAATCCTGACATTCCCAAACCAAACCAAGAACTTGCAAACTAAATTCCCAAAACCTGCCCGTTACCCTGCCTCAACCTCATGGCCCGTTACTTGCCTGTACCTTCAAATTTGACAGCTTCCACAAAATTTAAGTTGAAGTGGACGTTTCAACACTCAGCTTATCTGGTACAATCAGGAAGAATGATAAGAAAGTGTCCCAGTTCTCATCTTCAAGGTTTGATGATTTACAACAACAAAACCACTTGAAAGCACACCTTAGGGCCTAGCATCACCCACACCCATAACTAAGTACTTGTAACAGAAGTAAGCACTTTCCAAGTCACCCTACAGGAAAGCCAGAAGAGGACAAAAGGAAGCACACTTTCAAACACACAGATCATGACTTGGGGGATTCTACCTCGTGCACTTGCAAATCTCTCCACCAACAACATAATGAAGCAGCCGTGAGATCCACCTCGTGCACTTGCATCAAACAGAGCTGCACCCACAAAGATCACTCAGTCAGATCACTCAAATAAACCCCAATCTGACCTCCCCTAGGATAGTACTCCACAATCTCACTCCCCATCTCACCAACCCTAAATCACAATGCAACTGAAGAACCACACACAACACCAATTCCACAAACATAGACTACAATCAGCTCCATCAAATATTCCATACCCATCCCTATCCTACACATAAACAAGAGAAGCCTTCAGGTTCTCCCGAGGGTATGAGAAGGTAGGGCTTGCTTGGATACCGGTTCTCAGGCGAGTATGGGGAAGATCCTTACACAAGGGGTCGTGACTCTGGGACTGAATGGCTTCATCATTGTGCTCCACCATCCTCTCCAACCCCAGCTACTACCCACTCTTGTAAGGGTTCATTTCTTTTTGCAGAGAGGTCCCTGCAGTATCCAATAGTGATGGTTTTTTATTGCAGTCGTAGTGTGACTCATGCGTAGTTAGAGAATAGTAACTTGGGTCGTGAATCAAGAGTCTATTGGGAGTAGGAGTAGTGTTGCTCAATAGGCTACCAGGATGTAGACAATACTCGCGGCAGAACCGCTGATACCAAGGAGGAGCTCAAACCACGTCCAGGAATCCAACAGATTTGCAACTTGAATGAATACAATTCTGCTTTTTTTCTGAAATGCTTTGGTTGATTTTTCTAATTGCTTAATTATCCTCATAATATTCTATAGTGGTGACTTATATCACCCCTAGTACTACCTATAATTACTTTCTTAGGATTTTACTAAAGTTTTTGGCAATGCTTTTGGCTATGTTCATTTTGAAAAAAAAACTTACCATATAAAGTCTAGTATAATCTTTTAACCCTTAACCTCCCAAAGCCACTTTGGCGGTGTTCTACCTGATCCTTGATTAGGGTTTGCCAAACTTTCTCAAGGGCGGTCCACACATCTGACTGAATGTAGATGGACTTGAGGCATGCTATGGAAGTCTACCGATGTGCTCATCAACATCTCCAAACTGTCCATCATATGCCTACTTACAGGGTTGTAATGCACTTGCAAGTGGCCTGGGTTGGAGTGGTGTACGTGTTTCAAGGACCTCTGTGAAAGGGTTGCTGGTCTTTGGTAGTCTTCATTAACCTGTAGCCTTAGTCACTTGTGTAGGCATTGTTCTATGCATAAAACCCTTTTAACTTTTGAGTTAAGTGCTCCTTTCTTTAGAACACCAATGATGTTGCCTAAGTGTCCATGATAATGACAGTACAAACCGGGACGAGACAATGTGGTGGCCGATGCTTTAAGTAGAAAGCAGCAGCTCATGCTTGTGTACAAGGGCAAGACGGCGCTCCAGAGGAAGATCCGGAAGGCTTACTAGAAGGATGAGATGACGAAGTCCGTGATGCGGGACTTGAGGATGGGGGTTAAGTCACAGTTCCACTTGCAAAATGGACTACTCCGGTACAAGCAAAAACGTCTCTACATGCCGAAGGGAAGGATCAGAGATAGTCTCTTGAGAGAATGCCATGATGGCCCGTTTGCGGGCCACGACGGAGCCAAGCGCACCGCGGCACTCTTCAAGAAAGAGTATTTCTGGCCCAAACTGAGGGAGGAGGCCGAGGAGTATGTCAAGACATGCACCACATGCCAACAAAACCGGAGCAAGTACAAAAAGCAAGCGGGGCTGTTACAACCCTTGCCGATTCCAGAGGGGTCTTGGGAAAGTGTCTCAATGGATTTCATGACTGCTATGCCACTGTCAAAAGGATTCGATGCAATCATGGTGGTGGTGGATAGGTTCAATAAAATGGGTCATTTCATCCCCACCAAAGAGACAGCAACGGCGCAGGAGACGGAGCGACTTTATTTCGCCCACGTCTTCAAGCATCATGGACTCCCGAAGGATATTGTCTCGGACCACGATCCAAAGTTTACAAGTAAGTTTTGGAGGGCACTTTGGAAGAAAATGGGGACGAGGCTCAAAATGAGCACCGCCTTCTGACCTACGACGGACGGCCAAACGGAAAGGGTGAATTCCGTGGTGAAGTAGATCTTGCGGAATTACGTGTCGACAGACCAATCGGACTGGGTAGAGCACTTGGATACGGCAGAGTTCTGTTATAATAACACAAAATATTCCGCAACGGGAGTTTCCCCCTTCGTATTGGTTTATGGAAAAGCACCTCTGGTGCCGACAAGTTGGGCCGCCCAAGACGTTGAGGAACCGGCAACAGCGGCAGTGCTGGAAGAACGCGAGCGTTTGTTGAAGCTCGCAAAGTACAACATTGCCAAAGCTAGGAAACGGTATGAACGACAGGCGAATCGGAAGCGGAGGGAGGTTAAGTTTGAGGCAGGCATGGAGGTCTGGTTGAACATCAAGAATTTTCGACTACCTCCGGAAGTGAGTCCGAAGTTCGTACCTCCGTATGCGGGACCCTTTCGCATCTGGAAGGTTATGAATGAAGCACTACCTCAAGTGTTGCGTCCGCCACCTGTGCTGTTGGATCATGAAAATGAACCTGAGTACGAGGTGGAGGCAGTGCTTAAGTCGAGGAGGTTCAAGAATCGAGAAACGGAGTATCTCGTGAAATTGAAGGGCTATCATCATGTGGAGGCATCTTGGGTGCGTGCCTCAGAATGGGGGAACGCATCCGAGGCGGTTGCAGCTTTCGAAAGGCAACCTCAAAAGCGGAAGAAGCGTTGATGGGGACATCAACCTTGGAGCGTGGGGGAGGAAATGCATGCTTAGCCCGGCTTAGCTAGCTCAGGAATCCGATTGCAAAAACTTGTATTGTACAAATTTTGTTATAAAGAAAATGGTTTCCAAATGTCGTGCGTCCTATTTTGTTTGGAATGGTGATGCATGGTATGGTTGGCTAGTGTGTAGAATGCATGCTAAGCTTACAAAGTGGGAGAGGTAAATTGGATTAATCGTGTGTTTGTGTAGTGCCAAAATCGGGTGACTCCCACCCAAGGGGCAATGAAACTTGCACCTTCGTTGGGAGTTCACGTGCTAGTGCGCACCTGGCACGTGTACGTACTATAACTGCGCTCCCGAGGGGGTTGCCTTGTAGTGCGGGCTAACGCGGAAGCTACGTGCTGTCGTTCACGTACTATAATCGTGTAGCCTCGGGACGAAGTCGTAGTGCGACTTCGGCGTGTTCCCGTGCCTCAGGCCAACATTCCAAGGCGGACCCAATTGTAGTGATTGGGACGCATGGTTGGTTCAATGTTATCTTCCTAGTCAAAAAGGATTCAAGGCGAACCCTTGCTCAAGGTGATGCCAAAATCGACATCACGAGCAGTCGCAAGCAAATATTGTTGCAGTAAGGCGATTCGATCCTCGGGGAGGATCGTTCCTTGGCCCTGAAATGGGTCAAGAAGAGTGCACTGGGAGGAGCTTGAGAGGCCCCACCCTTGGCCGGGACTTGGAGGAAGTCGGCCGAACTAGCTAGTGGAGAGTAGAGTCAAGTAGGGGTTTGGTTCTTAGCCATGGGACGCCATGGTGCGGAAACAAACTCCTTGATGTGGGACGCTATAACTTGGATGTTCGTTTCTACAAAATAGACAAGTCGATGAGGACGTCAACTCCCTGTTGGTAGGGGTGTGTGTCGTGGCCCTTCGCCTTGAGGGCAGGGGGTCGGGACACGAGAGGGGTTGCCCCTGTGGTGGGGGCAGTGGCAACAATAGATGCGGGGGCTAAAGCATCCTTGAGTGCCCAAGGCACTCAAGGAGGCGGAGGCGCTCACTAGGTGGAGCCCCGCACACCGGGTTGCGGTGGGGGTGGTTCCACGAGAGGTGGTGGTAGCTTAGGGGGACTTAGTGGGGGTGGCATATGACTCACCATGGGGGCGGAGACCTTGTGGTGGGAGTCGTGGGGAGTCTTGGGACTCATCACGGTCCAATGAGACCGTGGTGAGTAGGCCAAGACTCACCGCGACTCATCACCGGGAATCGAGGGTTTTCGTGGTGGTTTGCCATAAAATGGCATGGTTGTTTGTGAAACCCCCGCGGACAGTCACAAAAATATATATATATAGGGAGTAGTAACCCCGAGAACGGTGCAAGCCCGTTGGTGACCAAAAACTAGTGAGTAAGCGTGCGAGCCGGAAAGCGACCAAGGTGTGGAGAGCTATTCCGGACTGCCATCGACCAAAGGGAATTTCCACTAGGCCCAAATTGGGAGAGGGTCTTGTGGAGGAGTAAAGGGGGACCGTTATGTCCCGGTGAGCAGCCGCAGCTCCGAGTTGGGCGGGCGGCCAGTTAGGGAGTTAGGCGCGCGCATCAAAGCGAGTAACTATGACTTGAAGGGGAGCTTACCGAAGTGAGGTGCGCGACAAATTTACTATGTTACCGAAAGTTACTATGACTTACCGTGATATACCATGATCTACCATATTTTATCACTAGTTACCAAGTTATCGGGAGTTTACTGTCGTGCATCTAAGCATCGTGCCACAACATACATCGCTGTCCAACCACACTTCCTAGCATATAGTCTTAGAAAGTCACGCCACAATAGTGATACGGAAATGGTGAAAAGAGGAGAAACCACTCTATCACGTTATATAAGTCAAGCCAATGGCACCTTTGCTAAAGGACTCCACCATACAGACCTCACCTACTCTCCATCTCAAGTACTAGAGCTATGGCGGCGAGAAAGGCCTCGGGAGGCTCGACTAGAAGAAGACAAGTCTGCCTACGTCTCACGTGGAGATAACATCTCCACGTCCCAAGTGAGGTTTGTCACCTCACTTGGCACATGGAACCAAATGAAGTCCCAATGCCAACAAAATACAAATATAAATGTATAATGTCCTCATTAGTTAGAAATAACTATTTCTAATTAATCACAAACAAAACCATGACAGCTGTCGTGCACCTAAACATCGTGCCACAACATACATCGCTGTCCAACCACACTTCCTAGCATATAGTCCTAGAAAGCCACGCCACAATCGCCCCCCTAGCTGGTGATTAGGTCCCTCTAACACCGGATAGCTTGCAAATATCCACCCCAATAAGATCATCACTTGGTCTTCAATTGCACAAGTCCCAACACCTGAAGTCGATAGATCAAGAGGTCGGGTGCAAACGTAACCTCATCGTTAGTCGCCTTTATGCAATCCATGATCTTCAGTTGAGTATCCCTGGTAGTGAAGCCCCACTAACTAGACCTTGGATCACTTGTCCGCCTCACCGTTGTTATGCCCACTACCTCTGTCCAAAACATCGCGAACACAATCATCCTCCGATAGGAACTTCCTCAAGTGGCGGTGTCAAGCATCCCATGTGTCACCCCCTTGCGCATTTGTCACACACCAACATGGTTGCGGCGCCACCAGCATGCCCACATAGCATGCAATGCAACCCTGCAGGTACCACTGCAAGGTTGGGATCTATCCTCCCATCCACATGTGGAATGTGACATGGCGCACAATTGCGCACATGGTCCTTCCATACCATGTCATCTCGACCCTCCAGAATCAATACTCCTGAAGGCAACACCTCCCTGACCCGTAGAATCTCACGTCATGTTGTGACATCCAAGGTCGTAGACGCTGTCTGCTGCAAATACACATAATCCCCAGGGTGAAAACGCCGAATACTTGGCCGATATCCCCCTCCACGTATAGTGGCGTACCTCAATGTGTCTCGGTGTTGGGCAATAGCAAGGTTCTCAAAAGCCATATGCATGACTCTCTTGAACAACTGATACAACTCCAATAATGAAACATGAAAGACTGGATAGATGCGCATACTTCGTGGGAGTTCAAGCCGAAAACTGACCGGATTTATTTATCGAATAATTTTGAATGGTCTCGGGCGTTGATAATCCAACTTAATTGATGGACGCGAGGTTTGTATGTCCCGTCAAAGAAGCCACACACGATCTCTGACCTTGAACTGGGGTTGGAGTTGGCGATGTTGATCTGCATACTTATTGTATTATTTTTGAGCTTCTGCGAGGTATTTGTAAGCTCATTGTGAATCGTAGCAAGATGAGCAGCAAGGTTTTCTGCAGTAGGGCTTCCAACAGTCTTCATGTGGAAAGGGTTTGCTCGAGGATGATGACCATAATTGGAGAAAAATGGAGTTTGCTTGGTCGAAGAATGTATAGTATTGTTGTAGGCAAACTCAGCCAATGACAGAAGGTCCGTCCAATTATCTTGATGATAATTTATCGTACAGCGAAGATACTGCTCCAAAATCTGGTTTACACGTTCGGTTTGACCATCAGTCTGTGGATAATTAGCTGTAGAGAGGTTGATCTTAGTATCCAATATGTGAAATAATCCCCTCCAGAATTTTGATATGAACTGTGGTCCTCGATCAGATACGATGTCCTTCGGGAGTCCATGAATGCGGTAGATATTATTGAGGAAGAGTCTTGCAGTTTCTTCGCCGGTAACCGTCGTATTACATGGAATGAAATGTGTCATCTTCGTAAAACGATCTACAATAACAAGGATTGAATCGGTGGTCTTGGAAATTGGAAGGTCCGTAATAAAGTCCATAGACACGGACGATCATAGACCCTTAGGAATGGGTAATGGCTGAAGAAGGCCGTAAGGTCGATGTCGTGGTCCCTTCGCTCTAGCACACGTGTCGCAAGATTTTATAAATTCTTTCGCGGGTTTCCACATTTGCGGCCACCAATAGTCCCTAGATATTAATTCCATTGTTTTATTGAAGCCGAAATGTCCTGCAGCCGGAAGATCATGACATGTTTGAAGAATTTGAAGTCGTGTAGGTCCTGGAGGTACATAGAGAAGTCCCTTGAAATAAAGTAAGCCATCTTTGAATTCGAAGTCGTTTGTAACATGTGGGTTCTCTTGAGGTCGATTTAGTTGACTTCGTACTGTTGTAGCAAATTGGTCGCTCTTCAATGCTTCCTAAATCTCTTTTATGATCTCTGCATCGTCATAGGTGGACATGGATAGCATATTCAATTGGAGATTTGTTGGTTTCAAGATGATGGATTTCTGTTGGTCGAAAGTTGCCTCCTTTTTTTTCGGCGCAAGATACGATCGTCGAGAAAGAGTATCGGGTTTCCCTTGAAGATGTCCGGGGCGATAGGTAATAACAAAATTAAACCTTGCTAGTGACATACCCCATCTAGCTTGACGTCGATTCAAAACACGAGCACTCATAAAATATTCGAGGTTTTGTGATCGGTGTAGACAGTGACCTGATGTTTAGCTCCCTCCAGTAGATGACGTCATTCCTCAAAAACATGGATGATCGCTAAAAGTTCTTGTCATGGATTTCATAATTGATCTCCGCAGCGAAAAATTTACGAGAACGAAAACCAACAGGGTGAAGTCGACCATCCGTACCGTATTGAGAGAGTATAGTGCCAAGTGCAAAGTTCGATGCATCTGCTTCCAAGAAGAATGGTTTAGATGGGTCTGCATGTACCAGTATTGGAGCCGTCGTAAATGTCTGCTTCAGCCTTTCAAATGCATGGTCAGCATTCTCGTCCCATACAAATTTGTCATTTCTTGTGAGTCGTGTCAATGGTGCAGCAATTTTGGAGTAGTCCTTCATGAAGATTCTATAGAAATTTGCAAATCCCAGAAAATATTGTACATCTCAGACCGAAGTTGGTTTAATCCACTCGATGATGGTTTGTATTTCTTCTTATCCATAAAGATACATTTGTCGGAAATAATGTAGCCCATAATTTCGACCTCAGATTGATGGAAAAGTCATTTTTTCCAACTTGGCATATAGTCTTTTTTCTCTTAATTTATCAATGACAAGATGTACATGGCGGCCATGTTCTTCATTATGTTAAAATATCAAAATGTCGTCCAAATAGATGAGTACAAAGTCATCTAAAAATTCTCGAAAGATGTCATTCATCCTATGTTGGAAAATTGTTGGAACATTTGTAAGACCAAAAGGCATAACACTGTATTCAAAATGTCCATACCTTGTTCGAAAAGTTGTTTTCTATTCGTCTCATTCTTTTATCCGTACAAGGTTATATGTTTATCTCAAGTCAATTTTGGTAAAAATCTTCGCTCGTCCTAGCTGATCGAGAAGCCCAGAAATTTGCGGCAACGGATAACGATTCTTAATTGTGACTTTGTTGAGACCGCGATAGTCTACACACATGAGTAATGATCCGTCATTCTTTTTCACAAACAAGATAGGCGCCTCCGCGGGTGATTTTGAAGTGCTTCGACAAATTTTCATCAATGTATTCACGTAATGCAGCCAATTCCGTCTGGGATAAGTTACAGATTGGGCCGAATGGTGGTTGGGCTCCTTCTTGTAACTCAATTGCACAGTCATAAAATCGATGTTCTGGCAATATGTCTGCATTTTTCTTTTCGAAGACATCCTTGAAATCTTGATATTTAGCGGGTAATGTTGAAGTACCTTTGTCTGTTGTGGTCTTGATCGAAGTCACATAAAGTGCAAATGCCGCATCCTTTTTGGTAGCTCTCATGAAAGCTCTAGCTCCAAGGAACAGGGGTTGAATACCTTTGATATTTCTACATTTTTGTCTTGCAGAAATTTTTCACGATCGCCAATCGATATCAGGATTGTGAAGTATGAACCAGGGAAGTCCAAGGATCACAGGATTCGTTGGAGACTGGATGACGTTGAAAACAATATGTGATGCTTGACCTTTAAGCTTCATTTCAAGTGGTCGAGTTTCATGGTCCACATTTCCTGATGTTAACGGTCGTCCATCGATGACTTCAACGGGGGCCGAGAGTTTCTTCTTTACGAGCGTTAAATTGTGTTGTTTCGCAAAGTTTTTGTTCATAAAACAAGCTGAAGCACCTGAGTCCAAAAGTTTTTCTACAGAGATATCTCGATTTTGTACTCTGATTTTACCGGAACTGTGAAGCAAGGTGCAGGGTCTGGAGGTAGAAAAAGACATTTTTTCGGTGAAGAATTTGTGGTGTCTAGCCGCATGGTCCCTACTATGACTGGACATCTTCGTTTTTTGACCTCCTCGTATCGAACACTTGAGTTGCGTCCCGAACTTTGAATCTTCTCTTGTTGGGGCAGTTTAATGCTATGCGATATTCTTCTTCGCAATAGAGGCACAATCCATTCGAGCGTCGTCTTTGTTTTTCTTGTGGCGTCAATGGCTTGAATCGGACAACATCAATCTGCATAGGATCACTACCGGATGTCTGATAGATCGTTGTGTTTGGTGCCGTAGTAGCAGCAACATGATGCGTCGTCAACCATCCAGATCGCTTCTCTTGACGTCTTTCGAACAAACTATTATCGCATGCAATGACTTGGGTGATGAATTCACTCAGTGTGCTCACGTTTGGCATTGTCAGCAACAAATCTTTTACATTATCTTTTAGCCCACATCGAAACTGACTAATGAGGCTCTTCTTATTCCAGTCGAGGTCGCACGCAAGTTGTCGAAATTCGGCAGAATAAACGGAAGCAGGACGTGCTCCTTGTCGAAGATTTCGCATCTTTGTCTCTGCGTTGCAGTGAACTTAAAATTATATAGTAAATGCAATTTTTTTTTCTAATATCGATGCAAACCAAGATAGGGCAGTGTCTGATAGAAGGGTGCCCACGAATCTTACTTGAATACCTTCATCGGAGTAGCATTGTGGATGTAGTCGTAGGAACAGTCGTACTTGTTGAACAAAACCGCAAAATATTGATCTCGTCCCATCAAATTCTCGGGCATGCTGATCTTTGGTTATCTCGTAATGTGTTGAAGATGAACCGTTGTAGTATGAGATGTTGCCGTAGGGACTCGTATGATTGAAGATCCATTGTTCGACTCCTTTAACTCTGAAATTTGTTGTTGCAAATTGTGGAGAGCGTTGCCAAGATCTTGAGAGATCAGCTTGCAATTGGGCGGTAGAGGTACGGAGTTCTTGCATCTGGAGCTAAAGACTTTGCAATGTGGTGACCATTTCCGTAAATGTGCCTTCCATCTTAACAAAGTAAGGAACAAACTTTAGTCTCGCCAAACTGTCAAGGACGAGAACATGGCTGAACACAAACAAAGAGATCAGACTAGAGGTATCAGACTAGACAAGAAGTCAAGGTCGGCGTGGCCGAATGCATGGTGGATAAACATGAATCAAGATGATATTTATAACAATTGACAAGAGTACAAGGTACTGGAACTCGATTCGAATATATGAATGCTGAAAACTGGACTGGGGTACCAGATACTGGAAACTGGACTAGAGTACTGGAAGCTGGACTAGAGTACTGGGACTGAGAACAAGAGTAGCTTAAACTTGTGTTGGCGAGACTGAAGAGTGTTCAGTCTCGCCTCTTATATATACGGGCTACTAAGAAGTTCCCTAAGAAGCTTCCCCTATAGAGGTTTCTTGATGGAGAAGCTTTCTCAAACAAATGAGGTATCTTGATGGAGAAGTTTCCTCCAAAGGAAGCATCCTCAGCAGTTTCCCAAGTTACTCTTGATAATTTGGTAAACTCCCGATAACTTGATAACTGATGGTAAAATATGGTAGATCATGGTAAATCACGGTAAGTCATGATAACTTCCGGTAACATGGTAACTTGGTAACTTCTGGTATTTACTCCTGGTCAATTCCTCTGGGCTATGTCTGTGATAAGACTCAGAAATGCCAACTTCCACAGAAAATGAAGCCAATCAGTATCCAAAGCACGAGAAGTGGGCCTATACGAAATGTCCGCTTCCTTGAACCTGCCTAACAAACTTTCGAATCTAGCGGATCCAGTTGGCAGTAACAAGTCTCGTATAGGCCTGGTCAAATTCTGCTCAAATGTCCGAACAAACAGTAGTCTAGCAGACTCATGGGCTAAGCCCACCTTGAACTTGACAATCATCGACTTCTCTGCCTTGTCATAGAGAAGAGAAATGCGAGGTAGACTGCAGCTCCTACTCTCACGCAGGCTATCAATAGCCTCAAAATCCCCAGGTGAACTCCAATATATGCCATGTATGGGCATCCTTGGCCATTGATCAAACAATTCCAAAGATTCTTACACTCAACCCTTAAAGAAGCAATAGTGGAAAAAATCACTCTAGAAAGATCGGGGTACCCATCTAGCAGTTCGTCTTCACGTCCCAACGTTGGACTTGGATCGGTTGAAGTGCATTCATATGATATGAACTCAACGTTCCAATCTCTAGAACCGTGTACCGCCATCTAAAGATGCCCCTCTGAAACAACAAATTTAGTCGATACTTCAATACCAACACCAGCCGCCCAAAGACAGGGCTCTAGGAGGCCGGCCAAAAGCCCTGCATACTTAGTGGGAGAGGCGGGGCCGGGCTTGTGGAGTGAGGAGAATGAGGCCGGGCCGGGCGGGCTTTTAATGTGTTTCCATATTGAAAATTGCTGCCCCTTCATGTTCTGAGTCACACACCCGACCAACATTGGTGTGGACCTCTTTCCAAACAGACTGGAGAAATACGATGGGGTGAAGAAGTGTTGACATCAGAGAATCAAGTCAAACATTGATTTGGAGACTATCATTGCCAGCATGTTGCAAGACCATGGATGCTACCGGACAAGTGTTAAACAATATGGTTGAACGAGATGTGGTGTAATGGAGTGCCAAAATTACAGTATGTGCCAACGTGATTGTGAGGATACCAGTGAACATTACCCTGTCAGTTGTGCCTCTTGCCTTAGCTCATAGATCTCCGAAGCCTCCCTACCACACCCATGCTCGACACATCCACGGATCATTGCAGTCCACGTGAAAAGACTACTGACTGTAGCATTCATTTAGGCACGCCGTTTCTTTCAAGATAATGACGATGAATTAGCTGTCTGCCGGGATTTTTGAAATTACACTCTTCCCCATGCTAATCAAATCCAAGCTCGTCATCAGGCAGCAGAAGCGCACTTTACATCAAATAGCAGAGTTAAGGTAACATTCACAATCTTTGCGCATGAAAGGAATTTACGTGAAACCTTTGAAAGAGGGCGTGATGTTGATAGCTTCCAGCGAATTAGCGGACAAAGAGACTTCCCATCGAGCTTCCCTGACGATCTCTTGGCAACAAGACTAACTGTCGAGCAACAGAGAAGAGAGAGCTTTTCATCTCAACGCCATGTAGGGTTTTGAGGCCTCACGGATGAACGTATGGCATCAGAATCCGTGGATGGATGTCCCAGTGGACGAAGCTAGTGTCGTTTGCAAGTCCCTCTGCGTCCAAGGGAATAACGCAGCTCGGCCAGCGGAGCGCCATTGATTCTTGAGAGTAAAAATAATAAGACAATGTTTGTCTCTTTCTCTTTCTCTTTCAACACCCGTACTGGCGGTGTTCTGGATCTCAAGCTCAAGCTTCTGCCTGTCCCCATATCATGTGTAAGGTAAGCTTCACATCTGCTGACCTTTCCAGTTTTTGGCTCCCTTATGAGTGGTTTCCTTCCGACAGATCATGGAGTTTAGATTACTGGTGGATTCCTGCTTCTGTTTCGTGACGAGAGTTGATCACGTATCTCTATGAGGCCTCTGTTTTTGTTTCTCTCTTGAATCTCTCGTGAATTCCTGTAGACTGGTTGTGGCAGCATTTGTCAATTATGCCGCTCAATTTTGATAAATGAAGCTGGATTCTAAGGTATTTCGTAATGGGTCACCCACATATCAGATTGTTTACTCGTTTTGGTCTCTCCATCACCACAATTTGAGAGGATGCCGTAGTTACTAAGCGGGCCACTACGCAATGAAGAATCTTACCGATAAATCTGCGCACTGACCTGGGGTGATCGCATTCGTAAGTGATTCTTATCAAAGTGGATATGCAAGCCCAGTTTCAACTAGTCACCTACATTTGCATTTACCAAGTTTTGGCTGCTTTTATGTGGGACAGTGCGAAGAAGTCAATGAAGTGCGTAAATTCCAGCTGGTAATCCGTCGGACATTCCAACCCCGCTCTCCGTGGTCCATCAATTGAAGTGGAATTACAGGGACATAAAAAGTCATTGGCTGCTGGTGCAAGCAACACCAATCCTTCCTTACAGAGAAGGATTTCTGATTGTACCGAGTTGAAGCTTCATTGTGAACATTGTCTGTATATAGCTACCCCAGAGGTACAACATGGCCCAATCGGCTGCTTTTATCAGGGCGCAGCCTAGCCACTTATCTTCAACATCCTGTCTAGCTGACTGTTCTCTATTGGGAGCTTCATCATCTGGGTGCACTGCCAAGGAGCCTCCATCTCGAGTGAGGTAACCAGCACAACCCCATCAAGTAAGGGTGGGAAAACATTGAAAGATTGTACTCATAAGACGTTGTTTGCCGCAGCCTTGTGGCCATTGACCCCGCGCCCAGTTTGAGGGGCTGACGTTGGTAGTAAGACTTACCTTCATATATAGAATTAATCCGGGTTTTCCAGATATCCTCTAGAAATCCCTTCACACAAGCATCAATCTGATGTGTGTGATTTGCCTAATAACTAGGCCTCAGGAGGGCCTGGGCTTTTGGCTCAGCCTCGAGACTTTCAAAGTTGGTAAACAGAGGTACAGGCACAATTCCCTTGATAGATTTGAAGAGAGCGTCTCTTTGGTGAGAGAACCCCGGACAGTGTATCAGAAAATGAGTACTGTCTTCAGATTGCCCACACAACGGGCAATTGCACTCTCCCTTTCCTCTCTGCTTCTGTTTGCTGTTCAAAGGTAGGCTTCCTGCCCTGAGTTTAAATTTCAGTCTAGTGCCGAGAGTGGGTAGACCCTTGAGGTCATCCAAGATGTCCTCCCCCATGTCACTGACTGGAAACAAGTTCAGGGAAGTTTTCTGCCTAACTTCATTTTCATCAGACAATCTCATGGCAACAGACATGGCTTTGGACACTACAGCCTCTAAGTCAGATTTATCCAGCAGGGTCAAGACTTGCGGTTCCAGGTCCAGGTCCTTGAGAATCTCTTCTACTCTCTTCTGCCAGGACTTAGCCTGTTTGACAGGGCGGTCCTGTTTCCAAGATATAGAGTCGATTAACTTAGGATATCTGGTGTTGGACATATGTTGCAGCTGACCCCACCATCTGACCTTGAATTCATCTCGTCGGGAGCTTAAGGACGGAATGCCAAACTCACCCCGAACAGCCACATTGGCTGTTTTGGAGCATGCCGACATACACTCCTTAAGCACCCCCACTTGAATGGATTCTAGAGACTTAGCTTGGTTGGAGTTATCAACCCATATTGCAGATCCGTACTCCAAGGCAGGTCTAATAACGCGACAAAGCATGGTTTTCTTAACCTCAGAGTTGACCCCTCTGCAGTGGAAAAATTTAGTGAGCCCCAGAGCTTTGCCCTTGCCAGTTTGAACAACTTTCCGGATATGTGCATCCCAATTATAATTGGAGGAAAACTCAACGCCCAGGTAAGTGTAGGAATGGAGGACTGGGATCTCTTGGCTACCCCACTGCCACTTAAGATCACTTCCTCCCTCTCCTCTGTCGTTGAATGCTACCACTGCACATTTGCTGACATTAGCCTCTAGCCCCCAAAGATCAAAGTATCTCTTCGTGCAATCAATCAACTCCTGGAGATTGGTTGGAGTCTCCCCTATGCCTGCGAAGTCATCCGCAAACATAAGGGCTGGTATGGTGGTATCACCCACCCTTAACCCAAATCCCTCACTTTCCACATCCTCGAGGAGTTGATTGATGAAAACATTGAAGAGCAGAGGGGAGAGAGGACATCCTTGAGCTACACCTTGGTCTATGTCAAAGAAGTTGGACTTCTGTCTGTTAACAGTGACACAGCTTTTGGTGTGAGCATACAAGTTGTGGACAACTCTCCACATCTTTCCCTTGATCCCACAAGACCAGAGGCAGAACCATAGGCCATCTCTCCACACTGTGTCATAAGCCTTTTTGACATCCAGGAAAAAAACAGAAGTGGGTTTCCCTTCTGTTTTCCTTCGCTGGATAATCTGGCTTAGAGTGAAGATATGATCCACACAGCCCCTGTTTCGCCGAAAGCCAGCTTGGCTTTCGTGGAAACAACCTCTCGACTCCAGATCAGCCTCGAGACGAGTACTTATAACTCTGCAGAATGTCTTGCCAACAGCATTGAGGAGCGTGATGCCACGGTAGTTCCCCGGTTCTTCTGTTTCACCCTTCTTGTATAGATTGACAATGACCCCCTGTTGGCAGCGAAAGGGGATCATTTCAGTCTTCCAGATAAGGTTAAAGAGGAGAACTAGGGCCTCTATCATGGGATCGCCACCGTGCTTGATAAGCTCGTTGATAATACCATCAGGTCCACCAGCTTTATATCCATTTAAATGTTCAATTGCTTCCACAATCTCAGAAGAACTAATGGGAGCGTTATAAGCCATTGAAATATACTCCAGTTCATCAGGGCTGTTTTGAATCATAGGAACAGTTTTTCCAACTGTGTCCCTCCATTCAGCAGAAGACCCCTCACTGTTAGACCTAGTAGTTCTGCCAAGGATACTTTAGTGAGTTTCAAAGGTTTTGACAATGTCAACCGATGAAGTCACCACTGCACCTTTAGTAGTCTTCAGCGCTTGTACTTGCTGACCGTTTTTCGGCTTGTACAAACGTTGAAGGGCCAACCAGAATTTCTTGTCATTACCACCATGGTGGTTTGAGTTTATTTCACTGTATAACATGTCCCAGTATAATTTCTTCTGAGACCTAACAAGCTGATTGATATCTTTACGGAGCTGGTAGTACCTTGCCCACAATTCTCTGTTGGTTTTCAAATTGCAGCACTCTTTATAGAGGGCTCGTCTCTCAGCTATCTTGAGTTTAATCTCATTGGTCCACCAATTAACAGCTCTACCGCAGACAATTAGTTTCCTCCCAATGATCTTGTCAGCCACAGAGGAAACGAAACTCTCTCAAGAGTCCACTGCTCTTTTGACTTCATTTCTTGCGTTGTCAGAGCGAGACTGAAGTTCTTGGAGCGATTGGACAAAATGAGGGAGAGCCTCTTGCAAGGCCTGGACATACTCAGCCTTGACTTCCTCATTATGGAATTTTTCTATGCACCACTTCCGAATTGAACGTTTCACAGATCTCTTGGTGTTGGGAAAACACCTTTGATCTCAGTCCAAACCAGGAAGTGGTGAGAGGTACCAATATCAGTTCTGTCGACCAACACATTGGCACACTGGGAAACAAATTTTTGTCCATTATGATATAGTCCACAATGGAACGTTCCCCAGTTTGGGATTTCTCACGAGTCCACTGCACTTGGTCACCTCTTGTCCTGTTATTCAAGGTCAAAATCTGAAGCTCTTCCAGACAGTTAATTAACCGTCTGCCATTAGAATTCAGCTCGTCCTCACCAAAAGGCCCAATGATATTGTCCTGATGGAGACCTTTGCCCACCTGGGCATTGAAGTCACCCAATAGAACCACCTGACCTTTGGCAAGGAACGAAGCACAGTCCAGCTTTACATCTTCGAAGGCTTTGTCTGCGTCAACACTAAGGGTCCCCTCTGTGGGCATGTATACAGAGCATACGACTGCCCAATTTGGGCGGAGGGGCTGCCCCCAAGCGGTAGGGGTCCGCTTGTTACCATTCAGAGATCACACTCCAGGGAGTTGCAGGGAATGGCCCGTGTAGGCATATTCTAAAGAGGGAAAGGCCCCAAGCTTTCCAACTAAATCCAATGCACTACCTTACCTGGAGCAAAGCGCTTCAGGTCGAAACGAACAAAGACACGAGGTCACAAGGCCGGCATTTAGTCACAGAGACATTAATGTACTCCCGTATCAAGTCCACCCAATGGCAATAGGCTTCCTAGAGGACAGGGAGAGAAACATTGAAAGAAAGAGGCCGGGGTGAAGGAGGAATGAAATGAAAGCTGCAAGAGCTTATGCGATAAGAGAAAGCATGAAACAAGAAAGAAAGTGGGGCCCTAACAAGCAGCCCAGAAACAACTGTTGATCTGTATAAGGTGCCCACCTTCACAATGGAAGGCAGTGGCCCCTTTTGGGATGGAGTGACATCATAATTAACGCTTGCTTCTGCAGAAGGCAACCTTTGATCCAGAGATTGTCTAAGATCGCCTCATGCAGATATGCTGTCAAGCATTTCTGAGTAATGGAACACAGCTGTGAGGGATTGACTATCTTGGAATAGACTTTAGTATCTCCCATAGAGCCCACCCCCAACAGCAGGCAGTAGGCGAAAAGTGAGGTGGCTCTTATTTACGCTGGCTTCAGCCAAAGTCTTCTCTATAGCTTCTCCCCCAGACCTCATATTAGAAAGTACAGTGAAAGAAGAAATGTTCTTCAGTTTCAGTTTCTCTTCTGTCATCTCAGTGCAAGTGGGGCACAAGCAGAGTCCCACCTACCAGTCTCTATCCCCAGACTATGGGAGCCCACACTAAACCAATGCCCTTTACTAGAGAGGGAGATAGAGCTGCACACAGTAAATTCAGCTGTAAGATTCTATCATCATGGAGGACCAAGAATGTCTCCTGCTAGAACTTTAGAAGAGGTTTCCAGGTCTGCCTAACATGAAGTTCCATCGGCTCCTGCCTGATGAGTCTGTTGTGGTCCTGCTTGGACCGAGTTTCCAAACCCTCTATATTTTGTGGCAGTAGGGAAGCAATGGTCAGTCTGTTCGCATAAGGAGTGAGAGATTGGCTTAGGAAACCTGTAGAATCTACAACTTCTTTGTTAAAATTTAGGAAGGATGGATAGTCTAGCTTCATCCCAAAGTAGATAATTGACAACAAAGGGCTGCCTGCTTGCACTTGGGTAGGTTGCAGACAAGGCTTTTCTCACCTGAGTCCTTGAAAAAATTGAATCAGAGGCAGAGGACAGGGAGGGGGAGCTGAGAAGGAAATTTTTGACCTAATTAGAGGGAACTTACAGAGCAATTTACCTCACCTAGTTGCAAATGTCATATGACAAGTGCAGACTTGACTTGGAGTAATCTGCAGGCTTGCCAGAGTGCGTGCTTCAACGGTGCCAGAGAAGGAGGTTGTGTCAACTGAAAGGGGCAGTACTTATCAAGGAAAGTTGCGGCTCTTTATGGATTCAGCAGATGTCGACATTTGGCGCCACTGGCTCCCTTCGGGTGCTTTCTATGGTTTGTTACCCTGTTATTACTGTGTTTGCAACTTTCAGAGCAAATACTTTAGATGAATTCATGTAGAAAATTAGAGTATATATGCATAGGGAAGTAAGATGTGGGGAAGCTATAGTCATATGACTGGCTTGCTGGAACGTTGTGGCAGGGGTAACCACGAATCCAATCTTGCTGGAGAAGGCGAGAGTGACCTGCCAGTTGAAGCCTTTGGCAGTGCTCGCCAAGAAAGCTTTCCAGCTTGTCTGTAAACCCTGAGCTGTTCACCTCTTCCTTTTGATAGATTGCTGATAATACTTTGTCGATGAGTCATGCACAGATTCAGCTATGTATGTTGTTTAATAGGCGCACAATACATTGGGGTAAAAGATCTGTAGATCAATCTTGGGTCTCTCTCTGGATGACTCTTTTTATCTCTCTGATTGAACATTTTCTGAGGCAGGGAGCAAAAGAAGTGCAGCTTCAAACCTGGGGTGTAACTGTTTGGGACATGGTAGCAACGGGTACTGAGCTGGCCAACATCAACCCTTCTATTGTGGTATGTTCATGCCATTCATGTTGTATCAAGTGACCTTTCCTGCTTGTATTAGTATGTGCCATGGTGCAAAAAGCTACTGAGGGTCAGATGGCATCACAATCATTGCATTGACTGACTTGCCTCCCAGCTTTCTGTGTCCTGTAGGAGCCCCTTTTCTGCTTCACTAAAATTGGCACACTAGCCCCAAATGTCTTTTTCCAAAAGGAGGATAGGTGGAATCTCCAGATCAATCTTCCTCTCTTCGCATTTTGAAGCGGAAAGGAGTCAGACCCCAGATCAGAGTCTGCTCTCTTCTTATCGATCCTTTTGTTTCTCCTCTTATAGTTGAAATTTCTAGTGGATATCTGGAAAACTCAGATTAAATTGTCTGTTCCAAGTTAAGTCATACTACTGGCGTCAGCTCCTGATAAAGGTAGTTTCTGTCCCTTTGTGTTCCGCTCAACTGAGCATGGGGTCAATGGCCACAAGGCTGTGGCAAACAACGTCTTTTGAGTACATTCTTATAGTTGAATGTCTTGACCAGGTGAAGATCCCTCTCACAAAAACCGGACTTGAAGCTGCTAGTAGACTTATTAACCAAGGTGCACGTGTGACAATGACAGGCGTCTACTCTGTCCACCAGGTACTCTCTGTACGTGGCAGGAAAAGATTTTTTTGCTTCAAATTGTCAGGTCTATATCTGTCTTTTTGATGCGAACTCTCCTCTCTCTTTCATTGGTTGACATTGTCAGTGCCACAAAGGAGCTATTAATAGGAAGTGCCCTCTTCTGAGAAGCCACCGCAGGGTGTCCTTCTAATCTCTTTCTCTTTCTTCGTTGTGTATGCCCTTCGTGCCTCCAGTAAATTTTCTATCTTCCTAAAATCATCTCTCTCCCTCTCTCTCTCTCCCTGAGCTGACGGCAAACATGTTGACAGAAAACAACGTCTTATGAGTAAATTCCCTTTCTTCCATTTTCGGTGCCATGAAGTGCATGCAGAAGTTGCAAATTCCTCTAGGATGGTTATTTCATCAGGCCAATCTAGCAATCCAGACCTCCAAGGTGTGCTTATGGAACAATTCTGTCCAATTCATTCCAAGTAGTCCAAGGTATGTTGTATCAGGAGTGTTATATAGAATGGTCGATGTTCAACCGGAGTTTGATTGAAGGATGGATGACTGCAGGTGCTATTGGCGGCCGGTGTTGGTGCTGCATATGCTGCCCCTTACCTGGGCCGCATGATAGCCCTTGGCAAGACAGGCGAGGAAGATATACAGGAGATGCAGGCAAGAGCCCATCCCCTTCTTCATAAGCTCTTTGAGCTTTCCGCGGACATTATAAAGTACCATTTCATTTCATCTTTGCTTCATCATTGGTACAACTTTGCATGGGAGGTTGCATGTCATGTGTTGCAAGACATTGGGGGAGTGCATTCAAACTTAATGGGACTATTCTTTGTCAGGTGCAGTCATTTTTGCTTCAAATTTACACAAGAGCACAGCATATCTATTTAACAGAGAAAAACTACTATTCAGCAGGAAGTAGGGGTTACTTACAGATACAAGTGAGCCGCAAACCTTCAAATCAATGCTGAACAACTTGAGGCATATCTGGGTTCAGCCTCAAGAGATGATTTAACCATCAAACACCTTTGGTAGCATGCAAATAGTTCTCCCTCCTTCCATCTGGTGTGCTTTTTCTGATATATGTATGTTGGGTACAGAGGATAGTAAGGGGTGTGAACAGTGAAATGAGGTTGCTGGTGGCTAGTATCAAAAGTGTGGAGCAAATCACAAGCTTGGCTGCCAAAGGTGTTAACTCATTTGCAGTACCGGATGCAATAGTAAAGGAACTCTTTGGAGACCCCAACACTGAGAAAGCTGCATCTGACTTTGAGGAATCCGTTACACGCAATTCCTACAAACTGTTTCTCTAGTAGGTGCAAGGATCACATTATTCTAGTTGGTTGAGACATTTTGGCACATGACAAGCTAGAGACAATGGGATTTCACTGCGTTGTCACTTCATGCATAATAATGCCTCAGGCTCACACCACCTATGTATCCTTAGCTGACAACATTGGGGCTTCAGTACGTCTCTATCATGCTTAGGAAATTGCAGGGAATGCCTCCAATGTTGTGGGTACCTTTGATAAAGACTATTCAGGACTCACAAACTTGGCAACTTCCAAGCTGTTGCTAGTCATAGGCTTACCTTGGCAGATAGGGTCCACTTTTGGTAGTGCCCAACAGCTAACCAGCAATCTTGTGACATGAGTGTCACAGCAGCTACACTCAATTTGTGGAAACCGAAACAGACTCTAGCATGAGGCAGAAGACAGCTGATAGTACCTTGTCAAGGTCGAAAGGTGCTGGGAGAACTGACAAGTATGCAACTAATTTCAGTTGACTGCTAGATGCCAGCAAATGTTTCTCCTCTGGTATTTGGGATGTCTTGTAGATAGATGCGTGATTTGCTGAGAGTGGTACTCCCTTTTTATGACATTGACACAAGCAAGGGCTTCGGAGATCAATGGAGAGATTGAAGGAAAAGTACCGTATAATTACAGGATAATATTGCTCGATAGCTGATCTCCAATCCTATCAAGCTAAGTTTGTGCAGTTTAATGCATAATGTGTACTGTCCATTAGAGTGGCTGTAGATATGACTTGTAGTCATCAGGAGCAGCCTCCACTTGTTCCAGTGTTTTGTATGGCCGTCATTTGTTTTCATACACATTTTATCAGTAACAGTTCAGATTGTCACCATGTGTAAGCTCTGTGGTAAGTACTAAGTATACCTCTCACTATGCTCATTAGTCCATTCTTACACTTTGCGATCTGTCATATGGACTGGGTGCTGTTGTCTTAACAGCTATCAGCATTTCACCACAATTCAGTATATCTTGTTGTTGGATGCAGCAGGGTAACCCTCACTCACAATGGAGGTGTGTTGGCACTGACTTCGTTCCCCTTGCTTGTCATGAGCTCAAGTGTTGAGACTGAGGCATACTCAATGGCATATAGGTCCTCTGGCCAGGGGAGGGAGCATGTCCAGTGAGAACCATATCAAAGTGCCAGCTACAAGAGCAGAAAGGTTTTAAGTACTTGTAAACACTAGAAACCTGCTTGTTGCTTATGCCTATACTCTATCTGAGACAGAATGCTAATCAAAGACATGTCCAGGAAATGTACGATAGTTGAGCATGCATTTGTCAAGACTACTTTAGTTAGAAAAGTTGAGGGAAATGGCCTTATTGCAATTTGATGCAATGGAAATCTAACAGATCCTTTTTTCTGTTTGGGGGCCCACGGGGAGTGGAAACAAATGAATGTGACGCAAGTAAAGAGTCCTTCTAGGAGGATGGAAGCCCATGACTGGCTCCTCTCTTATATACCCTGCCAGCAGCACCACTAAAGCAGAGCAGCTGCTCTGCACTCAACTTACAAACTCTCCCGAATCTATGAAAAGGAGCACCCCTTCGCGGAATCTGACATGTTAACCCCCAGCCCTCTCTCTCTTCTCGCTCTCCTCCTGCTACTGTTCTCCCAGAGTCCTTTTCGTTGTACTAATGTACAGAACTGCAGACGATGAAACAGAAACACCAAAATTACAGAGAAGAAAACATACACTCATATAGTGTACTGACAGATGCAGAGATATGCTTTAGCAGGAGAGAGGTGGAGAGAGAGAAAATCACAAGATGGCCCATGACACACAAAAACAAAGCAGAACCACAACATAAACCAGAAGCTAACAGATGAATCTCACCGTTATTCCCACGGATAAAGGCGTCCCCATATTTGTTTTTCAACTGACCATTCACATACTCCTCCGTTTGCTCCATGGCAATGTTCATGTAGCCATCCAGACACGCCAGGATCCCTGCCATCCCTCCCATCGAAGAAATTTGATTAGATTCACAAGCTCTCGCTTCCCTCGAACTAATGCATCCGTTTGCACACAGAGAGAAATTCTGGACATAGGCAAAGATACCTCGGTAGTCCACACCGGAATTTAGCTTCACAACCACGGGACGGCCTCTTATGGTCTTGAGGAAATCCGCAGGAGTCTTGGCAGAACCCACGACGGGAGGCCCCCCTGCGCTCATCTTTCTCTCTCCCTCGCACAGACCCACAAACCACAAACGACAGCCTCTGAACACCACGAAGCTTGTTCACACTGTCAGGGCCCTGCCTCTAAATGACCTAAAATTCAACCTAATTAGGGACTAAGTTGTTGTCTGGGTTATATATATATATTAGAAACAGGGGGATTGTAGCCCTGGAAATTTATTAAAGTTAAGGAAAAAATAACCTTACAAGAGCCATGAAGACCGAGAAATGAGGTACTACTTGTGAGCAATAGAACTTATACCGTTTAGGCGATAATTAATTCAAAATGAAAGTGCCTAATCAATTCTGTGAATTTTTCAGATTTTGGCCTAATTGTTGGG
The DNA here is from genome assembly GCA_030704615.1 of Takakia lepidozioides. Classification (NCBI taxonomy): domain Eukaryota; kingdom Viridiplantae; phylum Streptophyta; class Takakiopsida; order Takakiales; family Takakiaceae; genus Takakia; species Takakia lepidozioides. The sequence continues at coordinate 43,618,496 of CM060731.1, forward strand.
AAATTATGGGACCAAAGTGCCTAATGCCCAAAAATTCCACCAAAAAACTTGCAAGCCTCTTCTCATGTTGTTTGTAATAAGATCAAAATTTCTTTGAACAAAAATCAATACAATATATGCGTGCGGAAATAACTAGCCTACCAGCCTACCACAACTCGAGAGTACCATTATGTAAGAGGTTTCAGCCTGCACCAGCATACCAATATGAAAACCAGTGTATCCAATGACCAATGTATCAAAGCCCTGAACCAGCATGCCTACCCAATGACCAATGAATCAAAGCCCTGTACCAACGTGCCTACAGTAGTGTGGCTATCTATATTGGATTCACCTAAAGTGTGAGAGCGAAGGGAGAGCTTTCCTATACCATCTTGAGCCTTGAAGCACCGCATACAACAAAGAGGGGCATTTTTAGGGTTTCAAAGGAAATGAAAGGTAGCTGGAGCTGGAAGGGCCCATGGGCATTGGGTATCTATTTTGTAATTTTATTCTTAAAAAAAAAATGTTTTCTCTTCTCATGTGCCTAATTCTAAAAAATTATAGCATGAAGATGCCTAATTTGAGAAATTGTTTTCAAAACATGCCTTCAATCATGTTTCAAAATCTAAGGTCTTGGTATCTGTTTATTTTCTCCCAAAAGAAGCACAGATGTGTGAAATCACAGTGTGACCTTCGTCCATTGGGTTGTAGAATGAAGGCACGCGGCAGACAAAGAAAAAATATAGGCAAAAAGAGAGATATATTCATATATATGAAAAATGCAGAAAAGCTTATTCTCTCAAATTTTGGGAACTTAAAAAAACACATTCATTGATTTATTTTTATTTATAAAACATTATCTCAATACCATATTTAAAAAATCAGTTAAATTTGAAAACAAATGACATGTCCTATTATGGCTCATGGAGAATTGTGTCACGAAGACATTCCTAAAGGATATTTTAATACATAGTCATACTAGTAAAGTTGAGACATTCCCAGATCCTAAAAAGATTGTTTTAAAAGATGTTTTTGGTTCAATACACAACTAGGATAGCCTGTGCCGTTGGCCCAAGTGTCATCTAAGCCCAAGTGCAATCTCCTATATATATGCGTCTCCTATGTCGAGGCCCAAGTGCGACCTTTGGGGTAGCCTCTGCCGTTGGCCCAAGGGTCCAACGTCATCTAAGTCCAAATGCAATTTTTTTCCACAGAGCCTACGACCAGATTTGAACCGGAGACCTTTCCCTTGATATCTCTCCTCTCGAGGCTCCAACCATTGTCCCATGAATTCCCACTTTGCTATTTTTTGGGAATTTCCAGCGACCCAAAGTACTTGAAATTCCACATCTCCCACACCGCAGGTCCAAAAATCATGAGACCAAGCCGGTGCACTCCTCCTCATCGAGGGCTTTCCAACGGTACCAAACACCAAGGCTGGGGCCTCGCGGTTTGGGACATCTCAAATCTACAAAACAAACAAAACAAAACAAAACAAAATAAACGTCTCGCTTCATATGTTGATCACACTAGTGCAATTGAGAAATTCTCGGACCCTAAAAACATCCTTTAAAAAGATGCTTATTGTAGAGAGAAACTACGCATCATGTTGAAGTCAACGCAGAAAATTTGGGTATTTGTGTTCAATGTAATCAAAAAACGAGATAACATAGTCCACAAAACCTAGATGGTGTGTGGATGCATAGAATTTACTACCATTGGCTGTATGTGAAGGTTGTTGAAGGGACTTCCACTAGTGGGGACTGATCATCTCGAGTCAAGTTGGGAGCAATGGGCCCCATTCCTGACATCTAGATTGGCCTCAACAAACATGGAAAACCCAACGGGCCTTTGTAAAAGAAATAGAGCGTCAGTTTGGGGGCAATTGGAATGAGGCCAAGATGATGGAGTTGGTGGGAAGGAATTTGAAGGACAAAAGGTACCGTGCCAGAGGGGCCATGTGGAGGGCAGTGAACAAAGATGGGGCCCCAACCCAAAATGCCATATGAGATCATGCAGATTTGCCCCCAGTTGTATAGTTTTCAATTTCAGTTTGTTGATGTGCATTGAGGCACGGATAACATAGGGAATATGTGTGTGATTTTACTAACCAAACTGGCATGCTTAAGTGTTGCAATAAAAAAACTGGCATTTTCACAATCACGTGAGGCAGCAACAGCAGGCCTTGAGAAGGCAAACAATACACAACTTGGGGGCCCCGTGGAGCCAAGTCTTTTGTCATTCGATTTGCAAGTCTTACTTCCCATTGTTTTTTTCATTTGTCTTCTTTCTACACTGTCAACAACATGGTGCTAATTCCGATGTATGTAGGTCCGCAAGTTGGGAGGAGGCCATCTATAGTGGAGTATATGTACGGGAAGGACCATGGTTGGCAAGGACTCATGAATTGCATGAACCATTTAGAGGAGAGTGAAATTGAGGATATTAGTATGTTAGAAGGAATTGAGGGCTTGGGATTGGATCATAGCTTAGTTGGAACGAGTGAGGGAGGTGCTTAGAAGAATGGTCGTGACCTCAAACACTCGGAGTCATCATCCTCACAAATGACTATGGATATTGACCGAGTCTCAGGATGATTCCCTTGATAACTCCCCCAACTAGTAGAAAGAGGCTTTGCTTGTTTCAAGGATTTAGTACGAACTCTAATGTATTTACATAGCATTTCAGTTCTTTAGAATGCACCATCCTCAATTCATGAAGTTGTTCATGTCATGATATGTTGTAGTATGGATATATGACTCAGGTACATCATTGCCCATGATGGAATCAATATGAAACACCCAAAGAAATAATAAATGCAACGTTATTCTTTAAATATTGAAAACCAAGCAGCAACGACTCCTTAGTGTCGCAGACCGCAATACCATAGCCCATTGCGACGGCTTCCCGTTGCAACACAAGGGGACCAATGCCTCCAGAGGGCAACAACGCCTCCATTTCAACACTTTGGGGCCGCATGCCTTTCTAGCGACGCTCGGGGGTCGCAAGTTGAGGGCACCAACGCTTAAGTTGCGACGATATGGGGTCGCAACATCCATGATCTCCATGCCATTTTATTATTATTATTTTCCATAGAAACAAAAAGCTTGCGATGCCCGCTATTATATTAAAAACAACAAATTTGTTATATATTATAGATATTTATAATTGTTTAATTAAGTTTGGACCTACCTAGGCTAAGAATATGATAGGCATATATGTATATATATATATATATATATATAAAATCTTCGTGTAGGTACAACACTAGACAAAAACACAAAAGTTCTCGAGTTTTGCTTCAATGGTTAGGTGTAGGTTGCATCTTTAAAGTTCAGTTTCCTACATAATGTTGCAGAGGGGACCTAAACTATTCCCTTGGTAGGTCGATCCATAAGTATTGGAATTTCGCATTTCATATTTCTCTCCACATTAAACATTTGTGATGAAGGAAAGATTCCCAATAGCTCTCCACACGTGTTCGCTCAATGGAAATATTTTGTTGTCAGGTCGAGGAAGATAATCTCAGGATCCGTCCAACAAGCTGTAAAACCACGTTTCTGACTCGATGCACCTCAACACTAGTGACGATCGCACACCATAGCATGCCACCACCGAGGTATCTTACACCGCTGATGGAAATGAGAGAACAACACAACTCGTCAGGAATTGTTGCCACCACTTTCCACTCTACGGTAGAAGGATTGTTCCTATAAAAGCATGGCGTACTTTGGCCGGATGTCAGTCACCTAGAAATAGGTGTCCGCAGTTCTCCACAACGTGTCGGTTCCCCCATATCGGATTAGGCCCTAGTTGCATGTGAGGGTTAATCGACCCAACACCACTCCTTAAATCATATGCAAGCAATCTGCCAGCCGATCCGTCATACTTGTGGGAAATTATGGCACACAGAACATCTCCGCATAACACACTCGTTATTGTCGCGGCCTTTCGCCTTGAAGGCAGGGGGTCGGGACACAAAAGGGGTTGCCCCTGTGGTGGAGGAAGTGATAACAATAGATACGAGGGCTGAAGCACCCTTGAGTGCCTTGGGCACTCAAGGAGGCGGAGGCGCTCACTAGGTGGAACCCTGCACACCGGATTGCGGTGGGGGTGGTTCCACGAGGGGGGTGGTAGCTTAGTGGGACTTAGTGGGGGTGACATATGACTCACCATGGGGCGGAGACCTTGTGGTGGGAGTCGTAGGTAGTTTTGGGACTCATCACGGTCCAATGGGGCCGTGGTGGGTGGGCCAAGACTCACCGCGACTCACCACCGGGAATGGAGGGTCTTCGTGGTGGTTCGCCATAAAAGGACAGTGTTGTTTGTGAAACCCCCGCGGACAGTCATAGAAGTATATATAGGGAGTAGTAACCCCGAGAATGGTGCAAGCCCGTTGGTGACCAAAAACTAGTGAGTAAATGTGCGAGCCGGAAAGCGACCAAGGTGTGGGGAGTTGTTCCGGACTGCCAACAACCAAAGCGAATTTCCACTAGGCCCAAATTGAGAGAGGGTCTTGTGGAGGAGCAAAATGGGGACCGTGATGTCCCGGTGAGCAGCCGAAACTCCGAGTTGGCCTAGCGGCCAGTTTAGGAGTTAGGCGCGCGTATCAAAGAGAGTAACTATGACTTGAAGGGGAGCTTACCGAAGTGAGGTGCGCGACAATTATTGTATTGTCATCGTCCCTTGCAATTGCAGGCTGGTTTCCCATGTGATTCCAACAATTGGATATTGAGTCGTAAATGCTAAACTTTGGAAGAAGAGCATTTACTATAATAACCTTGTACATGCAGGTGGTGGTGGATGTATCTACTATCAAATGGAATCGCAACCCTTTGTTGAAGATCGCAGCTGGGATGTCAAGTATGGCTGACAATTCTTTCCAGTTCTTCAACAAAGGGTTGGAGACATACAACTTCCCACCAGCTGCTGTACCCGACAGGAGGAGGATAAGACCTCCATCTGCAGCTATAATTACGTTGTGGGCGTCAATACTGACCTAGTTCGTCTCAGAAAGACCCAACTCCAGTTCAGGATGATATTGGACCTCTAACTTATGCACCCACATGGATATCATAAGCACGGATCGTGACTTTCTTTGTAACAAGAGTCATAATGTAAAACAAGTATCGATTTTCCTGACAAGAAGCTTCAGCACATAGTTTCAAGAAACCAGGATTAGTCACCAGAGAATTTCAATCCTTGCACACCGTCCGTGATCTGCACATGTTTACACACGCCAAGCGAAACAACACCTTTTCGATTAATTCGTTGGGCAATCTGCTCCACACCTCCTCCTCCATCCTCACGCTCTTCTGCAGACGTGCCCACAACTTCCACTGTGCCTCCATGGATTGATTGATGTAACTGATGCAATGGTATGACAAGTTCTTCAGACAACATAGGTTTATAAGAGCCTGCTACCCTATATGAATTACTGTATTATACCATATCATTCATATTACCCACATTTTTTTTTTCTTGTCTTTTTCTTTTTCAGCAAATACGTCATTTTTTATTTTTCTTTTAAATGGGAGGAACCCCTGTAATTCTTTTTTGTTTTTTTTTAATTGTTGAAAGGGGAGGAAGCCCTTGAGAGTTTTACTAATAAAGGGAGTCCTGGAAAAAATAACCAGGACACAGTGAGGCCATACGGCTTACATCTTTGGAGATCTGGTTATACCTAACTCTAACTTTTCTTGATTACTAGGGGCTTATTCAGCTATGAGTGCATATTAATTAATTCCTGCATGGTGGTACTGCCACTTTATTAATAAATTGCAAAAAGGTGTATGATTCGTCATGAATCTATTACCAATATTGGAGCGGTGAAGTGCGTCGAGATCGGAAAGAAGTAGCCCACCATGCCAATAAATGTATGAAGACCCCTGTCTCTCAATAATTTGCAATGAACTAGATAACCAGGAGGCATCTACACATCCCAATTTCTTTTTTATGAGCCTGTTGAGCATTTGAATACTTGAAGTATATCATACCAGACAAACCATTTGTAGATTTAGATGCAGGAGCGTGCGACCTTTTTCCAACGCACACATTCCAGCCACACAAGCTTTCTGCACAAACCTGTCCATCTTTGCTAGACAATCTTCAGAGACATCTGCTCCTCCAACACCTATGGTCACGCTAACTTGTAGAAATTTGTCCTCCGTTTTGCATCTGGCAGGCTTCCTCATTTGTTCAATCGGTTTCCTTGCTTCAGTCTTCTCTTCGTTCTGCGCATGTCCTCTCTTTCGCGCGATCGCCTTCAACATCGCCATCTCGCTCTTGCGTTTTTCGTATGCACTCTCTTGTTGCAACCTGATCTGTTCGTCCTTCCATACCACCCATCACCCTGCATGTAGTTTTCTAGAACGATCGATTCTAGAACGATCGATTCTAGAACAATCGATTCTAGAATAATGGACACAGATCGCAGCCCGCAACCCATAGGTTCACGTGCGTGAGCCATCCTCCGTTTAATACAGGTTGCCTTCCTACCGTCTTTTCTTGGATCCCTTTGTTTCTTCAAATCTTAGCATATTACCCCCCGCCCCCCTTCCCCCCTTTCATGGCTTTCTGCAAGGTTTCTTTTCCTTGCCTATTAGTTTGACTCCGTCTCCTTTTATTTATTTAAAAATAAAAATAAAAACAGTAGCCACTGATTGAAAAATTCAGGTGATGGACGGCGTGCAACTTTCATCCAAGTCCCGTGGCTAATCTGGGCAACAACATCTCAACGTACTTCTGTGGGTCCGAGCAACGAAGAGCAGGCACGTGGCGGAAAGCTTATCTAAGAGAATCCATAGAAGCGCTCTCATTGGTCCGCCCTATGCAGATATTCGGGGTCGTGATGCGGTTCTTTGCTTATCTACTGGCCAGATATTTCGCCGTGTCAGGCTTCTGCACAACATTCCCCACCACTCACACCCTGCCACATCGTGCGGGTGCCACATTAGGGTGCTTAACCCTAATGATGCCCCGCTCTTCATTAAAGCCAGTCGTAAACTTGTAGAAGAGGTCTGTGAGAGACGTAATTAGGGTTGTTAATAGGTGGTCTCGTTAGCTGCAGCTGTGGGTGGCAGTGAGAGAAAAATATGGACCACAGGAGGGAGAGAGACAGAGAAAGGACAGGGCGTGGCTCGGTGGACGCCGCGTATCCACAGCAGCCAATGGCTGCTGTGGATGCCCCATCCGGGGTACTTTTTACCCGCCACGTCCTCAGGTCGGGCTTTGCAAACATTCCTTGTCTGCAGTCGATGTGCAGGGAGTTTAATCTCTCTCACAGCACCTGGAGTGCGAGAGATTTCCTCCACAGCTCCACAGAGTTTGTCCTTCACGTAGTCTGCAGTTGCTGTGGAGACCCAACTTGCGTTGGACCGTAGGGCATCGACTTGCATTGTGTGGGTTGTGTTTGGGTGTCTTGGTTTTCACTGTAGGTGTGTCGGGTGCTTGCGAAGAGAGGTAGAGTTTCAGTGTCATATGTGAAAGTTGCTACAGGTCGGTCTGGAGCTGGGTTTGGAGTCGAGGTTGTCATTTTCTTAGTGGCGTAGCTGGATTCAGCTAGCCAGGTGCTAAGAAAAATGACGGCCGTGTCATCGTTTTCAGCCACCGTGAGCTCTTCTGCGTGTGTGGCACCTTCGTTCAGCAGGCCATCTCTGCCCCAGGGCGCTCGCATACAATGTAGAGGTAATGTTGAGTTCTTGGCGATGCCATTGTCGAAGAATTTTGTGTATGGACAGAATGAAGTTTGTTAGTGGGGGATTTTGTGCGAGAGGTTTAGAATTGAATCGGAGATGCGCCTGAATTTGTCTTGTTAGTGATATGACCGAAAGCCGGAATGGAAGCTCTTAATGTGAATGTGGAAAGCACTCCCGTTGGTACCTCCTCTGCCCTCTTCTCTCGCCTGTCTTCAGCCGTTTCTGTAGTCCGGTGCGAGATATTTAAGCTGGGTTTTAGGTTGGGATTGTAATCTTTCTCAACGCCATTGTCTGTTGAATTGTCGTGCTCATTTTAGTAAATTTTGGTGGCCAATGTAGAGATTACAGATTAGTTTCCTAACGTCAGTTGCATTCTTTCGACAATGTTCGTTCTTCAGTGGGTGACTGGTTACGCGCAGAGTCTCGTCCAGCAGTAGGCATGCTACGGGCTCACCATCTTACTTTGATGTTGAACCTTTTCTGGCTGCAGGATCTCTTAGTGGCCTACATTGTACGTTTGAGGGGATCAGGCAAGCAAATGAAGTTGACAAACTAGGGACATCTGTGAGTCTGCAGAACTTTCTCGTATTTCTTGCAGCTGTTCTGATTAGAGTTGGGAATAAATACGCAATTGACTGATTCAGTACCTTCTATGTTCCATGGAGGCAGTCCTATCACCTTGAGTATTGAAGGGGAAGGAAGGTCAAGGATTACTCAGTTAGATCTACTATTTGTGTGAATTGTGCAGGCTGATGCACATGGCGTATCAGCTGTGGGCCCAAAGGTTGCTAGAAAACATCACCGACAGGTTTCCCTATCCACTGTCCAGTTGTATATACCCTTCAAATTGCAAGCTACATGTCTTGATTGCTTTAAAAAGTTGGCTGGGTTCTAATTCATGTCTCATGGTAGGCTCTCGGTTAGGAAGTTATTTGCCCAGATGTTTCAGCATTGATTTACAACCTTGCACACAGGTAATCTGCCTCTGCTCTGAACTGGTACGGTACAATGGCAGGTGCCACATGCAGTTCTCGGGAATGGATTGTTCACAGCAACCAAGCCAGATGTGAGGCGCATTGTTCCAGAATCAAGGCCAGGAGTTCCTGTTGTGAAAGTGGTTTATGTAGTGTTGGAGGCGCAGTATCAGTCATCTCTGTCTGCCGCCGTGAGAAACATCAATAGAGTCAGGAATGAGGTGAGACTGGTACTATTGTTTTGCAAATTTTCCCAAAGTAATCTCTATTCAGGCCGAGGAGGAGGAAAGGGTCTCTCGCCCATCACTTCTGAATCAGTGTCCAACTAATGTGTGAGTCTCGAATCTTCAAGGCCTTGCCTCAGTCCAAGCACTACTGAGGAGCTGAGTAAGTGTTGATCAGTTTCTTTTTCGGACCTTCTATGCATGATAGGAGGCAGCAGCTTAGGTCCGGTGCTACCTTTACACAGGGATGTGCACTTGTACACGTAGTAGGTGTCTCTGGTGTACAGAAACAAGACAAATGTCTCATACCATCTTAGATTGTGATGTCAGGTGCGAGTTGAAGTTGTGGGTTACCTTGTGGAGGAGCTCCGGGACAAGGACAACTATGCCATGTTTTGCAAGGATTTGGCAGATGCCAATGTTTTCATTGGATCATTGATTTTTGTGGAAGAATTGGCTGTGAAAGTGAAGGCTGCTGTAGAGGCTGAAAGAGACAGGCTGGATGCGGTCATAGTGTTCCCCTCCATGCCGGACGTAATGCGATTGAATAAGTTGGGTACATTTTCCATGTCTCAGTTGGGACAATCAAAGAGCGCAATTGCTCAGTTCATGAGAAGGAAAAGAAAGGAAAATGTAGGTGGGTTTGAGGAAGGCATGTTGAAGCTTATTCGGACACTCCCAAAGGTACTGAAGTACCTCCCCACTGACAAGGCCCAGGATGCCCGAAACTTCATGATGAGCCTCCAGTTCTGGCTAGGTGGGTCACCAGAAAATCTTGAGAATTTCCTGGTTATGATATCCAATGCCTATGTGCCATCCCTCAAGGGGAAGAAACTGCAGTTCAATGACCCAGTGTTGTTTTTGGACACCGGAATCTGGCACCCTCTGGCTCCCTCTATGTATGATGATGTGAAAGAGTACTTAAATTGGTATGTCACAAGGCGAGATGCAAACCCAAAGCTCAAACATCCTGATGCTCCTACTGTGGGTCTGATTCTTCAACGGAGCCACATTGTTACTGGTGATGATGGACATTACGCCGCAGTGGTTATGGAACTTGAGGCCAGGGGCTCAAAAGTGGTGCCCATTTTTGCAGGTGGGTTGTAATGTTGTCTGTTTTGGATGTCCATGCAGTGCCTTCGTCCTCCCTGAGGCACTCTCTGCATATGAAAAGACTGATGTTAACAAAGCGAGTCTTTATCCATCTGTTCTTGATAGTAAAAACTGAGACTGGATTTCTCATGAAATGACAGGTAGTCAAGCATCACCTTTGAACACCTCTGTCTGTGCATGCCTCTCTCATGTGCAGGTGGACTTGACTTCTCGAATCCTGTTGAGCGATTCTTCTATGATCCTATCACGAGACAGTCTCTCGTGCAATCAGTGGTTTCACTAACAGGATTTGCATTGGTCGGAGGTCCTGCAAGCCAGGACCACCCAAAGGCTATTCAAGCTCTTCAAAAGTTGAATGTCCCCTACATGGTGGGTCTTCCCTTGGTTTTCCAGACAACAGAAGAATGGCTTGAAAGTACGTTGGGGCTACACCCTATCCAGGTGGCACTTCAAGTTGCCCTGCCTGAACTGGATGGAGGGTTGGAGCCAATAGTTTTCTCTGGCCGTGACAGCCGTACAGGTGTGTATGTGTGTATGTGTCTCTTTCTGTCCCAGAGCCCCTCTCATTGTACCTTAAATTGCATATTAGTCACCGTCAGCGCCTGCGATGTTGATGTTGATTTGGTGTTCTATTTTGTGTATACAGGTAAATCACATGCACTGCACGACCGAGTAGAACAGCTTTGCACACGAGCAATCAAGTGGGCTGATCTCAAGATTAAACCCAAGGTATGGTCCAAGTCCAGGACACCCATCATTGCCCTTGTTGCGACGTTTCTCTTTCTATAACTGTAATTTGCCGACGCCACACTCATGTGGTTGACTAACGATGCTGACAGACCAGATTGCATCTCGGTCTTGGTGTACAACTGACTGTGTAATGGTAGGCAAGGTAAAATTTGACAATGCATTTCCAAGCTGATGCCTGTTAATCAACTCTATGGTTCCAGGCGGAAAAGAAGCTGGCCATCACTGTCTTTAGCTTCCCACCGGACAAGGGGAACGTGGGTACGGCTGCGTACTTGAATGTTTTCTCATCTATCTACAGTGTGTTGAAAGAGTTGAAGGCAGATGGGTACAATGTGGAAGGTCTGCCAGAGAACTCTGAGGCACTCATAGAGGAGATTATTCATGACAAAGAAGCCAAATTCAGTAGCCCAGATCTGAACATTGCCTACAGAATGCCAGTCCGGGAATATGAGCGTCTCACTCCTTATGCAAAAGCACTGGAGGAGAGCTGGGGAAAGGCTCCAGGGACTCTGAATTCTGATGGCCAAAACCTGATAGTCTATGGCAAGCAGTTTGGCAATGTGTTCATCGGCGTGCAGCCAACTTTTGGTTATGAGGGTGATCCGATGCGCCTTCTCTTCTCTAAATCTGCCAGCCCTCACCATGGCTTTGCGGCCTATTACACCTTCCTGGAGAAAATATTTGGTGCAGATGCTGTGCTGCATTTTGGAACCCATGGGTCCTTGGAGTTCATGCCAGGAAAGCAGGTAACATATTGTTTAGATTGACATGGTCTAATCAGGTTGTTATCAAATTATCTTGAAGTTTTACTTACCTACTCGCTCACATTTGGGATTGCATATTTGTTCAGGCTGCATTTTTGGACGTTATTCTTTGCCGCATATATATTAGCCATGTGCAGGAGGCTCCTTCCTTGGCTGTTGAACAGCATGTCTATTGCAGTGTCTGAGTTGCTGTGGCTGCTGAATGTAGCGGTCATATTTCTTCTGACATTATGTGAAACTTGCAGGTTGGTATGAGCGATATTTGTTACCCCGATAGTTTGATTGGCAATATTCCCAACATCTACTACTATGCAGCAAACAATCCTTCGGAGGCTACTATAGCCAAGCGCCGGAGTTACGCCAACACCATCAGCTACCTCACTCCCCCAGCTGAAAATGCTGGTCTGTACAAGGGCCTGAAGCAGCTTAGTGAGCTTATCTCTTCCTATCAGTCTCTCAAAGATTCTGGCCGGGGTCCTCAAATTGTGAGTAGCATTATCAGCACTGCAAAGCAATGTAACCTTGACAAGGATGTCGTGTTACCGGAAGAAGGTGCGGAGCTAACATCAGAGGAGCGGGACAGTGTGGTTGGGAAGGTCTATGGAAAGTTGATGGAAATAGAATCCCGGCTGCTGCCTTGTGGCCTTCACGTTATTGGTGAACCCCCAAGTGCAGAGGAAGCCGTTGCCACATTGGTGAACATTGCAGCTATTGACCGACCCGAAGATGATATTTTTGGGTTGCCTGGAATCTTAGCAGGCTCTCTGGGTCGTGAGATTGAGGACATCTACAGGAGCAGTGACCGCGGGGTCCTGTCCGATGTGATGCTTTTAAATGATATCACTCAGACATGCAGGCTTGCAGTAGGGGCATTTGTTGACAGGACGACCAACAAGGCTGGGCAGGTTGGTGTCCACTTGGCTTATGACTGACTTACTCCAAATTCAATGGGTTTGGATTGGCTTGTGGGATAAATGCTGTTGGTTGATTGGTTGGGGTATCTAGTATCACTCACTTCCAGGAGTCAGATTTGTCCAACAAATCTTTCTGTTGTGGAAATTCTGTGACAAAGAGACACAAGATGACACCTCATTTCAGTAACTTGAGGTGTATGACTAGTAGTTATGTTTTTCTCTCTCTGCTTCATGATGGGTGACCCCTATCTCTAAATAAGGAACAAATATCACTATGCAGGTGGTGGAGGTTGCTGAGAGACTCGGCAACTTGTTTGGGCTGGGGCGGAAAGAGCCGTGGATTGAGGTGTTGCAGAAGACACAGTTCAAGAAAGCTGACGAAGGAAAGCTCCGGACCTTGTTTGAGTTTTTGGCCTTCTGTTTGAAACAGGTGAGCATCTCAATGAGTGAGCATGACGAAGTTGCAAACTGTTGGTTATGTGGTAGGCAGATCTAGATGAATCAGAAGTAGTAGATATGAACAGTGATCCTTAACATTCTTATGGTATGCAAAGTAATATTTGTTAAGAGGAACAGGTGCTTGGAAAGTATCTGTTTGTTCTAACTATTTCTCAATATTTTAAATAGGTGATTGCTGACAACGAGCTTGGGAGCCTGAAACAAGCTTTGGAAGGCAAATATGTTGAACCTGGACCAGGTGGTGACCCGATTCGAAACCCAAAGGTGCTGCCCACTGGGAAGAACATTCATGCATTGGATCCACAAGCTATTCCAACTGCAGCAGCCCTGCAGAGTGCCAAGGTTGTGGTTGAACGCTTGCTAGAGCGTCAGAGAATAGAAAATGATGGGAAGTATCCAGAAACCATTGCCTTGGTTCTCTGGGGAACTGACAATATCAAGACCTATGGAGAGTCACTCGCCCAGGTATGTATCCTCCAAACAGTAATAACGTCATGTCTTAGCACCTCCTAAAGTTTATTTTTTTGTTTCTCCTTGTTTGAGGGCCATGCATTCTCTGTATATCCTGCATTCTTCTATCCCACAAGCTCTTTCAGCTTTCCATGGACATTATTTCTTTCTTTCTCTTTCTCTCCCTCTTTTTGAGAATGAGGAGACTAGTTGGGTCTTACTTGCATGGGTATGTGTCAGTGCAGGTCCTGTGGATGGTCGGTGTGCGACCATTGCCAGATGCCCTTGGACGAGTTAACAAAATTGAACCTGTTCCACTGGAGGAACTCGGACGACCCCGCGTTGATGTGGTGGTGAACTGCTCTGGAGTCTTCCGTGACTTGTTCATCAACCAGGTTGGTTTCTGGAACATGTTCGTGGAATTCTTGCTGGTTTATGCGAATTGTCAGAGAGCCTGGGCTTAACTTCTTTAGTGTCCCGTGAAACTGTTTTTCGGCTGTGTAGATAATTCACTTCCTCATTTCCGTTATGGAGGGCGGAAGCTTATTTTATATTTACTTTCCAGGTTATTATCATTACTTAAATAGTCGGTAGATTTCCTCTTTGTGTGGTCCCAAGACTGTGTGTGGCCAAATGAGAAGAACTTCAAAAGTGAATTGATTGTCCAGTCCTTGGAAGTAGTGGTTTATTCATTCAGAGATGGACTCTTCTGCAGTCACATCATGGTTGGTCATGGCTTTTGTAGTGACAACCACTCATTTGCACTCCATGTTATGTTGTGTGTGGCCAGATGAATTTGCTGGACCGGGCGGTGAAGACAGTGGCAGAGCTGGATGAGCCTTTGGAAATGAACTTCGTGCGAAAGCATGCCATGGAGCAGTCGGCATCATTGGGAGTGAGCATTCGGGAGGCAGCTACCCGCATCTACTCCAATGCATCAGGATCGTACTCCTCTAATGTGAACCTTGCAGTCGAGAATTCATCTTGGAATGATGAGAAACAGCTACAGGTGCACCCGCTGTCTTCTCTCTCAATTCTTTCCCAAAGTTTGATATTGGCTATGAGTGGAGATATCAATGGAGATAGATGGTGGTGGCTGTCAGTAGAAAGCTGGATAGTTCTTTGTAACACAACGTTCCATTTAGCTGACAAGTCTGCTTAGTTGATCCATTTAGTTGGTGCTAGTGGGAGTGCTGGGGGCGGAGGATGTAGATGTACGTTTGGAGCATGTACAGGAGGGTGGATGGGTGTAGTTCATGTAGGTTATAGTTAATCTTATTTAGTGATATTCTCCTTTGTCATGTTGAGCTGCAGGACATGTACCTTTCTCGCAAATCGTTTGCCTTCGACAGTGACACACCTGGTGCAGGAATGAACGAGAAGCGTAAGATTTTTGAAGCTGCTCTTGCAACTGCAGAAGCTACCTTTCAAAATCTGGATTCATCAGAGATCTCCTTAACAGACGTGAGCCACTACTTCGATTCTGACCCCACAAAGCTTGTCGAGAGCTTGAGGCCTGACAAAAAGAAGCCCAACGCTTACATTGCTGACACTACTACTGCAAATGCCCAGGTCTGTTTCTCCCTTGTAGCAGTGGAATTATGAGCATTGAATTCCTCTATCTAAATGGAAATGATGTATGGTGTATACTCAGGTGGAAGTTTTGGAAGGCTGACTTGCATATTTGAAGGGAGAATCTTTACTCTCAATAGCTGTTTTGTGAAGATTTTTTTCTTATGAAGTCTGATTTAGGGAGTCTCTATAAAATGGTTGAATGCGGGTCTTTGATAATGCTTTTTATTGAACACAAAAAAACAGAGTGATGACCCCATCATATCCCCTCATAAGTTCTGAGGAGCTGAATAGACAGACTTTGAGATTGGTCAAGAAGAAGAAAGATTTGTAAGAGTAAGGAATCCCAGGAGTATAAGTGCTTTTCAAGTAGTTTAATGTAAGCTTTGTCCACTATGCAGGTGCGATCATTGGCCGAGACAGTGAGGCTGGATGCACGTACTAAGATGCTGAATCCCAAGTGGTACGAGGGGATGCTTTCGAGCGGTTATGAGGGTGTTCGGGAAATTGAGAAGCGCCTTACCAACACAATGGGATGGAGTGCAACATCTGGGCAGGTCAGTATCCTCCTGTCTGAGTTGAGTACAGACCATTGTATTTGGTGGAAAATGTATTGAGTACAGGGGATTCTGAATACGATGTCCGGTTGTCATTATCTGTCAATGTCAAGTGCTTAACGCCTGTGTATGGGGAGTCCTAAATTCTACTGTACATTTGAACTCAGCAGATGAAATTGATTGTTATAAAGAGACGAGTGTCTAAAGGCATGCCAAAGATCACCAGGGGGCAACCGGCCTCCTTTTGAGTGGTTATCTTTAAAGTGTCTTTCTGCAGGATCTCTGTGAAGAGCTTAATTTTTTCTCTTGGGGTGTTGTCATTGACATTTGCAGCTGAAAAGAGCAAGAGATTATTTGTCTTGCAAATACTAAACTTTACTGACGTCATTACACCCCATTCAGATTGACATGCACTGTGCTTAGTCTGACACCTTAGTCTTATACTACTGGTTTAGTGGCATGTGGACCCGCCACTGCATGAACTTGACAGTGGTCTTATTCCAACAGGTGGACAACTGGGTTTATGAGGAAGCAAATACCACTTTCATTGATGATGAGGAGATGCAGAAGAGGCTCCTTGAGACCAACCCTAATTCATTCCGCAAGTTGGTCGCCACATTTCTAGAAGCCAATGGCCGCGGTTACTGGGAGACGTCTGAAGAGAACTTGGACAGGTTAAGGCAGTTGTACTCTGATGTTGAAGACAGGATTGAAGGCATTGACCGGTAAATATATATGCCTTTGCCCGTAGAGAATTTTGGAGAAAGTGGAGGCAGTTGATAGAATCACAGGCATTCATATCTAGGTATATATACACTCCTGAAATGTGGAGGCTTTGCCCTTCAAGCTAAGGGCACTTATATGAAACTAGCACGGCAACATATGGTCTACGTAAATATAGGTTTTAATTAGCTTAGGCCTCTAATTTGTAGAGGGAATAAAGTGACCAACATGTATCCACGGTGTACATTTCCATCAACACTTAGCTGCGGTAAGAGCTTGAATTCTTTTGGAGATTGGCATTGTAGGATAGAGCTCAATGTCCGTTGTACAACCGGACCTAGAGTTTGTTACTAGGTGCTACAATCAGAGACACCTCGGGATTTCCATCGATGTAAGTCTTGAGAAGTTCCAGCTTTGATGTAAATGATCGGGCGGAAGTTCCTTTATGCGCAACCTATATGCTGATGATCATCTGGCTTTGCTAGCTGATCGGCTCCAAAGATTTTTCAGCATCATTCAAACATGATGGCATGTACAAAGAAAATTGAAGTGCAGTGAAACAGCATCCTGTGAAGTTCCGTTACAAGCAGAGCCTTGGATTCATGAAGTGGTAACAGTTTACGACAACCTGCAGCTGCCAACTCTCCTTCAATTATCTGGCTATGATGAGTTACGTAATGGCAATCCTTCCAAAGGCGCCGATGGAAACTCTAAATACTACAGCGCGGAAGAAAACCTGATATCACCCTGAACTGCACTAAGCAATTCATATGAAGTCTGACAACTCTGTTTCAGGGCTTCAGATTATCCAGATCCAGCGGATATGTTTCAAGCCATTCGAACTGCTCATTCATAAACTGGTCGAATGTTTCATCCACCTATCACTATACTTCGCAGCGATTGATAGTTATACTTGGTGTTATTCTTAGTAAGCAAGCCGCCACAAATTTCGGATGTCTGGTGAGATTCTACGAGGGTGACGAGAGTGGAAGAGTTGAGGGATGATAGAGATTGGAAGAGCTTCACTTTGTGTTAGGGAGGGAATTTTACAGTGGAATGACGAGATCTAGTAGGATGGTTGAGAGAGATTGCAAAATTCAAAGTCACATGAATGGACAGATCCTGAACAGACACGTGAAGCTTCCGCTTCTCGCAAGCAAGTCTGAGATTGAACTGAAAATGCATCCTCTATCCGTGTGCTAAGAATGCGATTCTTCCTTGTGAAAATGTATGGGCGCCATCGATTGTAAGCATCAGCAGACGGAGGCCCTTGTTGCAGTATGACCACCACTATGAACCTGATCTCAGACGGTATTTGTCTAACGCATTTGCGACGGTCTGTATCGATTTCCTTGTCTTGACCACTAGGTTGTACCTGCAGTCTCATCGACGCTATTGTTAACATTAAGAAATGAAATGAAATGTGACTGTATAACGTCCGCGAAGCTACAGAGCTTATGGGACACGAGAAAGCATATAAAACAAAAAAGAGAGAGGGACTTCCGTGGACAAACAGCCTAAAAACAACTAGATTGCTGTAGGGATTGTCTAATATGCAACGAGGTGTCAACGCCTCAAAGCAGATATGCCGCTAAGCATTTCTGATCCCCGTAATGGGAGACCTCTGTGAGAGATTCGCTATCTCGGAATAGATAAAAGAATCTTCCACGGATCTCAGAACAAGAAACAGTCCTCACTCCCAAAGTCGGACTAGGGGGGACTTGTCTTTTAAGTCTAGATCAATCGAATTGCCACATACACAACATTATACATATGATACACGTTTCAGCTTTTGAGATGGTCTAACTGAGGAGAATCGAAAAGAAACTTCTGGTCATGGATCCCCACCTTACAGTTTCTTAGATCATCACAGAATTGTAAATTGACAATGTATAAACCCTAAACAGGGTGTGTTGTGTTTTGAGTTGAATTTGATGGTTGTATTGTCCTCAAACAATGCTCTTTGTAATTTCTCTGAATTTGATCATGCGTGTCTACTGAAAGTTCTTCAATGATCGTGCATGCAAAAATATGAACTCGCTCCTGTATTTTACTTCATAAACGGTTTTCAGACTAGTGATGCAGCTAGTCATGTTGTGCTCAAGTGTGCGTGTGGGGGCTTTGGATGGGCAGGTGCATCGCATTACTGTGAAAAGGTACAGCTCTATTTTAGCTTTGTTGTGCACAGTTCACTCCTTGAGACACATGAATTAGGATGGTCTTGTGGACGTCTGAAAGATACATGACAATGACGGCGTGATGGATGGAGGGGCAGGCAAGATGGGCGTTGGATAGGGCTGGCGTGTCTTACACTGAGACAAAACATGTGGTGCTATTGCACATGCTGTTTACTAGGTATGTAATTTCCTCAATCTTAGTTTGCTCCCGAGGCTTTCATGGCCGTGTGGAAGTCAAGTTGGTTTTCATCTTCACACATTTCCTCTGTCCCGTGCACTATTGGTAGCCAATTTATACAAATTTCGTATTGATTTGACCGACAGATCATCCCAAGGTCAGTGGAGTTCGTATGCTGATCTGACTACTAGCATCCACGCTCGCCACAATTATTCTGTCCACAATAAGAAGATTGATACAAGAATGGACTTCCACATTGTAAAACTGATATATAGAATTTGTCTAGCGGGGAACGTAATTGTCTAGTTTGGCGGTCCAAGATCCAACTGCCTCTGCCACAATTCAGAAAACATACAAGCTTGGAACATCTCAACGGTCTTTGGGATTTGAAATGTATCAAATGCCAATCATGAAGAACACATAATGGTGCCTGTGCACCCTTGGAAAAGATGAGACAGTGCTGACCACCAGAGTAGCTTCTATGAAAATTACGGGGTGCATTACTGGTCAACACTCCCCTTGCAACAGCGTGGTTTAAAGTCCGAATCTGTCACCAAGTCATCGCCCTTCTGCCTGCCGCTTCCTCCGAGTTTTCGTCTGATAGCTCTCGAACACATTCTGCACTTCGTACATGCCATTTTGCTGCTGTCAACATCACTGATGACTGCAATCCCGGATAATGATTTAATAGTAGCTTCATCCATTTGCTAGAGTAAACACTGTATCACTAAATGGTGAATTTTGTGTGTGTAGGGGACTGGGAACAGGAACCAGTTGCCCCAAGCTTGTGATGGGGAGGCGGTCTGAGAGAGTGGTGCTCCAGGAGTCACCCGACATATTGAGATTCGCCGACAAAAACGTCCGGAACGAAGAGGATCGCCTATATCCGGACGATCCAGAGATGCATAAGCTTGTCCAGTCTTGGGGTGCGTGGAGTTCTCATGTCAATACCCACCTTGATTGTAAGCTTAGCACGATCTTTTCTTATGAAGAATCCTCATCTTGTATTCAAGCCTTGGTATCATCAGACGCGCTCTAGTCATACAACATTAATCCTCATCATAGATGAGAATATGATAATCCAAGTAGCTTGCACATAATGTTTGGTCGGAAAGCCCACGTACATGCGAACGTTGTAAAACAACCCTTAAAGCTTGCTTGAAGCAGAGTGCAGATCGACGATTGCATTCTTAGCGTGTCACCAACCTAACGCATGCGGTTCTCCATGATTGTGATGATGGTTGGGATTGTGGACTTGGGCTTGGGTAATACATAGATCCATCCCAGATCCTACAGGCAGGAACTAAGGCACATTCTAACCTATCGTATATTCGAAAACGATGATTGGAAGTAAGATCGCGGTTGTGCACCATTGCGTTTGCTTGTTGTCTCGTTTCTTTGTGTTTTTAAGCTTTAATTTACTTTCTGCGCAACAACTAGTTCACTAACAACAGATATCACAGAGCGCAAGAGCGCTGCAAGAGCACCATCAGCAGATGGGAGATAGCTGGGAGGGTGAAGAACGGAAAAAAGAAGGGATATTTACAACGTTCAGTACAGAAAACCCAATTCCAGGATCAAAGGACCACATTGAGTTCAACTGATAGTGTGGGGCTGGCAGAGTCCAGATTTGACAAGCAGCTGGGTCCACATGTGCGACGGTGGGCGTACTGTCACCTTCTCTTTGACGGAAACAGCTACCATTTGTTGACTCAAGGTATATTTGCATGTTGTAGTGCAACTAGATCTGATTCACAGATCAGGCTGCTGATCTCCGATCACAGCATGTTTTTAGCTGTCGAGTGATACATATGTGCAACTTGTACCTCATGCTCACTAAGATCCTATTCACTACAGCATGAATATCCAACTGCATACTACCTGCCATAATTAAGACTAGAAGAAGGGCAATTATCAAGATATGTTGGCCACAACAGTGGAATAACACGGGGAGAAAGTCACATGGCTGTTGTTGGACTAGCAGGAGCACCACTCTTGGAAAGGATGGTTGCATGGTTTCTCATGCCTTTCTTGCGACGAATTGTGTATAGCGCCTTGTACTGCAATAAGCCTGGAGCCAAGGAACGGTCCCTCCAAGTTGTAGAAGCGATTTTCAGGGAGGTAAATATCTTCGCATTGCACTTCGGTGATATCGTGGAAAGATCTGTTTTCTTTGCGATTTGTTGGGAAGAGTGGTTGATAGAACTGAAAAATTGCAGCGGGCTGGTTTGCGAGTCTCTTCGATTTTCTTGGATTTTGACGTAGGATTGGGCAGGTGGATGGGTTGCTGGCAGATGGCAGACCATTCATATGTGGACGGAGATTCACAGCTGCTGATGTCACCTTTGCTGCTCTTGGTGGTCCCATGGTCGGTCCTTCAGGGTATCCTATTTCCTTTCACTTTTCCTCTATCTTAAGCTCCCATAGGTTCCCTCTCTCCGTGACACAATCAACGTGGTGGATTCCCTCTGTTTTAGTTCGTTCTCAGACTAACAATATTACTAAATTTTCTTTTCTTCTCTCTATCCTCTCTCTCTCTCTCTCGCTCTCTCTCGGACAACGACCCAGATGAATCTTGATGAGAAAGCCTATTGACGTAGCACGTCCCCAAAGCCTAGAAAAGTTTGTCGTCTCAGGTGAAGTATGTCAACCATCTAATGGGGGGTGGTGATTATTGTTCCACTCTCTCAAGCGCACTGAAAAACATTTTCTGATTTCTGGTGCGTTCCATTCCCTGAATGGAGTCCTTTGACGTGGATTTCATGCCTATACACCAGAGAGGTTGTTCCAACAATCTCCATGTTCATCCTTTCCAAGATGGTTGCGTGAGGTGGTCATCTAGTTTCGCCTTCCTGAAGAGTTGTAGAAGCAATGCCTTTCCAGTTGTTCACCTCTCTGCCCAACAGACCGTTCTTCATTGGAATCTAAACTATGAGTCTTAATCTGGTTGGCTAGCTATTTCTTCCACGTGCTTGCCCACAATATATTTGTCATGAACACATAAAAAAATGCATATTAGGTTCATGCTGAGCTTTCGTCTTTGCGGTCAATGGCTGGATGGATAGATATGGAGCATGGTTACCTTCTCCAGAGGAATGCCCTCCAGAAATGGGCATGACCATGCAACACCTTAGAAAAACTGCTGCTGGCAGAGTGAGTCATCTTTTTTGCTTCTCTGACCTAGTTCACGACTGTTTACTTTGGAGTGATCGACAAGTTCATTATTCTCTTTATCTACATGTACAGAAATACTACCTCTGCCTACATTGCCTAAGCCATTCCACCTGTCCTTCATTTCATGCCTAGGGTTGTTGGGTGAATGTATCTGAAAGGATTTTCGAGGATTTAACTGGTATAAACTCGTAGGCATAGTTCCTCAACTACCAGAAACCCTCCTCCACCAAGATATGCATCTCCTCGCACTCCAGCAGTTTACAAATGTTATGTAACAGTCTAAGTCTATGACAAACCAATTTGTCTCACAGTGAATCACCTCTTGTAAACTTCTATCACATACTACAAACTGTAGCTTTGCACGTTTTGTGATCTGCCACACTCACAAACTGTGAATTCATGTTGTGCGATGCAGCATATCATGAAGATTTACGAGACGAAGAGGTACAAGCCAGGACAAAGACGATCAATTCCCTGAAAACTTGAACGTTCTAGTCTTTTGCTACCATGCTCAGATTTAACTCAAATGTTAAGGATCTCACGATTTTGTGATTTCAGTTTTTGATTCAATCTACAGGCAGGTATTGCAGATAGTTTGATAGAGTGCTCAACACACACATGAACCGCTTTGTTTCAAAGCCTTCCTCTTCTCAACTACCAACAGGTTTCAGTATGAACTACCACCTGTCTGTCTGCTCGACCCGACAACTTCCTCCTTCCTTGCACCCAGCCCTTCAAGGATCCACCATCACTACAGAAAGGCATCTTCAAAGCAATAAAAAGGACATCTTAAAATGCATAATTTGCTTGCCGAAACACGCCGCAGAGACGAGCCCACAGGGGATTGAACCCCGGACCCGCGGGCATAGTGCAGACAACGTGGCGACAGTTGACCACGCGGCGAATTTGGCGAGGCTCGCTCGTTCTTGTGCGATGTTCCACCACTTCCCTTCTGAACTGCGCTTCTTGCAACGCGTGGCAGTCGGGCATTGCGCCGGACCCACTACCCGTATCATTTCCAGGTCCGGGGGATCGCACAAGCAGGGGTCCTGTTCACATTGACCCCTCGGTTATTCTCGCTCCGTGGATGGATAAAACGTGCGGCCAGGACTGGATTCGTCGATAGGATTTGTTCATCCAGAATTGATTGTCGCGCAGGGCTCCACACGCTTTCGCCGGCAACTCAACGGCGCCGCTATGACGTCGCGGTGGGCGTTAAGTTACCGGCACCGGCTCCCACCCTCTCTTTCCCTCTCATCTTTCAAACTTGTGGACCCGGCGGCTCTGTTCGTTCTTTAAATATAAAAATATAGATTTTAAAATAATTTAAGAAGGGACCAGTGCGATGATACTAGCATCATCTTTCAGAATCAATATCTACATCCTCCCTGGAATCTCCTAAAATCGCATAAATTATATTCCAGGTCACCGAAGGCATTCAGGATATTCTGGAATCTATTGTGATTGTACTATATTAAGTTTACTTGTAGCAGGTTTTCCAAAGTTTCCAAAGTTTCTCCCGATTCGTTGATTACTTAAGGGAGTAAGGAGATTCTAACGATAAGAGTTTATTCTAAAACGATTTCAATGCCAAGCGGTTTGATGTCAAGGGAATCAACCATTCATAGGCGATAATGCACCCATCATTGTACCAACAGCATCGTGCACATGAATGGTGACGATGATGATGGCATGGTGAATGTTAAAGTCGTGGTCCCTGGATGCTCCTTTTATACTAATAAGGATCTTGGTCGATGCTACCCCACATTTTCCTACACAACACAACCAAGTTGTAGCCACATACCACCTCTTCAGTGGTTGTGGGTTCAATCCACCGGTTGGTGTCACAAAGGTGTACAGAGGAGCCCTTCGGGGTCAGGAGACACCATAATTTGCACATCCTTTAGGCGGCGTAATATATCTATATATATATTCTACACAACTTGTGTGTACCGTACTCATGTACGGCTAAACAACAACAACAATTTGGACTGCGCAAAGGTCCATGGTATGATATCTCAACGATAATCATCAAACACCACGGCCCAATGGTGGACTATGTGCGGCGGCCAGAGAAAGCATTGGGGAGGCCGCTAAATTACGTTCATTTTTGGACCCCTCATACACCCTGACCCATGGTGGACTATGTACAGCGAGCGTCCAGAGAAAGCAAGGCAGATAACTATACACATTTTTGGACCCCTCATACACCCATGAGGACTATGTACGACGTCTAGAGAAAACGAGGCCGATAACTATATACATTTTTGGACCCCTCATACACCGTGACCCATAGTGGACTATGTACGGCGGCAAGAGAAAGCACTCGGTAGGCGGCCAATTATATACGGTTTGGGCAGCTCGTTCACCACGGGCCATAGTGGACAATCAGTGTGTGGGTGGCGGCGGAGAATTGTCAATACTATTATAGACAAGTTGGGAGGGGGCGGCGTTTTTTTTCTGAAATTTGGAAAAAAGCGTGAAATAGCCATACATCATGTTTATCCATTGAAATTAGGACAGAATCATCCTCATCCGTACTTTTATCCATTTATATCATCCATTTTTTGCAAATCCATCCATAATTTATTTTTTATTTGGAGAAGTTTGACGATTTCATCCATGAAAAACAGGGGAATTTTCGACAGAATATTCTATTCTATTTTTTGAGTTCGAAATTTGGCGAAAATTCGAGCAAAGAAAACGCAGTGGGGCCGCTCCGGAACTGAAATATGCCATCTACTACTTCCTCTGGACGGTCCGAGGATAGCGGATGAACGGAACGGCATGAATGATAAAAGCAGGCAACAGGCTTCAGCTTTTGCCGCGTTAGTGACTCACCGACTTATCCACTCCCAGTAGAGGTACAGCCAAGTTTCGTTGTTGGCTCCCTCGGATGACTTCTGTGGCGCATGCCCGGGTCACGATGGATGATCTGGCGTTGAGGATGAAAGGCATGCCAAGCAGCGGATGAATGGAATTGGCGAAACGCTGGCGAAACCTAAACATGTGAGAACCGATGAGCCAACCAATGCAACCATGTGATTTAAAGCGTGGAGCACTGACATATCTTAGCTGTTGACTATCAAATCTAAATGCCCAATAAAGAACGCGGCCACTAATGCAGTGGATAAGTTTCTCTACATACCCCAACATTAAATAACATTCTTTGAATCTGCCATCCCTAGTATTTCCTGGAAATTATTTATTTCTGGGGTCAGCATAGGACCACCTCCATTCGGTACGCCTCCTGCAAAGTGGCTAAACCAAAACAGTTTCGCCACAATACGATATTGTACGGCCGCGTGCCGCGTCGCTTTGACCGCCACGTGCCGGCCACCGGCCCAGGGCAACTGGTTGCAGATGGTTTTATGATTTCGGTTTCCCTCGCAAATATGTAATGGCGGGTCGCTGGTCGGGAGTAAATGGATGGGAAATAGGCAAGCGTGACGGTGGTGGGCATGATAGACCCTCCTGCCATTATATATTAAACATTACCTATCTCGTCGAGGCCATGTTTGTTCCCCTCCATGTTCTACTTGGAATTTTACATGTCCCATGACGAGAACACGCCCGGGCAGTCATAGCTGCTGTGGATGGAATCATTCCGCAAGTCGAATATGTGACGGATGTGGATGAGAAATGATTGGAGAAGGATGAAGAAGGAGAAAGATGCATGCGGTAAAATTGGAGCGTTGGGGTTTGAACTTACGACCTGTGCGGGCAGCGTGCCCTAATTGCTAACGACTATTGGTCTGCATCCACCACGGTCGCCCGGTCAGTGCGGACCGGCAGTTCCGGTTCCTCGGGAGTCTCATGGATGACCTCCCACATTCGTTCCTGTTTCAGCGGTGGTCAAACCGCGTCGTGAGTAATGGGAGTGTAGTTCTCATCCATCCCGATGCTTTTGGTTTGCAGTGCGGGGACTACATTGAAATCATAGTTCGTATTCCCCGTTTCCGGTTCTCATCCATCCATTAGCTAAGCGGAGGTGTGCATTGACGGACGATATTCGGTTTCGGTTCATCTAAAGAGCCGTGGACGTCAGTGAAATGGATGAACAGAGTGTTTGAACATGTTAGGGTTGGTAACTGGACGGGCATCGTGGAACAGTGCCAGGCACGAGAGAGAGAGAGAGAGAAGAGAGAGAGAGAGAGGGAGGTCTGAGGAAGGGGGAGCCGGGAGGGTGGAATGCAATGCAGGCATGCTCATTAGTGCGGGAGCGAGTAAGCTAAAATAAGAGGGAGAGAAGGAGGGAGCGGGAGATAGAGACATACTTAGTATGGAGATGAGAGCGATGTGACTGGTGAACAAAGGCTGGTCGCAAAGTTTTGACCATAAGGTGAAATCTGGCTTCAAAGAACGCAGTCAAGGGCAGACGCGCGCTGATCGAAACCTAGTAATTTGTATTTGCAACATCAGATCCACTGCCGATTGTGTGAGGGGCGGTGGTTAAATTTTGGTGTGAGAGGAGGCTGTTCTTCTGAAAGTTGCTAGTCTTCTGAAGAGCGCAGACAGTTCCTCGCTCATCTGTGAAGAGTCGAAGTCCTACCTAGGGATTCATTTTTTTCCTTTTCTCCTTCCTACTCTCTATACTCGAGGTTTTTGCAAGATTGTTTCATTTCCAATTTGGAGTTCTTTCTTCTCCCGGCATCATCCCGACTGTTTGCTGGAGTTAGCTCTAGCGTCATGGCCCTCAACCCTGCTGTATGTCCACAATTGCAACTGAGAAGTGAAGCAAGTTGAGGCATCGAGCTGTAGGTTTGGAAGGCAATCTCTGGACGTCTGCCCGCCATGTAACCAAACGCACCAACATGTACAGTTTGCCACTCTTACTTGTGCCTTCCAATTAGTTTACCATTCTTCGTGGTTCCTGCAGTATGTCCCTGGAGTACGTGCATTTGCATCGATTCTGTATAAGTAGTTGGCACAATCAAGGATCAAATTAAATGTATAGTCTTCTATCGGTGGAGGCATCTCTCACAATAACTTCCCATAATTCATCTCATATCCTCTAACCGTCTTTGCACCACAGTCAGGATTTCCTTTGAATGGTAGGCAATTCCCCACCCCCATTATCTGGTCGAATGCGTTAGACACGACTACTTTGCCCTGACATAAGGAGTCCATTCTTTCTGTCAAAGCATACAATCAGAATAGTGATTCTTACATCATCTTCTGGAGTTTGGAAACTGGCGAACATCCCTGGTTGACATCCCAGGGTTGCTTGGGAAGTATTCAGACACACACGCAGGAGCATTGGCCAACTTTGACCATCAATAAGAACCTAGTACCAAATGCGCCTGTAGAGGTGGTGCAGATTGCATGATAGTGGTTCCTGGTGCCCTTCCTTTTGGCACCATAAGAATGGGCCCCGCACTTCAGCACTGAGAGTCAGGTTCAGAGAGGGAGACTTGATAACGCCTCATTCTGCTTTAGTTGTTAGTTCGCCTCAGTTATCTTTGATGGGTGTCAGGGTAGTTCGCCTGAGATAGTTTAGGAGCAAGTCAATCTAAGTAGGAGAGAAATTGGGGAGGTCCCCAAAACTTCACAATGCGGCATCCATGTCATGGAAGTTTTTGACAGCAACGATTAGGGCTGTTGGATCGATAAGTGAACCATATATCCTTTGGACAGCGTTGAGACTCTGATGCAAATATGATTCTCCTTGGATGGAGGTTGACACATCTGTTGACATGCACTGAAGGCGGACCCATTTGTTGAGGCGAAGTCATGGGAATTGCATCTGTCAATAGCGGATCATAGTAGCAACAGCAATCAAGGGTTTCCGGGCGTCAGCAGGGGAGGAAGCGTCCAGGGAGTCTGTCTCTGGATTGAAGCTTGGTGGGTTGTTCATATGGGACCGTTCGGCAGGGCAGCTGTTGGGTTGATTGTGAGCAAAGATGTGGCTAATAAGAAGAAGGATGGTGTTGGCAAAGAGGGAAATAAAAGCAGGAAGGGGATTGAGGATGGTATTAAAGCCAGGAAGGGGGTAGAGGACACTGGTTTTTCCTGTCTCAAGAAGGATGCGTCAGAGAGGCGAAACTCCTCTAGGTTGCTAAGTTGGAGCAGGGATGACTGCCCAGGAGAGGCAGTGGCCAAAGAAAGCAAAGTGAAACCACGTCGGAATTCGGTACCTGGTAAGGTCGAGAATGTTGCAGTTATAAAAATGGAGTCCAGTCCCTTTTTAGATGGGGATTTTGGCTTGGCCTCCTCAAGTCTTGCGAGTTCTTTGGGTCTCAATAGGATCAAAACACGATCAGGGCCGCTGTATTCTGCTAGCACGCGATCGGGCCCTTTGTTCACTGGAACCCTTCAGAGCAGGTTTGATGCAGGGAAAGGTGGCAAGAGAGAGGAGAAAACTGCTCTGAATGGTTCAGTAGAACCATCGTCAAGGTCTATGTCTGGTGTGCGGAAAGCCAGCAAAGTGCACGCCCGCGACTCGGTCTCTCCAAAAGACTCCGCTATGGCCGAGGCTAGGCATGATGGTGAAGGAAGAGCTGCTATGGAGTCTGATTTGTCGGATCTGTGTGCAAGCAGAAACACGGATGGATGCCTTGGGTCCCCCTTTGTTGGCATCCCAAAAATGAATGTGGAGAATGGGGAACAAGGGAGTAAAGGTGTAAGTGGAAGCCTCTCAGGGTCTTGTGTCATTGTTGAAGATATCATGTCTCCAAGTGGAAGCGACCGAAAAGAGATAAGTGGTCGAGCTTCGCAAGTGGATGACCTTTCCAATAGCAGCTGGGTTGATGTTGATAGCAATTTTGATTGTACCTCAACTGGAGGCCAATCTATGGGTGGCAGTCCTGTGGTGTTTGCACACTCAATTAGCCTGCCGGTCTGTATTGTAACTCCACAAGCAGGTGAGAAAACATGATTCCCCAATCACACACATGCACAAGTCATGTTGACGATGTGGTTGCTGGTGTCTGGTTATCTCCTGTCCGTGTTTCTTTCACTAGCTTCTGTCGTAAAGCTGATCATATTTCCAAACACTGAAGATGAGGGGATGTTATTATAAGTTTTGGTTCCATTTTACTAGATGTGTGAGTTGCGGTGTTTTCAATATCGAGGGGGCTTACCTTTGACTGCTTTGGATTCTGTGGTCCTGGAATTTTGGTTGTCCACATTGCTCCTTATATTTCGAAGTCATTTTTGCCTGTGGCACGTGCTGGAAGATTGATGATGCTTCTGTTGTTTGACTGTTAAATCAGGTGCCTCAATGGACCCAAATAGTTTGCGGTGGCGCCCTAATGATGGTGATTTTGAGTGTAGCAGGAGTTCTGATGCAGCAATGCAGGAGAACGAGGTATATTATCTTGGGTTGAGGGGGATGATGTTGCAGACATATCATAGCAACAGTTGAAGAAATGATTAATGTAGACAACTCATGGTCTATCTTCATGGTGACTAGAAATAGCATTTGTTGAGGAGGGTTGGGGATTGCCAATCACAGTAGGGATAGTTGTCATTGAAAGGAAGGTTGTATTGACCCCTTCTTTTTCTGTAAGAAATTATCTTCTTCAGCTGTATAACGGAGATCTTGACAAGTGGGATTTTGTTTGACAGAGTCCATCAAGTCCGTTGGATGTTCCAAAGGAGACAGAGTCACCTCGATTCCAAGCTCTGTTACGAATGACTGGGGGTCCGCGCAAATCAAAACTGCCAAATGACATCAAGAGCTTTTCTCACGAGTTGGATCCAAGGGGTGTTAGGACTCATGATTTTTTGCGGCCCCATAGCTTCAATGACTTGGAGGTATGTTCCTTAGGTCATGCTTTTGGAGCAATTTTACCCAGACTTGAGCCCAGACTTGACATTTGTTGTCAAAAGGCTTATTTTGCCGAGTCTGAGGAGCAAGAGAGTCCAAAATTGGATAGATGTCTGTTTCAGAATTGTGTTATTTGAGCTTACCCAAGCTTGAATCACATACATGTTAAGTCTCAGTGTGCAGTGAATATCACATGGACTTCATGTTGGCTTACAGAGACTGGAAGTACAGTGATCAAGAGATCCGTTGAAATAAAGTCCTAGTTTGTAAGGTGGGGGGGAGGTTGAGCTTGTAGTTACATCCAGTAAGTCTTGTTCAGAAGTTGAATATACCTGATACCTCCACTCCTATGGGAGCACTAGAAATGGAAGGGAAGTGTGGTGGGACAGCATACGGGGAACATCTGGCAGTGGTTGCTGGACAAAATGGTCTTGCTGCCAGTATCACATATGGAGCAGGTTGGAGAGAGAAGAAGAGAGGTGGCAAGGTAGAGCTGATGAATTGTTGTTGATTGTTGTTCAGGAGGTTCTGGAAGCCCTGCGAGCACGGTTTAATACTGCGAAGGAAGAAGTCAATTCCGAGCTTGCTGTATTTGCCGGGGATTTGATCGAGATTCTTGAAAAAAACTCGGATGAGGCCCCTGATTGGCAAGAGAGGACAGAAGATCTACTGGTGTTGGCCCGTGAATGTGCACTCATGGGTCCCCAGGAGTTCCGAAAGCGATGTGAAGGTATTGTCCAAGAACTAGATGACAAACGACAAGAGCTTCCCATGGGAGTGCTCAAGCAGTTGCACACACGGATGCTTTTCATCCTCACGCGCTGCACACGGCTGCTGCAGTTTCAGAAAGAGAATGGCTTAGATGAGGATGGGCCCCTTCACAGGCTCCACCAGCGTGCAAAAGTGGGTCCCCAGTTTGAGAGGCATTCCAACTCTCTGGCCAACCAAAAAGGGAAATCAGTGGTGGAGATCGAGCCTGTGAAGGAAAGGAAATCCAGCTCGCCACCCCATGTTCATTCCGAGGATGCAGTCTCTATAGGCCCTGGGTGGAGAGGCAAAGATGAGGCCACAACATCAGCTGATGTTGTGCAGACGAGCAAAGAGGAAATGAAAGAATTGCCCAGCAAGCAAGATACGCAGGAGTCCATAAATCCAGTTAACTCTCTTGTCGCTGATCGGCTGGCATCCTGGAAAAAGTTCACATCTTCGTCCGAAGGTTGGGAAAGACAGTCCAGTAACCAGGACTTGATCCAGAGTGAAGCAGATATCAAGGCCAAAGTTCACAAAACAGAAGGCTTGCATTCAGACCTAGAGGATAGGAGGGCAGTGGCCGGTCCATCAAAAGACACAGGACCTCCAACGTCGTTGAAGCGGCGTCAGAGAGTCTCATGGGGTAATTGGGGTGACCAGCCAGGTGCTTTGGATGACAATCTCCCAGTGATTTGTAGGATATGCGAAGAAGAGGTTCCCACATTGCATCTTGAAGAGCATTCTCGCGTTTGTGCATTTGCTGATAGGTGTGACCACAAGGCACTTAGCATTGATGAACGTCTCCGACGGCTGGCTGAAGTGCTTGAAAAGATGCTGGAATCCTACACTCCCAAGAGCTCTTTGATGGCTGCAATGGGGAGCCCCGACACAGCCAAGACATCTAGCTCTAACAATGGCGGTGAAAGCTCGGATGGTGGCCTATCAGAGAAGTTTGGCGGAGCTTCTGAGAAGCCTCTTGTCACTGAGAAGTTTGGAGGCGAATTGCTTCGTCGGGGCTCTGAGGAGATGCTAGAGGACTTGCATGAGATCGATACCATGGCTAGTATGGTTGATGAGCCAAGGATCAATCCCATAACTTGTAAAACACGGTTTGGGCCTAGGCCTGATCAGTTTATGGCTCCAGCGTCGTCATCTGCCGGTAGTGTGCTGGCACCAGCATCCTCTGCAGGCAGCATAACTCCTCGTTCTCCCCTTGCCACTCCAAGGACCAGTCAGATTGACCTCCTTTTGGCTGAGCGAAGCAGCTTTGGAGAGGCAGAAGATCTTGTACAGGTCCTTTTCTCTCCCTGGCACTTCAAAGTTTCGTCGTCTCTCTATAATCGTCTTTCTCCTTCCTTTTAGTCTTCTGAGTTTTCTTTGAGGCTGTAACTTGGCTTTTTGTGGAAGCCTTCCAAGCTACAGGAAACCTGCCCAGCAGGAGCTAGCATTCTAAGTCAACAGGTGTGGTGTACATGTTTGCAATCAATGGTACTCCGTCTCTTGACTGTATGTAAAACTTTTGCTAAAGTTGCAAGACTTGTTGAGGAGGTTTCATCAAATTGTTTTGTACTTTTACCAGCCCATATTTCCATCCTTTTAGCTCCACGTTTTTGTCATAGCATGCTGCTGAGAAGGTGAAAGGAGGTGTACTGAATTGCATTGTCAGACTATGGTTGTGTATCAGGATAAGATCTGGTTCAAATACTATTTTCTATTTGTTGAACCAAAATTAAAACACGTAGACATAGACGTCTTGCAGATAAACGAGTTGGCAGACATTGCCCGGTGTATTGCAAACACAAATGCAGGCGATGAAGGAGCGCCCGAGTACATGATATCTTGCATGCAGGACTTACAGGATGTACTTCAGCACAATAAAGTTGAGGCATTAACTGTGGATACTTTCGGAAAAAGAATTGACAAACTCTGCAGGTGAGATTCTTAGCTAGTTGGAATGATGAATAGGTCAAGAAAGGCAACATACCTTTTTGGCCTGAGTGGGTGATGTAGTGATCATGCTTTCACTCTATTGCTCCAAGGATGAAGACACAATATGTTGGAGGTTCTTAGAGAAAACTCAAATCCATGTATCAAAGTTGAGGTGATTGGGAAGGGAAGCAGCAAGATATATTTGGTTTCTTTTTCCTGCACTTGCTGTCAGCAGTCATCCTTGATGTATGTCTTCGTGCTCATCTAGTTAAAAGACCTTTCGTTTGGGGTGTTCATCAGTTGAGCATTGCTAAAAGGCCCCAGGCAAAGTGCTTGCGTGTGCCAGCAGCAATTCAGCTGGTGGGCACCCCATTTTTTCATTTCTGGAAACAGGGTTTGGCCTTGAGTCATCTAAAAC
Source organism: Takakia lepidozioides (assembly GCA_030704615.1). Classification (NCBI taxonomy): domain Eukaryota; kingdom Viridiplantae; phylum Streptophyta; class Takakiopsida; order Takakiales; family Takakiaceae; genus Takakia; species Takakia lepidozioides. The sequence goes on from CM060731.1 coordinate 43,651,069, forward strand.
AGCAGGCGTTGTAACTGTCATTTAGAGATTCAGGACAGCAACATGTGAAAGAAATGGATAAAAGGAGGTTGAGAGACTGAGACTTTGTAGGTCACATCTATAATCTCATCGTTTGTTAATCGTACTATCATTATGGGCTTTCTGCAGGGAAAAACTCCAGCAGGTTTGTGATACTTCGGATGCCAATGTGGACACATCAAGCAGTGCAGCTGAGGAAGACACTCCAGTAGAGGATGATGTGTTCCATAGTCAGAAGTCAACACCTGTGCACCCAACATATAAGGACCGAACCTCTATTGATGATTTTGAGATCATCAAGCCAATCAGCCGTGGCGCTTTTGGGAGGGTGTTCTTGGCAAGAAAACGGACTACTGGTGATTTCTTTGCCATAAAGGTGAGGCGTCATTCAGACCAAATGGTAGAGTGGAAAATTTAATGATGGTGCAAGGTTCTCTTAGTCCTGAGTGCAAGATAATTTATCATGAGTGGGGCTTTTCTTTTCTCATTAACCTATAATTGCTGACCTGTATTATTCCTGTGTAGATTGGTAGGCAGATGTAGGGGAGTTGAAGTTTCCAATTTTGTCTTCTAGTGTTGTGACATGTTTATTTTCCATCTGTGCTTTGGTTTTCTCTCTCCTTGTAACTCCTTCGTTTAATGTTGCAACTACAGGTTCTGAGGAAGGCAGACATGATCCGGAAGAATGCAGTTGAGAGTGTCCAGGCAGAACGCAATATTCTGATCTCTGCCCGGAATCCTTTCGTGGTATGCGGTTGTAACCACTCCTCGTTAATCTTTTTACATCTTTGTTTGACTCTTGACATATCATAAACAACGCATGTGTGTGGGACTTAATAGGACTGTGGTTGTAGGTTCGGTTCTTCTACTCATTTACTTGCCGGGAGAATCTGTATTTGGTGATGGAGTACTTGAATGGAGGAGATGTCTATTCCATGCTTCGGAACCTGGGCTGCTTAGAAGAGGAAATGACTCGAGTTTATATTGCTGAGCTTGTAAGAACTCTCTCTCCCTCTCTCTCTGCCTCTCTCTCTCCCCCTCTCCCCCTCTCTCTCTCTCCCCCTCTCAACGACAGAGGAGAGGGAGGAAGTGATCTTAAGTGGCAGTGGGGTAGCCAAGAGATCCCGGTCCTCCCTTCCTACACTTACCTGGGCGTTGAGTTCTCCTCCAATTGTAATTGGGATGCACATATCCGGAAAGTTGTTCAAACTGGCAAGGGCAAAGCTCTGGGGCTCACTAAATTTTTCCACTGCAGAGGGGTCAACTCTGAGGTTAAGAAAACCATGCTTTGTCGCGTTATTAGACCTGCCTTGGAGTACGGATCTGCTATATGGGTTGATAACTCCAACCAGGCTAAGTCTCTAGAATCCATTCAAGTGGGGGTGCTTAAGGAGTGTATGTCAGCATGCTCCAAAACAGCCAATGTGGCTGTTCGGGGAGTTTGGCATTCCGTCCTTAAGCTCCCGACGAGATGAATTCAAGGTCAGATGGTGGGGTCAGCTGCAACATATGCCCAACACCAGATATCCTAAATTAATCGACTCTATATCTTGGAAACAGGACCGCCCTGTCAAACAGGCTAAGTCCTGGCAGAAGAGAGTAGAAGAGATCCTCAAGGATCTGGACCTGGATCCGCAAGTCTTGACCCTGCTGGATAAATCTGACTTAGAGGCTGTAGTGTCCTCAGCCATGTCTGTTGCCATGAGATTGTCTGATGAAAATGGTCTGTGACATGGGGGAGGACATCTTGGATGACCTCAAGGGTCTACCCACTCTCGGCACTAGACTGAAATTTAAACTCAGGGCTGGAAGCCTACCTTTGAACAGCAAACAGAAGCAGAGAGGAAAGGGAGAGTGCAATTGCCCGTTGTGTGGGCAATCTGAAGACAGTATTCATTTTCTGATACACTGTCCGGGGTTCTCTCACCAAAGAGACGCTCTCTTCAAATCTATTAAGGGAATTGTGCCTGTACCCCTGTTTACCAACTTTGAAAGTCTCGAGGCTGAGCCAAAAGCCCAGGCCCTCCTGAGGCCTAGTTTTTGGGCAAATCACACACAGCAGATTGATGCTTGTGTGAAGGGATTTCTAGAGGATATCTGGAAAACCCGGATTAATTCTATATATGGAGGTAAGTCTTACTACCAACGTCAGCCCCTGACAGAGGTAGGTTCTGTCCCTTTTGTTCCCGCTCAAACTGGGCGCGGGGTCAATGGCCACAAGGCTATGGCAAACAACGTCTTATGAGTACAATCTAGGCAGTAGTTGGAGCCGTTATGAGATTCTTTTTACAGTGGATATTACTCTCATACCGTCTTCTCAAGCATCTCACAGTTTCTGAGAATTTTTTGACGAGGTGCTATTTGTGAAGTGGCTGGAGTATCTAATAGAAGTCTGGAATCAATGTCTCAATGTCTACAGTGTTAGGCCTGTCCGAGGGCTCCTGACACTCTGTACCCCTAATCTAAGGAGACACGCATTACATAGATGCTGTGTTTAAGCAAATTGGGGGCTATTACTAGAAGTCCAAAGTTAACTAACTTAACAACACTGCCTACCGTATTGCAGTGTTAGGCCTGTCCAAAGGTTCCTAACAACTTCTACCCTTATTTAGGAAGCATGCATTCCCTTATGTAGCTCAGAGTTTCATAGAAGGTCTCAAAGATAGGGACAGTGTGAAAAGGTCCCAAGTAGTTCCCTGCATGTGGGGTCGTTATGTAAGAACCCCAAGACTTTTATGTATACTCACTATGCATTCCACTTCATCACACTTCTTGTGTGTCACTTCCAGAGCACAAGAAGGCTCCACAAGAACTGATACTGTAGTATCATCCAAAGTGCTCACTGTCCCAAGTCTACAACATCTCTACTCCCAGACACTCAACTACAAAGTCTTTTAAGTAGTGCAGTGCACATGCAAGTAGTGCTGCTACCAACTAACTGCTATCCACTGCCATTTGTGCTAATCATGGACAACTCTTGTCTTGTACTGGACCAACATGACTTGTCATGTCTAGCTTTACTGTATTTCACCCCATCTCAGACTTCAGGGGCAATATTGTGTTATTTCTATTAGCATTATAAAGTAACGTTATTTTCCTGTGGGCAAGCTGGGCAAAAGGGGATCCGTCTAATCTGTGGGCATTAAGCTTCTGATCCATTGTAATGCATCTTCACATGGAGTAAAGGATCAACAGACTGTTGCTGTACCTCTTTATGGTCAGTTTGACTGTTTGAGAAGCTCAGGAAACATGGAAGAGTTCCTTTGTTCTCGGGTGGATATTTATGTCAAGTTGATGCTATGCTACAGAGGATTTTGAAGAAAAATGGATATTATTTATAGATGTCTCACCGCTGGAGATGGTGGCTCACATTGGGGTCTCCCTCTATTGTTCTCCTACCTCCTCTCCTTGATATCTCTGGTCCTTCCAACCTGGTAGTAGGCTTTACACAACAAGGTTAAAGCAGCTTTTAGGTCTAGTGGGTGCATCTCTTATCCAGATTTGGGGACTGCATAATGCTGGTTGTGATGTGTGATAGGGATAGAATGTGCCTTTGTAACAGGGGTTCCCCTCTTTTGAACTTCAAGTGTTCCTGGACTCACATTATGTGTGTTTTTATTTTTCCACCTGTTTGGTTTGCTCCAGTTTTTTGTGAAGTGCAAATCTATCTGGTGTCTTGCTAAACTGTTAGCGTTTTTCCAGGTGCTGGCATTGGAGTATTTGCATTCGTTGGGGGTAGTCCACCGTGATGTGAAGCCCGATAACCTTCTGATTGCCCATGATGGACACATTAAGGTAGTAGTGGGAGGACTTCACTTGAATGGAATAGCAGTTGGCACTCTATGGCTATATGAACTCTAGATAGATGAGATAGCACTGCTGTAGCTTGTTGGATTGTGGCTGCTGCATTTCCTCTTAACTTTCAGTAGTTTGTTCTTACTGTCTTAGGCTGTGCAAAGGGACTCCAGAGGTGGATGAAAGGTGAGGGTGGGGATACAAGAGACTCTGACCTGTCAAGTGGCTTTGTTGCAGCTAACGGATTTTGGCCTTTCAAGAGTAGGCCTCATCAATAGTACAGACGATTTGTCAGGCCCTGCTGTAAGTGGAACCATGCTGATGAAAGAAATTGCCAAGAACCACCAAGCATCTCCAGAGCCACTGCAGCAGAGAGAGAGGCGTCAGCAACGGCCAGCTGTTGGCACTCCCGATTATCTAGCCCCTGAGATTCTCTTGGGAACCTCTCATGGTATGTGCTCCTGCAGCTTATTTTGGGGTGTATTCAATGTAGCAATTTAGCAGGGGCTTAGAACACCCAGGCTACTGCAGCTTTGTTTAATGTCATTGTGTCTCTGCCTTTGTCCATCTCATTTCTCATTCTTTCTGTCTCACGTAAGGGGATTGTCCTCAGGTCCTGCTGCAGATTGGTGGTCCACGGGTGTCATTCTTTTTGAGTGCCTTACGGGGATTCCTCCCTTCAATGCTGAGCATCCCCAGGTATGTCTGGATTCTCTCATATATCCTAATGTTCTTCTCTTTCTCTTAGGTTCAGGCCTTGCCTGTATCCCAGGCTGGTCCTGTGATTGAAAATAAAACTCTGAAACTTTAGGTTGTTTAGTACTACCCTGGCCTACTTCGATCCCTGATTCTTGACGAAATTTTTTCACTTTCCATTTAGGTAGTTCCTTTACAAGACCTACTGGGCTGGCCATTTAGCCTCAGCAACCAATCTCATAGCAGTGAAACTTGCCTAACGTTACGTGTTTCTGGATTGGTGGTGGTCCAGCTTATTTTTAACAACATTCTCAACCGTAACATTCCATGGCCCCGAGTTCCTGAGGACATGTCATATGATGCCCAGGATTTGATTGACAGGTATTTTAATGTCTGTCTTTCTTTTCAAATGAAGAAGTCTCCAGTCTCTACAATCCATTCTTTTGTGAAATTAAGCAGATGTGAAAAGATTGCAGAGCATGCATGATTTCCTCAGGGGATGTTGAACACAAAAATTGCTATTGCTCCTGTGGCTTGGTAACCACAGTGAAGGAGGTTGTTTGCATCTTAAACCCTGGCAAAAGTAAGAAGCATCTTACACTTTGGTGTTCTTTCCAGACTCTTGACTGAGGATCCCAATGAGCGCCTCGGAGCTAAGGGTGCTGCCGAGGTAAGCCTGATTTTTCAGTTGGAATAAGAAGCCATGGCTAGTAATTTCTTGCAGACAGTTTTGTGGTATGAGTGAGATCCGTTGCCTCTACAACATCAGGCTATCTTCAACTTCAGGCAAAGGTTTCATGTTAGGGGTATACAGATCACAGTTCACAGTGCAATTGTTCGTCATGGTTTATTTTGCAGGTGAAAGCGCATCCGTTTTTCAAAAACATCAACTGGGATACACTAGCCAGGCAAAAGGTGAAAGTTGTTTGTTTGTTTCTGTTTCACTGTCCCTTCCTCCAGAATTGGTTCCACTCATTCTACAGTTCTCATTACCTAGGAGAAAACTTTGTGTTGTGTGTCAAAGCGAGAACAAAATGCTTGCTTGGCTTGATGATGAGTCAAATGTGGCAGGCGGCTTTCATCCCAAGCCCTGACAGTGCGGATGATACAAGCTACTTCACCTCACGCCATACATGGAACTCCAGTGAGGGCCGATTCATCTCCGACCCTTGCTATGGTGACTCAAGTGATTATGGAAGTAGCAGTAGTGGAAGTACAAGCTCCTCGGATATTAGGCCTGAAGAAGGAGTAAGTGTGCTTCATATTTTCTGATTTCCAAGCCGTTTCATGCAGGAAGAAATTGCTGTCTTGCAGTGATGAAATCTCTGTCGTGTTCGGTAGTTACCATGATGGGTATGCTGTTTGGTATTGGTGTAAGGAGCAGCCTCAGTTGGATGTAACCCATACTCTGCAAGTCCATGTTACCTTGATGGAAGATGGAGATTTGCTTCTACTTGTTCACTCATGTACATGCACTAGGCTTCTCTTCACTAGGCTTTGAGCAGGCAGACAACTAGTTTTTGAATCAGAGGGTTTGAATAGATTGAGGAACCAACTGTTTGGTAAAGGGAAATCTAGCACGACTGGGAAGAGGCCTGAGGGCAAGCGTAAGGAAGCATAGTGGTATTTGTGAAGCAAATTGCACGAACTGTTTGATGACCCTGGCCCTTTAACAGGGAGACGAGTGTCGCGACATGGCTGAGTTCGAGACTACGCCCTCTGTCAAATACTCCTTCAGTAACTTCTCATTCAAGGTGTGTTCTGCTTCTTGTCTCTTGTTGCTAGGCATATGGATGCATGCTTATCTCTACTGTTTGCACATGGATGTTCTTCATATGTAGACCTGGGCACATATTTTGGCAATAGATTGGCCTGGTTGGTTGGTGGGAAGCTGAGGTCAAACCTTGCAAGGAAATGCCAGTGAGAAATACTTGGTCTGGCTAAACGAGGCATGTCTTTGTTTTAGCGGAATTCCTTGTTGGGGAGGGAAAGGTCTATCTCATGGTACAACAGAGTGGAGTGCTTAGGGCACTGACCACACTGCCTCCAAATCCACCTCTGGGTTATTTTAGGAAGACACTTCACATGTTCAAGCTGGCTGTGGGCAGGGCCATTGCCTGGTAAAAATTAGATATGCCAAATGAAAATGGGTGCAGGGAGGAACTAAGAAACCAGGGAAGTTGACTCATACAATGTATGAGTTCCTGCCTCCGAACAACACTGAGCTTTAGCTGGTCAAGGAACTGTTGGAAATAAACTCATTTCCAGGATTCTTCCTTGCGCTGGTTGTCATGAATTTTTGTCTGATAGGCGGAGGGGGGCATGCATTGAACAGAATCTGTCGCAGTTGGCTTCCATCAACTATGACCTCCTTCTACAGACTGGAAAGGATTCACCCAAGGGCTCAAGTTGAACATTGACTGCGAGTCCAGCTCCTTGGTTCTAAAACAACTTTGTGTGCCTCTCTAAAGTGTTGAAAATCTGAAACAGAGAGCACATGTCCTAGTGGCCGAGAGGGTCAGGACCGTGAAGACCTTCCACACTCAGGCTCAAAGGGTCTTGCCTCATGTACCATGTACTATATGTAATATGTATCATATTATTCAGGCTATTCAGTTAGGTAGTCTTGTATTTTGTGTCTCCTCAAGCAAGCCTTGTCAAATTTTGGTGCGAGGAATCTCCACAAATTTCCTTCCATTAGAGAAGTTTGTATGGTTGTGGTTGTATGGATGTTGTCTGCCTTTTGGCTACGGTCAGAAAAGGAGTTCAGAGTGAGTCAAGCTGTTTATCTGCTAATTCTTCGGGCTCTCTCCACTGAGTCCAATATGTAAGTCATAAGAGGCACATCTTAATCATAGTATGAGTGCTTTACAAAATAATACAGAAGCGGTAGAGATGTGGCAGGGTGTCCAGGAACTTTGGGCAGATGTACGTTCACCTCTGGGATCTCTCCCTAGTGGTCCAAACAGCATTACTGATGAATTCCTCGTGTTGACTATTCCTTTTGAAGCTTTTAGATTCCAAGTTACATCTATACCAGTAGTGGGTTAGCACAGGACCCAAGAGTTCCTCGATCAACCAATTGATTCTGCTTCCATCAAGCTTTGCTATCCTGATCTGAAGTGAGCGATTAAATTTCCATGCCAAGATTCCATATCAGCAGTGATATCTAGATTGCATGAGGGACATTTTTTATGCCCTTGTGGTCCAGATGGTTAGTTTGGGACCAATCATGTAACTCCTATCTATTTCATCTCTGATCATGTAACCCCAACTCTTGATCATGTCCCCCCACGCAATGTCCTCCTAACTCTTGTCATCCCATATCATGGATGTCACCCTCAATCATGTCATCCCAAACGCTATCACCTGATCTCATGTGACCCAGATCATGTTAATCACCAGATGCCACCTTATTTCATGTAACCTCTAATTATGTCACCCCAAATCATGTAAGCCCGTGACCCTTCTAAAATTGTTGTATTGTTCTTGCAGGGGGGTTGGTAGAACGTGAGCACACCTCTTCGAGGCAACAATACGCAGAGCTCGGTTTCAAACCCGCTGAGGCGGTTCAAAGTGTGTCCTGAACCCTAAACCTCAATGAAAAGCAACATACAAGTCCTCGTTGGCAGGCTGAAAAGATGCATTGGTCTTCCTCACCGTCTCCTGCAGATCACATGTATTAGCCACAATATTTAAGATCCAAAGCACTTCACCACCCCCTCATAGTTCACCATCCCATTTCCATGCACACACAAATTTGAAAAGACGTGTTCAGTCGGAAGGGCTACTTCAGATTATCCCTGCATAGACCAGCCTCATTTCCCATTAACTCAACATACACCCCATGGAAATGACAGACCTGAAGTTCAAAACCAGGAGAAAGACATGATCCATGAGACCTCCATATGTTGGCTTACCTGAAGTCCTTCAGCCGGTGTACAACCTCTTCCTGGTCCTGGAATCTTGGGGCATGGGTGGGTAATTTCCCGAGTAGCCATGCCTCTCCAAAAAGTCTTTGTAGCGCGCAAGTGACTTTCCATTCCCATCATCAACAGCAGTCATAACTGGCTCCCCAACAGGGTACTGAAGACCCCCCTCCATCATGGCAGTGAGGTCCAAAATCTTTCCTTTTGTAGCTCTCACCAAGGCAAGAAGGTGTTGCTGGAGAAATCTGTTGTCATCCATCAGTTCAAGAATAGTTTGCCACTCTGTGGAGATAAGGGCAGGTAGACTGGGCAGTGGACTTCGACCAGCGGATGTTCTCTAAGCCATTGAAGGGGAGGTCAGACCTGGGGGAGTTTGTGAAGATGATAGGATGGAAGAAGGGGAGTCATGACCAGTCATCAAGTTGTTCAGGCCACCTTTACATGTCCCCATGAGGGAACCGCAGAACTTTGCAATCAGCCCATCCTCCACTTGGGGGTGCAACATCTTCAGAACCTTCACCTGGTGTGCGCACATATTTTCTTTCTGGGCCCAATGACAATCACAACATGCCCATTTAGAATCCAGATTGTGGATAGTATATGTCATACCCAAATGGCGGTGGCATTCAACTGTTGCAATGCCTCCGGGTGTATGAGGCAGATGCACATTGGCATTTGGAATGTCCTTGGCAAGCAAAATTGAAGTGCAAACAAATCCCTCCTGCCGCTTGTTTCGGATGAACCCATATGCCTTTGCATGTGACATGTACCAGTAATGGGTTAGCACATCACCTGTCAGTTCAGAGATGAGCCAATCCACCCGCCTACTACCGAGGACGCTTTTGGTGCTCTTCAATTACGCTTTCAGGTTCCCATGGTATGCTTCTATGGCAGCATTAGTGTCTTGAGAGGCATGAGGTATATTGCGGGATCCTTTCATCCACATTTTGGCTTTTGGAAGCCACTCTGTCTCCATGTAGGTGCAGAATTCTGTCTCAGAAGGGTACTTCTCCCGCAGGTCCAGAATTTTGAATACGGCCCATGCTTCACCTGCATCCCCAGAGGTCTCCTTTCTATCGTACATGATCTGTGCCAGGTCTTGTAAGATAGCCGCTCGCAATACTGGGTCTTTCACCTTTGCAACTGCATTCTTCTGCCAGGCTCGGCAAACATGCCACAAGCACAAGAAAACAGCACAATCCCCCCAAACAGATCTGTTATCTTATCAGGTAGGTAAACTGAAATTCATGTGTAACCAAGACATCATGGTAGGCATATTGCCTGAGTTCATGGATGTACCTAATGGCAGCAATTTCAGCATCAGCGTCATCCACAATAAATGCATTGGGACGCCAGTCTACTTGCCGACTTGTCATTTGTTTGTTTAGTGCCTCCATCCAAGGCGTCAGATCGATGGTTTTGCACCTTGCAGTGATAATGTAAGCCACTGGAATACCATTCAGCCAGTCGTCGAATACCATCATGGTATATAATGGGTACTGCAACAACAATCATGTGTAACTGAAGTGACTTGAAAGGAAATGGTTGCAAAACAGAGTACTTCACACGAAGAACGTAATTTGTCATGCTTTCAAGAAATTCGGGTTGACAATCTGACGAACCTTCTTTTCATTCGTTCCAAAGGTTGCATCACAAGCAACTATGCGACGATGGCCGTGTTTGAGCATCTATTTTCTCTGCCAATCAGTTTGTATGCCAAGCACAAATGGATCAAGTTTTCTGTCATTCAACGTCCAAGCAAGGTGATTAGACTCTTCCTGGTAGTAGAAAACGCTTCCTGCGTTTTCATGCACCCACATTCGGACACTTTGTGCATCATTGGAATGCTTTTTGAATGTTTCTTCATCGCACTTGTTGGCAATATTTCGGATGTCATTTGAAAGAAGGAAGGTGTCACGAGTAACCTCGAACCCCCCATCCATGATTTCCCTCACCCTCTGCGTGTGCTTGGCCATTATCTTGTTGATGCTTAGTCCGAGACGGAGGTTGTGTAACACCCATGATTTCATCTCATCATAATAGACCAGCTCTGCAATATCAGGGTCCACATAGCATTGCTTCACTACAAACCTGCACATGCATCCCCTCTTGATGCCTTCCCCCGATTTTGTTTGTGTGGTCCTCATGTGTTTTGGCTTTGCTTCAGTGGAAGCGGCCGTGGCTCTTGGCTTCCTCCCCTTCTTCTTTGACCTTCACTCGGCGTTTCTTGTGTGCCATTGCAAGGGTAACCTCCAAGAGGGAACTAGTTCTGTCCTGTGGACCATATGAGCAGTGATACCTACAATAACAAAAAAAACAATCCGTTACTATGATACCAAGGGGATTCAGGCACTCGGACATTCATGGAAATCATTCAGCAGCCCTTGCAACACATGACCTGCAGCCCAATGTACCTTGTTGTAGTCCTGGCACTGTTGCTGCGAGGAGCTAAGAGAGACCCCTCCGGATGGCATCTTTGCTGATGCCTGCTGAAAGTGCATGGGCCATCTGAACGGGAAGACTCCCCTGTAATGAAATCAGCAACTCGATTCCAGGGAATGTAGGTGACTTCGACAAAGTTTTGGCTAGGAGGCTTGCATGCCATTTGAAACGCCACTGCAGTACACGATGGTTAAAAGCACCTACACTGGGCATTTGAACTTGGTTTCGAAGCAGCAAAACAAGATGGGATGCAATGTTTTCTTCATTCTCGGCAACAGACATATCGTGGCGCAATTTAGGGACCTGAGGCACGACTGGTACTGGCTGCACGTTGTGCTTTCGTGGTCAAAACAGGGTGAGAGGACCATGAAAGGAAGGTGACGATTGGAGGGTGCCTCTCATTACACATACTTCCTGGTCTCATCCATCCGTACCTACATACATCCATCCTAAATCCTAGAAGTAGACCCAATCCATAAAATAATACTAAATTTCAAATTTGAATTTTGAAATTTGAACATGTACAACCTTGTGTATACATGCATATGTGAGGGCTTCACGCCTATGGTCATCATGTGACTTTCGTGATGGTCATCATGTTACTTTCGTGACCATCATGTATGTGTCATCTGCCATGTATGGATCCATGTTTTCGACTCACGATGTGTCCCGCGCTCGATGTTGGATTGTGGTGACAGGTGTCATGTGCCACAGAGTTCTTGTGGTGTGGTGACGGCCGGCGGGCGGGGGGCGGGCGGGGGGATGGGGGTTTGGGGGGCGGGGGGCGTGAGGGGTGGGCTGGGGGGGGGGCGAGGGGGCGTCGGGGCGCAGCGACGCGAGCCGCGCAGGAGCCGGCGAAGGGGGTGCGGCTGGGTGGCGGGGGTGCCACGCAGGACCAGGACGAAGGGGTCGCATTAAACTCCCGGGCCTTTTCTAATGTGCGCCTGTCTGGAGCAGTGCCGCCTGCTCTTACTAACTACTAGAACCTGTGTTTGTGCAGCGATCACCAAACCACCATCAACGGGGCTCGCAAAAATGAAAAATGAAACATGAGCTCGCAAGCCGGTTGACGACAGACAACCGTGTGGAGCTGAAGAAAAGTAAGCAGTACAACAGGCAGCTATTTGACAAGGTTGTGGCAGCCTCACTACTTCCATTCCCCGCAGCCTGTGTGGGTCCTTTGGAGGATCAACCACGTAATCTAGTTCGCCTCTCTAACACACTGCGCGCACAAGGTGTTCCACTCCAGCAACAATTGTACAAGGGAGTCTTGAGAGAAAGAACTTCACCGTTGGGCCGAGGAATGCTGCAACAGATGAGCTTGCTGCTCCAGATGACTGCTTGGGTCGAAATTATTTTCGTCTTCAATGCTAATAATGAGTGCAGGGTACCTAGTGACTCACGAAAGAGGGTCTACTTGCATCAATTCATCTGGGTTAATGTCATATGATTCACGTAGCCTACAGGATGTGTAAATGTGATTTGATGCCGCTTGTGATTTGCTGTTGTAAGTTCAATGTAACAAAAGGAAGTTGCTTCACAGTCTTCAAATCAGCCAATCAACTGCAAGGTATGGAGAGATTTCATAAACTGATATCTCTTCATAAGACAATGCATCATCAGGCCTTCCTTTTCTCAACATGTTCAAACATACTACAACTAAAGACCTCGAAGACTGTTGAGAGAGAGGTTCTGGGGCAGGACAAAGAGGGCACGAAGCACTTGGATCACCACCAGGGATGCCCACAGAAGAGTAGACTATTGACTGCCGCCACTTGTTCAAGACGTTTTAGTCCAATTAGTTTCAGTCCAAAGACGTCCAGGAGAGGCCCGCACCTTCAACTCTGACAATTTCATGGCCAACTTGCAAGGAGATGAACCAAAGTTCACTGTAGATCGATCATCCATGTTTTCCTAGGCACAAACACCAAAACTGCTTATATTGAGCTTCAGTGTGTGAATCCTTGACCAACAGGGAGGGGCCAGCACTTCACCGATTCTACACAAAACCAATCAAAGCTTACTTGCATTCTTGTGATTTAATGTGAGGTTCAAACCTCCCTGGATCTTCAGTGAATTTTCCTTGGAATGCGGAACTTGGAGGCCACGTCCTGAGGATGGGAAGAAGTCCGCGAGGGGCAGCAATGTGAGCAGATGTCCTGTTCAGATCTACTATTATTGCCTCCAACAGTCCACCCAATTTTTCCTCCAATCCCGATTGCATGTAGGCTAGCATGAAATCTTTCCCTGATATCGACATCCCGTCCCCAAGCTTCACTAACCGCAAGCCCAGGGAGCTGAAATCCTGCCCATCCTGCTTTTCTGTAGTTCTCTAATATGCTGGTCTGTGCCCACGTAAGCAATGGTGAATCCGTTTTTTAGCAACCTGTAGGATGGGAACATAGCTTAGGATCCAGGAACCCGGACACGGCAGCATGAGAAGCAAATCCTCATCCAAGTGCCCAACCAGATCAGATGCCATGTAGGGAATTCCAAAAAGGCCTTGATGTGAAATGCAGCGCAATTCACTTGATCAGATGCCAATTCAATTGAATTGCGATGCCAATTCAATTGATCTAACCCTAATTTGCAATTCAATTGAATTGTAATCTATAATTTTTAACGCAGTTTTGTATATAATATATATAATATATTATCATGTATATGTATCGTATACACATATACATACAAGAGTATAAGCTGAATATACTTGTTGGCCCGTCTATTCCTGCTGCCCGTCCATCCTTTGCTTGTGGTAAGGCCTAAGTCACGACATGAGTCGCGTAGCCTAAAGGAGAGATATATAGAGAGAGGAGAGCGAGAGCGAGGGAAAGGGAGAGAGAAATGAAGTGATGAAGGGTTTTTAGGGCAGAGGTGCCCTAAAAGTGAAAGGATCAAATCAGTTGGAGGACGAGAAGTAACGAGAGAAGAATGCAAACAAGTTTAGGGTTGAGCGGTGGTGGAGCGGTGGTGGCGCTATGTATGATGGAAGCCTTCTTGGATCACCAAATGACAAGATCTGCCCATGAGTAAGCACATTCCCATATTGGCATGAGTTCCCCCAATCATTGATAAAGATATCATTTTAGCTAAAGCTGTAGTTCTTGTGTACGTGCAGGTGACTCATGAGTTTTGAGGAGAGAACTTTAGGGGTAGTAGAGTGGGTTACCAAACGCTCCTCAACACACACACTGAAAGAAAGAGCTTGATCACATGGTTTGTCTTCAACCTGCCCACACTGTGTACTGTGGTTTGCTAATACATTTTAGGATAGAGTAGTTGTTGTTTCAAAGTACATTTGGTTCATCTACTTGATAGCCTATGTGAACTTTAGTGACGTAAGTCCTATGGGGAATGTGTGAGTGGATGCAGTGACTATAGAATTAACAGCAAATAATTACAACAAGGGCAAGGTCGAAGGCATTGGCACTGGGGCTATTAAAGCAGAGATAAGACAGATCATGTGAGCATGGAAAACAACCATTTGGATGGTGACAAAGTAGTGGATGATTTAGTACTTTATGTGGAAGCAATGTTGAATGAGGGTGCCACAATGAAATCAATCGCCACTGCCCTTTCTTTTGATGATGTACGACCATTGAGAAGATTGCTATCAGAAGTCCAAGGGTCTCCTTTCAAAGTTCATCATCAATTGAGTGTCCAACGCTTGTGTGAAAAGATTCAAGAGTTACTTCCTATTGAAGAGAATGGGACAAATTGGCGAATGAGAACAGTGCAATCTGCCTTAAGGAGGTCAAATTGGCTGATTCCTCGAAGGAAGGTGGGGGAAGCTTTGAAAATCATCTCACCCTACCATTATGAGCGTAGGAGAAGGGCACAGGCAATTCGGAGGACTCAGTATAATGTGACAATGCCTATGGCTCTATGGCACATTGACTGTAAGTATTTTATCTCATGCATCTTAAATGTTCTTTGAAGATGCACATGCAAGACGTTTTCTTGCATTACATATCGCAAAAATTGTAGGCAAACTAAAACATGTGTGCAATTCGTGGTGCAGCTTATGACAAATTGGTTATGTTTGGACTTCGAGTACATGCTGGCATTGATGGGGCCTCTCATTTTGTTTTATGGGCGAACTTTGCAAGAAACAAGAAAGAAAAAACCATTTTCAAATGATATCACGATGCAGTTTCCAAGTTTGGAGCACCTTTACGAATTCGATCTGATTTTGCAGTAGAAAACAACACATTGAAGCCACACGTTCTGAAACACCCAATCCGTACTTGACTGGGTCTTCTACACACAATCAGGTTAGTATTCTATACAATTCTATCTTGCATATCAACTTTACGTTTCTGTCATATTTTTGGTTCATCTTTATTAATCATTGAGTGTGTAATGTTGTGCATATTCCTAATACTTTGTGTGGTGTAATCACCACGTTAGAGGATTGAACACTTTTGGCGGCATCTATGGGAGAAGGTAATGTTCTACTACAAAAATTGCTTCCAAGCAATGGTCAATGATGGATTATTGGATATGGACGATCCGTGGCAACGAGAATCTTTTATTGACATATATATGCCCATACTACAAGAAGCTGTTGATGAATACGTGAAGATTTCGAATGGACATCGAGTTCGCACGATTAATGAAAACGGTCGATATCGTCGATCACATGTTCCTGCTCGTTTCTTTCGTGAGTATGAACGTTTGCATGGGTAAGCTCATGGTTTTCTCTTGTTTGTACTTTCATTGTTAAGCTACAATTTACATTGGAATGTTATTCTAATGTGGTGATGTGTTTGATCATGTAGATGGACCAGCCACCTTATTGATGACCCACGATTCAGGGAAGACCCCCGACACATTGGTAACCAAGACTTGGGGCCTCGTGGGAATCAAAGGTGGCGATGTGCAGGTGGTTTGCATGACCTTCCTACCAAAGGAGCTGAACTCATTCCTGACATGGTTCGTGTCCGTGCACAAGCTTATGAAATTGAAAGGTTGGGAAGGATTCGATCTCTTGTTTTCATCTCCACTACTACATGTCTCGGTATGTGGTTTGGCAACGCATGAACATAGATATTTTGATCAATTGGACCTCATTGGTAATACCGTGTTAAGTAGGGAAGCTCTCCAACTTTTAATTACACAAACTCTGTATGTAATTGTGATTAACTGAATAAGTGGGACAATCACATTCAAAGATAATTATTTTATGTCATGTACTTTGAGGATTTCTGTTAAATAAATGTCATCATCATATCCATTGTCCATATTGAACCATACACCCTAAACATCAAACCATACTACTTGGGGGCAGGGCCTGGGTTGTACGATCTTTGGAGGGTTGTGAAATTGTTGGGTTTCATTGGGAAGTGCACAGCGTGAGGCTCATGAGGCCGCCTTTTATCTCCAACAATCTTTGTCTGCCCCACATATGAGACAATGATGACCAACTTGCCTCATTTTCAAGAACCCTCTATTCATAATCTAAGAATTTTGCATACAGTAATAAAAATCCTAAGTCAGACAAGATGGAGAGATTGAAGTAGAACCTTGATGTCTTTGACTTTGAGTTGACCGATGATGATATCAAGCCCTTGACAAAAGCCTGCGCACCAACGACCCTGAGAAATTTTTGTGTATCAATCTCTTCTGAGGATGAGTTTGACTGGTGGGTGTTGCTTACAATCTAAATATGTTAGCATGTTTCATCTGCACCTTGAGACACTAACCAATTTCATACTGCCAAGCCCTTATAGTGCCAATATATGGCTATGTACATATACCAAACATGATACCACTGTAAGAGTATCAACGTCTAAGAGTTGATATATTAAACTCTCTATCGAAACACACAGCCCAATTGCAACATGATACCTTTGTAAGGGTATCGAAACAAGATTATTGAGATAATTCTCGAAATGAACATGTCTTTTGTTTTCTCTGGGGTTGTGTCATGGGGGCCAGATACTAGTGCCAGGGGAGTACATGATGATGAAGGGGAAGCCATTCATCAATTGTGAGGTTTGAAATTGTCTGTTTCTTTCAGAGCTAGCCATATTTTTTGCCAGTGAATCAGAGGAAGCTGAAGCACTTCTGAGTAAGCCATCTGTCTCCCAAAGGGTCCCCCAAAAAATGAGATGGAGCTAGCCTGGCATGCACATCAAACCCATTTAGCTCACAAGCAGTTTAAGGAGGTTTGCATAAACATTTGGCCAAGGTTTGAGGGCTTTGCCTATTCCAACAACAGTATTTACCAAAGCACATAACGTGCTTGTAATAACACTCGGGCTGCATGTGGGGTTCATGGGATGCTGAATGGAAGTTGAGGAATTTGAAAGGCTGGAGTGGGAATCGAGAGCATGAATGCTGAGTTCTGCAATAGTGATGAGATTATGGTTGTAGTGCAACGTTGTAGTGGGTTTGTTATTGGCAGCCCAACACTTGCAAGCCACATGCCCACTCCTATGAAGGTGTGACTGGTGATCTAGTGACCAGTCACTTAGTCAAACCAGCGATACGCAGGCAGTGGGTAGAGTGGTGGATGAGCAACACATGGAGAGGTGTGCACATGGAAGATCAATGTCAAGTCCATATCAGCCCTATGCCAAGTTATATTGCTTCCCCTTGTGTTCAATACCTCTACAGAGCGTGACTACAAACGTTGAAGGGCCAAGCAGAAATTCTTGTCATTACCACCATGGTGGTTTGAGTTTATTTCACTGTATAACTTGTCCCAGTATAATTTTTTCTGAGACCTAACAAGCTGATTGATATCTTTATGGAGCTGGTAGTACCTCGCCCACAATTCTCTGTTGGTTTCCAAATTGCAGCACTGTTTATAGAGGGCTCCTCTCTCAGCTATCTTGAGTTTAATCTCATTAGTCCACCAACTAACTGCTCTACCGCAGACAATTAGTTTCCTCCCAATGATCTTGTCATCCACGGAGGAAACGAAACTCTCCCAAGAGTCCACTGCTCTTTCGACTTCATTTATTGCGTTAACAGAGCGTGACTGAAGTTCTTGGAGCGATTGGACAAAATGAGGGAGAGCCTCTTGCAAGGCCTAGACGTACTCAGCCTTAACCTCCTCATTGTGGAATTTTTCTATGCGCCACTTCCGAATCGAACGTTTCACAGATCTCTTGGTGGTAGGAAAACACCTTTTGATGTCAGTCCAAACCAGCAAGTGGTCAGAGGTACCAATATCAGTTCTGTCGATCAACACATCGGCACACTGGGGGAACAAAATTTTGTCCATTATGATATAGTCCACAATGGAACGTTCCCCAGTTTGGGGTTTCTCACGAGTCCACTGCACTTGGTCACCTCTTGTCCTATTATTCAAGGTCAAAAGCTGAAGCTTCTAGACAGTTAATTAACCGTCTGCCATTAGAATTCAGCTCGTCCTCACCAAAAGGTCCAATGATATCGTCCTGATGGATCCCTTTGCCCACCCGGGCATTGAAGTCCCCCAATAGTACCACCTGACCTTTGGCAAGGAACGAAGCACAGTCCAGCTTCAAAACTTGTGAGGCCTTGTCTGCATCAGCACACAGGGTCCCCTCTGTGGGCATGTAAACACAACGGACAAAGAGGTCCAGCAGAGAGTACTCATGCCGCCCTTCAAATTCAGTTTTAGCCAGATACTATGCTCGTACCTCAAACCCTTGTTGATAATTTCACAATTGTCAAACAAGAAATCACGGACGAACTTATTTGAGATTGAATTGATGCGGGACTCTATTAGAAGCACTTTTGGTCATTGCAACCTTCAACGTACCCCTGTTATCAAGTCTCGAGATGGTACCATTAACCATGAAATCCAAGCCTAAGGTAGAGCATGTAGTTTTAAAGGACACATCGTCCATCCTGGGATTCACCCCAAAAACTACATATGAAGCCCTAGATTTGGCATAAGTAACCAATTCCCAGGGATCACCCTGAGGAGTGTTGATGTTGATAGGAGCTAAATTTTTGATTGTTTTCGCAGGCCATAAGTTGAAGCACAGGAACCAACCCGAGCCCAAGTGCCGAGTATGCTAGACAGAGCATACGACTGCCCAAATTTGGGCGGAGGGGCCCCCAAGCGGTAGGAGTCCGCTTGTTACCATTCAGAGATCACACTCCAGGGAGTTGCAGGGAATGGCCCGTGTAGGCATATTCTAAAGAGGGAAAGGCCCCAAGCTTTCCAACTAAATCCAATGCACTACCTTACCTGAAGCAAAACGCTTAAGGTCGAAACAAACAAGGACACGAGGTCAGAAGGCCGACATTTAGTGACAGAGACATTAATGTACTCCCGTTTCAAGTCCACCCAATGTCAATAGGCTTCCTAGAGGACAGGGAGAAACACGTGAGAGAGAGAGAGAGAGAGAGAGAGAGAGAGAGAGAGAGAGAAATGAAATGAAATAGGGTTGGTTGTTTGTTTCTCCCTTGGCACCTAAGGTGATATTAGTTGTCCTCCGCATACATATCCAGCACACCAGAAAAGAGAAGAAAGCTCTTTGAACTTACTTGAAGCATCTTGTATTTCCAAGGGTGCAGCATCCTTCATACTCAGGATGGACACGGTTGCCTTACCAAATGTGTCAGCTCTGCTGCTGCCTCTTCCTTGGCCTCTTCCTGTCCACCCAACCATGACACGTACCATGAAAAACTCACTTGACATTTCTATCCCACTCTTCTTATTGAGTAAACCAGAAACAATAGACAATCATGTAGCCAAGTGGTACGCGATGAACAACTGTAGAATCTAACAAGCGAGGACTGGGATAAAAACAGAGATAAGAATGCGTACGTTGCCAATCCCTCTGTAGGTATACTAAACAGGGCAACTACCTCATAACGATACCTCAACCTGCATATAGACTGATTTGACCAGGTTTCTTTGTAAGTCAGGCGCTATACCTCTGGTGGTATACTAAACAGGGCTACTGTCTCATGACGATACCTCCGCATAAATATAGATTAATTTGGCCAACTTTTCTTTACCTCTCTAGATATATCAAACAGGGCTACAACCTAATGACAATACCTCTACTAATATATATGTGTAGTATATATCTCTCCTTTAGGCTACGCGACTCATGTCGTGACTTAGGCCTTACCACAAGCAAAGGATGGAGGGGCAGCAGGAATAGACGGGCCAGCATGTATATTCAGCTTATACTCTTGTATGTATATGTGTATACGATACATATACATATACATATACATGATATTATATTATATATATTATATACAAAACTGCGTTAAAAATTATAGATTACAATTCAATTGAATTGCAAATTAGGGTTAGTTCAATTGAATTGGCATCTGATCAAGTGAATTGCGCTGCATTTCACATCAAGGCCTTTTTGGAATTCCCTAGCCATGCTATCCTAGAAAGAAGCTAGCTGTTTATGTGAGGACTAATACTTATGTAATTGTTAATATGTATAGGATTCACTCGTCCAACTTGAAGACGCTACTAATCTAAAATGTGAGGCAATACATTTAATATACGTGGCGCCAGCTCAGTGCAGTGTCTTCATCATAGCGGTCATGCATCTTCATTCATATCTGCGTAAGGTAGATCTGCAGCATCACATGGGCTTCTCATTTAACAGTAATAGGGTCATAATTCACGCACGTGTGGCTGCGGTGGGCCCCGCGTGTGACATAGGGGTAGCGTGACATAGGGGTAGCGGAGGGTGGGAGCGCCCTTACCCGGATCCGCCAATCTAATGCTGGGTTTGTTGGTTTGCTGGGCCTCACAAAACATATGAGCTAGTCTACTGGCCCCACAATATACACATAAAGCATTAGTTATTGCATAGGTTTTTTTTATTAAATATAAAAGGGTCCAAACCGGTCTGTTGGAGGGTTCCAGTCTCAGGTCCGCCACTGTAGATGAACAAGGACTAGAATCTTGCCGACCCTGTGAATGGGGGGTGGGCTTATGAGCTCACCCCAAAGGGTGGCTGGGCCCGCCCTTGCATTCATGACCCTATTATTAAAAAATGAGAGCCATCACATGGCCGCCACCACCGTTTGCCTTAGTAACTATAGCTTCGTTATAGTTAGTGATGAGTGTCTGACGAAAACTATAAATGTACTCACCCGTCTGGTGTTCATGTCAGTCGATCAATGCAATTCTTTCACAGATTGCACCTAGCTCACTGAGGCCACAAACATTGGAGGGCTGGAGCGAGAGAGAATCCTGGTGAAGTCGAGATTATTCAGAATGGAAGTGAAGGTCCTATCAAAAACCATGGTGGTTCCCACGCCACGGCCTCACGAGAGCCGGGAGTTGCAGCGGCTCCCACTTACCAGCTTCGATGTCCGCATGATTCAGTATCCTCCCCTCAGATTCGTGCTCCTGTTCGAGGCAAGCGCTCAAGAAGACCTCATTGTGGAGCAGTTCAATGAAAGACTAAGGGAGAGTCTCTCAAGAGCGCTGGCAGACTACTAGCCATCATCCACCCTGCTGTAGCACCGACAACATGGTGGCTACAGCACCATGTATGCAATTGTTAAAGTCTGTCATGCAGCTTTGACGGTAGAGGCTTCTGGAAACTAGATAACGACGTTGGGAGACCTTGGCATTTCAAGCAGGCCGGTTCGTGCAAGACGAAGACGGGCAGACAGCCGTGGACTGTAACGACGCAGGGGTGGAGTTTGTTGAGGCTTCAGCTCCCATCACTGTACGGGAGCTAAGTGACTACAACATGGCTGACATGTATCCACACTTTGCCCAACCGATCCCCTTCAATCGTGAGGACTTTGGTACCTGGCATACCCGCGGCCCTCTTTTTGGCGCCCAGGTCAGCAAGCTTCATATATCTCTGTGTCATTATATTTCAGGTGTGAAGGTGACGATCACATGTCAGGTGTAGCAATAGTAGCTTTTTTGAGGCCAGATACGCCCCAATTCGAACGAGTGTCTGACTGACATCGATTCCCTTTGAAACACGCAGATCACTCATCTCAAGTGTGGCGGCTATGTAGTTGGTTATGTTTACTTCCATGGAATCGTAGATGGAATGATGCTCCGGCAATTTATCAAGTCATGGGCAGAGGTCGCCAGTGGGGAACCAATCTCCCTTCTTCCCGATTTTAGCTCGCGAGCGAACGTAATCAAATTGGCATCGGAGTCAGACAACTCGGATTGTCCAACAGAAAATGCTCTTCCGGCTTGTATTAAGAGATTACCGTTGTCGGTTAATCCTAAGTTTCTTTCCGTGGAGGATTCAAAGGATACCCATGCGACTGCCCTGGACTCTTTGCACATTTTGTTTGATCTACCGATGCAAAAGAAGCTCAAAGAGAAAGCAGTGGAGGGTTCACCACATGGGCCCACGTTCCGTACTTATATCATGATCTCTGCACATGTCTGGAGGGCCCTTACCCGGGCTCGATTGCTTGCAGATACGGAGGAAACTCGATACTTCAATAACGTCGATTGCAGGAAACGTTGGCCAGAGCTCCCTCAGAATTATTTCGGAAATGCAATTCTTGACGCGGTGGCAGTCACCACCGCGAAAGAGCTTCTGGGAAATGGAATCTCATATGCTGCAAACCTGCTGCACAAGGCGATCGATTTCACCGCTCAACACATCAAATCTGTCTTGACCGCAATGGAGAAAGAAAAAAAGGAATGGATCTTTGTGGGTGATTTCCGACCTTTCGCTGATGTGAGCACAGCTGTTTCAACTCGATTCCCAAGTCATTTTGACTTCGGATTGGGCCCGGCTTTTGCCAATAGGGCCGCTATGGCCAAGACGCAGGTTCCTTCTCCGAAGATCGCCTTTAGAGCAAAGCACAGCGATGGTAGTATACAGATAGAGTTCAACCTGCCCCACGATGCCGCAACGAGACTGCAGGAAGACCCAGACTTCATGTCTTGTATATCATCTCTCACCGCTGTCGCGCTTTGATAGCGATTTATGCACAAACAAGCGCACGTTCTCCGTGTCCGGTCAGTTAGGCAGCTCCTTTTCTAGTTGATCATGTCCTCAACCAATGTAACCCCTGTGCATGTCACCCCGATCAATCATGTCCCCAAGCCCATATAACCCCAAATTGTGTCACCCCACTTTCCATGTCACCCCATCCCATCCATATTGTGTCACCCTGCCCGTGTCACCCCATGCTGGCGTCACTCTCACCTATTAGGGCAAAGGTGGGAACAAGCAGCGTGACAATTGTCATCCATTCTGAATTCAAGCAGGGGTTCTACGAATGGGATGCCACTAGAGTGAGGCTGGAGTGACAGGAGTGATCAAATGTCATACAATGGCCCAGTTCATTTTCAGGATCGATGTGCGTACCCATATGGTATTTCATTTGGAGTTTATCCTGCAGCGGCCCAAAAAGGGACTGTAAATTAGCCACAAATCATCATAGATGGTTCATGGCTCCCCAAGCCAAAGAATATCAAACAGCGGTTGAATATGATTTGTTTCACAAATGTCCATTGAGACACCTATCATCCATGGCCTCACACTTTTCAAACTTCAGAGGGTGAAAGGAAAAGAGGACCCAGTTTTATGTTCAAGATCGGAAATACCATGACTTTGGAGACTGACAACACCAACTGTTGCAACTGTTGTGTGTGTTGTGTAATTACTTGTGCTCGCAAGAGTCAATGTTTAAGACTATCCTGTTTCATATCAACACTGAGACAAGGGGTATGCGAAATGACAAGTAGGGTTAGGCTAAATTGTGACAGTTTTCTTGAAGCATCCACATGTCATTTCTGGAAATATGGAATGATCCCCAACTCTGCGTCTTTGTGCAACCTTGAAAAGACATGTATAATCACTTGTGTACGACCCTCCGAAATTCTGTTGCTTTCCGTTGATGAGCGGTTTTGGACAATGAGAGGATA
The DNA here is from genome assembly GCA_030704615.1 of Takakia lepidozioides. Classification (NCBI taxonomy): domain Eukaryota; kingdom Viridiplantae; phylum Streptophyta; class Takakiopsida; order Takakiales; family Takakiaceae; genus Takakia; species Takakia lepidozioides. Next base: position 43,674,796 of record CM060731.1, read on the forward strand.
CTTTAGGTGCGTCCTTTGGGTCAAGAGACACCATAACTTACACTTCCTTCAGGAGGCGTCATATATTATTATTATTAGGTTCGTCCTTTTCAATCTCATACGACTGAGTACGCCTATCAAGTGGACTATAGTAGCAGGAGGTTGGATAGTCCCTGCTCACACATTTGTGCGTCACCTCATGTAAGCAAAAGAGGAAATGTCACATATTCCAAGAATATTCTGGGAAAAATGCTTTAGCGAAACTAAAATGTGAAATTTGTGCTCACATGAGCACAAGCCACGCGAAATTGGGGCATAGGGGGAAAAAACGAAAAAGGCAGGGGGGATTTCCCGTCAATGCCATCTCCATCAACAATATTCTTTAATTAATAGTTGCATATTTAATCGTGTTCAGTTGACGCTCGTAAGAATCACTAATGTGACACAATTCATTTTGTTCCGCCCACGAAATCATGGGTAATGACCTAGTACCGCAATAACCATGTAACAATTTGTTAGCGAAATATAACAACCTCACGTCGTCCCTTACCTTGATTTATTTCGCTGGCGAAACTCGTTGTTTGCCTCATTAAATTAAATTGTTCTATTATCATTTGGTATTTGTGCGTTTGGGATGGTCGGTGTTGGTTATTGTGACTTTGTTTTACCCTAATGTGTTATATATTTGTAGGATACCAAAGCTGTAAATATTTGGAACTTGGAGCTTGTAGATATACATTAGGGGTGCCTATTTCGAATTAGTGTTTAGGGTTTAGGGACAGAAATAGGGACAGAAATAGGCACAGAAACCCCTATTTGGCGTGTAGGAATCCTATTTGCGTGCATTCTATTTCCGTGGAAACATGGGTAACTTATTGCCATGTTTTTGTCCATTTTTTTGTGCTCGAATCAGCCATGCTCATCGGTGATGGCATTCCAAATTTACACATTTACATGCATCTTTGTAGTTGAATACCTACTTTGAGTCGCTGGCCATGTACAACTGTTTCATTTGAAGTTGGTATTGTTTCCTTAGCAAAGGACTAGCATTTAGGGTACAAAGACATTTTCCAATGCTCTCTGGCGTCCAATACATAAGGTATCGAAGAACGATCACCCATTCTTGTCTTCCACATAAAAGAGAGCATGCACAACCGGCACGAATACAATGCCCATGGAATGTTGTTATTTATATGATTGCAGAGCATAGGTGCAAGGACAGAGCTGCCAGTCATGTTACAGGGAACAACGTGGACACAAGTTTGTTCGGACCCCAAAATGTCTAAAATGTCAAGACTAAGCTTTCTGTCCATCATAAAATGCAGCTATGTTGCCCCCACTCCAGTAGGTTCAGATAGCAATAAATATAATGCCTCTCCAACCACGTTTGTGAACAAAACATCCCACCAAGAATGAGAATATTGACTGTGGCAATGCCAATTCAAAACGACACATCCCTCAAAAGCACCCGCCACTTTTTCCCGCCCTACTGTCATGTGGGTGGAGGCTACCAATCAGAGACATTGCCTCCACTTCATGCATGTGTTGTCCATACATGTGGACCAATGCGCACCTCAGCGGATGGTGGAATCAGTATCCCTTTGCTCCTCAAGATGCATGTGCCCATCCGAAATCGTGCAGCACATGACTTACCCCCTCCAAAAGTCATGTTCTCCAGCCTCACCGAACACATACTCTCCCCACACGACACTGCCATTCAGCACTCCCAAACTCGTTGAGTTTCCTCAGATCCCCCATTGCCTCGTCGCACTCTCCCTCACCCATTTGCCTGGCCTTGCTGCCTCTTTCACTTCCGCCTCTCGCACTTAGCAATGTCGAGACGTTCAAGAAGGAGTAGGCAGCTCCTGGCTGCAAGAGGAAGCTTTTGTTGATGTCGACACTCACAAGGAGTTGGTAGGAAATATTACTGGCATCGTGGGGACTTGCATCTCTGGATTGGAAGCGTTGGTGGATTGGTCAAAACCCACAGCAGGGGATATCATTCTTACAGCACATGTATCTGCAGGTAGAGTGGGCTGGTCTGGCTTTTACGATGACACCAACAGTGCAGCTGCAAAACAGCCTAACACCGTTGTACTCAGGTCAAGATTCATGTGTGCTCCTAACGAAGAGTGGGGGCCACATGCTTTGGGCTTGGACCCTTCGAAGGAGAACGAGTGTTTTCATATTCTTACCTTGTTTCAATGGGTGGATGAAGGCTGGGACTGCATTAAACTGCTGGATGAACTTCCTTCCCCCATCATGCGCAAGCTTCAGAAGGATTGCAGACCTAAAAAACCTTGGACCAGGGCTGGTGACATTTGCCTAACTATTCAGGATGCCAAAAAACAGATTGTCACAACAATCTTTCCATGTATTCATGTCCAATGTGTACTCCCAGCATTCATGGTTTTCATTTTGCGCACACATGGTTTGAAGGTTCTCCCACCTTACTTGCACATGCACGGGTTCATGCACTTGCATATATTCTGAAGTAGGTGCAGCAGGTGGAGTTGAAAGTGAATGACACATGCTGGGAGTTGTTGGAATCACTCAGTGTTGGGGTTTTCTCATCAGTGAGCAACCCTATTTAGGACCATACTCCTGACACCTCTGTTCACCAACATTGAAAATCAGGAGGCTCAGCCTAAAGCCCTGCTCCTCTTGGGGTATACATCAGATGGATGCTTGTGCGGAGGGATTTCTGAAGGAAATCTGGAAAGCCTGAACAATTTCCTGAACCAATTTTATGTACCAACATAAGTCTCACTACTGGATTAACCCCTCACAAATGTAGGTCTATCGCCTCTTCTACTGCCCAACCATGGATGCGGGGTCTATGGCCACGACGCTATGGCAAACAACGTCTCGTGAGTACTCAGGACCAGCAAGAACATAGTCTCTCCCTGCGCCTCTGTTCACCAATTTTCAACCACTTTCACAAACTTTGTCGAGGTTGAGCCTAAAGCCCTGGCCATGTTGGGGTCTGATTGTTGGGCAGGTCATACTCAGCAGATTCATGCATGTGTGAAGGACTTTCTAGAGGAATGAAAGAAAGCCTGAACAATGTCGAACATAGTCTCTCCGTGTAGCTCTGTCACCAACTTTCAGGAGGTTTAAGAAACTACGATCCAGGCTGAGTCTAAAACCCTGGCCATGTGGGGGTCTGATTGCTGGGCAGGTCACCCTCAGCAGGTTGATGCATGTGTGAAGGACTTTCTACAGGAATGAACCAAAGTTTCAACAATCTCCTCAACCAATTTTTGTATACCAACATAAGTCCCACTATTGGACTGAACCCCGCACGAAGGTACGTCTATCGCCTCTTCTTCTGCCCAAGAATGGATGCGAGAATGGATGGAGCAGCCCAAATTTCCAAGAGGGGGGGTGGCAAATGATCTGGTGTCTATGTGGGTGTGAAGCAGTGGGAGCTGGGGGGGCAGCGATACAGCATTGGGAGGGGATCATGGGCTTGCCCCAGGCAAGAGGGCCATGCAACCAATTTAGCTACCACATGACCACTGGTTGAAATAGGTAGTTAGTAGAGAGAGAGAGTGAGAAGGAGAGTAGAGATACATGAGCTAAAGGTGTTGTGGAACGTGGGTGGGTGGTTGAATGTGTGGGCAACAGCATCCACAGATGCTGTAAACTGCAGGGAGAGGGGACTGTAGTACCAGTAGTTAGTGGCGTAGACGCTAGGGAACACACAGGGCAGACTGTAGATTGAAGATGAGCAAGAGGGTCCTCTATATGAGAGGGTAGTATGGGTTTGGTCTGGTGGTGTTAACAGTGGTGGGACAGCATACAATCTCACATCATCTAGCGTAGTCTGGCCGGTCCGTTGGAAGGGGGTTGGGCAAAACTTGGTCAGCTGCAAGTCACCCCCATCAGGTTGATGCATGTATGAAGGACTTGCTAGAGGAATGAGAAAGCTGCAACAATCTCCTGAACCAATTTTGTATACCAACATAAGTCCCACAACTGGACTGAACCCCTCACGAAGGTAGGTCTATCGCCTCTTCTTTTGCCCAAGAATGGATGCGGATACCGAGCCTTAAGCCCTGGCCATGTTGGGGTCTGATTGCTGGGCGGGGCACACTCAGCAGATTCATGCATGTGTGAAGGACTTTCTAGAGGAATGAAGGAAAGCCTGAACCAAGAGTCTTCAACTCATACCAACTCTGAGAGAAGTAATTGTTACAACATGCATGTACTATATGATGTCGCGTTTGGGATCACAAATCATTCTGTTCAAGAAGATAAAATAAAGATGCTTGCAGGGTACAAATTTGCCTCTCTTTCCCAAACTTGTTGAAAGCATGCCAACAAAATCAGGACAGGTGCAGTTGGGGAAACTTGAAACTGTGATGTCATAGAATCCGTCATGGATAGCAGATGTAGAGGTCATCATAGTGTAGATCCGACCATACCCGGGATCTGCAACTTCCGTAGTGCCTGCAACACGTCCTAGAAGCATTCGAGCGGATTCCACCTTGCCGAAGTGCTCGGCAGTTGGAGGGAAAAATTTTGTAGTGATGGACTGAATCATAACCAGAACCCCCCCATCCGACATAAACAATTTGCAAAATGAGAAGACCCACCGCCAGTACCTTTCGTCAAATGCATTCCAGGTTGGGCAAGTGTCAGTGGGGAGAATGTCTGGTACCGCCTGCCCGTCCGGAATGTCAACAATCACCATGTCTGCAACACACGGTTTCTGAGCACCATTCACCCAATCTCGCCCCGACAAAACCTGCAAACAACGCCGACCAAACTTGAAAATCACATGGAAGATGGGAAATATGCAACAGTAAAGGTGGGAATTTTATAGCAGTGAAGATGAGAGAGTTGCTTACCGACTCAAGAAAAGCACTCATCTTAACCCACGTTGGAGAGGGATCTCCAGTGTAACCACCTTTCCTGGTCTCCATTTTCAATGACATCATTGCAGGCTTGCAAGGGCCAGCCCTTGCCGTCCAGGAACAGGAAGGTACAGTGCATGTGGATAACACGAGAAAGACCTGGACGACGATTTCTCATGTGAGTAAGTTGAAATTGTGTATGAATCTTAGTTCTCGAACAGAACCCCCCACCATTCCCTTTTCTTCTATGTTCGCTAATGCATTGCGTTCACGTTGGTTTTCAGGATATTGGAAGCTATCTCTTTGCACAACGTCAGTGTTTTTCAGTCTGACTTCTGGTGCAGCCCTCCACGTTCGTACATCCTGCCAGAGTACGCTGAGGCCATTGCTCGACAACAGTTGATGAACAAATCTCCTTCGTGTGCTCGGAAGCAGAAAAGGCACCTAGGAGCTCGGGTTTTCGTGTCTGATAGTGCCACAGTTTCGGGGGATAGTTGTAGTGATTGAGACCATGCGTCAATGTAGTCCGGTTTTGGTTCGGGGCATATGGCAACTGCCAGACCTATTGTGTTCCAACACATTTATCTAATACAATGCCTGCACACGCATGTGTGTTCCTGGTAATGTAGTTGAATGCTCGTTCCTCAAGTTCAAGGCTTGTATGCATTTGCAAATATGACTTCATTTTGTATTTATGTCTTCACTTAGTCATTTTGAGCACACGTTTTAGTTGCAAGCCTTATGGCTGCATTATGTATGCACTATTGGCTTCAGCGCTACATGAAGGGCATGACATTGATGCCTACAATTGGTTATGGGTCAAACAAGAACCTCGAACTCCTCATGCACAACTTTAATGGGTATGCTTACAACTAATGAATAAGCTTGAAAATGTTGGTGCTCTATCGATAGATATTAGCACATTGTACCTCACTAGCAAGGCGACCAGGTCACATTGATAGTCCACAGCCACTTCAGTGTGGACATATGGTGCGTTCCTCCAGTGTGGTACTCAAATGGCTCACTATATGTCGACATTGAAGAGGAAAACAAAAGTGAAGCGTGCTGCACATGGAATATGCTCCAGTAACCAGTGGGAAAATATCAAAGAATGGAATATGTGCCTGGCATCTGCTGTGTTGTCTTATTCTACATAGGTTTCATAGGTCGACCTTTCCCCATATGGCAGACATTGGTTAAATCTTATCATGTGCTTCATGAGGGATTCTCTCATTGCTCATTCATCCTCTCTCATTCATCCATTGGATTTCATCCATATTCATCCATAACTACTCATCTACATCCATCCTCATTCGCAGCGTGGCATCCACATTCACTGTCTATCATCCTCATTAATTCATCCACAACCATTGTATATTCGGTCTCTGCAAACATAATCATTCAACAACATCGCCCACATATGTTCCCTTTGAGCCGAATGCGCAATTCCGCGGCTATGGGCCCCCTTCTACCTTTTCGGCCCTCGATTATAGGTCGCTGCCTATGGAAATGACGTCAACCTGCCGTGACGTGGCATCTACCAAGCTGGCAGGGTGTGATGACGTGGAGTCAGACGCGGCCGCCTAGGTGGCAAGAACTGCCGATGTGGCGTGAGCGTCGCTGCGCTCACGTGCTCACGTGCTCATGCTCACATGCGCACGCTTCAGCACTCCCCCCCAGCTACCAGTGCTTGTCAACATATACTTGTTGAAACAGTCCTAGTCTTCAGTATTGGGCATTATGTCACTGCACAATACATGTGAGCAAGGAAACGGAACAGTAATGTGGCACTGTGAAGTGAGTGTGAGCAGATTGTGGGGCAACGGGGATCCCATTGGCTGCCATCATGTTGAACAGCATGCCCTTGAATCGAAAACATTAGAGAGAAGGAAGAGACATCCTGAAATAGCATGCCCCAATGTAGAGAAGGGCTGACTGGGGGTAGGAAAGAGGGACTGAAGCAAACATGCAAAACAAAGCAGAGAACGTGCACTGACGGTCGGAAATGTGCTATCTTAGAAGAATAAGACACAATTGTTGGAAGCAAAGGACCACAAAAATCAACGCAGAAAGGTAGACAATTACTAAATAATACTTTCTGTAGCCAATTGTATCCAATGTCACAACGCTTTGCCGACTTTCTTGGCTCGTTTACACCGTCTGCGTGAGAGGGGAGCTGGAGTGGTGGGCACAGGGAGGACAGGGCTGCTGCAATCTCCAACTTTGCGTGGGGTTTGGGCACTGCATATGGAGGCTCGTGCGATGGGTGACCGTCAAGCTCGTGCAAAATCATGTCTTGAAGTTCATATCTTTTCTCGCGCACGGCCTCAGTAGGGAACCACTCTGATGTGAGCTGCAAAGAAAGAAGAACAAAGAATGCAAAAGCAAACAATGAACAAGCAATGATCATTGTTAGAAATTCATACAATTTTCGTAAGGATATTCATGTTCGTTCTACTTGATACATGGATTCAGCACATTGCGCGAGCACATGAACGTCCACAACTAAAACAGGCAGCAAATGATCATGTAAACCACGAGCAGCTGCCTCTTACCGGGCCTGCACCACCAGGTTTTGGATTCAAGTACGTTTGCACTAAGTACAGCTCAATGTAATGAGCTACAAACAGACCACATTGCCATGTGTTGGCCTGCTGTGGAACAGGCGGGCAGAACCACCGCTTGAGGTCAGTCGCATCCTTCCACTGGGGGCTTCTTGGGCTGATTCCTCTGACCATGGCCCAGAAGTAGCAAACAATGGCTTGAAAGCACGGTACTTGTGCAAACTTATGCTATTCAAGTGAAGGTAGCGAGACGGTTCCAAGATAACCAGACTCCAATGGTCACTGCACAGGGGGGCAACAATAGCAGGTTAGTCCACATGTAGCAATGGAGCACGACCTTCTTCAAAGGTACGGCAACAAGAAGGTATAAATGCATACACATTGTACTCACTTGCATAAAATTGGCACAATAAGGGCTTCAACACCCTCACTCCTGAAGAAGGGGAACCGTCTTTGCATCCAAATCCGCACAGAGTCGACTTGATTTGCCTGCTTTGCACAATGATCGCGAAGGCATATCCATGTGAAGCTATCTACAACACGGATTTTATTGCACACATGTTCAGGAAGAGAAAGTATTTTAACTGACACCCAGAAGTCCATCAGACAGTCACTAATCCACCCCCTTGCAGAGAGCAAGTCATCTGCATCTTCTAGTCTAAGAGGAACTTGCGAAACCCGAGAGCCCTTCGAAAACCATATGTCATGTGTTTTTGCCACCACTGCACCACTGGCCCGCCTGCAAAAAAGGCACATACCTCATTGCTATGAGAATCTGCCCACATAATTATGCACATGCGGGCCACTTGCAAATTGTGGATGGAAGGTATACCATATCTTGCATGAAAAAGGGTGCATAGGCGTCGCAACTCACAATACGTTTTTGAGGCCTTCATGTATCATGCACATCCAAGAGCCCAATATGTCAATGCATGTGCAACGTCGTACATACACCATTTCCAATCTGGAGAGGAGAGACCGTTAACATTAAAAAAAACCACAGTGGCACTGGATACCTGGACATGGTTTTGTTGCGCTGCAATGCAAGTGTTGGTTGGGGCAACGCATCTTTTGCCTTGGTAGCAACCATGGTATGGATGGGCTTGGGTTTGGCAAAGGTGGCAGTGGTTGCATTTTTATTCAATGCCCGGACGTTGCCATGTACATCACCATGAAATCGTGTAGTAGCCTCTGTACTGTGAGGTGTATCAGCACCATTAAACAAGATTTGGTAAGGTTGCATGGGCGAAGGCAGTGCGAGAACCATCGCATTGGGGGTGGGAGGCTCTATCCCATGTTTAAGCACTGAGTAGCTGGGGTAACGGAAGATCCAACAGTGCTTACTGCATGTACAATAGTACCCTCATCAGTGGGACATCGCATATTAAGGGGTGGTGGACTTTGGAACTCAGTTATGTCACAGAGGGTTTGTTCTGAAGTGAAAGAGGCCACAGGGGGAGGCGGTCGACACAATCCAGGAAATACCTGAGTGGCGCTTAGTTCCATTTCAAGTTGAGTCATGGGGACCTGGGTTGTGGCATTGTATGTCGCCACAAATTCTTCACAGAGGGATTGGTTTGGCTTGAGGGAGGACAGGATCCAACAGCACATGTTCGACCCACACATGTTTTGGCCTCCTCCAGAAGGGTGGAATTCCATGCCATGTTTATCAAGCCCACATGAGTGCCCCCATGTTCGTATTTAGTACTCAGGTGAACGAGTGCGCTTGACTGCTGTTCAAGGACAACCGCCTCCTTATCTCTACACTTGGCATTGCAGAAACGTGCCTCATCCCTTGCGAGCCTCTCAATGTGGACCTCATGGAGGATTTGTCGGGCAGCCTCAAGTTTGTCATGTAGGCTGGATTCCCCGTAGTCAAGACAGCCTGCACACCAACATCGCATTGTGAAAATGTGGCCGTGACAGAAATGAAATGAGAACAACACCAGGACATTGTTAAGAACCACCGGAACTGAAATGCAGTAGCACGAACCGTGGTAAGGCAATACGCACCTGGTGGACAAGGAAGCCAGCCCTGTCGACATCCTCCCGATGCTTTCAAAATTTTGTTGAAGTCCTTCAAGGATTTTTTCTTACCCACCCCCTGCACCATCAGTTGGTATACTCCCACACCACAATATTTTGAAGGCATAGATTCAGAACGGCGAGGTCACGCACAGCCCTGCATCGGACCTCGCGCATGAACAATGCAGATCTTCAAAGGATTCGCAGTCCTCTTTCCGCACTCCCCCCCAAAAGGCCTGCAAGCCCTTCACCACCTGGGTTCGGGCTTCCTCGTATGGGGGCATGCCTCTGTACAGGAAGTATCCCATCTGTAGGTGGGGAAAGTCTCACCCCTCATTTGTAATGGCACACTGGCCATCTTCTGTGTTGAGAAGATGATTTCGGAGAGTTAACAAGATGGAGTTTCGGGGAATTGACATAGGTTTCATGTTGTGAACGTGAGACATCCAAACCAGACGGAACACCCTGCTGAAAAGCGGAATGTTTTGAGGTGGAGCATGGTGGCGAGCAGCCTGAAGAATGACCATCAACCTATAAGGTTCATCCTCAGAATGTGTGAACATATCGGGGGCAACTCAGGGATCTCACCTGCTGCAATAATTGGTACAGAGGGACCAACCCCAAATTCCCTCCTGTTTCTCATCATATTGTTCTCTATCCCATTTTGCCATGTTGTCGTCAACAAACTGCCTTCTATGAGCCTCCAACTCAGATTGGGCTGCAATTCCTGTCATTTCGAAATCCAACAATGTCATGGCATACTTGTGATGTGCCATCACCAGTTGGCATTCGGTTCGCTGATGTTGTAGCATTTCTAATAAACGAAATACTCAAGACGTTTATACTTGATACGAGAGTCTAAAACTTCGTCGACTTCATACTCAATTTCTTGGTTGACTTCGATTGGTGGAGGTGGTACGGAGACTCTCCCTGGAATTTCGATTGATGATACAACTCCATAATGAAACCATGAAAGATTGGATGGATGCGCAGACTTTCGTGGGAGTTCAAGCCGAAAACTGACCGGATTTATTTGTCGAATAATTTTGAATGGTCCCAGGCGTTGATAATCCAACTTCCTTGATGGTCGCAAGGTTTGTACGTCCCGTCGAGGACGTATGGCAAATAGCTCCACCACATTAACCACAGCTGTCTTCTCCTCTAGAGGTGCATCAAACTGCTCCCCCCCCCATTGCAGAGTCATAGAGCTGGTCAGTAATAGAGGAAGAGTAACCAAAAACCCCAAACTTGAAAGGCAACTTCAAACAAAATGCAAAGACACGCATCATCAAGAAGGAGTTTGTGACCATGAAGGTGCAGGCCAAGAAGAAGGTGTTACCCATCGTTTAAGCCACCATTGACCAAAGCGTTGCCCATCATTTGGTCCCCGAACTCAAATTTCCCAATAAGCCCCAAGACGATTGAGAAAGAAGACTCGTCCAAGATGGAAATCCGTCGGGCAACAAGCGAACTTCATCAGATATGTCAGTCTTGGGCATGAAACAGTGCGGTAATGGGAGGCACAACAATATCCGAGGTCAGTAGCAACGACGTCTTGACAAGCCTTCCCTTGCCTCCTTCTCTACTTAGCGGTGCAAGGGTTGTGGACTTAAGAATTGCACTGGAGGTCTGCCATCATTGTCTACCTGAAGATGCAACTCCAACGTGCACTTCGGGTTGAAGACTTTGCTGGCGGCACACAAGAGTCGTACAAACGTAGAGTTTACAATGCGCTCAGATGGAAGACTTTCTGTGATGGCAGAGGTGCATCCAATGAGTCATTTCGAATGGCGGAGGTCTAACATCTGCTGTGGGAGCGCAGGTGGTGTGTCCAACAACTGGAAATCGTCATCGTCATCATCATCGTCAAGGTCCACTCCCGGCTCCTTCCGAAGCTCATGTGCTTCCTGCGCGTTAGATTCTCGTGTAGTCTCTTCTTCTGCCGTCGTCTCCTCGCGTTCTAACCCTCATCTTCATCAACTTGCAGGAAGATGCTTCATCCCGTGCTTACTAAGAACAGCCTCCATGATGTGCCTCTGCCCCTTTTCAAAAACATGGTACATTTTCAGTTTAGGCCTACCCTTTCCCACAACAGCATCACAGCCATTTATCCTGTGAATGTTAAGTTCCTTCTTATCTTTGCTTAAGACAGTGGATACACTTGAATGGCTTCCTATTATCATCACCGGCTGCTCAACCCTTCCTCTGAGTGAGCTCGCATATGAGATTTTCCCACTCATCAAGTCGTACGTTTCATTGTATGTCCGACGCGCTTCGCGCATGGAGGATTGTTTCACCATATCGGTGCCCCTCCAATCCACTACCCTCCTCCTGAAGCATTCTCCAGCCGAGCAAAGGTTTGCTGGAATTGAAAGCAAGAACTCAAACTAAAACATGAAGCATGCAAATGGACTGCAACAGACAGAAATGGCAAGCAAGAGGAAGAAAATAGCTACAAATCACACGAATGACTTCCAAATTCTACAAAAAGAAACCCTATACTCAAGTCGAATGAGTAATCGCTTCACACCGCCACAACTCAGTCAACAGTTTATAACAGCCGCGATGCATACTCCTCAGGAAGTGCTTGTAACACCGCTTCCGCCGGGATCATACATTTCGGGCCATGCAAACGCCAGTAGCTTGGAAACCTATCCTATGCTGCCATGAATTAAATCAATCAAGCATCGACGTGGGGAGTGACAGCTGAAGGCCGCATTCAAATCGACAAGTCCACCATGTGCGTGGCGAACTGGACGCGAAAAGCATGAAAGCATGATCATCGCGATCTCCCTACATCCATATATGAGTATTTGTCACATCCTGTCATGTCAAGCCGTCCATCATCATGGGTGATTGCAGCACATGGATCATTTGCATCACCATCCATCTTCGTCATGCTGTGTCCCGCGCGATGTTGGGTTGTGGTGACAGGTGTCATGTGCCACAGAGTTCATGTGGTGTGGTGACGGCCGACCGGGGGGCGGGCAGGGGTATGGGGGGTTTGGGGGGGGGGGGGGGTGGCGCGGGCCGCACGCGACCGCGAGCCGCGCAGAGCCGGCGAAGGGGTGCGGCTGGGGTGGCGGTGGGTGCCACTCAGGCAGGACCGAAGGGGTCGCATTAAACTCCCGGGCCTTTTCTAATGTGCGCCCTCCAGAAATTGCTCACACTAACAAACCCATGAGGATAAATAGATCTGAATAACTCTTCTACATAGTTTTACGTAGGAAGTCAAAGGGGTGGGATTCTATCCAATAATCCAACTGAAATTAAAGCAAAGATCCAGGGTCTCAAGTCGATGTCAATCCCAGCCAATCTACCTGCAACAGCATCCGACAAAGACCTAGGAATATTGAAGTCATATTCTCTTGGTGCCCAGTCTGGTGGATTGGAGTACGGCAGCCAGTCCACTTTCCCTGGAATGTGTAGCTATAGTATCATGGACTTCAATCATCGCCATTTCGATCACTCACAGGGCTATGATAGAGACCATATTTCAAACCCTAAGCTTTTCCCCAGCCGGCGTGGGTGGGTCCAAAAGGACCCTTATTTTTTTTTTGTTTTTTCGCAAAGCCCTTCCTAGGGGTCGCGGGAGCAGGAGGTGGTGTTCAAGCACCCCCACCTGCCCCTTGTGGCCAAGGTCATTCTTCGCATCGGAACCAGGGACGCCTTGTGAAGGCTCTTTAGAACGTGCGAATATGCCTCCACCTCCAAATCCTTTGATGCAACTTGGTAAGATGTCAATACCTCGGAGGCATTCGTCAATGCCACATCCATAGATGCAAGCACATCCGAAACCTTCTTTAGCACGACATCAAACTGTGCAACCAACTCCCCTGCCTTCTCAATGCGACAACGAGCACGTCCTTGTAATCATGCTCGAGTCCATTTTGGAAGAGCATAAGAGTTATGATGATACCTACTGGATGCAGGATGGATGGACCCGTCCATCCAACTTGGTTGGTCCGTCCACATTAACTTTGTTTCATCCGCTAACTTCATTGCAGCCTTCTCTGCGTTTCAAGCTCTTGCTGTTCATGGGCCTCCCTCACTGGTTGAGCCTCTGTCTGCCCTTGATGTTGGGGCAGAGCTCTCAGCACCAGTCACAACAAGGAACTGGAACCTTCCAATTTCCCAGTGACAAAGATTTGCCTTTTCCCAATTGTGTGGCAAGCAGGCTTAGGCAGTGCCATAGAGATACTGTCTCTCTTACGGTACAGTGAATGGACATAGTAAAGGTTTCAGACGAAATTTGTTGGGATGTTGTACATTTGCAAAAGAGAGTGGTGGAATCACATCTGCAGGATGTGACAAATATGGAATGTGGCTTGAAATTTGAAAATGCCACTGGCCGCAACGGTCTGCAGGTGCCAGGTAGCTCTTTTTGATGAACAATATGTGAAAGACAAGGAGCAGTGCCGAAAGCCAGGGCACGAAGACTCGAAAGACATGGGCTTGGTTGGGTTGGGGTGTGACGCAGTGGTGACAAAGTGACTGTTTTGACTGTAAGAAAGATGTCGGTGATGCAGCTGCCCTGTTTGCAGGCTCTTTGATCGCATGGGGGGAAGGTGCCAATGGCAATATTGATGTGAAGGCAGGTCAGGTTGAGGACCTGGTTAGAGGACCTAGCTGGTGGATTTGATGAGTTTTGGGAGAGGTGGCAGGTTGTCGACGAATTCGCCTTTGATCTGTATTTTGAAATGCAGGGTACTGAAGCCGCTGCCCCACTCAACTATATGGATGTGAGACGCAGACTCGAAAGGGTCTTGCTCATTTGTGAGTCGTTGGTGAACATGTACCGAGATTTCCTGGAAAGTGCCTGTCACTCATGAAGGCCTGGCTAGAAAAATCAGATACAGACCAGAATGTGTGCCCCTCTCCCAGCGGACTGGTTATCAAGCATAGTCTCCAACGCCATCCACCAACAAAGAGACACATGATCCATCAGAAATGCCTTCCATTTCAACTTGAGAGGTATAAAAGATTGAATTGAGTGAAAGTATTTAAATTCGTCCAGAAAGGTAACCTTAAAATCAGCACACAAAGTAAATGAGGTGCCTTCGTATAACTGGTATTCACTGATCCTGACAACTATTTTGCCATGTGACACGGATGGGTTGAAGGTAAATATCCGAAATTAAAAAACAGGAATGATGGAAAGCTTTGGAAAGAATATTTTTCCAAACCCAGTCAATGGTGGGACAATGGAGGCAGAAAGGTGAACAGAGTGACTTGCATGAATGTTGTTGAAAGCTCCACTAGCAATCCGCCTTGTCAGAACCTCTCACAGTTTTGATGCTGTCGAGTGTCTGCGTGAAGGTCAATCATGGAGCATGGAACAGCACTGCCAAGAGTTCACTTGAGATTCTTCACAATGCTGGGACAACTGCCTTGGCAAGGTGCCCTTTCTTCATGTATGATTTAAGGAGTTTGCCTGTTCCTGTCAATATCATAGAAAGCGGCCCCCCCCCCCCCCCCCCCCCCCCCCGCAAAGGGGCAGTAGCCGCAAGGTGAAGTGGCTCTTAGTTACGCCGGTTTAGGCCGGAGTCTTCTCTCTCTCAATATCATAGGTGTTCTTGCTAAGCAGGCAGTAAAGATGCATTGCCCAAGGGTTTCTCCTGGTGTTTACCAGGTACTGGGGAGGGTTGGCTTGGTCTTAGGAGGCCAACCATGGCCGCTCAGCTGCACATTTTCACAGACCAATCAGACTACAGACATAAGCAGAGTGCACAAGAGGTCCTTTGGATTGGGGATTGGTGGAGTCCTCCTTGGGTGAAAGAAAAGCTAGCCGCTTCCCTGACACGAGGTCACGCACAATGTGGTGAGGGCGCGCCTTCTTTTTCAATACATTTAGGCTAGTTTTGTACTTTGGAAAAGCTTTGGAAAGAATATTTTTCAAACCCCTGTCAATGGTGGGACAATGGAGGCAGAAAGGTGAACAGCTGTTATGTTATGATAGATGCAGACAACAAGATGCATTGCAAATTTTTCTCCCCACTCATGTCAGCATTTCAGCATAGGGACTACTGTGTGGTGGGTAGGGTTAGGTTGTTAGCTAGATAATTTTAGGCTGAAGGAGGCAGGTATGGTTGGGGTTCAGATCCATCCAAGAGAGCCGGATTTCAAGCATAAGAATCCCAATGAGCCATTAAGGATTGATAACTACAAGACACCTGCATTTGTAGATGGTCAACTGGAAGCAGCAGCAGCAGAACAAGTAGTACACTCAGGCACCTCCACCATGACAACCGGTCACATACAAGGACCAAGACACAAGATCTCTTCTGGCACTTGCGGATATGTGAGGCAGGACGACTGAAAGATGCTCTGCACATTTTGAATCAAAGAGATATTTCAGCAGATTCCGATACTTACGTCTGTCTCTTGCGTAAATGCATCAAAATGAAAGGCCTGGCAGCAGGAAAGCAGGTGCATGCCCACATTATCCAAAGTGGATTCAAGCCCAACATGTTTCTACACAATACCCTCGTCAACATGTATGTCAAATGTGGCAGCATCGTGGATGCACACAGAGTGTTTGATAAAATGCCTGGACGAGGTGTGATCACGTGGGATACAATGATGGCAGGATACACCAAGCATGGATGTGGTAGGGATGCCTTGGAGACCTATGAGCGGATGATATGGGAAGGGGTGACCCCGAATCAGGTCGCCTTTGTTTGTGTTCTGAAGGCCTGTGCCAGCCTTGCAGCCCTGGAAGAGGGCAAACAGGTCCATGCTGACATCACGAAAGCTGGGATTGTGCCAAATACAATGTTGGACACTACCCTCTTCGACATGTATGCCAAATGTGGGAGCATCAAGGATGAAATGAAATGAAATGGTGCTTTATAATGTCCGCGGAAAGCTCATAGTGTTTATGGGACAAAATGGAAGAAAACATGAGAGAGGAAACAAAACCAGAACCCAAGAGTGTGGCTGAACAAAATGTGGTGTCATGGAGTGCGATGATCGCAGGATGTGCACAGCATGGGTGCGGGACTGAGGCTTTGGAGACATGAGCAAATGGTGCTGGAAGGGGTCACACCCAACCACATTACGTTTATTTGTGTTCTCAAGGCGTGTGCCAGCTTGGCAGCCCTGGAAAGGGGCAAAGAAGTCCATGCTGCCATCATGAAAGTTGGAATCACACCAGATGTCATTCTGAATACAACCCTCGTGGATATGTATGCCAAGTGCGGGAGCATTGAGGATGCAAAGGTTGTGTTTGAGAATATGCCTGAACGAAGTGTGTCCCGGAATGCAATGATGGCAGGATATGCCCAGCATGGGTGGGGGGATGGAGGCTTTGGAGGCCTATGAGCAAATGATGTGCGAAGGTTGGAAGCCTGACCAGGTCACGTTCGTCTGTGTTTGCAATGTGTGTGCAAGCATGGCAGCCCTGGAGAAGGGCAGAGAGATTCATACTGACATGATGGAAGCTGGAACAATACCGGATGTTGTGTTGAATAACACCCTTGTGGATATGTATGCCAAATGCGGGAGCATAAGGGATGCAAAGGGAGCGTTTGACAATATGGCTGAACGAAATGTGGTGTCATGGAATGTGATGATCGCAGGGTATGGCCAGCATGGATGCAGAATGGAGGCTTTGGAGACATGTGGGAAAATGATGGGGGAAGATTGCCCCTACGCGGTCAACGAACTTCTACTAATGCTAAGATTTGTCGCAAATTCGGAAACGTTTCGATCAAGGGGTGGCTCCAGATCAGGTCACGTTCGTCTGTGTCTGCAATGCATGTGCAAGCCTTGCAGCCCTGGAGAAGGGCAAAGAGGTCCATGTTGACATCATGAAAGCTGGGATTGTACCAAGTATTTTTCTGAACAATGCTCTTGTGGACATGTATGCCAAATGCGGGAGGATTGAGGATGCAAAAGGAGTGTTTGACAACATGGCTGAATGAAATGTGGTGTCATGGAGTGCGATGATCGCAGGATATGCCCAGGATGGTTGTGGTAAGGAGGCCCTGCAACTATTTGAAGGAATGAAAAAGGACGGCTTGAAGCCAAACGGTATCACCTTTGTATGTGTTCTCCAAGCATGTAGCCATGGGGGCCTAGTGGATGAAGGCAAATACTATTTTGATTCCCTGAGTCGAGATCATGGCCTCACTCCTACAGTGGAGCACTTAGGCTGCATCGTGGACCTTCTTGGCCGTGCGGGGCAATTGCGTGAAGCTGAGGACTTGATTAACAAAAATGCCAGTACAACCAGATGCTGTGGTGTGGAAAGCCTTGCTTGGTGCCTGCAGAACTCATGGGAATATGGAGGTGGCAGAACGTGCGGCAAAATCTATACTCAAGTGGGCTCAACAGTGCGCTAGAACGGATATGTTGCTATCAAATATCAACTCTTCAATATCAAACTGCTAGCGCAACCGCATGCACCTAACATGGTTAAGAGTCAATGACACCTCTTGCTGTTCACCTCATCCGACCCTACCTGGAGCTGCAACAGACAGAAACTACAGAGATTTGGGTCCAGGTATTCAGGAGCATGATCTACTTTCTAGCCCTCGGCTTCCATGTACTTCTCCAACCAATTGAATGAAACCCAGAACAGCAGTCAAATTTCAAAATTCTGATTTACCTTGATAGACCGTTCTTCGCCATGGACTAATTTTGTTTGGTAAAACCCACAAGGACCAAAGGCAAACGTATCGCAACACTCGAGTTTCACTAGCATATTGGATTTTTCGTAGAGGTCCATGTGCAATAGCTGTTGTTAGACCCACGCATGAGATCCAATTTGTTCATTGCTGGGAGATCGAGAGGCTTGTTGCAGAGGGTTGTGTATCTGTGACCTCTGTGAACCAGTCAAAACTCATAACATGCATTCCAGGAGTCCCAGTGCTGAAACCGTCAGACCTCCCACCCGCTCTCCACCATCCCGATGAGTACAAGGATGCTGTCAGGATTCATAAGCGCATTGACGAGGCATCGGTGGTTCTGGTCAACACTGCTAATGTGCTGGAAGGGACAGTCTTGGATGCCTTGAAGACCCAAGTCATCGGCACAGAGGAAGTGGTCTGTATTTTGGGTGTTTAACTTCATGCAAGTTCCAAGATTAGGTCATGCACAGTGAAGGCCCGTTTTCTTTGTTGTAACATCCTTTCAGCACTCTTTTCAGCCAGAACTACTCTGGATGACCTTCAGGATCCAGCCTTCCAGATGATCTATGGCCACCATTCCATGCACTTAACTTACGAACCCTACATACTTTCTGCAGAGATGGATCTTGGAGATTGGTCCATTAATGCAACCAGAGCCTGAAGTTTTGAATCCTGAGGCACCCAATCATATCATACAAAGAGCAGCCGAAGCGCTAGATCCATGAGTGCAATGGCTGAACACATAAGCTCCTTCTTCAACTGGTTCTTTTCGTGTGTTTTGGAACCCTTGCCACTATTCAGCACCACAAATCCTGGAGATGGCACAGGGACTGGAAGCCAGCAAGCAACCTTTTTCATGGATACTGCAGACGCCAAACGTTGCACACTGCTGCATATCCTTCATTGATACAACTATCCATCGCTGAATTCCTCTCTTCAGGAATCCTCTGCAGAAAAACATTAACCAGTGAAATTCAACATGTGAATGCTTTGCAAGGTGAAATCTCAGTTTGGTTTTACTGGTGAAATGCAACATACAGAGCTGCAAGGGCTAAACCATCAGTCCCAGCAACCCAATTTTTCCACGTACAGGGACAAACTATGTCTGTTGTAAATATGTCACCTAGATTTATGTGAGAAGAACAGACTTCACACTTTGTATTTAGCGCGAGACTAGTGCTCCTGATGGATTATATAATCCTGAACAAATGTCTCTAGGGCAAGTGATTAATGGATTCCCTAGTATGAAGGTACGGCTGAAGGTGATGGAACTGACGATCTGGCTACGAAAGGCTGTGGCAGATGGGGGGTCCTCACAGAGGAATCTGGAAGTTTGTGTCCAGCATCTTAGGACACTGACCCCCCCCCCTACACTTAAGGTCTGAAGTTACCGCGGCTGCTTCAAGAAGACCTGGTCATGTGCAGTTTGAACATGCAGGTGAGGTGGCATGCAGAACTGTATGACTCAGTTTTTTAGACTTGTCTACTTGTAAAGTGTCCTTGCTTACTGCAGAAATGGACATAGCGGATGTGTGCAGGTGTCTGAGGGATCACTGCCCCCCAAACTCTTTTCTGGAGAGTTGATGATGTTGGAGCTTAATTTTCAGACATCTTGTTCTCGTCTCTCCATAACAGAAAGCACCTTGTTCCCTGGCACAAGCCCCTTGCGTACATGGGCGGCAGAGCACACATGTGATGAGTCATTTGATTTGTAAAACATTTTTTTTTCCCTTTTTTCCAAAGGGGGATTGGAGCCCTTTTGAATAAAATTAGAAGTGGTACTGGAAACCTGACCAAGGAGTGCATGAGGGAAGATGAACAAGGATTGGGTGACACCCTGGCCAAAACCCGGAGGGCTGAAGCTATGTTTGAGAAAACATAATACTGGAGGGCCAGCTAGCAAGGAAAGAGTGTAAAGAGAAAGGAAGTTCATCAGTCTGAAACCAGAGTCCAGGGAATATCCCACGTGATGAGGTTGTAGCGATTTCCATGGCAGCAACTGAAGGTTGAGGGAGGGTGGATGCAACAAAAACCAGAACAGATCCAAAAGACACTCAACGTTTGCGCCAGAGAGGTTCAAAGTTGAGATGTGCTTGCACTTTGGACTTCCGATTTTTCTTTGTGCCTCCAGTTGACATCTGAGGGACTAGCAGGTCCCCCATCCTGAGGGGTAGGAATGTTTTCAAATGTTCGACAGAGTTCCAGATAGTCCATTGTATGTCTAACGGGTTTTAGGAGTCATATTCATTGTCCCAGGTGTATGTGCTGCATTTGGCTGGTGTGTGCCCAAGGTGACATGGTTCAGGTGGATATTGAAGGATGGAATCAATGTGGATGGTGACATGGTCCTTGCCACTGTGATGAGTGAAACTGTCCACGAGGGAGACACTTTCCGCATGTGTCATGCCTCAGGGAAACACTATCCAGGTTCACACAGTCCTGAATGCTGTCACTGTGCAGGGGGATTGCTATTTTGTCAGCCATCAGCGATCAGTATGACGTGGACACACGAAAAATGGCCACGTGGCAAAGGGTTGTCTAATATTTTTTTTTTCTAGGGCTGCCTGTAAATCCAAAACTGAATGATAGTCGTTTTCCAGTAGAAAATGAATGAGAACAACACTATTTTTTTTATTTTTTTTCGCGGAATAGTGGGGTGTGGCCCTGTTTTACTTTATTGAAAAAGGGAAAGATACAAGCATAGCATCATGAGGAAAAATAACCTCAATATGAAAGTGCCTTAGAGGTTGATGTAGGAAGCCACTGCTTCGTAACCAAAAGGCAGCAGTCTGCAGAGAAGAGTATGATAAGGTCTGGTAATGAGAGAAGAGAAGATAAAGCTTAGACTCAAGAGTCATGTCTATCTAAGAAAAGGTGTCAAAGGACCGTTGCACAATCAATTTGCCCTTCCTAACTGATTTTCTATGCCTCCAATTGACCTCCTGGTCCTCCCGATCCAGCGGGGTATGCATCGCACTAAGCGAACTGCCAGCCTGATGGGATGGTGTCGCTCCAGAGAACTCGGGAATCAGATTGCCCGGTGCAGATTTTGCCCCCTTTGCCCCAGGAGTTGTCAAACTCATCGAGAAGTTGAGTCCTTCTTCTCGGGCCACATCTGCATAGAGCTTCCCCAATAACCCGCCAAGCCTTCCTAGCATCAGACATTAAATCTGAAACCATAAACAATATAGCCCTAGCGTTGCTCCATTTGTTAGCAAAAACAAAACCACATCTGGCTTTCCAGATTTTCCATAGCATCTGAGCTATGAGGGAAGCCCATACTGGGCAAGGTGACCTCTTGAAAATTAAGAAGTAACACTGAGGTATCATCCCGAGGGAGAGGGTTCCAGGAGGAGTAGAAATTCCGAACCAAACACCAGGAAGCACGGGCAGCGTGACAGTACAGTAGGCAATGCTCCATGGTTTCAGACACGTTCATGTTGCAGAGCTTACAAATTGAGCTAACATCAGAGACAGAGTAAGAGACTGGGAGAATTTTGTTAACCATCTTCCATAGAAAGCCCGACAGCTTTGCAGCCCGGTCTTTCCTCCAAATATCCTTCCAAATGCACTTCCAAGATTTGGGATGGCCAGAGAAATGAGCCCATTTCTTGGTAAGCTTGAGATCCACTGGGATATGGAAGTTGAGTAAAGAGTACCATTTCTTGACCGTGTAAGAGAAGAAAGGCGAGTGCTTCTTATCTTGCCAAATCCATTCACCAGGGTCAAACTGTAGCAAGGTTAGTGGAGCCAACAAAAACCAGAGGAAGTGAGAGCTTTGGTGGCAGCCATTGGCCGCTGAGGGGCTGATCTTGCTAGTGTTCATACAAATGACTCTGATGGCGTAGAGGGCAACTTCCTCGCAATGAGAAATTCCAGGAGAGTGTAAAAAACCAGAAGGGTGGACTTTAAACAACCAGCCCCGAAGGGAAGAGCCATCCCGGGACATAGCAAAGAAAGCTTTTTTGGGAATGATACCCTCCAAACCCCACCAAGTGTTGAGGGCCTTCCTGTTCCTGGGATGGGAGGTCAGAGAAACCCAGCGGTCAGGGAAATCAGCAGTCACCATCCCCCAACCAGCAGCAGCCCGCCTGCTGGTCATATCAGAGGTGACAAGCTCTCTAGGCAAAAGAGTACCATCGCTCCAAAGGTGAGTAAAGTGAGAAACCCCCGCGGCTTCCCAAAATGCCCAGCAAGGTGAACACTTAACGAGAACTTCAGAATCTCTATTGTAATTTCCAAAGAGGGGTTGTCTGAGGGCCTCCTCAGACGTCGTGGGCTGAAGTTGAGCAAGAGAGATACGCATAGCAGTCCAGGCCCTCCATATGGATCTCCACGCACAGGAACCACATAGAGGTTTGGCATTCGAGTTTCCACCTTGCACCATCCACTATATTGCTTGTCATCATCGGATAACTAATGTCGAGACCTAACAAGGTAAAATACAAAACCCTTTAATTATCACAGAAGGCTGGCAAACGTGGGGTATGAGTTGTGGACTTGAAGGACAACAGTCGTAGGCTAGATGGCCGCGGAGAACACCTTCGTTGGCCAAAGGTGGAGGATGAAGAAGACGATCAGGATGAAGTTGGGAAAAATGAAAACTTTCGGTTTTTAAAAAAAAAATTATTTTACATTGCTATATCATCCTCCACCTTCAATGGACGAAGGTTCAGGGTGAAGTGGGGGAAAAATGATAATTTTCGGAAGCACCCTGGCTGAGCGAATGTTGTCACCTTCGTTAGTCGAAGGTGCAGTTTTTGAGCAGGTTCGTTGGGCAAGGGAAAATGTTCGTGCTGACCTTCGTTGACCTTCGTCATTGATGGAATTGAGCTGTTTACTGACAGAATATGAGCTCTCACTGTGCAGGAAGAGTCCTACATGCTGTCAGTGTGGAGAGTGACACTAGAATGGGCCCTGGGTGACACAGTCCAGGAGGGCGACACATTGGAGGGTGATCACATGGCCGTGAAGGGCGACACTCTCATGGAGGGTGGCATGCCCCGCCTGACCATGTCTAGGAGGGTGACACGGCCTAGGAGGTTACATGTTATATCTCTGTGAAGGGTGACACTGCCTTTCCTCTCTTCCACTAGCGGATATCTCAGTAGCCTCCTTTTAGGTGAAGGGGTTACATGCTTCATGCACCATGGGAGCTCATTTGTTTGCAACATTGCCATGGAAACTTGTGGAGACACCAGTATGGCTTCTCTAGCAGTGGTGTAAAGGAGTGTAAGATGCTGAGATACCCTTGTCAACATCACAGTTATACTTCATTAGACAAACACCTTGTCCTACATTGCTGGAATGATCATTCTGATTAGAATAAAATGACGATACATGTGTTTCACTACACCAAACTGAAGATGAACCATGACCATGCTGCAGCTGAGTGGTCCTACTGCAATAGTGACATAGGGAAATCATAGATTCAAGCCATGCTCACACAGAATTGAGAGCAGCTTCCCTTCCACAACCATAGTTCTTTCTTTGGTATTCCTGTTTCTG
The DNA here is from genome assembly GCA_030704615.1 of Takakia lepidozioides. Lineage (NCBI taxonomy): Eukaryota > Viridiplantae > Streptophyta > Takakiopsida > Takakiales > Takakiaceae > Takakia > Takakia lepidozioides. Next base: position 43,698,367 of record CM060731.1, read on the forward strand.
AAGAAGTGTTCAAGTTGCTACAGACAGACATGGAAGAAAGGTGGGCCTTTCTTCACAGAAGATTCTGATTCCATTTCTTTGATCCGTCTGTCCGAAGCGTCTCACAGGCATATATTCCAACATCATCGATCCATTTTCCATCCGCTTTGTTATGTGTCGTTTACCTGTGACATCCATCCGCGCGGTTTTTGATTCCAGTGCTTTCTTCTAACACAGGAGAGGGATCTTGCCTTCTCCTGTTTAGAAACATTCTTCGTCTTCTTCGTTCCATAGGCAACTTGAAGCTGATAGGTTACGTTGCGCTCAATCTCTCTTCCCTGTATCGATCTCTGCAGCGGTTGCAAGGACGACTCTGTTACCACGATTTTGATATTTTTGGGGATTTGTTTCGATGTCAATTGTTGTGCCGATCCGTAAAACCGGTGGTTGATATACATAAGAGGAGTCGTTGCTTGGCGTGTACAGGACTCGCGTTGCAGCTATGGAGGATCATTGGATGTGATTTTGAAACGTATCTGGTAAGAGGCTGGACATTTCGGAAACGTGGTCAGTGTCCTCGATCTGGTTGCTTCGTGACTGATCCAGTATTGTAAACTGTTTGCATCTACAATTTTTTTTTAATAGGACTTATCCTGAGCCTGTGATACCCTCCAAGATGATAGGTGCCGGATTCAACTACAGGACAAAAAAATTGTGGCAAGAGCCTCTTAGGTCTTCTCTTTTACGATGTGGACGTTAGGACTATGTGCACCTCCCGACACCTACTATGACAACAGTCAAGGGTTGTCGGCTAATAGGGAAAGAAGATGGATATATCAGCTGAATATAATCGCTGTCGAGACAGAGTTAACGAAAGGACTCTCACATGTATGTCAGAATGGCCGCAATTACCTGTTGAATCTCTGTTAAACGTCCAATGTTTTCTGTTTACACATACAGATACTTGCATGCATTCAAGGTTCATGGATCAATGATTTTCATATTCAATTGCTTGATATGGAAAATTTTAGGTACTATTCAGAGCTAATTCCAAGGGCCGACGCATATGAGCAAAGAACCAACAGACGGCTTAGTGTGTTTGTGAGAGGCTTCACGCATACAGCAGTACCGAAGTCCTGAAGATAGATACTGGATCTCTGTGTGTTGTGTGTCTCAAATAGTCCTGGTGGAGTCAGATTCTACTTATGGTTGGTTGCACAACTGGTTAATTGATCACATCTGTCACAGAAGTTTCTGGAATGTGATGGGTTTTATAGCAAATACCTATCCTGACATTGACGAAAGTTCCTCTTCTATGTAGATTCAACATCTTGCATCCACTTGAGTGCCGCCAGGGCTGGTGAAAAGCAGATCTGTAAGGCAGACCTGGACAGGCACATTGTAACATGCAGGGAAACTGGCCAGATTTTCGGGCCTGGGTGTTTGGTGTTGTACCTCCATCATCTACCTCATCTAATCCAGCCTCATCATGGCCTGGGCCTAGTGGCAGTTCTGGACTGAGGCCTGGGCCAGGTCTTCCTCCTGGTTCTGTTTCTGCTTCCAATCCAGGCCCCTATCATCTTCCTCTGTGTTCACCTGATTCCTCGAGTTTTAGTCCAATTCCAGGAAGAGAAGCGCTGGGTGGGGGTTTGTTAGCAGTGCTCCAAGCTGCAGGGGGGTTCCTGCGGTCTCTAGGGAGAAGGGATGCTGTCAGCAACATAGAGAAGGGCAAGGGTGCAATGCAAAGGCAAGGAAAGGGAGGGAATCAGCACCAAAGTAACGTGAAGTTGATAAAGAAAGGTCCAGGAGCTTTGACCACTAGTAGTGTTATCAGTGCTAGTGCTGGCCATGGGACTGTCGGCAGTGGATCTGCTTTAGAGCTTCTGAACCGGGTGGCCTCTCTGCTGCGGGGAGGTTGGGGCAAGATGAGGACCCATGGTGCGCTGCCTGCTATGCTTGCTGCAATATTGCCACCTATTGAGACTTCGTAAGCACTGACCATTCTTCAATAAATGTATTAAGGTTAATGTCAATGCTTGTTAACTGTTATGTGGAAGCCAACTCTAAAGAAACTACCTGAAATGGTAAATCTTAAGCTGGATGACAATCTTTTGATGTGTTCCATGGACTTCATGAGTTTCCAGATAGATTGCTTAAAATTCTTGGAGTTTTCTGTGGTGTCAACATGACTGAGGCAGTTATTCCCTAGGGCGAGTGTGATTACTGTGATCACAGGCCCTTCCAGAATCTCCCTAGCTGAATTTTGTTAGGTGTGCATTCTTGTTTGTTGTGAATGCCTGAAGTTGTTTCATCCCTCTTAAGGGTGTGGTTAGGGCTAATTATTTACTGTTTGCGGTCGTTATCCTTCCACCCTGATCAGAAGTCCTGTAAGCTCTCAAGTTGTGATTAGGCATGACTAGAAGGAGCAGCGCAATTGTAATTTCTAAGCAGGAAATTACAAGCAACTTCTATTTCATTGGATCTTGTATCCAACCAAGTAGATTACTACCATCTCTATGCTCTCATGTCGATCCAACATTACAAGAAGCAAATGTAAATGCTTGGAGTAGTTTTGGGATAATCTGGCTCAAGTCAATGACTCCAGAAGGGCTCCCTTGCGGAGGGCTGCCAGGCTGAAAGACCTACAGGAGCAGGATTCTCTAGAAAGCCATATTCTATACTAGGTTGATTTCTCTGTGCCTCTCTAGTCTCAGGCATCACATTGTCTGTAGGGTGCCATATCTGACTCCTTGGCCTGCTGCAGGTCTGCCAAAGTGAGACCTAATTCTGTCGGAGATGCTCTTGGAGAGGTCTCAAAGGAGGGAGACAGACATGATGCTAGGGGCTGTGCTTCACAAGCAGTGATAGAGGATGTGCGTGAGCTGAGCATGCGATCACTGGAAATGGTAGTGGAACCCAAGACTGGTGTGCATTTCCCTGTCCATCTTTCCTGCAGTGACTTTGAAGACAAAGCTGGGGTTCCAAGCCCCTCTTGCCAGGTGGTCCTCTCTCATACTTTGCCGTCATATTCTGGTTGCTCGCTTTATGTAGCTATGGAGAGGATCAAAGGCCCATCTGTCTTTCTGTCTTCTTTTTTTCCAAATTGACATTGACCTTGGTGTGGGTAAAGGCTGACAAGGAACCTTTCTATGGGATTGAAACATCATGCAGGTACTGGCAGGGGTGGGAGCACGAAGCAAAACTTTTGTCAAGTTCAAGTCCATAAAGATCTATGCGTTTGGCTTGTGTAAGTATTCTCCCCTTCATCGGGAGCAGACTGTGTAGCAAAGCAGCTGCCCAACTACGTAACATGCTTTCTGGAGAGGAAATGACAATGTTCCAAATGTGTCATTATTTTCTCCTAAAGTACTGTCCTTGTCTCTAGGACAGATGTGCGACCTGACCACCTGCGTGCACAGCTTGGGGAAAAGTATGGAGATGTTTCTCTTGAAGATCTCAGGAACTGCCCCGACTTCTTGGATGATGTTCTCAGGTAAACAGAACAATGTCTGCAGTCTGGAAATATTAACTGATTAGCAGGAAGCGAGAGGAGGGAGGGGCAAGGGTACAGGTGTCCACGTTGCCTTCCAGTAGACATGTTCAGAATGGGGTTTAATGTTTTTGGTTTTGCATTGGATGTGTTCGTGAACGAACCAGTGCGGGTTGAGCATAGGATGGATGCAGCCAATGCAGCTAAAGTCCTTACTGACCAGTGCATGCTCTAGGTCTCCCTCTATTTACGCTTTTGAGCCCGAAAATTTGCAAGTTGGGTGCAGCAGACATGAAGTGGATATGACTGTGCGGCTTGTGGTGCACTACAAAGGCCTGAAAATGGCCATGGTCCGCAGGTCTTGATTTTTCCCCTGTTCATTGCTTGAGTGAAAAATTCTAGTTGGATAGTTATTTCTCTGCATCACATCGCCAACAAACTGAACTTCTGTCATATCAATTTGGTGCTATGCCTTCTGAAAGAAATCTGGAAAGCAATATCTACTGTATGTATGAAGGTCTGTCTCATTGCTGGAGCCAGCCTTCCAAATGGGAGTAATGCCGATTCTGCTCTCCTGTCCCCATGCCCCTGCTCATCTTCCTATGTTGTTATGGTTTCCAAACACAGTGGGAGGCCTATGGTCCAATGAGCATGTTACCTCCAGTATGTTAGCTTATATCTGCACTCATGTTGTCAATGTCTCTTACTCCCATCTGCAGCTGCTCCTTGGTCTCTTTGCTAGTTATCTATTGGATTGGAGAAGTCTATAGGAGTAGTCTTCTCATCCTGCCAATGATGGTGATTGTGGCTGGTTGCGATGCAGTGCCTTTGAGGTGTCTCTGAAGAATCGCTTGAAAAAGGTGGGCTCCTGTTTCATGGTCCTGCCATTTCTGGAACTGATGGCACACAACTCCAGCAAATTGCCCTATTTGATACAAAATTTCAAGTGCTCATATGGATGATGACTTTCATATAATTCTAACTGTTGTTTGCTGCATTCAGTATCCACTAATTTGGGATCTGACCTGCTGTGAAAGCTATGGCCTACAGATTGCGGGCGTAGAGGATGATGAAGGGCTGCGCATATTCTGCTCTTACTTGTCAGAGGACATTGCCCTCTTTCAGGTCTGTCAGTATTTCTTAAGCTTGGCACCATCCGACGAATATCCCTCGGATTGTTCCAGATACAGTGTTATTGATATTTTAATAGGGCGGCTATGCACTTGTCAATAACCTGACCTAGTGGGGAGTAGGCATGTTTTTGACCTGTTGGATGGGTTCCTCTTTAATCTAATGACTGGATGGCGGGGATGAGTACAGGGGAGCACCATTGATATTCGTTGGCAACCAGGTGGGCGCCTTCGAACTGAAAGTAAGTCGATCTATGCTATATCACACTTTCCAAGCTGACAGGAGTGCGTAGGAAATTTGGATTTTCAAAAAATTTCTCCACTTCTCAAGGTGGGAAATATGCTTTTCATGCAGTTGGTGGGCGTCAAGTTGGAATCATACACAGCCCTCGCCTTTGCCGTAAGTGCTTGTCCTTTCCCTTTCACTTGGGAGAAAAAAGAGAGAAAGAGAGTTGTGTGTTCAAAGATGCCCAGGAGGGCCTATGGATACAGGAAGAGAGAGTTGGAAGTCGTCTCAAGGGAAGTATCCATTCGAGAATACGTTTTGGATTTAACCTGAGGGCTTGATAGAGGAACTCTGTTTCCCATGCACAAGCCATTAAATCTGTTTCAAGAAGAAATTCCCAAGACTAATGGAGGACTTGAATTGGTTGATTGCAGATGCATTTTTCGATATGTACATTGGGGACAAACCCGTCTCGGAATCTGCAAAGCAGAAGATTGGGGAGAATTTTGCACGTATGCTGCAGTCAAGCGGCTAACCTGCCATAGACAGGCTCATTGGTTCAATTGTGACCATCAATCCATTAAATCTCCTGTTTATCATGCCATCAATTACGGGATACTCGGTGACTTTCGGGCTTCCCCTGCTGTCAGTAGATTGTCTCGGCTAGGTCGGCTTTCCGCTAACCTGCCACAGACAGGTTCAATTGCGACCGTCAATCCATAAGATCTCCTGTTTATATAGGATACTTTGTGACTAACAAACTTTCCCTGCTGTCAGTTGATCATGTCAGCTAGGTCAGAGATTTACCTCGTCTCCAGGCTGTAGATGGTGCTGGGCTCAAATCTTGATGTCTGAGGCTCTGTGAGATGGCTGTCTAAGGTAATGTAGGTGCTTTGAGTCTCTAGTGGAGAGAAATGCCCACCGGTAATGACGATTCGTGTTGAACAGTAGTGCCCACCTCAATGGGGCAGTAGGGTGAATGAGTGAAGGAGGCACTAAATCCAGCGGCTTGAAGCATTTTTGGCGAGACAATTTTGTACATAACGCAATCAAGGGTCTAGGGATTTTGTTACATCTCCATGGGGACATTGCCCTTGTAGATCACCATAGCTTGACATTGTACAGATTTCTTCTCAGAATGACATTCTTAAAGATGGCATTTGAGCTCTTTCACTATAATGGACTGGGGAACATTTAGGTTGTTCAGAATGTATTGCAATGTGTGCTAAAGGAGGAGTGGGACTTAATGGCAGTGACCTTGGAAGGGCAGTTGACCTGGAAAAGTCTTGCTTTGTGACTGACGACTTGCCCAAACCATGCCAGAGCACACAGTTCTCACTGCCAGCTAAAGCCTCCTATCATACTCGAACAGGGATAGTGCATGAGACATACAGGGCAACAGATTGGATGGACAGCTGGAGAAGAGAGACCGTCCACATGAAGCAGAAGATGGACCAGTATGGTATTGAAAATTGGATCACAGCCAACCCGAGTGGCCATCATTTAATCTGTCAGGTAATTTGGGCAGAAGATGCATCCTGACTTCGTCCAAAGTTCTCCACCCTCCTCTCACAAGTATCAATTTTTTTCGATTTGAAAGTTGCAAGCTTGTATACCTTGAAGTACCTAGAAACTTATTGTAATGTTTTTGAGATGACACAAGTCGAGAGAACATTTATAGATGCTTCAAGGCCACGTTTGGCCCAGGAGAGCTTACTGCTAGTGGGCATTTAGGACAGTTTTGACAAATGGAGGTCATTGACATCTCTGGGGTGTCAGCAATGAAGTAATAGGTGGGCGGATGTTACTACTGGTAGGGGATTCGTAGCCCAGGTTTGATACAAATCCAGTGTACAAGGCGTTTCCAAGTCCCGCCCTACTTCCCCCCAACTGTGAGGTTTCTGTAGTGTACTGGGGGAGGAGTGCCATCCAGGTTTGTGGTTGGTCACGAGAACAGATCGACTACGAAGTGAATATTCCATTTTATGGTTGACATCAATTGGATGCACTGAAATGGTTCAACAGATTAACAATGGTGTTCCTATGCATGTTGAGGGGGTGTTGAGTGTCTGTAGTTTCAGTTGTTAATGTCTTTTAACTTGTTGTGGTAGTATGACTTTAGAGCTGATGGAGTGAAGCTGGTGCCGAAGGAAATTAGTTCCCATGGACTACTGCTCGAGTTTTGTTGCATTTTTCTGATGTGAAACATAATTGGAAGCCGAGAGTAGTGGTGGATATTTTGGAATTAGTCTAGAATGCTGCATGCTTTAACACAGGGCCTTTAATACTCCCTTTTTAGTTCTTCAGTTTGTTTCATCATCTTCTGACATTGCTGTGCCTGGTCACTCGCTATAAGTGCTGTTTATAGGGATCGGTTCTATTCACACCCTGGCATGTAGTCTTTGGCGTGAGGCCACTCATCTTAATTTGTGGACTCTGAGATCTCCTTTTGTTGCTATGTCACCATGATGCAACTTGAAGAGCGAGTAGGGCCATAATTCTTAACAAAGTTGTAAATGAGCCCTTTCTCAGAGGTTCTTACGTGTCACTGGCAGTTGTGCACGTAGGGAAGCCTGCAAGAGAAATGTCAGCACTAGAGAACTAGCTGGCTGCACATTGTAGAAGCAACAAGATCAGCATACCGCTGCCGCCCACCTGGGTTCCGTAGGAGGAGACTCGGGGATGAGGGCGGAAGGTCTTCCTGCCTCCACATACTGGCTCTCTCCACCCATCATTTGGTCACCACGGCCTGCACTGTTTTTTATTCTTTTTAAGGGGCTCACAGTTTGTTTCTTTAAAGAAAAGGCCCCAGAGGCCAAATGTATTGATAATGAGGAAAAAATAACCTCACATGGCAGGCCTTGGAGGCTGAGAAAGGGACCACACCCCCCTAAATACTGTAATGACTTATGACGCCCTAAAAATGTATGCAACTTATTAATATATTATTGGTACCTTTATGCTTAAACCACCACCACCAGTAGTAATTTAGGGTCCTGGTTTTCACGACCCTCATTTGGGAGGAGTCAAATGTGGCCTTTCAACAATCCACAATATCAAAGGCTTGTTATAGCTTTTAAAATGTTACTGCTTTTACTCTGTATTAATATGCTCACTTTATTCACATCACTATCTTCCAAAATTCCAAACGCAAAGACGGCAACGCAATGAGAGTAGCTGCGATAGATAGGTAATTTTACATATAAAATTCAGCAGCATAGGTCAAGTGATACAACATCAGAGTTCACAGGTCTATAATATATAGGAATGTACGGTTCTTGATTAACAACTGCCTCGCTAAAACGATCAACATATGCGATATTAAGATCCAGGGGCTCGCCTCTATACCACTCTTCATCAAAATATCGTGGACCCCGCTTCCCCTCCCTCTCTTCCCACATGCTTACACTGCAACGGTGGTGCTTTTCATTGCCTCCATGCTGGCCCCTCGTAGCTGACCTCTGCTACTGTGCACCCTTGTACCCTCTGCCTCTGCTACTGAGCACTACGCTGACATCTTATGCTGGTTAGTCCTACGCGACTACCGAAACACTTTTGGCGCTCCCTATAGTCTATTCTAGAACGTTCTCTTACGCTTGGGCACGGACGGCATATGGGCCTAGAATGTGGGGCCATGTGATAAACTCCTAGATGTCATTTGCCTCTTTGTCGATTTTATTTTCCCATCAATCAATATAGATGTCTGGATTTACAAGTCCATAGTGCATAGGATTTACAAGTCCATAGTGTCTACTTTCATTGCCTCCATGGTGGCGGTCCCTGCCTCTCCCGCTGGTACACGCCCCGCCTCTAGTACAGCCTCCCCAACATGCTCTGGTACAGTCCTCCTGGTACGGCCTGCCCTCTCCAGCCCGCCCTAGAATGGTAAGCGGCTAGGCGCATACGTTCTAGGGGACCCCTCGGAAAACTATGTGCCTACATTGTGGCTTGTGGCGCCCAAGTGGGGCCCATGCCATTTACCACTGGGGCTAGACTGCACGCTGCCACTTCTATTCGGACAGCCGCTTAAGCATCGGTTGGCCTCTAGCTGATTTGATTTTTGGGGTGTTTGGGGCAGATATTCACTTATTCTTGTTATCTACATTAATTTGACATAGTTATGGTTTTGTTTGTTTTGGGGCCCTAGATGGAACCCACTAACTAAAGTAGTTACTATTATGTAGTCATGGTAAGGATAAGCATGCACCTCATTTTAGAGCATCTTTGGAGGGAGTGGGCCCAACCTTCCAGAAGGCGTTGTACCCTAAGCCTACTCCCACCATTTATCACTTGTCCATTGGGAGATTGTCATTGGCTCTTTCAATGCTATCTCTATTTTTCACCTTCCCTAAATTGAACTCTGATCTCCTCTCCCTCTTTCCAGCTCCCCTCCACCAGGCCCACATGTCCAACCATCAAAACCCCCTTTTTCTTCCTGTCCATCTGTCCACCCACCCGCCCTTTCACTAGTGTGTCCCATTGGCAGACCTTTTTTTAGATTAAATTGGGTTACTCCATTGGGTTATATACTGTGTGAATGAGTTCTCTAGAAAGATATAGAAAAGACTTTTTTTAGAACGGACATCTTGACAAATATTTTAATATATTTTTACCGGAAGAGAAAAAACAAGCTGCTCGTTGCATAATAATATTTGACACATCCCGAAGGAAGCGTAAATTATGGTGTCTCTTCACCCCCGAAGGGTTATTGCCTTCCGCTAGGAAGGTGGACACCTTTGTGACACCAAGTGTGGATTGAACCCACAACCACTTCTGAGGTGGTATGTGTCCATTACCACTAGGCTACAACTTGGTTGTTGGCTCGTTGCATAATGACTCCTCTTAGTTCACCAGGGCTTCGCGTTGCTCCGCACTACTAGCGACGACTTCTAAGAAGGACGTCCGGACGGATGGGCCATACTCGAGGATCATGAGAGAGAGTACGGATCATGCAGCGTGCCAAAATGTCGGTCACGGAGTTCCGATTTGGGGGGGGAGGGGGAGGGGAGTTGGAGGGGTTTTCCATGGGTCGTCTTGGTACAACAAGTAGATTTGGACTATGATAAATCACTATTTTTTTATTATCCGTTGTGAGCATGCATTGGGACAAAATGTAGACTTTTTGAAGAGGAGATCAAGGAGGACGGTCTTTATAAAATATGGTGGCCCTTACATGGAACGTATAGATGTGTCTAATTTAAGCTCTACCAAGCTATGCTTTTGTTCTAGTTGTCGTCGTTTGACTTTGTCTCCTCTTGTGCTTTGGCCAGCAGTTTGACCCTTTTTTATTAGAAATGAAAGCCCGTGTTTCTTGTGACGGAAATTCATCCAATATCGGATCGCCGAAGAACTAAAAGACGCAAAATTCACAATATTGATAGAAGACAGTCATTTCATGTTCGACTACCCAAATACAATAACAGAATGGTTCGATAATTGGAGGAGAGGCGAGGACATGAGGTGGATGGGTGGAAACAACATGAGCTTCACGAAAAAGCTCCTAAAAAATAACGCAAACAACTCTGGCTCGACATCCGGTAACAACAAACGTCAAAAAACAAACAACGACGAGATGTACAATACAATAGAAGTCCTTAACGAAAATGGCCAAAAAATGGATGGAGAATCCGTACGTTCAGGGGATCCCGTTGTAGTCAAGTGTAACAGTCACGAATCTGTAATTCCCGGTTTTGCCAAGGTAGGGGAATTTTGCAATACCTACAAAGATTGTTATTTCTTCACGGTCCGAAGGGACGTTCCACAAGGCCCTGTGGAAGTTTGTACTGTAGGGCAGGCGCTTCCATGTGTTCCCACCTTTAGGGCATGATGGTCATTGGACGTGAAACTGTCATATATCACGTTTGTCATGTCTTGGTGGGTTATTTCCTGGATTTGTTGGTCCGTTACAGTGTCTATTGTGTCGGCTATTTCCAACATTGACATGGTTGTTGTATGTATGGTGCACAAAGAGAGAGAGAGGGAAGATAAAATGTCTTGTCGAGACATGGACAAGACCAAACAAGGTCTTTGTCAATTTGTATGACAAATCAGCCTCATAACGAGGCACTATCAATCACTCTTCATTCATAAACCAGTCTGATGACATATAACAGATCTCACAGTTCATGAAATCTCTGGGAGGGGGGGTGGGATCATATAAACATCCGTTTCAGACAAACAGGGACCCAATCAAGGGTATGCTTCATACGGAATATTAGAAACATTTCATAGCAGGAAAATTATGTTTAACTTGCTAAGTTTACCACCCATTGTTCCCATTAATAAACTGGAGAAGAAGTTCCAGTTTTCATATAGCCATAATGGTCAGATTAGAGCAGTAAACAGCTTCTAAACTATTTACACATGAAGGGAATGTCCATACATCTTGTTTTCTGTCCCAAGACCTAGTTTCAATCTGGGGCTAGTGTATAAATGGATTCAAAAGGTTTTGAGCAGTAAATGATTACTGATAATCACAGACTACTGATAATCACAGACTATAAGGAAATCCAGAAAAACATGTCATGGTATATGCCTTAGTAGTAAAGCCAGTCTATCCCAGAGCCCGTTTTAGGTCTTGGGGCAATTTGTATCTGCTCCAGCAAGGTACTTGCAAAGGTCACAAACAAGTAGAGAAGGACAGGAACCCATATGGTCTGCATCAGGCAGCATACATGGCCTAAAAACAAAAGATTGTGGTTCCCTATGTCCTGTTACTTAGCTGCTTGATATCATTCAAGCCACAGCATCATACTAGTACTATAGACCAAAATAAAAAGCTCATGCTGTGCTGTAAAACAGCAAATCCAGCATCATCACGTAGTGTACAGAAATCAAAGGCAATAGTCTTTAATAGAAAGTATGTGTTCTAATAAAGCTCATCTAATGTATTAATGCTCAACAGGAAGAGTTGGAAGCATAGCCAGAAAGATCAAGAAATGGGGGCAGATTCGAATCAGCTCCCTGAAGAAACAACTTGAGTCGACTTCACTTCAGCTTGCTAGTTTTCAATCAATTGCAAGCTTCATGAATCATATTAAGTGAGGGCCCTCACCTGGTCCCATCACATGCAGTCAAAAAACAATGAAGTTAGTGAAGATGTGGAACCCCGGGTGAATATCAGGCCTCACGCTTGTTATCGCTGTACAACATGCGTTCAAAAAGCAAGAAGAGATCAAAAGCAGAGCAAAGATATTCCACAACCTTAAGTGTTTGTGGAAGAGGATTCGACATAGCTCCAAGAACTCGATAATCGACAGCACAAACAAGCAATGATGCTGAAATCTACGAGCATTTTATCAGGTGAAGGGACTTCCTGATGGTTTAAGAGCGACGCTGGATCTTAATGATCGGAACGGCAAGCAGTCACAGCTTAAAGTAGGTTGCCCGCCAAGGGAAGAGACAACCTCATTGAGGGAATTGAAGGAGGGATTGAAGCTCGGCCGCCTTGCATACCCCAAGCACTGGAGGCTGTCATAAAGCTTCTCCATAGCAATCAAATTCACAAGATTTGTGCTTAAATGATCCCTTTGACACCATCTCTCAGCTCCATCAGAATCAAAACGCACGAGTATCGTGCAGAGTTTAAGGGCGGAGGAAGAGATAGGGCAAACCTTCGCGATTTCATCCAGAATAGATGAAAAACAGATAATGTAAAGTATTTCCCTGATTCCATTATGATGTCATCCGGTAGTGATGGCATCCAAAAGAAGAGTCTGGCTTTCATTAGGGTTTAGTTTTCATGACCAAACTCATCCAAAGAACCCAGTAATCAGAGAAATTGCTTTAATGGAATTCCTCCATTTTCATGATTACATCCATTGTGGATTAAAAAAGGTTTAGACAAAATTAGTCCAAGCCGGTCTGGGTTTTGGAAAAAGTACAAGCAAATTCCTTGTACAGAGGGAGAGGGAGAGAGGGAGAGAGAGGGGGGGGGGGGGGGGGGAGGGGCAGATGAAAGTATATATCAGTGGGTTTTTGAAGAGAATTAAACCCTAAGAGTGCGACTTTAAAATTAATCACGCTAATCTATAGAACTACGGCTTTCTCTCTCAGACCGAGGTTGATGCTATACCGCTTTGCTGGGAAGTTAGGTGCAAAGTGCGATGTAACAGTATGTTATATTCCTCTGCTTCACCTGTACCTGGAAGCATCATTCGATTAGGGACCCTCTCACAATCAGTTATTGTTTTAGCAGCAACACCTAGTGAAGACAAAAGGCCTAGTCCATTGATGTTTGATTCAGGCCCAGCTATGTTGATTTATTGGAATTCCAATAGGAGATGGCCTTTCATTTCCTGCTCACAATTGTTTTTGTTCCTGTCATAAAACCAGAGAACCTCACATCAGAACATATATGCTTACAAATACATACAGATCCATCTGCCCTTTTTCAGTGCTCAAAGACTGGCACAGACATCAGAATACACATGAGGTTCACCTACCAGGCATCACCCATTCACAATCTCCAAAGCCTCCCTGCCACACCCAATACATAAACAGAGTACACATAAGTTCATTGCTTTGCATCCTCAATGCACCCACATTGGGCATACATGTCCACCAGGGCAGAGTTCAGAATGACATCTGGTACAATTCCAGCTTTGACAATGTCACCATAGACCTCTTTTGTTACTGTGATGAATCAGTACTTAAGACACCTGAGCATTGGGTTCTTGACAAACATTGTCAACACACACTTAACAACCTAACTTCCACAATGACCATCTAATTTGCTAAGCTAGTAAATTTTATTGTTTGACATGCAATTATTGATTAGTTAATTTATACGTAACTCGTATGTTCTTGACAAAAACGTCAATTGTGAATACACACAAATGCCTTCTCATTTAACAATAATAGGGTCATGAATGCCCGCACATGTGGCTACGACGGGGCCCGCGTGCGGCAAAGGGGGCCGCGGAGGGTGGGAGCGCCCCTACCTGGACCCCGCCAGTCTGCTTGCTTGTTGGGTGTGCCCGGCAAGCTGGTCTGCTGGGGCCCACAAAACACATGAGCTAGTCTGCTTGGGCCCACAATATGCACATAAAGCATTAGTTATTACAAGAATTTGTTGAAAGTGGCGGACAATGTGGTGGTTAAGAGCCATGAATGATATACATGAGGTGTGGTGTTCAAATCTCGATACATTGTACCGTGGCAATAATGTGTGTTATAAAATATATATTTTGTCGAGGGGGTCTGCCGTCTACTGGAGGGGGTCTGCCGGTCTGCTGGAGGGGGTCTGCCCAGTCTGCTGGAGAGGTGCCAGTCCGCTCGTCGGTCTGGAGGGTTTGCTAGAAGGTTGGAGTCGGTCTGTTGGAGGCGGTGCCCAGTCCGCTAGAAGGTCCACCACGGTAGATTAACAAGGACTTAGAAAAATTTCAGAATCTCGCCGACCCGGTGAATGGGCGGTGGGCTTATGAGCTCACCCCAAGGGTCGTTCTGGCGGGGCCCGCCCATGCATTCATGACCCTATTATTAAACAATGAGAGGCCACACAAATCAAAAAAAAAATTTATTGATTATACCTCCTTCCTTGGAATGTGAAGTCATATCATAATATGATGGCCTAGATGGAAACCACTATAGGGTGAGACATTCTGATCTGGACGAGCGTACGTGATAGTGGGGTTGCTTCACATATCCTTGCTGCAGGTTTAAGCCCCACATGGGCTATATTGAGGGCCAGCTCAATATAACCCACCTCTTTGGCAACTTGCATGCACGAGGGCTTCACCCTTAGACAATCCCTCGACCAATAGTTTTTTTTTTTGCTATGGTTTTGTTATGTTTTGTTATAGTTTTTTTTTTTGCTCTGGTTTTCTTATGTGTCTTATTTGAAGCGCTTATTATCTTGGATAAAAGAGAATAATGTATGTGACTGGTACTGATTGGTTGCCTGCTCGACCTTCTTGGCCTTGTAGGGCAATTCGATAAGGCAGAGGATTTTGTTCACAAAATGTCAATTGAACCAGCTTTGGAGGGCCTTGCTTTGTGCGTGCAGAATTCGGTAATGTGGAGATGGCAGAACGTGCAGCAAAAAGCCTTCTCACTAGGGATCCACAACATGCTAACATATGTGTTGCTATTGAATGTTGTTTTGGCAGCTGGAAGGTGGGAGGATACAGCAATGGTGAGAAAATAGATGAATCCCGAAGGTGTCAGAAAGGAGCGAGGTTGTTGTTGAATTGAGATAAACATGTCCTATGATTGCTGGGCAGCTCGCTGAGGTAGGTATGCTTGAAATGTGGTCGGCTCAACAGCGTGTGGCATTTGATCACGAGAAACTTAGTTATGTTCATGTGCAGTTGGGGTGTGCTTAAGGAAGCACGAGCCCTTGAGCAGCTGCAATCAAGTCTCAAGTCTAATAAGTTCCACTGGGGCAAATGCTAAATAGGGTTTGTGATGTGTTCAAAATGTTTTGGTCAGAGTAATAGAAATCTGACTGTGGTGTGGGAGAAATGCAGGATATGCATTGGCATGGGATTCCCCTAAAGTCAAATTTTTGAAGGGAAAGCCCAACCTCTTCGCAATGTGATTAGCTAGCAGAAGCAGCAATACTCAACTCCTTGTTTGAGCTTTGGTACCACAACAATGTGAATATATTGAGGGCTTATCATTGAGGATTTGGTTCCTCCAATAATCAAGGCAAGGGTGCTATCCAGCATATATTGCAACGACTGTTAAGCCAAAGCCTCTATACGTGACTATGTTAAGTAGGTGGACACACTCGATTTTCTGTTGTAACTAAGCATGATCAATGGGTGTTTTATTGCCCTGGATGGCCACAATGGAGTAGAGACATTGTTAGAAGTTGCAGACCTGCTGTAAAAGCCCAATCAAAATTTGAGTTGTCATTTCCATCGAAATTTTTTTCTCTATGTCAATGCTTTGCTGTTTGTAAGTTACATGCAGGATGTGGTTATTTTGCGCTCTTGGATGAAAGGTACTGCCTGTCTTTTCATGCTTGTAGCCCATAGTTTCTAGTTGTATTATTAAAAAACAAACAACAAACAGCAAAGGGTGAAAGCCAGCTACGGTGGCTAAGAAAAGTCCACTGTGTGGCCTATACAAGAAATCCCAAGGTTTTTCAAAAACTTTATTTGATAATTATGGAAAAATTATAGTCGCTAGATTCATCCATGCTGAAAGATATGAACCATCCAAAGTTGACAGTAATAGACACTATGGCAAATTTTCCTAGTACAAGATATTATTTCTATTTTTTTATTTTTTTCTTATATTTTATATTTTCGTTATATCGCATAGTGGGACTCGGGCTACTTTTCATCTACACGAAATGTACCTTTTAGTGAAGCAAGTCCATTGTTTTACTTTGTTTCCATGCATTCATGTACTTTGGCAAAAATCAATTTTTTGAGGCTCACAATAATATGTAGAAGTAAGATATTTTTTTTTGATGTTTTTCTACATGACTTTAGTATCTTAATCCTTAACCTCCCAAGGCCGTTTTCAACATTTTGGCCATTTTTGGTACCCCGTAAGATTAAAATGCCCATAACTCCTTACCACCTTTCATCCATAGGTTTCAACCATACAACATTGCACCTAGCTTGGTTATGTATAACCACTCCAAATTTGGCATGATTCCACCATAGAAATAGAAATATTATAATGGCTTTGTGGACCTTGAATTTGAGCTTCCACACAATACTCCTACCCAAAAAAGGTTTGACCAAAATAAATGCTTGCTTTTTGTAATTTTCATTGCTTCGAGACCCACAAATTCCAATGCAATGGTGCCATGACAATGTTCTTGCCAAATTTTAGGGCCATATGAGGGTTTTTTCTATGGGCTGCTTTGTATGGGTGTATGTGGGGGTACAAAAGGTGAGAAATTGAATGGTGGCAGGAGCCTCCAAAGGAGGTGCAATATTTCCTAACTTTTTGAGAAAACCGGACGGTAGATATGTGGATGCCATGCCAATGCTCCACAATGTGAAAAATTTTATACAATTTAGTAAAGTTTTAGGAAACTTTTTGGCCCTAAGTGCAATATTGTTTTGGGACCCACAACCATACTACAGGTGGGGCTTAGGGAGAATTTTTCGGCAAAATATTCTGTTTTTGGGGGGTCACGTCCCATGGGCTGCCACCCCATCGGCTGCAGGGGCAACGTGGCGCCACCCGCCCAACCTAAATACGAAGTGAGATCGGGTGGGCCGCCGCATGCAACCTCACCCTAAATGGGGACTGCAGCCGGTTTAGTGCTTTGTACCTGCCACTTGTCCAGTCAACTCAAGAAGCGCAGCTCGTTTTGGGCAATGCTGACGGGCCAAAATTCGCCCATGCCACATTTTTTATTTTCTCTTATTTTTTATTTGAGGAGAGGCTTCCTAAGAGGCAAATCTACATTTCTCATTCAGACCTCATTCCCATCCGAGAGCATCTTATGATACTGCGGTGAATCTCCCAAAGCAAGTGACCGGATTCTGGTCGCTGGGGAGGTTAAGGGTTAAAGAGTAGAGAATACTAATATGAGTCCTTTTTATCATATTTGTTTTCTATAGTGAGTGCAAAAAGTCCATAACAAGTTTTTTTATGGACTGTGACACTGCGTATGCAATTTTCTAAAGTCCATTACTTTGACAAATCAACTTCATTTCTCCTTGAGAATTTAAAGGTTAGAGCTTGTAGTAGTTGGAAATATAAGAGTGAGTCCCATTTTCATTGTAATAAAATTTTGTGTCTAAGGTACAATTGAATCAAACTACGTCATGTAAAACACTGCTATGACACAAAAATGTAGTCATCGTAGTCTGCTTTCACCCCAAACAGCAAGTAAAAAATAAATGCCGAGAGGAAAAATAAACTACGTTGGCCATACAACAAAGGGAAGCATAACAAACCGCGTTGGCCATACAACAAAGGGAAGCATAACAAACCACGTTGGCCATATAGCAAAGGAAAGCATGACGGTAGG
Organism: Takakia lepidozioides; assembly: GCA_030704615.1. Taxonomy (NCBI): domain Eukaryota; kingdom Viridiplantae; phylum Streptophyta; class Takakiopsida; order Takakiales; family Takakiaceae; genus Takakia; species Takakia lepidozioides. The sequence goes on from CM060731.1 coordinate 43,716,138, forward strand.
CTATAGCACACAACACAAACATGAGTTTGAACCCCAATTCGCAAGGATACTATCGAGACACTCTACCATCAAGTCATGCTTCATCTTGCAAATATAGAGCTCTTTTTAACCTTTTGAATAGTACTATGAAACAGTGAAGACTAGCTTTGTTTGATAAAAGCTTTTTTATTTCCAGGGCCATAAAGCAAATGTGAGCACATCCCTAATATAAAAAGATCCCTAATATAAAAAGATCGAGAAAAGAGCCAGTAGTGGGTTCGAACCGTACAACATCAAGGATACGCATGACATGTCTTACCATCAAATCACCCATCGACGTTGGAATATATAGGCATGTTTGAAAAATTTTGAACATTGATATTTCAGTCGTAGTGAAGAATGAGTATTGTTAATGATATCATATTTTTTGTATTGAGCCATTCTTGCTGAGTCATAGTAAATCCTTTCATGGTTATTTAACAACAATTCTATCCATTCAATGTATATTTATTATTTATAATTATAGCTGTCAATATCTACAAAACCAAAACACCAAGTAGACAAACACTTGATAGTAGTAGTAAAATATATCACCATTGATATGGTTTGAACACTTGTTAGTGAAGTTATAGTAAATGTATATTACAAAATATATTTTCATAATTACAGTTGTCCATGTTTGACTTAGGGTGGTAGACTAAAGGACTTTGTAGTGAAGCATTTGATAGTTGTAGTGTTTTACTAATATCAGCACATTTCACTATGTGGTGCTAGAAATAGTGAAAAGTGACAAATAATGAAACTCATAGTAAAATATCGACGGTGCTGAAAACCATGGTGTGTTGTAGTGTTGTGAATGTAAATGCGACGGAATCTCTTATCTTTGAGAATGTAAAAGTTGGGAATGTAACTTCCTGCAGCATTCATGCAGATGAGGACACTCAACCATTCGCATTGATATGGCGTTATCGAATGGACAGCTCTGGAACAATCTTGGCAAGCACAACAACACCTCCATCTCGCCCAGCTTGGGCCCCTGACTTATCACAATTCCAAATCATCTCAGCCCCATGTTATGCTTATTGTACATTTCTCTGTCAGGTTAGCATAGAATGTTTGAACATTTTCAGGGCATAGTCCACGATCAACAGCTGCCATGGCTCCAGTCTAATTCCCGTTTTTACATGGACGTGGTCCTCTTCTTGGCCACCCGGCCCCTTCCTAACATGAACTTCTTCATTATTGTCCACATTGAAATCAGTTGGACTGATGGTCCTCTTGTTGGATGTGTAGTTGTATCGATCATCACTTCAGGTGGAAACTCTTCTGTAAATCCATGACCGACTTGAAATTCAACATTGGAATCTTGCCCTTGGCCCCATTGATAGTTCTGATCAACCTCGTCTTCACTTTGACTGTTTGCATGTTCATAACGCTCATTGTATGCACGATCAGAATCACTTGAATGGCTGTCAATCTCTACTCTGTTGCTACCCTCATCTACCTCAGTGTCTGGCAGTAATCGGAAAGCTTGGGAAGGCCTAAAATCTCAGTCCATGTCACACGACTACTGCAGTAAACACACTTCCCCCCTCCAAACTGAATTCTTGCAACTAAACTAACAACTATTGTAAGTTTGCATGACTAAGCCTAAACTGATTAGAAATCATCTCTAATCTCCGCTCTGGGCTCATGTATGCAATTAGCGAGATATGTGTATTGTAGTCCTTCATATGATTGCAGCGCAAATTTTCAAATGGCCTCCTATGAATTTGAATGTGAGCAACCGCCCAACACTAAATGAAAAGGAACCGCCGCAAATCTGACCCACTTGATGTGTGTACACCACATCCTCAGCTTTATTAAGGTGCAGCCCTAATCAAAATACACATGGTCTAATATTCTATACGCGTTGGTCACGTAACAAATCTACACGTAGATGAGGTTGCCCATAAGTGCATCCAATTTAGCCCACTCAATACCACCATTTTAAGAGGTGTATGAACCCACTTTACAGCCCAAAAATAGGGGTCCACTTCAAGACCTGCTCACATTTGGGTGTAACTACCTTATACAATTTCTGCAGGAAAATGGATTGTTTTGAAGCCCGAGGGTGATAGTTTTGGATTCTTAATCTTAATGGATAATCAAACAACAAAAAATATATGTAACTTGATGGATTTGAAGGGTTCTGAAGGGACCTAAGATCTGATAAATGCTTGAGGCTGTGGAAAGTGGAAAAAACGTGGATGCACCATACCATACTCGTGGTTTGGTGTATAAAGAAATTAGTCCTAGGATTGGCTCTCTAAAAGAACAACAACACATCTATCAATTAAAAATGTTGAAGGTAACCAATTCAAGAGAGAAAGACAAGATATAAACTTTTCAACTTACACTTAAAATTGGATATGATTGCGATGAAAATATATGCAGTATAAATAATTAAGGGAATTTGAGAGAAACTATATATCTAAGGGAGGTGCATGTTCATTGTAAGTTTTAGGCGACGAATTAGTTATAACATGGACTTACCATGTATTGACACTGGTGTGATCTCTTTTTATAGAGAAGAGCCAACTAGCCTTGGCTCCTCCATGTGAATAGTGAAATCTATTTTCATCTATAATAAACTTGAAAATCATCCATTTATTTTTCATCAATTGGTCAATAACATAGATATTACCTAAAGGAGGTGTTACCTGGAGAAGGCACATCATGGAAATAAGAGGAGGTGACATGTAGGGAAGGCACACATGGGCTTAGCGATTTTTTACGTTTGACAGTGATGAGTAGTCTCCTCTTTATTCTAAAGAGGAGCCAATAAATTCACATATCTCAATAGGGGATTGCGCTTGGATGACACTAGACACTGGCCAACGGTACCTTAGTTGCAATAATCTATGCTTCTCATTGTTGAATAATTGGGAGTTTAAGGCTCACGTGTGCGACAGGCAGCGGGCCCCATGCACGGATGTCGGGCGCCCTTGGGTGGCCCCGCCGCGACCCATGACCCGGCCCAGGTGGGTCTGCCGCGAGGATGGGTCTGCCCCAGGTATGGTCTGCCGCGAGGGTGGGTTTGCCACCAGATAGGTATGGTCTGCCGCTAGGTAGGGTCCACATGCCCTGACCCTAGGCAAGACTCAGCTCGGGTGGGTCTGCCGCGAGGTAGGGTCCGCAGGCCCTGACCCTAGGTGGCGTTGGGGCTGACGGCGGCTGTTTTCTAGTAATAGTTGCATAGTGTGAAGTAAAATACAGCTCTACAGTGTGAAGTGAAAACAAACTATGGACAGGTATCTTTCTTGTGCCACTTCGAGTGAAGATTTGAGAGCTTAGGAAGGAAGCAGCATAGCCAACAGACTGACGAAAAAAAGAGGATATAGACCTAGATATGTACATGGTTGAGTAGTATTGTATGGGTAAAGAATATGGCAACAGATCACATAGAGATTGGGAGAGAAATCAGGGGATAGTGAGCAAGCGATACGAAACTGTCTTTACCAAGTTGTAGACTAGGCACAGATCACCCTCCGCAAAACACACTCATCCAGCACTCTGTTGGTGTAGGCAATGTAAAATCCGTCTCAAGAGCTCAGTTCACCAACTTTCAAAATCTCGAGGCAGGGCTTTCTCAAGGCTGTGCCCTGGCTTTTAATTGCTGGTACCTCACACACAGCAGATTGATGCTTGTGGGGGAAATCTGGAAAGGCCGTACCAATTGTCACTACTAGAGTGCACCCCTCACAAAGGGAGTGTCTGTTCCCTCTTGTTCTGTGCCTGGTCTGTGTCCACAAGGCTACGGCAAACATCGTATGAGTACATTCTCTCACGAACAGCAGATTGATGCTTGTGTTATGATGTGTCTGTTCCCTATTGTTCCGCCCAAACCAGGCGTAGGGTCTATGGCCACAAGGGAAAACAATGTTTCTGAGTACATCTCTCTCTTCGAGAACAACTGTGCAGTCAAATGACAGCAATGTGTCACATGTATCCCAATTGGCAGCTGTAGCTTCTGTTTGCTTTTGTTTCTAGCATTATTTAGACCACCCTGTACAGCAATAATCAATGCCTGTAGTTACATTACCGTTGGCTGAAGGAGCGCATATGCAATTACAGGCTTGATTCCCCAGCTCCTGCTGGGTAGACCCCATAGCCGGTTCTTGGAGGGTTAAAATGCCATGGATGAAATGCCCTCAACAGAATGTCATGGCTAACAATCCCAGGAACAGTGAAGCAACCAAGCAACTTCATTAGCTTAATGAAAGAAGCAAGACACTCACACCTGTAACAATACATCAATTCACCAGTATTCTTCGCAAGAACAAACCCCATTTACAAAGTGGTGAAAGCGGTTGGCATCCCGTACAAAAATTGCGCGCCCAACAATCTTTGAGATAAACTTAGTGGCTGTGTGGCAGTCACCACACACCCGAAGGTTCTTGATGACACGAAGAGGCGTGCCTGGGGCCGTGCTGATCAGCCCAAAGGCAATAGCCAGCTTCTCACAGTGAAGGCAGAGAAAATTCCTTTTTTGCTCCTCCTCCACATCATGCAACACAAAGCGTGTGTCAGGCACATACCCTGCCTCCTCCATCTGCCCAGACAGTCTTCTCAGCTCAGCATAGATTTCCTCAATTTGTGGATGCAATTTGTCATCTACCACAAAATTGTGGACCCGGTTGCCGATCTCTATGTAGCAGGAACCGGGCTGCTTTCGGACACCTCTGATTTTCATCATTTTTCTTACCTTTGCAGTATCATCCCACCTGCCAGCTGTGGCATAGATATTTGATAGCATCACATAAGTAGTAGCATCCTGTCGATCCCACCTGAGAATAGATTTTGCCGCACGTTCTGCCACGTTCACATTGCCATGAATTCTACAGGCACCAAGCAAGGCTTTCCACACCACCTCGTTGGACTGGCATTTCGTTAATGAAGTCCTCAGCCTCATCCAATTGCCCTGCGTGGCCAAGAAGGTCCACCATGCACCCAAAGTGCTCCACTATACGAGTGAGGCCATGATCTCGACTCAGGGAATCGAAGTAGTGTCTGCCTTCATCCACTAGGCCCCCATGGCTACATGCTTGGAGAACACTTATAAAGGTGATACTATTTGGCTTGAAGCCTTCCTTTTGCATACCTTCAAACAGTTGCAGGGCTTCCCTACGACAACCATGCTGGGCATATCCTGCAATCATTGCACTCCATGAAACCACATTTTGTTCAGCCATTTTGTCAAACACTCCCTTTGCATCCTTGACGCTCCCGCATTTAGCATACATGTCCATGAGGGCAGTGTCCAGAATGACACCTGGTACAATTCCAGCTTTCATGATGTTAGCATGGACTTCTTTGCCCTTTTCGAGAGCTGTCAGGCAGGCACAAGCATTGCAAGCCAAAACGAACGTAACCTGGTCAGGCTTCGCCACTTCCTGCATCATTTGCTCATAGGTCCCCAAAGTCTCCATCCAGCACTCATGCTGGGCATATCCTGTGATCATTGCATTCCAGGACACCAAATTTCGTTCAGCCATATTGGCATCTTCGATGCTCCCGCATTTTGCATACATGTCCACAAGGGTACTGTTCAGAATGGTATCTGGTACAATTCCAGTTCTCAAGATGTCAGCGTGGACCTCTTTGCCTTTTTCCAGGGCTACCAAGCTCGTACACACATTGCAAACGCAGACCAGGTCATGATGTCCGCATGGACCTCTTTGCCCTTTTCTAGGGCTGCCAGTCTCGCACAAGCCTTGAGAATGCAAACAAATGTGACCAGATCGGGCATCACCCCTTGCTGTATCATTTGATCATATGTCTCCGAGGCATTCCTACCACAACCATGCTTGGTATATCCTGCCATCATTATAGTCCACGAAAACATATTTCGTTCCGGCATTTTGTCAAAGACAAGGTATGCATCCAGGAAGCTCCCGCATTTAACATACATGTTGATGAGGGCATTGTTTAGGAACACATTTGGCTCAAATCCACTTTGGATAATGTGGGTATGCACCTGCTTTGCATTTGTGCAAAAGACAGATATAAGTCTCAGAATCTGCTGAAATGCCTCCTTGGTTCAAAATATGCAGAGCCTCTTTCAGTTGTCCTGCATCACATAGTGTCCTCAATTGCCCGCAAGTGCCAGAAGAGATCTTGTGGAGTCCCTCTCTTGGTCCTGTTTCGGAAGCATTGGTCATGGTTGAGGTACCTGATTTTATTACCTGTGCTGCCCATTGACCATCTAATCATGCAGGTTTCATGTAGAGTGGTTCATTGGAAGGCATGTGCTTGAGATCCGGCTCTCTCCTATGGATCTGAACCCACACTCCATCCCTTCAGCTATCCCTGCCTCGACAACACTAATGCACAGATCCTTCCTCCTTGCTGCTAGCAGTCGACAATGACAACATAAATTTATTTAGCAGACACCCCAGCCCCACTTACCACACTAGTTCCTCTGTGCTGACAAGACTTCAAAAATGTGCTGGGAGAGAGGAGGATAACAATTTGCAAGAGAGTCTTTCAATGCTACTTGTTTTCTGCTTTTGCTTTGACATAACAGGCATTCACCTTCCTGTGTTGAATGTCCCTCCGTTGACTGGGTTCTGAAAAGTATTCCTTCCAAAGCTTCTCCGGTAAAACAAGCCTATGTGAATCGAAGAAGAGGTACCCTCACCATATTCTGCTTGTTCTTCTGTCATGGAAGTAGCTAGTTTTTTTTTCACCCAAGGAGGATTCAAACAACCCTGAATCCAAAGGACCCCTTTCGCATGCTGCTTATGTCTGTGGTCCAATAATCTTGGATTAATCTGTGAAAACCACCAGGGTGCAGCTGAGTAGCCACAGTTTTAAACACATCCTCCTAGACAACGCCAACCCTCACAATTACCTTGTAAGAACCAGTTGCAAAAGACAAACTCTTTCACATCATAATGAGAAAGCCACACCTTGCGATAGCAATTGGCCCACCATTTTGAAGGATCTTTAAAGCCCTCTTGCCAGTGCTGTTCCATGCTCCATGGTTGACCTTCATGACAGACACTCCAAGAGCACCAGAGCGACTTGCATGAATGTTGTCAAAAGCTATACTAGCACTCCTCCATAAAGGAAACTGTTTTTGCTGGCTTAGACTACAGGGGGCCCTGCACCAAGTATGATGTTTGAACGCCACATATTGAATGAGGTACCCAAACCCTTTTCACTAGGAGAAATTTGGGAGAATTGGTTGAACAAGTGTTGCAGAAAGAGGGTCTGGAATTTCTGTCTAGAAAGACGATGAGGGGTTCCTAAGAGGGATGTAGTGCAAGGCCCTTCGCATCATTCACGCTGGTGGACCGTTCTTGCTTCTTAACCTCAATTGCCGAACTAAGGTCCGTGGCTGCGTGCAATTCTGTGTGAGGCATCATCCCTTACTCTTTGTTTTTGTTCTGGCTTTATGCGCGCGTTTGTGTTTCTTTGGGATCGCTGTGTCTCTTAGACATACACCGATTGCTGTGCGGCCATTTGCATGTCCACAAAGTCGTCTCTAGTTGCTTACCTACTACAGGAATTCTCGTTCCGAGACTACGATCTGGCTCCACTCATCATCTCAAATACCATGCAAATTCATTTCTCTAGAAGATGTTTATTAATAAACTTTTTGAGACCTCATTGACTCTGTGTTCTGATTTTCGCTTCTCCAATTTGGGTTGTTTGGGTCCCCGTGAGGGGAGGGTTGCGCCGGCCAAGGAGGAAGTGCAATACCAAGGCGACGCGCGCGGGCCCGGGCAGCAAGCTGCCGAATGGGCTCGCACCCGAGAAAAATTAGATTAATATCATGAGACTCGATGAGTCTCGTATCAGATATTAAACTGATAAGAACAGATACTACACTTGATCTTAGCCAAAAGGCCGAGAAAGGTATACCACTACAGGGGCGCCCTGTGGTTTATATACCTGGCTAGATTACAAACTTGGGCAATCGATATGGGACTATCTCTTGCATGAGAATAATATATCTGGTGTTGCAAAGGATGAAACAAACAGAAAAACTAAACTTTCTCCTGCTACACGCCAGAGCGATTGTTGCTTGTGGTGATGGCACGCTTGGACGGAGAGGAGGTTGCTTGTTGCTTCTGAAGAGTTTGCTCTGTTTTGCTTGGGTACCGAGCTGTGAAATGTTTCAGCTTTCGAATTGTTCAAGCTGCGGTGCTTCGACTTGGGAGGGATGCTCAGCTTATGCGAGACAAGTGCAATGAAGTCCGCAGAGCGTAGTCGGGGCGTCCTTGTCGCTTTTATACTGCTGCACCTGTTTCTTGTCCCCGCTCTCGCCAAGTCAAAGAAAAAAACTGATGTCTCCATCAAGACAGTGGTGGTGTTGGCGATGGAGAATCGGTCATTCGGTCACATGCTAGGGTGGCTCAAGCGCCTGAATCCGGAGATCGATGGTCTTCGTGGAGATGATGCAATCCGAAGAACACCACGGTTCCAGGCTCTCTCTTGTTGTTTGTGTCTCAAGCATCGCAGAGTTTGTGGACCCGGACCTGGACACTCATTCCAAGCCATTAGGGAGCAGATTTTTGGACAAAATGATACCTCGGAGAAGCCCCCTCCATGAACGGTTTTGCGCAGCAAGCAGAGAGCATGGAAAAAGGTTTTTCAAAGACAGTGATGAGTGCTTTCAGGTATGTTTGCGCTGTCTGCTTCGCTTGCCAGATTGAAACACTCCCTTTGCTTGCAGCTAAGATTCTTCAAGTTATTATTTTCGATGAAGACTGCACGGGTTCAAGTTTCAACGGTATAGCATGTGCATCGTGAGGCCACCAAGAGCAGGTTGACGAAATTCCAGCGTCACTATCACCAGTTGTTCACCTGAAGTTTTGCAAGTAGAGGAATGAACTTTGCAGCACCAATCCCTTTGAGAATTTGGTGTGTCAAAGTGAGTGGAATTGTACCCTCACTACTACAACATCCAAAAAATTTGAGGGGCCCATTTCACTGTAGTCGTCCATTTTCAGTCAAATTCTGAAGATTTCATCATGTTGTCTTGCTGACCTTCAAGGATGAAATAAATTGGGCAAGGCCCCATCCCACGTGGCTGACATGTCACTCATTTGAAAGTTCATATCCACTAGGGTAGCCTGTGCCGTTTGGCCGAAGTGTCCAGTGTCATCTAAGTCCAAGTGCAATCCCCCTGGGTCACTCCCCTCACACCGCGGTACACCCTCGGGTTGGGGACTTACCTTGCGGAAAGACATAGGATTTCTTTCCGTTTCTTTTCGCTGTGGACGGTTCAGATTGTGGCATATAACATAAAAGATGAGATTGTAAAGAAAAGATGGCGTGCATAATCTCCCACGGGTGCTTCAATTATTGCGGTGCTTCAAAAAAAAAGATCCGACGGGTTATTTTATTATTAAAACAAAATTAAATTTGTTTGGTAACGGGATACTGAAAAAAAATCGTCGGATGTCATCCTGACATAAACTCCATTTGTCCATAACCGCATAGGGTTAAATTTTGTATTTGTTGCCAACCGGCAGGATCAGAGAAACGGAAAAGCTCCAAAACCGAACCGGAGGACGTGAACACAAAGTCAAAAGTTGAATATCCGTAACCTGCTGATATTAAAAAATCAAATAATCGCACAACAGTGGTGGAATCTCCCAAACTGCACGGTCTCTAGATACATAGGGGATTGCGCTTGGATGACACTAGACACTGGCCAACGGTACCTTAGTTGCAATAATCTATGGTCATCACATGCGTGCATAACACGACACTGGTTCAAGCTCGCCGACTAACGTACTGATGTAATGGAATCTAAAGTTGAGTACAGCGCCTCTATGAACTGTGCACAGCGCTTTGGCGTCCACGACACGAGGAGGAGAAAATGCCCTGTGATATATACATGTAGAGTCTACAGAGGTTTGTGGAAGTACACAGGATCATTATACTGTATGGTCGGTCTTGTTCAACGCATTGCTCCAACAGACGAGTGTTTCTCATTGTTCTTCTCACACTCAGTATTAAAGTTGTGTGTGGTAGACTTGATAGTCGTAATATACCAAGTCTGCAAGGGAGAGTCATCAGTTGGTTGGAGGACCATGGCAGCTATGATCAGTTGCAGTGGTACTGGGTTGAAGTTAGGGGACTCTCCAACTAGGGGTTTATTGCACCGCCGGGACGACCGTAGCCTTCAGAAACAACAACACACCAGATTGGGACCGGTTTACTTCGCGAAGCGCACTTGCCGATCTCACGTAAGAAATTACACCATACAAATTGATCATATATAATTGATTTCGAGTGATATATCGGCGCCGTGCTAGGTCGAAGGTCAGTAGTGAGTAAGTTCCATTATATCTGATGGGTCCTATCGTAGGAAATGCTTGTTGACGTTACAAAGACAAGTACTGCAAATTTTGTTTATCAATACCGTCACTCACGAGTACTAATGTTGTTTGCCCGCGATGCAGCCACTTGCAAATTCATGATCCGTTTGTAAGAAGACGGCTGTAATTTGAAGTCTGAGGACTACAATACATGCTCGCACCAAGTCACTTGAGATCCCAAAAATATGTAACAAATTTATCTATGATGGCTTTTCACTCTCATTGCTCCATGGTATATGGTAAAAATCTCAAACGTGTCTCAAGACTTCGTAACTCTGATCACCCGCTTGACATAACGCTTGATCACTTCCTCGGGTTGATCTTGCTTCAGCTGGCCGGTTTTAGTGGGCTTGTATCAACACTTCCTTACACGTGCATTTACTTTACTATGAATTCAGGATTGGAAAACTTTCAGCTTGCCCCCAAAACAAGGGACAGCTCTAAGGGATTCAGAGCAAGTGGGATTGTTGGAATGCTTGTGTGTATTGTAGAAGCGGACTTGTCAAATGATGATCCCAGCTGGTCTGAGTGACGAACCTTTTGAGATGCGCTCTATGAATCCTATATTACTGCTGCCTGGCGAGGGAGGTGATCCCTTACCATCTGCACGGAATACATTACTCAGGGAGGTAAGCGCAGGAGGCGCCGTCGGGCCGATACTGGAAGAGGACCACACCATAGCAGCTTGTACAAAAGGAGATGAAGATAATCTACTTGACATCATGCAATGACATACCTTGGATGATTTCCTTTTGGTGTGTTGGCATCAACATTCTAGCAATGCAACCCCACATGCAGGGGTAAGTCCACAATCTCAAGGGCAAGACTTTTGGTCCTCGATTAGGGTTTGAAAGCACATTGCGTGTGTTTAAGAGACTTAGTGTACGTGATCTACACTTACAAAGAGGTGTCCTGAATGTTACTTCTATCTAATGTAACTACGGGAAACGTCTTAGTTTGTATCTTAATATATAAGCACCTTGGAGGTAATATGTAATATCTGCAACTGCAGATGTCACGGAAGCTGGTGCTTACAATGTAGAAGTATAAGGGAACTGCACAAGCATGGGAAGTACTGGACCATTCGGGCATATAAAATCCTGCGGTACTTGGTGATCATATTTATGAAGTGGGGTACTCCGGAAATTTTATAGCGTATAGTGATAGTCCTGACAGCTGCAAGTGCATAGTGACAATGAGAGCACGGAAGGGCGCCATATTTCTCCTTCCGGCACTAAAAGGGTAGTGAGACAACTGATCCAAGGCTTTCGACTGTACAGGGCTTGGTTATAGTTAACATCCTCTCACAGTTTGTGCACAGATTAGATCGACAATTTTGGATTCATGCTGCAGAAACGGTTGGTAAGGAAGTTTTCTATTCATGGCTGTACATGTATGTTAGGTGCCTATGGAGCCCGGACTGGAACAACGGACCAGCCCATCAGAGAAGAACGTAACCGCTGAACCTTCGGGGCTGATCTTTACGGACACCTGCAGGTGACAAGAACTGGGCAAGCTGGTGGTTTCGAGAAGCTAGGGATTTTTAAAGAAGAGGAGGCCGTGTGCGAGAAGAAAAAGAATGGTTGTAGCGCGGGCTATGGAGCAGGCCTGAATAGAGGAGAAGGACAGATGATTTGAAAAGAGGGCCTGAGATCTTAACAAAGATGTGTGATATGAATGCATAGAGGGAGATGTGAAAATAACATGGTGTGGTGGTCGGGTGGACCGGAGGAGTAATCCGGTACTGTGCTGTCAGGAATAGATAAGGTAGAGATGTGCGGTGGGTTTTCTGGCTGACTGAAATCAGAACGTGATGCCTTCTCTATCTAGAATGTACAAGCTGTGAATAGAGTTCTAGTCAGGTTTTCACTGGGCTTGAACTGACCGGAATCCCTGTGATAGTGAGCAATCCCTGTGATAGTGAGCAGAGGAGTGTCTATTGATTTTCCCAGTTGAATATAATCAAGTGGACAGCTCTTTCCTTTGAGCTTTTGGAATGAGATCAACTCTATGTGACTTCATGATATTTTATTGAGAACTGGACAGAACATGTAGAGGTGCTACGGTTGAAATAAAGACAGAGCAGTGATAATGTACACCTTCAATCTTGCCAATCAGTACGTTGGTGGACCGGATGACTTGATCGACAAGCCATGGCGTCCCGTCGCTTAGGGGTTTAGTTTCTCGGGAAGGGTGTCTCAGTCGCTACATCTTGGTCAACTTACTCTTCAGCTTTTGTAGGCTGGCATGTAAGAATTGTTCAAATAGATATTATTTGGAGAGACGGTTTCTATGCGAATCTATTTACTAGCATATAGGGAGATCCTGAAGTCGTCTCAATTAATCGGTTCAAAAGCTCGCTGATATTTCTAGTGAAGCCAGATCAGTTTAAAATAGTTTAAGCCTTCATACTAACTAGATTATAAAGGCAATTTATTGTTTCCTCAACTGAGTAAGTGTCTAGGCGTATAAGTAGCTTCTTTTAAATTTAGGAGCATACATCTGGATTTTTTTCCAATGAATGAAGAGTCTAACCGCTAGACTAGATATACTGAGTCTGCAAGGTGTGTCAAAGTGTCCTGAGATATCATCTGGTAATGGATTGTCTACTATGTACAGAATGTTCAGCTGTTTCAGTGGTCGTGACAGTATTTACAACCTTTGTGGTCTCGTGCATTGCGTCAGATGGGAGTGCTGTACATTGATGTGGCAAGGAATAGTCCTTTGGGGTCTTCTAGGCCTGCAGGAGGGGAATTCCTCAGGTGTGGGGAAAAGTCTTGCAATGTGGGTCGGCACTACCACACTTACCACTGTGTCTGTAAGTATTGCAAATCCTCTGACAGGTACACTATCGTATTGCCAAGAGGCCCTGCCAGGATTTCCCGACTGTTATGTTTGGCGTTATGCCCACAGGCAATGGGTACATGGATTATTTACACCTAGTACCTGGTGTAATGAATGTATAAAAAGCTCGCAAAACACCTTGTACAGTCTAAACTTTCGCTTACTAGCTTCGCCTTGCAGCAAACTAGAGCGGTCCCTGAAGATCTAGTCGTGCACGTCTCCTGTTCCAAACAATTCTAAATGTGCAAAAGTTCAAACCAATCAGCTCATAATATCATTTGTATAGACTCTATATCTTCTTACAGTTGATAAATGTGGGGACAGACAAGTTGCTGTGGTGGGCACTGACCAAAGCAGCCCAAGCTGGAAACCACCATTGGATTCAGGTCATTGTTTCCTGCAACAGCCCCGCTACAACTGTCTTGAGTAAAAATCACTTAGAGCTAGCATGGACAAGCAGACATGACTAATTCTATTTTGGATGGATGTAAGACTTCAGAGACGTGGCTGGTGATACCAAGATTGGAAGAAGAAAGCTCGGAAATTATTGGCATTCATCTTTCTCATGGATCCGCTGTTCACGCACTATGTTGTCATGAAGGACTCTTCATGCTCTACTCCACAACTCATCTGCGAAGCTATAGGTGCCATCCTGTCTGGCTGTCTGGCTTACCGGTACATGCATCACCATATTCACTGTGAATTATAGAATGAACCCCTGCAGAACGGATTAAGTTCTTTTCGATTCTAATCCGGGAACTAGGCTCCAGAGGGTATCTGCACTATCATCTATCTTCAGCTACTCATGGCCGAGGTCCCACTAATTAACCCGCGTATGCACGAAAGCAGTGCTCGTGATCTGCCAACATCGTGCGATGCTGAAAAGCAGCATTTGTTATAATAACACTGTATTATTGCTGCCCTTGGGGCTCACAAGGGTTTTAATTTTTTCCCTTCAATAATTTTCAATAAAGCTCATCCAGGGCCTCTGTCCCTGTTCCTTGAGGAAGAAAAAGAAAACACTGTAACCCATTTTAATGGCCTCTCATTTTAAGATAATAGGGTCTTCAATGGGCACTTGCGATGTGGCCGGTGGGCCCCGCGCACGGACTCCCGGCTCTGCCCGCCCCGCCCGCCGCTGCGCGCGGCTGCAGCAACCGCGCCCGCACCCCCTCCGCCGCGCGGCCAGTCCCCCGCCCATGAGTCCGCTGCCCTCCAGTCTGCCAGTCCGCTGCTGGCCAGTCTGCCAGTCCGCCAGTCTGCCCGCTAGTCCGGTGCAGGCCAGTCCGCTGCCCAGCAGTCCGCCAGTCTGCCCGCCAGTCCGCTGGCCAGTCCCCTGCCATCCAGTCCGCTGACGGCGCAGGATCGCCACCATCCATTCCCATAACCCATCCGAGCCCTCCATTTTTAGGGCTGCAATTCAAACCTGCATCCCTGCCGCCTGCTACTTGCCAGCAGCCGCGAACGTGCGCACTGTTCTCCTGGCACGTTGTCGATCGTGTCCTGTACTGCGGCGCGTTTCTTGCATGTTCAGAAGCGTGTCATTTGTATTGTATAGGGCATGGACGTGGAAGCAAAACCCGATGATGTACTGATCACGGAAAGCCCGCTTATACGGCCTCTTCGACAATGTTTGCAAACAGCAAAACCAGGACCCTTCAACAGGAAGGATCTTCATTGGAAGAGTGAGATGCAATATGGATTTATGGGTGTGCGAGTGAATGTTGAAAAGGCCTGCATACCTTGGGATAGAGTTGGTGACTTCGTCCTGGGAGAGGAGAGTTTGGAGGACTACCCCACTCAGTTTTGGGTGAATGTCCATTCTAAAGTGGAACCCGGCTCGCGAAAAGCACCAAGAGCCAACACATTTATGTCCAGTATTATGTGTGCACCATCCTCAGTCATTTTGACGTTTCATTGCATGTCTGTTGCCATTTTTTGTTTCACGAGTTCTCCGATTTTATGCTTCCTCAAGTCGTTGGATATCGATTTTAGAATTTTCTGTCCAGGTATCAATGCTGCTACGGTCCTGATGACAAGCGCACCAACAAGGCAATAGTGGAGGATCCAAAACAGAAGCGTGGAGGACCTCTTGTGGGTGTTGGAACATCTTGCCCTCATAAACGCCCAAAGAGAAAGAAGTCGGAGTATGGAGAGTCTTACAAACGTGGTTGCCAATGCTGTTTCAAGGTCCAGCAATGCTATCTCGCCCCTGACATTTGTGTCATCACGTACTACAACAACATGGAGCATACAGATGTGCAAGGGAAACCCTCGCATGGGAAGTCCACAGAGTTCAGGAACACCCGCCACGTCTATGCACCACACATTAGCGAGGAATTGAAAGCCTGGGTCGTCGAGTGTTTGTGCCGAGGCCTGTCGGTCGCCCAAATCATGATGGAGCATAAAGAGCACGTGATGAACAACACCGGCTTGGGCGATGCATGGACCCGCGATGATTTCTTGTTGGAGCAAGATGTTCGCAACCTTGCCGAGAAACGTGCGTGACAAACCTTCAAAAAGCACGCCGATGATGCAGAGAGTGTGCGCATGTGGAGAGACCAGAATCCTGCGTCCGTTTTTTCTATCAAGATGAGAAATTAGAGCCAACATTCGAGCATTTTGATAGAGATTTGACATTCACTATTGGCATACAGACTCCGTGGCAGAAACGACGAATGCTGGAACTAGGACATGACCGTATCGTTGCATGTGATGCAACCTTTGGGACAAATCATGACAAGGTGCTATTCGAACGATTCCATGGACTTGTACGAGCATGATAACATAGTACCATGCAACATTCACATAAAATTTGGTGTGCTGACCCTTTCTGTATGTTTTCATGTGTACGTTGCGGAAGACTGAGGGGCAGACCCATTGTGAACCGCTGCAGACCTCATCACTCTTATGAAGTCTTCTCGTGCAGAACTGAGCAGAATTTGCATGCTCTGACCATCTTACATTGTGCATTCCAACAGTTCCCATTGTACACGTTGATGGTCTTCGACGAGTGGTTGAACGGTATACCAGTTGCCTATATCCTATCCGCGAGGAATCGGACAAGAGACCTGGTTCCGTGGATGAAAGCCTTACGCGATTCACTCCCCGCAGATTTGCCGAGCTGGTGACCCAATGCCTTCATTGTGAACGATGCCGAAGCAAAAATCAACGCTATTCGGTAAGTCTGTTGGTCCACAACACCGGCCATTGTCGAGGTCCACTGCAACAGTCCATTGCTACAGTCCACTGGCAGACTCCTGTGGCGAAACCCGATGGCAGTTCGCTGGGCAAATTCACTGGTGGTCCGCTGTCAAGTCCGCTGCCAAGTCCACTCAGCAGTCCTTGGGGTCGGCCGTCCGCTGCCAAGTCCACTCGGCCGTCCCTAGCAAGTCCGCTCGGCAGTCCGCTGTGGCAGTCCAATGGGGCAGTCCGCTGATGCAGTCCGCTGCCCCAGTCCTAGTTAGGGGAAGTCCAATGGGGAAGTCCACTGGGTAGTCCAATGGGGTTATTCCAACACATCAATGTCATGCCATTGTACTGTCCACTGGGCGAGTCCAGTGGCTCTACCCGCTGATACAGGTCGTTGTTACAGTCTACTCCGGCAGTCCACCATTGCAGTCCGATCCCAAGACTCTAATGTGTACCATGTGTGTTGTGCAGAATTGTTTTTGAAGGAGTACTCATTTTCCTCTGCCTTTGGCATGTCCGCAAGGCATGGATAAAGCAATCATGCAAGAAAACGAAGGATCCAGTGATCGCTGTAAACTTGTTGAATGATATGGGAGACCTCATGTACTGTAGAGGGGGACCATGCAACGAAAAAAGAGCGCTTCGGTGGGTTGCAGGGAGAATCCGTCGTATGAGGTCAAAATACCCAAAAAGACATGAATTTCTTGACTATATCGAACAGTACTAGAAGCCCAAAATAGCATTGTGGTGTACAACAGCCCGCCATGTCCCTCATGCGAGCCAAGACACAAGCGCAAGCATTGAGGCATACCATGGAAATCTGAAGGCAAGACTTGCCATAGGGAAAGACAAGATGAGTGGTCGTAGAGTGGACTGGCTTATATGGGAACTCACTGGCCGTGTGCTAACACACTATTGGTACGCAATCCATTTGAAGACCCACGGGTTCATAAGAAATGATAAACATGAAAAGTACATATCCAGTTCTATACTTGCGGCACGAGACATTCCTGCTGAGAGTGTTACTCTTCCCTTGGGTCCTGGTGAATCAGCCTACGTTCTTAGCAGCAACCACCCTGGCACAACATACATTGTTTACAATCCTAATTGCAATTGAGGTTGTTGCATGTGCCCATGGGCAATGAAGGAAAACTTATGCAAGCATCAGGTCTGTGTCCTGAAGATGCTTCACCCTGACCTACAGGATGGTCTCCTTGTGCGCGCTTGTGGCACGGCGCTGGGAACCATTCATGGAGGATTACCTAACTTGCTCTTGGGCAATGGTGCCGGCGGCAACGACGAATCCAATCAGTTCATGGAAAGACATCCTCTGGACGACTTCCCCTACGACGAGGCATCCTTGGAGGTCTCAGCCTCAATGGAACAAGAATTCGCGGACATACTTCGCATTGTAGGTGATGACAAATACCTGGAGGCACATGCCCGATCTACTCTTCATATGTGCAGAGGGCAGCTCGTTGATATCCTGGCAAAAAGTGCGGCTGGAATGTTGCACCCTGCGGCAGCGAAGGCTTTCCGTCCTCTGAACGACAACAACAACATGTCTCTGAAAAAAAGACGAGATTTCGTGGAGGCCTGGAAAACCCGGCCTAGGGTTTTGCGGAGAACCAGCAAGAGGGTGTCTGCACCTGCACCTGCAGCACATATATACTCGAAAATTTGCAAGGTTTCAGGTCGTGTAGTAAGCCTGTCTGTTGCCCACTCCAAAAGTCTGCTCACCACACTTCCACCTCATCCCTGCAACTCTTCCAGTAGACTGCTGGACAGACTAAGTCTCAAGCAGACTCATCCACAACAGCAGACTCAAAATGGACAGGCTCCAGTGGACTACCTCCCTAACGACTCATGCCAATCCAGCGTCCCAGCGGACTCATGGACATGGTGCCTACCAGACTAGGTACCAGACCCACCAGTCCTAGCCTCGGCAACATACTGCTTGCACATTCAAGCTCAGCAGACTCGGGTGCACAGTGCATGGAAAAATTGACACCATTGTGTCCATTGAGTTTAGTGACAACATTACAAAACATGCCAGCACCCACAGTACACAAAAGTGCTCATCACCACTGGAATAGTAAGCGAAAAGACTTGCATTTTTTATTTCGGTACATAGACTTCACATGACAAGTACATCATACTCATGAGAGCAGTTTTTCTACATTGTCCAACCCCCGCACGATATACTGGGCACACTGCATTCGCTGCCCAAGTGCAAACTTGAAAGTAAACCAGTCCTTCGTGAAAGGTGTTCCTCTCTCTGGCTTTGCAGTCTTGGAGATATTTGCTCTGACTTTTACCCACTCATAAAACACTTGAATGAATGATATGACGTAAAAGCCACACTCCCAGCTGAATGGTTGTTGGGGCACATCAGGCGCGTGGAACTGAAATGCTTGGACAATCTCATGCCACTCTGGTGAGTCCATCGAGTACCCTAAGCACTCAGCATAAAGCTTCCGAATCCACCCTAGAACAAAGGGACATTTATGCGAGTCCCTGATAGAGTTCAGGTGAGTGTAACAGCCCTTGCGGAGGTCGATGATACAAACACTCCAGTGCCCCCTGCAATGGTATCAAACAACATGGCGTCATTGCACAATCATGATGGGCGGACTCAGTAGACTGACACTCAGCAGACCGACCACTCAGCAGACTCAATCTTCAAACCTAGTCCACTGCACAAATATAGAGGTCAACTTAATGGCTCAGAGTCAAGACAACATTGCGAAACCAGACTATGACTCAGGAGACAGTCTCAGCAGACTCGGAAGAGTTCTTACTCGTCCCCAATTGGCACCAAAATGAAATCGCACTCTTTCAAGTCCTTGCCCAGTCGTTCAATGCTGAGGCAACCTTTCAAGACCTCCAGAAGGCTTTCACGTTGCCCCACCCCCAATGACTTCAACATCGTCCACATCGACGTTGGAAGAACAACAATAGTGTTGGTGAACGTATCCTCAACCGACTTCTCATAGAATCGACATCACAGCTTCAGGAGTCTATTTGTGCACTCCGACTCAACCTTCTGGAGCGCCTTTATGTCATCCGGCGACAGTCCGCATTCAAACCGTGGGTCCCCTTCAAAAAACATCAGCACGGAATTATCCGCCTTCACGTGCAGAGCATGTGCTTTGCCAAACCGAGCACCCATCCTGCACAGAGCAGACCATCCTTCGGGAAGCCTCATGTACTGAACAGACTGACGTCAACATGGTACCAAACACTGTACAGGCTGAACAATTCATCAGACTGACAAGACTGACCACAACAGACAATGATGAAACCAGCAGCAGACTGACCACAACAGAGCGCAAAACACTTAACGACAAAGATAGACGAGTAGACTGAGCACAGTACTCACATGTGCTGCTCCAGGAAACGACCCACATCTTTGTCCATGTCCAAGGCCAGATTGCGGTTCTTGTTCATAAAGACGCCAGACTTTTTCTTCGCCGGTCTCTTGGTACTGGGACTCTCCTCGACCTCCTCAGCATGGTCCACGACAGTCCGCTTCTTGGCTTTGCCTCTCCCCTGGGAAGCAGGGACAGCTGTAGGCGGGCTGGATAGAGAAGACAAACGCAGCGCTGCCGCCCTACTTCGCAACAGAGGCTGGTCAGCAGGTTTGTTTACACTTGCTGGACCTGTCTTTGCAGCTTCGTGGGTCGCATGCGTAGAACTGACCCGCGCATCGGGGGCGTGCTCACCCCCACACCTTTCTTGGTTGTCGATCCCACGTTTGCAGCATGGGCGGAAGATGTCATGTCCTCAGAAGTAGACTGTCTGCCGACGGAGGGATGAACATCCTGTGAGGATACCGAGCAAAATGACGAATTAGCCCAATTTCACAATGTGCTAAAACATAAACAACCGTGCTGAAAGAGGAAATGACACAACCTACCCAAAGGGTGAGGGAGCAGACTCCATGTAATCCAGCGCTATACCAGACGGTGTCTGCGCTGCATGTGGTTCCTTGTCAGTGTGTCTGCCAGCATGTTCAGTCTGTTGCTCAATGTGGGCAGTCTGCTCGGCCGCCGGTTCTTCGTCAGTCCTTTCGTCTGTGAACTGTGTAGTTTGCTGGCAACTCTGCGGTTCAGTCTCTTCCTCAATGTGGGCAATGTGCTCGGTGGCAGGTTGGTCGTCAGTCCTTCCCTCTGTGAAGTGTGCAGTGTGTTGGTCAGGCCGTGCAGTCTGAACTGTGCAGTCAGAGCTGAGCTGTGCAGTCTGCCGCTCCAAGCTATCCTGGTCAGTCCTTCCATCTGTGACCTGTGCAGTCTGCTGGTTAGTCTGCGGTTCAGTCTGCTCATCAATGAAGACAGTATGCTGCCCCGCCACGGGTTGCTCGGCAGTCCTTCTATGTGTCCATTGTTCAGTGTGCTGGTCAGTCTGGTGGACAGCCGGCTGGGTATTCGGATCTCCATGGACTTGGGAAACATCAAGAATATGTATGGAAGATCATCACGTAAGACTCATCTATGGCTTTCGCCACTGAGCGCACGAAAACGGGACTAAGCTGGAAGGTCATAGAAGGCAGGCCACGGGGAGCTGGATAAGAATGCTTTACCGGTGACCTGATGACGTCGTCAGTGAATGTCCCTGGGGGAAAAGTGGACTCGGTCAAAACACTCATACTGGCAGATCCAAAAACATGTTGGTGGGAACGCAGCAGAAATTCGTCCACAGGGTCCCGGTGAGGCCAGTGCATCTGAGTCTGTTGCACAATCCAGGGAACAGACTGGCTGTTAGTCTCCTGGATAGTCTGCTCGGCCATCTGCTGAGTGGGTTTGCTAGTGTGCTGCACAGTCTGCTGAGGGGCAATCTGCTGGCTGGATTTGTCGGTCTGCTGCACGGTCTGCTGTACAGTCTGCTGAGGGACAGTCTGGTGGCCATGTTCGCTGGTCTGCTGCATAGTCGGCTGAGGGGCAGTCTGTTGGCCGGTCTGCTGCAAAGTCTGCAAAGTTCGCTGTCCGCTCAGTACTGTTTGCACATACTGAGTATGTGTGTGCGGGGCAGTCTGCTGGGAGTGATCCGGCCTATTACCCGGGACGGTCTGGTGCACATGCTCGGTCTCTAGCACTTGGGCAGTCTGCCCACATGTGTCGTGGGGAATATGTTGCTGGATATTCTTGTGGCCAGTTTGCTGGACAGTCTCCCGAACTCCTTGTAAAGCCAGGACAAGGTCCCTTGCACCTCTGGCAAAAGAGTCGAAAGCAGCCTACACTTGCTTGTCTCCCAGATCAACTCGCCCTGCAACACATGTTTATGCAAATGTGAACTTCTAAAAAAGTTGGCAAAAGAAATTGAGCTGAAATACGAAAGTTGCCCATAACATTTTACCTTCTAAGAGATTTCCGACGAGGCCAATGTCCTTGATTTGCCGGCACAGGCATGCTCCATCGAGATGAGCAATGGCGCCGATGCGGTCTTCAGTTGGGATCCCACACCACAGGACTTTGAAGACATTGGGATTCTACAAAACAATGTCGAATACTGCTCGCTCCATCACCAATGCAAACCAGTGCAATGCGTCATCCACCACAAACTTCTGTGAATGGTCTGTTCCATGGAGTAAGTCCATCCTCAAACTATGCAGATCCTTCATCAACTTGTTGTATGAGCGGAAATTGCCAAATTGCATCCATCTGTGTTGTAGGAAGGAAGTTGTCATGCGCTCAAAGTCCTCCTCAGTCAATCTGAACAAGTGCTTTCTTCGCACCCCAAAAGTTGGATGTGCCATAGGCATATGTCTGAGGTCTTCAGGCCGTGGGTCATCATGAGAATCAGCTGCACAAGTAGAGGCGGCGCATTTTGGTCGCTTGTGGCTTCAATGGCAACAGCAGAGGCGGCTTCTAGAACATGGTTGGCTTCCTCAATAGAAAACTCCATGGAATAATGAAAGGGTACAAATGACCACCGGCGGTCCGCAACAATCCGGTGGAGCTCATTATGCCAATCCAAATGGGGATTAATTTCTCCCATAAGCCGGGGAAGTGTGAGGTCTTCAGCTCCGGGTCGAATTACCGGTGATGGCGATCGCCAAACTGCAAAAAACGTCGTACTATGTAAGAGAAAGGCAGTCTGCTGGTCCGCAGTCTATTGGATGACAGGACTTCCCATTGGCATGGGCTGCATGATGGGCTCTTGGAGAGGAGTCTGCAGGATGACAGGCTGCTCGTTGGGAGTCTGCTCTGTTGGAGTCTGCTGGATGACAGGCTGCTGAACGGGAGTCTGCTGGATGACGGCCTGTTGAATGGGAGTCTGCTGGATGGCAGACTCGGCTGTCCCAGACGCATTCCCCCCCGACTCGTCTTGAATATGTAATGCCGCTATAGCAGCAGATGACCCAGGATACTTCAATAATATGTACTCTCGCACGCGGTCCACTTCCGCACGCATTGCAGTCGCTTGTAAAGGAGCATCATTGCTAGGTATCCGCCAAGCCTGAATGGCCCTACGAATAGAAACACGTTCATCCTGGTACACGGCAGAGAACTTGGACGTCAGGAACATGGACGTGGACTCTATATTCACCTCATGCAGCGGATTGGACTCACAGACCAGCAGACTGTAACGTGCGTACGTAGGGTGGAGGCAACTAGTAGACTATACCAGTGGACTGGACCAGCGGACTGGACCAGCGGACTGGACCAGAGGACTGACAAACGAACTCAGTAAGTAATGCAGCGATAGAAAACAGACTAACTAACGAGCGGAGTGAGCCAGCGGAGTGAGGAGAGAACGCAGCGGACTGACAGACTGAATAGGCAACGTGACCCCGATGATGGACTCAAACAGCACAGAGAACAGACTGGGCGGTCAGACTGACCATTACCTCTCTACTTCATCATCGTCATCTTCATCTTCAAAGCTGTTCAACCAGTTCTATTCCGCATGTCGGATGGATGTGCGTAGCAGACCTGACTGAGCAACTCTGTAGAAATAACGGAAGAAGTTTGGATCCCCAATTGGTAGGCACTCTGGTGGGAAAAACCCAAAATTCAACAAGGCGCAATGTGCCAGGGCAGACTGGCCCTTCAGTGCTCTGTTGAGTTTTTGGTTTTGACCCTAAACCGATGGCATGGGTCGCGATATTTGTGTGAGTCTGCTGCCGAGTCTAGTCAGGCAAGTCAATGTCCACTGGACTTGTCACCTCTTCCAGGCCCTAAGGAGATTCACTTTCAGTATCAGTACTGATGGTGTGGGTCTGCCGCCCAGGACGGGGTTCAGTCTGTTGCGTGGATTTGCCCTTGCCTCGCGAGCAGACCTTGCAGCCTTCTCTTTTTTTTGCCTCTCCTTTTTTTGGGCCCCATCACTCAGTTTATGTTTTCTGGGAGCGTCCGGCGTTCCCTGCACTAGCAAATCCTCCATTGACGGGCCCACCAGAATGGACGCCATACCGTGCTCGCACTTCGTCTAATTCCAAAGTGCGGGGGTCAAGCACTGATCCGCGCAAGCGCATTGTGGCCTCTTTGACAATCGACATTTCTTTCAGTATCGGCCAAGACTTGAAATCTCGTGGAATCATTGCAACAGTCTCATTGCAACCCATGTCAACACAATGCCGATTTAGTTGGATTTTGTCCTTGATAACCTCTTCACAGAAGGGACATAAGAGCTTGTCATTCTGCCAATTCGAGTTTTTGGGCTTCCGGGCGCGGAGGTCTACAAGTGCTTCCACTATTTTATGATCAAACTCGTCTGGTGAGTACCAGTACCTTCACTCCTTCTTCAGTCTGGTTTGGTGCACAAAATCTACCCAGTCCGCTCCACCCTTTTCACAAGCATCCTCCATCGCTGCAGAATGAACGAAGGTGCAAGGACAATGAGCGACAGATAAAAGTCCTACGAAAAGACTCACCCTAAGCAAGAAGAGGACACAAAATGGAATGGAAACCAGTTGCATATATTGGCAATTGTACCTAGTTTTAGAGATATATATATATTCAAAATGGGGCACGGTCTTTCTCGCATGTAATTTTTAATTTTTTAATATAACATCTAATTTCACATTGACATTCTACCAAGGTTCCATGTGGACATTAGCTCTTACACACAGTTGCGATCGCGACTCAAGCAGGCTAATAACGAGTGTTGGGCGGTTACCCACCTAGGCCCTGGATAACCGCCGGTTCCGGTTATGTGGAACCGGACTGGAACCAGACCCGCCTGTGCGGAACCGGAACCGGAAATTGAGGATTGTGTGGGAACCGGAACTGGCGGTTCCAACTACGACCACATGTGTGGGAACCGGGGTTTGGGGACTCTAAAGCGGTTCCGGTTCCACCCGTGGGTCGTAGCCCTAAGTGTCTCTACAACTCATCCCGCTCGCTCTCTCTCGCATACATCTTGCTCGCTACTCCATCCAAGTAAGGTTTGTGTTCCGTGTCTCCATCTCCTACTTTATTTGTTTGATTTCTCTCTCGCTCTCATTTCATCTCCATCTCCCTTCTCTTTCCCTCTTAGGTTGATTGGTTTAATGTGTTGTTTGTTTCTTCTCAGTTTTTCGCACAAGAGGGGGCTGATCTCTCTTCTGCTGCTGTGGCAGATGGTGGACACAAAGGGAGGGAGTGTGAGCACCGCCAACCAGCCGTCACTTGTTGTGGGTGAGCATCCACCATGTTCTTTGTTTTTTTAGTTTTTTGGTTCAGCAGGGAGCTAATGGGCCCCATGCTCTTGTATTGTGGTAAGTGGCGCATTGGAGCGAGCAGGAGGGCCCGCGCCAACCTTCCCCGTCGTCAACCAGCCCCTTGTTGGTAAGCATCCACCACTTCTGGTTATTTTACTGTTTTTAGCTTTAGTTCACCATGAAGCTAAGCAGCCTCCTTCCTTTCTGCTATGGCATGTGGTGCACAGGAGGTAGGGAGGACGAGTAAGGAGGGCCCCACCTGCAACTAGCCCCCCTTGGTCCATGGCAATCATTGATCATCATTTTATTTTATTTTATTATTTTTTTTCCCTGTTTTCTTTGATGATATACCAAGGGGATGATAGCCCCTTGCTCCACTATGGTAGATTTTACATTGGAGGGAGCACAAGCAAGGAGGGCCCCGCCAACCAGCCCACATTACCCACTGGTAAGCATCTTCCATTTCTTTATTTATTTTTAATTCTTGATACAATTGAGGGTTGATAAGGCAGCCCTTTTGGCTTCTGTTATGGCAGATTCTGCATGAGAGGGAGGGGGCCCAAGCAGGGAGGGACCTGCCAACCAGCCCCCATTACCCGCTTGTAACTCCCTTTCATTGATCTTTATTTTTTTAGTTGTTTTAATTTCTGTTAAAAGAAGGGCTGATTAGCCCATTGCTCTTGTGCTACGGCTGATCGTGGATGGAGGAAAAACACGTGGTTCGATCTGGTCCGTTCAGGTGGAGGGAGCAGATCTGAAGGATTAAAACAAAAGAGATTTTATGTTATAGTAATGGACACTCTAGGAAAAAATTAATTAAAAACTTTAACTAGGTGTCGGTGCTTAAATGCACCAGTGGTGATTTATTATTATTTTTGAGAAAGGGATGGATGATAGCCGTCAAAACAAATGACGGATGGAGGGCGACGGGCTGTTATAAATCAGCCGACGAAATGGAGAATAGGGACAATCCAGTCTCTATCTCGCTCTTCCTCTCTCGCACTCTCTCTTTCCTTCATTCTCTCTCTCTCCTACTAGTCTCCCTTGTCAAGATTAGTTAGTTTAGTAGAACTAGAGGAAAAGCTTTTGTTCAAAGTGTGGCGCCTAGCATGGAGTTGAAAATAATAGTAGGAACGACGGTACAACGTTCAGCTTATCCGATCTCAGTTGGTTGGTGAAGTCCAGTTGGTCGGAGAGTGTGAATCGCTCCCTCCCTCATTGTATTCTGGTGGAAGCGAATCCCGTTGATAATTAATATTTTTTTTTCCTTGTATCATAGACATCTAGATTTCCTTCAAATTATTTAAGTACATATTCCATCGTCACTCTGATCTGAAATCTGAGCCAAAAAATGAGAGATCGAGAATAGACGAGCACGGAGTAGAGAGATGTGGAGGGCGAGAGAGCGAAGATGACGGCGAGCGTGAGTGCTAATAGAGTTTCTTACATACAAGTTGTCCTCAAGAATCAGGTCGGATTTAATTCTTCTAGTACCTTAACCGTAATCGTGGTGAAAGATCAGGTAGGCCAAGCGATTGGGATGCTCGTGTTTGTCAGAACGTCTGTTGAAATTCAGTCAGTCGTTTCTTTCAGTCTTCTCTTGCCAGGGGCTTGTGTGTGTGCATAGTAAGGGCGAGGTTGAATTCTTTTGCCGCATGTATGTTTGTGTATATAGGTCTTAATGCTAATGTCGTAGAGCCAAAATCATCAGCGAGAAATGGAGTTCATCTTATGTTTTTCTACGTCTGGTGACTGATTTGCGTGCAGGGTCGAACCATGAAGTGCTTGTGAATCTTAGTATGATCAGATTTAGAATATTGTTGTATATGTTCTCTGTACATTTTGTTCTCTCTTGCGTCTCGGTTGATCTGCATTCTTTTGGAGAAAGTAGTCGACTTCGTACTACTGGTGCGAGTTCAGCGGGTGTGAAAAAGACTTCTTACCTACATGTATTCGATTTTTTTAACTGTAGATTTCTAGTTTTATACAGCTTTCACAAAGTCGCGGGATCCTATATTCTTCGCCTCAGTTCTTGACACATGGTTCAGCCAGTGAGGGATAAAGAGAGGTTAATCTGCCTGCTCCATGACTCTTTTAAGGGAATTCTCTACTACGTGAAATTACGACAAAGAGAAGATGACGGTGCCTACTATGCAAGAGTTATTTTATGGTAGGAATGAATCTACATGGATTGTAAACGATGCTTCCCTTCCACCTGCCATGATCTCTCCCGCTGTAAAGGTTCCCTTCACAGTGATATATTGTGACATACCTTCCCCCTGGCCAGTAGGGGTGCAACTGTTAACATAACAATTTATTATCTGGTGTGACCCCTGGGGTTTGAAGAGACACCATAAAATGTGCTACCTTCAGACGTTATCTTGTTAAAGTAATTAACGCAATACTATACTTGAACACATGAACTTGGGATTAGTGGTTAGGGAAGTTATTTCCACCTCGTAAGGTTGAGGTTCAAATCCCTCTTCCTGCATCTCTATTTGTAGTTAGTTTTTTTTGTTTTCTCGTGTTTATTTTCATTGGATAGATCCTAGACATGAATATTCTAGCGACGACCGAAGGTCGAGAGCTAGTTTAGCGTGGAGCGTGAATAGGGTGCCATAGTGCCACGTCATCGTCGTCATTTTACTTTGAGCTGCCCATATTGCCCGAAGTAATTCCCTCAACGGGCGTACCTGTCGGAGCACTTGGGGCGTGGGTATGTGTGTCTTCCTCTTAACAAACTACATTTCTAGCACAAGAACCTGAAAGACACAACTCACACGAGTTGTGTATAGACTTGCTGAAGTTTCGTTATGATCTAGGGACACAGAGACTGCAAACGAATCTTCTCACATTCTTTTGACATTCAATCAATCTATTCTATCACTTTGATTCCGGACCATCTCTTTTCCCGGGTCGCTCGTCACATAGGCTTCAGGCCACCCCCTTGGCACAGGTAATGGAGAATGTTGAGATGCAACTAGTTTTGTTTACATCGTTTCTATTGAAATGCCATCATTATTGAATAGGTTTGGCGACCATTGGCGTGCAATCACCTGTTGTGTCGTTGGCTAGAGATATGATCCTTGATGGCAGCTTTCTTGATATATAATTAAAGATCTTAGTACTCGTTTACTCGGCCTAGGGTAAGCTCTCTTGAATTAATTCATTAGTCTGTTTCAATCTCTGCCTGCTTGAATGCACCGTGGTGATTCTCATAGATCGATCTGACATTATCTGACTACAGACACAAGCAGCACACACAACAGTTTCTTGCCAGGCCGTGTTTCAATCTCTGCCTCCTGTTAGTACCATGATTTGGTATTCTTCCTGATGTTTATAAGGTTCTTGCGAGAGTCAGCTTGGTCTTGGCAGGCCGTGTTTCAATCTCTGCCTGCTTAGAGATCCACGCTAACCTTGTTAATACTTGATTAGCGCTTACTGGAGTCTGCCCTTGCTGACATGCATGCCGAATGTGGGAGCATGAACTATGCATGTCAAGTTTCCAATATGGCAAAATGAAATATAGTCCCTTGGAGTTCAGTGATTGCAGGATGTGCTCTGCATGGGTGCAGCAGGGATGTTTTTGAGACCTATGAGCAAATGCAACATGAAGGGGTAAAGGTCGAACAGGGTCACGTTCATTTGTGTTCCAATGCATGTGCCAAATTTGGAGCCCTGGAAAAGGACAAGCGGGGTCCCTGCTGACTTTAGGAAACTGTGTGCACATTATATTAGCTTGGATACAATCAAGGCAAAAAGGTGAATGCCTGTTGGAAGCAGAAGAAAGTCAGCATAGGAACTATTTGTATGTAGTTTTGTGAGAATGAAGGGTGACAATCTGGCTTTTGTGCAGAACAGAGACACAGGTTTCTAGGGACTTATATTGATCCAAATGAGGAGGGGTATGGTGGGGGTAGTTTGTTGATAAATGCTTATGTTGATGTAGGCTAGTCAAGTTTAGTTGTGGTGGTGCTTTGGGCTTGTCCCATATTGGTAGAAGCATCAGTATTGACACATTGGTAGTACATATGCGGGTTCGGCTTACACATGAGTTAATGACGCAGACCTATGAGCAAATGATGGGGGAAGGGGTGAAGCCCAACCACATCACGTTTGTGTGTGTTTGCAATGCGTGTGCAAGCCTGGCAGCTCTGGAAAAGGGCAAAGAGGCCCACGGCGACATTGTCAGAGCTGGAATTGTACCTTGGGGGGTGCACCCCAGCCAACCTGTACTAGCCACGTGCGTGCATAGGAGGGGGTATTTTTAACCCCCACATGTACAACATTATACATATATAGGGGGTGTAAGCAACACCTTAAATATAAATCTACAACAAAGGGTTAGCATGTTTCGGAGGGTAGCGTAGTGGTAAAGGGTTACCATTGTCATGACTCTCATCGCGGGTTCAAATCTCACGGTGTCTTGAATTTTTCGAAAACTTCAAAAATATGTATATATCACAATGCAGATTTAAGCTTGAGACCACCTGCACACCACCACCATCTCCATACCACTAGGCTAGTCCACGATTCTTAAAACTAATGTAATGTTAAACAGTAATGTACAAGAAAGACAATTTGTTTTGTTTTGTATCATTGTTGAGATCTCCCAAACCGCGGGGCCCCAGCCCTGGTGTTTGATACCATTGGAAAGCCCTCGATGAGGAGGGGTGCACCGGCTTGGTCTCATAATTTTGGAACTTGCAGTGTGGGAGATACGAAATTTCAAGTACTTTTCTCGCGAAAAATAGCAAAATGGGCTTTCTTTCAACAATTACTGGCCTTTCATTTGTTCTTTGTACAGGGGGAACTAAGTGTAAATAATTGGGTTTTTTCTTTCAAATATGGCATGAACACAATATTCTTTGTAGGGTCCATGAGATCTCCCAAACCGCGGGGCTTCTAGCCATGATGTTGGTACCGTTGGAAAGCCCTCAATGAGTAGGGATGCACCGACTTGGTTTCATGAAATTTGGACCTACAGGCCGAGGTTTGTTTTTAAATGAATAGACTTGATATAATAAAAGAAATACATATACATATTTGAGGATATTTTTTAATGATTGGAAAGGGAAATATACATACAATAGGGGGTACTTTTTTTAAATTACAAATTTCTATATATTTACAGGAGGGGGTTTTATAACCTTCAAAATGTATGTATAGAGGGGGTATAAATGATCCAAGGACCCGTATACAGGGGGTTTTTTTATTAGGCGACGAACGCACGTGATACGGACATTTTATAAAGAGTGCACCCCCCAGGAATTGTACCCGATGTCATTCTGAACAATGCCCTCGTGGACATGTATGCCAAATGTTGGAGCATCGAGGATGCGAAGGCAGTGTTCAACAATATGGTTGAATGAAATGTGGTGTCGTGGAATGCGATGCTTGCAACATGCCTTGGGAATTGATCTGCAATGCCCCAACCACATATAAATAAATCAGTCCCTGTTGTACTACAACATGAAGAGTTATAACTAAAAGTTATGAAGCTTTAAAGTAAGGTGATTGTCCACAAGAGGTACGGGCTGGCTGTGAAGCCTTCTTGATATTTGTGCTCCCCTTTCGGAGTCCAAACTTTCACTATGAGAGGAGGAGCAAATCATCCCTCTGTTGTACCACACATTGGAAAAAATAAAATAAAAAACTAAGCTATTAAAGGGTGGGGGCTTACCATAGGATGAGAGGGCTGGTTAGTGGGCTCTCTACTCGCACTCCTCCTTCTTGTGTGTGATCTACATAGCAACAGAGTAGGGGGCTGATCAGCCCCTTGCTATGCCAATTTTTTGGAAAAAAAATAAAAATGCAACATTGAATTAGGGGCATGCTTACATGTGCGGTGGAACGGGGGTTGGTTGGCATGCCTCCCTACTTGCCCTCTTTCCCTCCCATGCACGATCTGTACACGCGGGTAATGGGGGCTGGTTGGCGGGTCAAGAGGCCTCATCCTTCCCGAGTGCAATATATCACTATGAGGAAGGACGAATCAGCCCTTTGTTGTACCACACATTGGAAAGAATAACATTAAAAAAACTAAGCTAAAGGGTGGGGGCTTACTACAAGATGAGAGGGGCTGGTTGATGTGCCTCTTTACTTGCACTGGACCTCCTTCTTTGTGATCTGCATAGCAGTGGCTAATCAACCATTGCTATACCAATTTTATGAAAATAAAATAAAATGAAGGGGGATGCTTACATGTGCGGTGCAAGAGGGGCTGGTTGGCAAGCCTTCCTACTTGCCCTCTTTTCCCTGAAATCCAGCCCGTAATCCATTCATCCATCCACTGATTTCATCCGTCTGTAACTTTCATCCCTCCATAATTTTCATCCATCTTCCATCCTGGGACATGACCAACTTAAGTTTGGTACATGACCAACTTACATTGATACATGAGCCGTTTTAAGTCCTCATGAATGTTGCTCCTCATCCATGTCATTCATCCGTTTGGGTAGTGGGGATCGCTACCCTTGATCAACCAATATCTAGTGGTTCACATTTTTTTATCCTTGTTTTCCCATTAGCTCCCTTTCCCGTGCTAAGTTGAGATCGGGAAGAGGTTCCATGCTTGAAGTAGCGAATTGTAGCGCTTGATTGCTTTGAGAGTCGTCTATTGGTGAGACATCCACTACAAATATACATATTTGCCCACATTTGCTGAGTAAAAAAGACATCGATCTTGAATCATTCTTGGCGCTGAAGACTATTCATTGATTTCTAGATCATACCTCCATACCATGTAACCTCTAGAGTATTGTCCGCACCAAAAGCTGCATTCCTGTAACCGCCGACTCATTGTCAGAAACTTCAAAGGTATAATCCACATGGCAGTCTGGCAGACATCGCCACCGCGTACTAACGGAATCAAACGCCCACCACTTCCGTGCACTTATGAGAGTTTGTACATTGTGTGCAGGACCAGCCAACATGTAAACCCATTCCTCCTTGATCTCTACCCGTTTGTGAGTCTCATAGATGTCGTTGCAACCTTCGTCATCAATCACCGCTAGCACATTCTGCCATTTCTTACAAATGTCTTTCAACGGTAAATAATAAGAGCGAGTGTCGAGTGGCTTTTACTCACCCATCCCTTCGTTATCCGAGGTGGAAACTCCAAGATAGAAGAGTTGGATATCTCTAAGCACTCAGCCCGCTCAGAACAATCAGTCATGACCTGCAGCTAGTGAATCATGGTTGTGCTTCCTATTTGTATTCCTTCTTGCCTTCATGTTATCAATTTACCTTACCGTGTATACTGAAGCATCAGATTGCTTCAGTATCTACTAAGTTCCAGTTAATCATGCATTCATTCCACAGCTTCACTCATGTCTCTCTACACAGTGTGATTGTATCGAATAAGTATCAGATTATGATTTATCAGGTATCAGGCCAATGCCATGGTGACTCTAATCTGCCCTACAATATCACTACAGCTTTGCATGTAACAAGCATCTACTGTTCATCTTTCCTCCTTCTTTGTGGTCTCGTTCTTGCTCTCCGTCTGACCTCTCATGCATGACCAAAAAGCGCTTCCCCGTGAAGTGGTCCCCTTCCCGTTGCCGCTCTCCTAATCTACCCGCAAGCTATTCTAACCACCTAACTAACTAACCGTCACCCCTGAAGTAACACGTTCCCTCTGCAGATGTCGTTTCCTCACAGTCGTTCCCTGTCAATGATAACTGTTCCTCATATATTGTAACAGGCTATGTCAAGCTGTGTCAAGCTGTAACTGGCTGTGCAAAGCTGTGGCAGACTGCGTCGGGCTGTGACTGACTGTGTCAGGCTGTGTGAAGTTGTGGTGGGCTGTGACTGGCTGTGTAAAGTTGTGTCGGGCTGTGTGAAGCTGTGGCGGACTATGACTGGCTGTGTGGAGCTGTGTTGGGCTGTGACTAGCTGTGCGAAGCTGTGGCGGGCTGTGTAAAGCTGTGTCGGGCTGTGTAACCCCCCTATAGCCTGCTGCTGCCACCCCTAAGGCCCTTGTTGGTCTCAGTCTGCGCAAAAATTAAGAGTACCCCACAGAACCCGTAAAAGCATCTAAGTCCCAAGTAGCCCTCTAATATTACCCCTTCTCCTCTCAAAAAGCCATATCCTCACGATTTACTGTTTGGGATTAGCAAACCTTTGTGAGCGAGCACCCTTCTGACGGTGAGAGTCTCGTGAAGGACTCCGTGTGCGAGCCCGAGTCCTGTCACTGGCTGATGGAGATGATTGAGCACTACCTGGAAATGTCTGACCCTCTTTTGCTGATAACGAGGTAACCTCTCAGGCATAGGAGATCCCCATCGTTTCTTCTCTGCCATCTGAAGTGCATAGTCCTCTGCCATGTCAAAAGAGTCCTCGGAAGAAACAGTAGTATCAGAATCCTCGTCCCCCTTTAGGTGTTTTAACGGCCAAACTTTAAGTGGAATCCTGTGTGGCATACAATGTGGTCCCACCATGTCTGGAAATTTTAACTGTACAACTTGTTGTAAGCGCTTGCAAGCAAAATTAGTGAACGTCCTGAACTCCTTATCTGTATAGGTAAGAGGTGTGCCAATGACTTTGGAACAGTGTAAGTATTTCCAGGCTTCATGTCCCTTAAAGAAAATATCCTCAGGGCCAAATTTATGTGTTGTCAAATTGTTCCAAGCCGAATGAAACCAGGAACGAAGTTGGGAATCCTTCTGCATCATAACTTTTGCATCATATAGGTACATATGAGGTGGCACTGAAGGTAAGACCCAATGATCCCCACTGGAATAACTCAGAAATCGGGATTGCATCCTCTGCTGCTCAATGTGATAACGTGCCAGAAAACAAGCAGCATAGTATAATCCACAGCCCATGACAATACTTGATAGTTGCCACTGCCAATGCGCATGATCTGGTAGTAATGTGCCAACGACTGCGGAGGACTAAATTCCTTCCAAGCCAAATCCAACACAATGGGAATTTGGTTGAAGGGCATAATCATAGCCCGACTGTACTCCCGTGTAGCAGGAGTCTTAGGTGGGTTAAAAGCAGCATCCCCCCATACCTCAGGCTGTGGTGTGGCTGTAGTAACAATAGGGTCAACTACCTGCACAGCCGCCTGCTGTGGTATTGGTACCACTGGCCCTTCTACCACTGGCATTTCCTGTACCGGCATATCCTGCACCCCCTGCAAAGAAGATTGAAAAATTAGAGACCTGACATGTAAATAAGTAACCATGAGCTGCTCCTCAGGAACAAAGACTCTCTTATCAATATTTGAACTCAGGTCATCCACTTGAGTCTGCAGGCCTTCCACGTTCTCTTGTAGCTCCGCTATCCTACTATAGATATTGTCTATGGTAGTAGTGGCAATGTTCTGCACCTGCAATCTGACCTCATTCATCTCATTATGGGTGAGTTTCCGTGGTGCTTTGCTTTCTACCCGCCCTTGGGCTAACCAGACCTGCACCACCAAGTGTGTGTGGCACACCTGAAGTCTGCTGTGAGTCTGTACACATCTAACTGCTGCTGTAAAGCCTCCATGCGCTTCGCATGAGGTTCAACCAGACCCGCATAGGCAGCAGCCAGATTATTGGCTTCCTTCCAAGCCTTGTTAGCCATAGAGAGTTCATTTCTATTGACCATGACTGTCTGTTGCAACTCCAGGATGTACCTCTCCTGGTCAGCCTCAACATGTCTGTATTGTTTGAAAGTATTCTCATTGCGATAGATTGTATTCTTCATATCAACAATGAGTTTCGCTTGCTCTATTATTTCAGCTTCTGCTCGCATACATCTCTCCCCCTTGTCTGTTAACTTCTAATGCAGTTTGCTCAAGAGTAGTTGTGAGTGTAGCACATTGTATGGTCATCTTCTCATGTACTGCCTCCAACTCTGTATGTAGTACATTCACTTCTTGCAACTTGCCCTCATGCTTCACCTGCATTTGGTATAACTGTTGCTTATGTGCTTCATGTAACTGGTCCTGCTCGAGGCCTGCTTCAATCAAATGTCCCTTGGCCAACTGCAAAGCAGCCTTTGTGTCCTCCAACTCTTGCTGTAACTTGAGATTGACCTCCTCATCTACCTTGTTAGCACACTCAGTGGCAACTCGAGCCTCAAACTCCTTCCTGAGTTCCTCCCTCAAAGCTGCCAATTGGGTAGATGGAACATGGGATTTCACATAAGTGCCCAACAAATTAAGTGTCCTAGTTATGGAACTCATAAGCATGGCCTGCTGAGGGTCATCATGGTGAACTTGCTGTTGTTCTCCCTGATCCTCCACAGTGTGATGCCTCACCAACCATTCAGGCCATTGCCCCACCAGATTCTCTTCCTGAACCACCTCATCCTCCACAGGTGCTGCAGTGTCATGATATTCTACCCCTGGTACCTCCGTCACAGGTGTGGGTATTATATGCACAACAGGGTTTTCCCTGGACAACCGCTGCACCTCTGGAACCACTGATTCCCTTACCAAGCCAGAGTTTTCATAGAGAAGGTCACCCTTCTCAATTTCGGCCACGACCTGCTCTGTAGTGGGAATGTCCAACCCTTCTCCATCTAGAGCAATTGGGGGTGGTATCACAACATGTTTCAACTGTGGAACCTCTAAAACAACTGAGTCAACTGGTTGTGGTGGCTGTGGTATCGAAGTGATTTCCTCTTCCCTCTCCGAAGGCCGTGCTTCCAAAAATAACAGTTCTCTGTGGTGCTGTCCCCCATCCTGCACAAGAGCTTGGGAAACATCATCATGCGGTTTCCGTGAAGCCAGTGGATCCGCCACTACAGTCATACTCCGCTTATGTCTCTTAGACTAGTATTGCCCTGCCAGTCCACCCTCACTATGTGAAGAGCCCTACTCTTCAATTGCAGTGGTTTCTGCCTCAAACACTCCCATCTCCTTACGTTCCCGAGTATCAAGAATGATTTGGGCAATGACTGGACCAGACACAATGATTGGAGACTTAGTAGCAGTGCCCTGTAACCTCTTCATTTTGTCCACCAGACCATTGTACATTAACTCCGCCCAAGTTACATTCTCTCCCCTCAAAGCTTTTAGGATCTCCTGTGTGAATGACCTGCTCAAATACTGTTGGTTCTGTTTCATGGCAAACAGAACGTTCAATATTTGGCCAACTTCTCTGAGCCCTGGGTACTCGGCTTTGGTACAAGCGTAACCTTGAGTCTAAAGAAACTCCTTTCTTGGAACAAATTCCCTATCTGCAATCTTGCCCTATGCTCATCCACATCCACATGACCTGATGGCAAATCAAACAATTGCTGCAGGTACTGGGGAGTAATTTCTATATCTACTCCCCTCACCTGGGTAACTCCCGTCCGAGGCTCAAAGTTCTGAAGGAATTGAATCATATACTGCCGATGATGCAAGGACCAGTCATTGTGTAGCAGCCCCTCCAATCGCAACTCCCTTAGCAGCTGCACTGCCTGCGGTGCTGCAATTGTTTGCTTCTGCAGTATCGTGGTGCTCTTCACTCTGATATCCTCCATTCCCCTCACCCTCTTCATTCTAGACAAACAAAAAGGCTTTGTTTGAAACAGCTAAAGGAAAGCTTGCAGGGCACAGAGCATGAAGGTGTGGTTGGCACAGAATAGAACAGGTAAGCGCGTGTAAGCCTGTGGGGCTTGCAAGTATCGAGTGAGAGAAAATGTACTCTCAACTCGTCCGTCTTTGCGCCACTGTGTGAGAAGTAAAGCGAGTGTGTAATCTGTTACATCCGCCATAGCTACAAAGCTAGTGCTTTGATTGCCCCTCCCGTTGAGACATTGGCTATTCAGAGCCACCCCGACTCTTCCGCTCATAACACTTCCTATTTCTTGTTCTTGTTTCTTGGAGGGAACCACCTGCATGTAATTCGCACTCCTGATTGGCTGTGGCCTGCTTAGGTAATTTCTTAATTCCACCCCCCTCCGTGGACATTCCCACCTGGAATGTCCAGTAGGACAGCACATGTGGCATAGGTTCCTCTTACCCTTACACTGAATGCATTAATGGGCCCACAATTAGTATTAGCTGCTGTACCGAGTAGGTACTTTGACGGCCCGATTTGTCCGCTTGCATGATGAGACCCACTTTTGCAATCGATGCAGCGCGGTGTGCTTCGCCTTAGTGGCCACATGTCCATTTCTAGACATGCCCCCGACTTCCCCTCTCCGCGTGGCATATTCTCCAAGTTTGACTTCCAAACTTCTTCTTCACTTAATGGTCGCTTTTCTGACGTTAACCCGCGTCCACCTGTCACTGACCTAATGGACTGTGTAACCTGCATGGGCTTTGTTGGGCTGTGACAGGCTGTGTGGCAGTGTGATGGGCTGTGATAGGCTGTGTGATACTGTGATGGGCTGTGATAGGCTGTGTCACGCTGTGATGGGCTGTGATAGGTTGTGTCATGTTGTGATGGGCTGTGATAGGCTGTGTCACACTGTGATGGGCTGTGATGGCTATACGAACACCTGTACTTCCCGCCCTGGTCATATACGCTCGGCTTAGCGACAAGTGCTCCATACTCCGTTGGTATCACTGGCGCAGCCCGTGACTGTTTTTGCGTTTCAACATGCAAATCGTGCTGCAATGGTTTATCATGGATACCACTGTATCCCTTCAACTTATTGGCATTGACTCTTCCCAGCATCTCTTTGTTAATGGTTTGTAACATGGCGGTGTTGTTATCATACATCTTCTGTATGACATAAGGTCCTTTCCATGGTGATTTAAGCTTAGAAGCCTTAATCTTCCCCTTCTTTTGCAACCACAGAACCAAATCTCCCGTCTTAAAAGTCTTTAATTTACCTTCATCAAACTGATCCTTCCTCTTCATCTGAATTCTGGTCATGTTATCAGCTGCATCAGCACGTACTTCTTCCACATGGTATAATTCATGTTTCCTGACCTTAATTGAATCTTCCAATTCCATTCTCCTTCCCCATTCAGTTCTCATGGTAGGTAACAAGAATTCCACTGGAAGTAAAGCTTCCATACCATAAACTAATTGGAATGGTGTATATTTAGTGGTGACTTTATATGAAGTCCTGTATGACCACAAAGCTGTCAGCAACTTTGTATCCCATTCTGTTCTGTTTGCATTGACTATCTTAGCCAAGATAGTACATAGTATTTTGTTGGTAGCCTCTGCCTGCCCATTACCCTGTGGGTAATAAGTTGTACTCTTCCTATGCACAATCATGAACTCTTTAGTCAATAGTTCAATGGTCTCATTAATGAAGTGACTTCCCTGGTCACTGATAAATTCCAGGGGACAGCCAAATCGTGTAAGTATGTTATCATACAGGAACCTTGTTGTGGACTTGGCTGTGTTGTCCCTCAGAGCCTTAGCTTCCACCCACTTTGTAGTATAATCAGTGGCTGTGATTATGTACTTGTTCTGTGTATTCTTGGCTGGTGGGTTAATTGGTCCAACAAAGTCTAGTCCCCATTTCTGAAATGGTTCAGTAGGCATCGTAGGATGCAAAGCCATCTTCCCAGATCTCTGCAATGGTCCTAGCCTCTGACACTCATCACAACTCTGACAATACTTGTGTACATCTTTGAACAAAGTAGGCCACCAGTAACCTGCAAGTAGTATCTTCCTACTGGTAGTCTCTTCTCCAAAATGACCTCCAGCCACTCCTTTATGAACTTCCTCCAAAACTTTATTTACTTCATGGTGGTACAAGCATCGTTTAAGTACTCCATCAGGTCCTAGCTTATACATTCTGCCCCCTACCATAGTATAAGGTAAAGCCTTGATAGCGATTCTCTTCCTCTGCTCCTTTCCAAAACAAGGTGGGCACTGACCATGAGTAAGGTAGTATCTGATTGGCCACTGCCAATCTAACCAGTCATCTGCACTTCCCTGCACCTCCACTGCAAATAAACTCGCATCAGGTAATTGGTCGTCTACTCCTGTGGCGGGCTCTCCTGTTGATAGGCGTGACAAGTGATCTGCCACAAGATGCAAACGGCCAGGCTTGTAAACAACTTCGAACTCAAACTCGTGCAAGATTATTAACCACCTTGCTATCCTTCCACTTATCAAAGGTTTGTTCACCAGATATATCAGAGCCTGGTGATCCACATAAAACATAAACTTTCTTCCTAATAGGTAATGCCTGAATTTCTTGACTGCATAAATCATTGCCAGTGCTTCTCTTTCAGTTGTGCTATAGTTCCTTTCAGCACTGTTCATCAACCTGCTAGCATAGTACACAGGTGAATCTATATTCCCTATAACATTTTGGGCTAACACTGCTCCCAACGCTTCTCCTGAGGCATCACAGTGAACATGAAATACTACATGCCAGTGAGGGTTAATCAGCACAGGGTAGTTGTTACTGACAATGTAAGTTCCTCAAAAGCCTGTTGACATTCAGCTGTCCATGCAAACACTGCATCTTTCTTCAGAAGCTTGCTCAATGGTGCTGCTATCTGTGCATACCTTCTGACAAATCTTCTGTAATAACTGGTTTGTCCAAGGAATCTCCTTAGACTCTTAACATTTACTGGTGGTGGAGAGGCTTTAATGGCCTCTGTCTTTCTGGGATCCACAAGAAGTCCCTTCTTACACACAATGTGTCCCAAAAGCACCCCTGAGTTCACACAGAAAGTACACTTCTCTGGATTCAGGCCCAGACCTCTCATCTGCATCTGGCCAAACATAACTCCAATTTATGCAAGTGCTCATTCTTAGAGCTGTACACACTGAAATCATCCAAGAACACCTGCATGAAATCATCCAGATACTCATGAAAAGATTCACTTATCACTCTCTGAAAGGTTGCTGGTGCATTACAAAGTCCAAAAGGCATGACTTTGTATGCATAAGCACCCCAGTCTGTGATGAAAGCTGTCTTTCCCTGATCTTCTTCTGCCACTTGCACTTGATTATAACCACTGAAGCCATCCATGAATGAGTACATCTCATGGCCTGCCACAGTGTCCAATACCGCTTCTGTGAATGGCAAAGGGAAATGATCTTTCTTCGTGCAAGCATTCAACTTCTTATAGTTCACACAAACTCTCAGTTTACCATTCTTCTTGGGAACTATCACAATGGGTGACAACCAAGTTGTATACTCTATCGGGTATATAAACTTAGCCTCAGCCAACTTCTTGATCTCTTCTCCAACCTTCTGTGCATAGTTGGGATTCATTCTGTACCTTGCCTGTTTGATTGGTACTGACCCTGGTTCCAGTTCATTCCTATGCTGACAGTGGTATCCCTTTGAGATCCTCATAGCTCCAAGCAAATACATCTCTGTATTTGATGAACAAACTCTTAGCTTCCTCAAAGAATTTTGGCTCCAAATCAGCCCCTACCTTCACCATCCTCGGTTCCTCTTCAGTTCCCACATTCACTTCTCTCACCTGCTCATCAGCTGTGATTGTCCAACCAGTCACCACTTTCCTGTAAACTCACAGTGGCTGGTTCCTCTAGGATTTCCATTTTTCCCTCTCTTTCTTCATAGAAATGTGGTGGGTAACTGCTTGTTTCACCCTCAATTGGTGTTGCTGTCACTACACCACAACAGATACCTTTTAAAGAACTTAGGCCTTCCAGCTGCATCTCTGCAACCTGCTCCCACTCTGGATGTGCAGCGAACAGGGTAGCTTCATGCTCCTCATCAAGTCCTCCCCTCCAGTCATACTCCCTAACCCCTCGAGGTCTTCTCGTAGCAGGTAATCTACTAGATTTCTTAGTGGTGATTTGTATCTTGTGCATCCCATCATGCATAGTTAGTAACTGGGAATTCCAGTCATGGAATACCCTGGCCTGTTTCAGCCATGGTCGTCCCAACAATAAGGAGTAAGCTTCCATGACTTCATCCATTTTCAACACAGTTACTGTGATCATAAATATCATCTTTTGAATCCGTATCTTAACTCCTCTTATCAATC
The DNA here is from genome assembly GCA_030704615.1 of Takakia lepidozioides. NCBI lineage: Eukaryota > Viridiplantae > Streptophyta > Takakiopsida > Takakiales > Takakiaceae > Takakia > Takakia lepidozioides. The sequence continues at coordinate 43,757,050 of CM060731.1, forward strand.
CCAATGGCTGTACACTTCTTTGATCTGCCATTGGGGCTGGTTTCATGTTACTTAGACCAAGCTTCTGCCTTAATTGGTCTGTCATGATATTCACTCCAGAGCCTCCATCTATCAGTACATCAGTTAGTTCTGTGCTTCCAATTCTCAATTGGATTACTGGCATAGAATCATCAAAGTCCATGACTGTTTCTCGCACTTCCGGCTTCACATTAGAAATGGTCACCTTGCTGTTCAGGTCTGTGTTCCCTGTCACATGGGCAATTTGATTGATTGCTTGATACAGCCTGTGTCTACAATAAGGTGCCACAGCCAATAGCTGTCCAATGGTAATCTCCGCTTTGGACTGGCATATTACTTCAACCAAAGTCCCTTCATTACTCTGCATTTCTGCAGCTTCTTTCTTCCCTTCATCCTCACTCTCTTCCTCTTCTCTTTCAGAATAAGAGGAATCTGCCATAGGAATATCAATACTCTTCTGCATTCTCTTATGGTATCTGTCACTTCCTTGTGCAGTTCCTTCTCATCTCTCCAAGCCTCATCATCTTCAGGCACATCACTGCCATCTTCATTATCATCGCCTTCCTCATCTACTGGAGTATTATTTTGGCTTTGCTTCTCGTTACTATCATTGTACTTACTTCTGGTACAACACATGGCCTAACCATGTGAGTTGCCACCACTGGCCCCTCATTCACAGGAGCTCTCATCTCATTCTGGTGTGTTTGATCCAGAATGGACAGGCTGCCTTGCGATGTCCTGCCTGATTACAATAGTAACACAGTTCTTCCCCATTAGGTCCTCGCCCTTGGTCTGTTCTGGGATTGTTTCTGTAATCCTGATTCCCTGGCTGGTAATTCCCCCTTGGATTACCCTGATAGTTGCCTCTAGAATTCCCTTGGTAATTCCCTTTTGAATTACCTCTCCCTTCCATGCCATTGTTATAACCACCAGGCCTACCATAGTGGTCCTGATCACTGTTTCTTCTTGGCTGGGGCTGCACTTGATGCACCCTTACTTGCCTAGGTTCTCTTGCTGCTGTCCTTCTGTTGTAGTAATAATTCTCAGTAGAATGGTTATCCATTTTACAGATAGTACAGTGTTTCTCCTTCATGTGGCATTCAGTGGTGGTATGGCCTTCATTCTGGCACTTTGCACACCAAACACCCTTCCTCCAATGTGTTGCAGCCTCTGTGGCATACTTCTTCAAGATTTCTTCTAATCTTTTCTCATAGTTATCCCTCTTCAACGTTTCCTTCTTCTTACTCTTCCTTTTCAGCTCTTGCTCTTCTTCCTCATCTGACTCATCCTCAGAGTCCTCATAATCATTTTTCTCTCTCTTGAGCATTCCCAATTGCTCAATTCTGTTCGCAGTTTCAAATGCCTCCTCCACTGTATTATGGGGTAACATATCCACTTTCTTTTGCAACTCTGGTCTTAGTCCACTCACAAACCAAGTCTTCTGTAAACCTGGTGCTGGTACAGCAGCCAGCTTTTTCATCATCAATTCCATCTTTCCCATATACTCCTCAACAGTTTCATGCTTCTTTTGCTTTAACTGTTGTAAACTTCCATACACTTCATCCTCAGTTTTCCTTGTCCTGAACCAATTTTGGAATGTTGTATTCAAGCCATTCCAGGTTAGGAAATGATTATCAGGGAATCTTGCATACCATTCACTTGCTTTCTTTATAAGTGAACAAGGAAACAGTCTCATCTTGGCATCATCGCCATCTCATTGTTCACAATACACATGTACTCAAATTGGCTAATGTGTACATCAGGATCCCTTTTTCTTGAATATATTGGAAAATGTGGTTTTGCCCGTGTTGGTTATAACGCCATCTGTGGCCCTACCTTCTGTCCACTGACAGATGCTGGCCCTCTTGCTGGTGCTGATCCTTGAGGACCTGTTGTAGTTGTGGTGGAACTTCCACCAAGTGTTGGCCCTTGAGCACTCCCTGCTACTGGCCCCACTATATTCACAGTATTCCCAGCTCTAGTTGCACTACTTCCCACACTCCCTGTCCCCCCAGAGCCAAATCCAGGCTGCCCGCCTGATCCCCCTTAGCCGACACCTTCGTTGGCCTGTGATCCAAGTGCTCCACTTGATCCAGGTCCAACGGGTTGGGATGTCCTGGTTGTAGTCTCAACCTCAGCTGTTGGGTCTACTTCTTCATACTCTTCCTCTTCCAATTTCTTGTCTCTGTTTTCATCCTCCAAGTTATGCCCTTGGGTTTCTTCTTCACTCATGTAACTCAACTACAATGGTGTTGGAGAGTCTGAACTCTCCATTGGCTCTGCCACATCCTCTCCTCCTTCTTTGTCTTCCGTCTCAGAAACTGGAGTTCCTGCTTTTGGTGTTCCATGCCAACTCTTATCAAAGATTTTTGTCAAATCTTTTATCCAGGGATGTACCTCAGATCTTTCACCTCGTGGTTGATCTTCTTCCTGTACCAATTCCCTTAATCTTTTTTGCAAAGAAAAAGAAGGAGTGGCATCCAACTCTAATTCTTCCGGTATGGGTGATGTACTCTCTAATCTTAATGGTGTGAGAGGTCCAGATGATTCCCCTATGTCTATTCCTCTCTCCCAAAGATATGGTTAATTAGCTTTCAGATAACTTTCTCTTTGTGCTGAATATCTCTGGAGTCTAGCTTCTCTTTCATCACTCATGTCCCATGTCTTTCATTTCTTTAATGTGGCAATAACCAAAACTCTCTTCTATAGTATCTCTAGTATATGCCTGGGTTTCTTTCAAGCTTCAATACATCCTTGGCTATACTAGAAGTCTCTGTTACCATATAACCATATGGCAAACAAGTCTGGAAAGCTGTTCTTGGTGTGAATTTGATCCACAGAATATCCTTTGGAATCCAATTCTTTACCAGTACAAGCTCCTCATGCATATGAGTATAAACATTCACCTTCATTTCCTCCCAGCCTTCAAACTCTACTCGCTTAATGGATAGCAATGCTATCACATAAACCAGTGTTGGTAACCAACGTGCTCTTCCTCTACAGGCCACCTGATAAATCTTTATCACTCATTTCTCCAGACCCCACTCAGGGTCAGCATCATGCACTCTCTTAAGAATGTTTTCTTTACAACCGTCTGGCAATTCCAAGAACCTCTGAAAAAATTGTTTGGACAATCTTTCCTTCTCAGTTTCACAAGGAATTTGATTCACATCAAATTCTTTAATTCTCCAACCACCATGATCCCACCAGATGCCTGTCACATTTGGTTGTTCATGACCCAATCGAGCGGCTTTTACTCACCCATCCCTTCGCTATCCGAGGTGGAAACTCCAAGATAGAAGAGTTGGATATCTCTAAGCACTCAGCCCGCTCAGAACAATCAGTCATGACCTGCAGCTAGTGAATCATGGTTGTGCTTCCTATTTGTATTCCTTCTTGCCTTCATGTTATCAATTTACCTTACCGTGTATACTGAAGCATCAGATTGCTTCAGTATCTACTAAGTTCCAGTTAATCATGCATTCATTCCACAGCTTCACTCATGTCTCTCTACACAGTGTGATTGTATCGAATAAGTATCAGATTATGATTTATCAGGTATCAGGCCAATGCCATGGTGACTCTGATCTGCCCTACAATATCACTACAGCTTTGCATGTAACAAGCATCTACTGTTCATCTTTCCTCCTTCTCTGTGCTCTCGTTCTTGCTCTCCGCCCGATCTCCTCTCATGCATGACCAAAAAGCGTTTCCCCGTGAAGTGGTCCCCTTCCCGTTGCCGCTCTCCTAATCTACCCGCAAGCTGTTCTAACCACCTAACTAACTAACAGTCACCCCTGAAGTAACACATTCCCTCTGCAGATGTCGTTCCCTCACAGCTGTCAATGATAAATGTTCCCCATATACTGTAACAGACTATGTCAAGCTGTGTCAAGCTGTAACTGGCTATGCAAAGCTGTGGCGGATTGTGTCGGGCTGTGTCGGGTTGTGTGAAGCTGTGGCGGGCTGTGACTGGATGTGTAAAGCTGTGCGAAGCTGTGTCAGGCTGGCTGTGTAAAGCTGTGCGAAGCTGTGTCGGGCTATGTGAAGCTGTGGCGGGCTGTGACTGGCTGTGTAAAGTTGTGGCGGGCTGTGACTGGCTGTGTAAAGTTGTGGCGGGCTGTGTAACCCCCCTAAAGCCTGCTACTGCCACCCCTAAGGCCCTTGTTGGTCTCAGTCTGCGCAAAAATTAAGGGTACCCCACAGAACCCGTAAAAGCATCTAAGTCCCAAACAACCCTCTAACAGCGAGGTACCCATGCAACGTATTCTAGTGTCACATGGTCTGTCAATCCCGGAATCAATGAGTTGTCCTTCGACTGGTCCTCCGGCTTTGCCATTGCTAGAATTTCATTTTATTTATGATTTCTTACTATGATTTCGTACTAAACTTCATAAAATATATACTAATGTACATAAAATGTGCTATTCTAAATTATGATCCGAAAAATTGATCGACAGCTGTACCGGAGGCAGGGAGTCTATAGACGGTACGCGAGGACCGTGTAGACAAGGATGGAGGCAATGAAAGCAGACAATCAAGATGTGTACATTCTTATGCATTATGGACTTGTAAATCCAGACGTCTATATTGATTGACTGTCTCTGAATTTTATACACAAAATTAGCTTGCTATTGGATTTGGTTTCGTTGTGAACTCTACTCTTATTGATATGTCCGCCAAATGTGGCAGTCTAAAGGATGCGCGTCGAGTGTTTGACAATATGATTGCATGATATGCTCAGAATCGACATGGTGTTGAGGCTTTGGAGATCTATGACCAAATGATATGGGAAGGGATAACACCCAACAATGTGACCTTTACTTCCGTTCTCAATGCTTGTGCCAGCATGGCAGCCCTGGAAAAGGCCATAGAGGTCCATCATGCCATCGTCAAAGCTGGAATTGCACCAGATATTACTCTGGAGAATACCCTTGTTGATATGTATGCCAAATGTGGGAGCGTCAAAGACGCCCATGAAATTTTGAACAACATGGTTCAACGAGATGTGGTCTCAATGAATGCCGTAATTGTGGATATGCATATCGTGGACATGGTAGGGAGGGCCTCCAACTTTTTGAACAAATGCAACAGGAAGATTTGAAGCCGGACTGTATCACCTTTACAAGTCTTCTCTCTGCATGTAGCCACGTGGACCTAGTGAATGAAGGCCGTCACTACTTCGATTCCATTAGTCAGGATCACGGCCTCACTCGTGCAGTGGAGCATTTTGGGTGCATGGTGGGCCTTGTTGGCCGTGCAGGGCGATTGGATGGAGCAGAGGACTTCATCAACAAGATGTCAATTTGAACCAGGTGCTTCAATGTGGGGGCCCTTGCATGGTGCCTGCAGAATGCATGGTGATGTGGAGCTAAGAGAACGTGTGGCAAGTGCCTGCTCAAGTTGGATCCACAGGAAGTTGCAACATATGTGCAGCTGTCTAACATTTATGTTGCGGCTGGCAAGTGGGACGACACAGGAAAGGTGAGAAAAATGATGCAGGACAGAGGTGTCCGAAAGGAGCCAGGGTGCAGTTGGGTTCAGGTGAATAATCAAGTGTATACATTCATTGCAGAAGACACAATCCATCCACAAATGCAGGAAATCCAGGTTGAGCTGCAGAGATTGTCTGGGCAGATGAAGGAGGTTGGGTATGTACTAGTGTTGGGTGGTTATTTATATTTTTTGCTAACAGGCGGTTGCGGTTAGATTGGAATTCAATATTGAAATAACCTCGTAGGCCGGTTACTTCAATTTATTGAATTTCTAATAACCTGCCGGTTGCGGTTAAGAGTGACATGTTTTTTCAGCCGGATATCCATAAATCCGGTTATCATTTTCACTATAACTGAGGGTTTTATAACCGGTTATATATATATATATACACAATATGGAATTACAGCTGAAAATATGAATATTTTTTCAAGCCTGCATTAGTACAAATAGATCTGACCGGCATATATATTTTAGATATATGACAAATGCATCTGGAATTACAAAATGAATTGGGCTCATCCAAGGGGGATCTAAAAAAATACCATGTCCTATCATAATATTTCAATGCCTTGGCAAGCTCATTCATGAATCTTCCGGGTCAAGAAATTCTTCCCGCTCAACAACATCCTCAAATTCCTCCTCGAGTTGTTCCGCAAATTCAACCTCTTTCAAATGATTCAAATCCTTGTTGGTAGAACACCCAAGTCTAAGATCATCAGGCCAATTTTTCACCACGAAGATCATCTTGTCCAAATTATCCGTTTGTAAACGACAACGGCGGAGTGTTGTAAGAATTCCAACAATGGAAAAGATTCGTTCTGTCTCAATTTGAGACCCAACGATAACAAGAATCTGTCATGCCAAGTAAGCCAATGTCGGGAACTTCAATTCATTGGTCTTCCACCAAAGCAATGGAGCTTTGCATTGTTCCTCATCAAGTGCGCAACGCCTGAATAAAAAAACCTCACGATCTATTATCTCTCGGGTAGTTTCAGCACTAGTTTCTGCTGTAGCAAATAGGTCATGGCTGCTTCCCATCAACTGTGTTGAAACAACATCAATAGGTCCGGACGGGAACAAAACAACATAACACTTCAGCAACATGGGCCGTAAAAAATGCTCATCATACTGTCCCACTACACGCATGGCTACATCCCGACCCACCAAACTTGAGACTAGGCCAAGGCCTTTGAAACGTGGATCTAGCATCAAAGCTAACATATTGTGAGCTTTGTACTTATCAAACTTGTGCATGAAGGCCAAGAACGGTGCTAGGACTTCAACTATTTCTATGTGATTAATTTTCTGATTAATACATGGTCCTAAACATGTTATGAAAAAATGCAATCTGCAATTCTCATCTCCAGAAATTGCCTCGGTGAATAAGTATATAGAACCAATATTAATCAAGACACCTCCATAAGCCCATCCGAGCAAGGCTGGAGCAAGGGGAGGTAATTCAGATTAGAAAAAAACATCAAAACAGAATACATTGAAAACACATAAGGTCTAGAACATCTATAAGACCCAAAGCGAACCCTTACCTTGTCTTTACGGGTGTATTTAGTTTGTGAGGCCGCATGTTAGAATCCATACACGCCTTATGCCACTCTTGGCGGCCCTTGCCAGATTTTTTTGGCCACGTAATGCACTTCTGTATCTCAGCTTGAGCATGTTTAATCGATACATAAAACAACCCTTGACAAACTTTGTCGTCGTTTGTAGCATATTGACATGCTTTGGACATAGCATGTCCAAAACATGATCCTTGAAATGGTTCGGTCAAGGCTAGACTGTCACAAGTGACCACAGATCTCAAAGCTCGTGACATCTAGTGCGCATTGCAAGGATGGCTGGACTTACAGTATCATGGTGACATATCGTGCATCGCATGACCTGGGCCGTTTCATGATCCACCATTGAACCGTCGTTGACTTTGAAAAATGACCAACCTGGTGATGTCTGACAATGTGGTCTCCAAAAAGTGGCTTGCTCACACAACATGTGCCATATAGGTTCTGGTAGGCGTTCTCCTGCCGTTTCAATGGACAATCTGGTGTCCCCAATCGGCCTCTCCCTCTCTGGTGGCATTGCCAAATTGTCGATTCCTACACTTTCACATGGCAGGCCATGGCTGGGAGTGAAACTTCCTTGAGACTAATGCATAGGAGAGTTTTGATGTCATGCGGTCGATTTAATGCATCAATGCCCTCTCCTTCCATTCCACTTGAGGGTGGTAGTGCGGGTCCCATTTCCATCAATCCGTCTATGCTTGCGCCCCAAGATCCAAACTCATTAATGCCATCTCTTTCCATGACCCAAAGCTCAAAGTTCATTACTGTGGGCCCTCCATCACAAATCCAAAGCATTAATGTGGGTCCATTTCCATATTCAATCCATGTGGCCTTGCCAAAACTCCAAGCTCCTTAGGGCGGCCCATCCCATTTTCATCAATCCATCGCAGCTTCCTAATCCCAAGCTTTATATTAAGCTCACCACAGCGGGCCCCATGTTCCATCAATCATTCTTAATCCAAGCTTTACAAAGCTCACTAATGCGGACCCCTTTCTAGTTTCTACCAGTCGAGTAACGTGGCTCCAATCGTCTAGTATACTAGTGTATGAGTCCTCGATCGATCAAACAATCGGCCATATGCCACGCCCAAGCTCGATGCTTCCTTCTGCAGGACCCTTTCCATCAACTCTACACCCCAAGCTTCAAGCCGCCATGTGCCCGCCCAATCTCGACGCTTCCTTCTGCAGGGCCCTTTCATCAATTCTACACCCCAAGCTTCAAGCCGCCATGTGCCACGCCCAAGCTTGACGCTTCCTTTTGCGGGGGGCCTTTCCATCAACTCAGCTTCAAGCCGCCTCCCGACATTACATCTGCTCTTCACCCTGGCAAAACTCCCCGGATAACCCTAGCCAAGTACTCACACCTAAAAACCGCTCATAACCTTAGGTTATTAGACCCAATATATAGATTCATAACCGTCCACTTTAAAAAAACCCAGCAGGTTATCTATATCAATTTTCAAAATTTTGGCCTCCGCCGGTTATTATTGGGACTAGTTACTTGTATGCCTACACTCCGCCGGTTCCTAAGGGGACCGGTTATTTCAATTTTTCATCTCCTGCGGTTATATGTATATATAATCAGATAAATAACCAACTGTTATTAGAGTTAAAAACAAATAACCGCCCAACATTGGTATGTACCTGATACACGCTTTGTGCTTCATGATGTGGAGGAGGAGCAAAAAGAGTTTTCTCTTTGCCACCAAAGTGAGAGATTGGCCATTGCTTTTGGGCTCATCAGTACGTCTCCTGGGACACTTCTCCGTGTAATCAAGAACCTTCGGGTGTGTGGTGACTGCCACACCGCCACTAAATTCATCTCAAAGATTGTTGGGCGAGTAGTTGTTGTACGCGATGCCAACCGCTTTCACCACTTCCAGGATGGGGTTTGTGCTTGTGCTGATTACTGGTGAATGAGCAACAAAAACGGGGAGTCTCTTCCAAGTGAGGGTGTAAAGGTCATAAGTTGCCCCTGTAGTTGTAATGAAAACAGTAATTAGCTGGAAGAGTCGAATTATGTTCCCCGGACTGCACTTTCTCAGAGAAATCACAACATGTAGGATAGCAGCAGTGTAGTCACCAAAACATCATTGCAGAGGAGCTGTCGACATACGGAATTGTGGTTGAGGTTTTATACCAAATCATTGATGCCAATTGCTACATGGTACAAGAGCTGGAGATGTTTTCAACTTGAGCACTTGTCCTTCAAATCCTTCACAAAGCTCCACAGATATCGAAGTGTTGACTTAATCCTACAATTCAGCAGTCAAACTAAATCAACAACCACTCCAAGTACTTTCGATGAGCTTGGTGCAGATGAAGGAAGATAGCTTGTGATTTGTTTTATGGAACTGCTTTGGCACTCATCTAATTAGGAATCATACTGTGCAACAATGAGGACAGACAGAGAAGGAAAATAGCTTTGCATATGCCCACTCTGAACCAAAACATATCTGAGTGGTCACATTTCGAGCAGTAAAAGAAACAGATAACCTCTTCCGACATTTTTATTTTGGTGTGGAATCCTACAAATGGTGTGGCATTTTTGCAGTCGCCACTCTACCGTACAAGTCCCCCAATTTCAGAAGACGAGGCAGCCAAAATTGATGTATGAACCTGATTAGATAAATATCCTGGCATGTAAACTACTTGAGACATTACAAGCCCACAGCAAGAATGAATAACGCCACAAGACAGCTCCAAAAACAAGTACCCGTGCTGCAACCAGAACTACCTGCATGAACCACCTCTTTATAATCCGGACGGTACAGGGTATTATACGCAAATCAGCTTTGACAATGTCCCATGGACCTCTTCCCGCCTTCTCCAGGGCTGCCGGCTTGCATTTGGCATACACGTCTAGCAGGGCAGTGTACAAGATGACATCTGGTATATTTCGAGCTTTACAAGGTCACCACGGACCTCTTTTCCCTTCTCCAGGGCTGCCGACTCCCATTTGGCATACTTATCCAGCAGATTGGTGTTCAGAATGACATCTGCCACAATTCCAAGTTCTGCGATGTCACCATGGACCTCTTTCCCCTTCTCCAGGACTGCCGCCTCGCATTCAGCATACATGTCCATCAGGGCAGTGCTTATAATGACATCTTGCACAATTCCAGCTTTGATGATGTTCCCATGGACCTCTTTCCCCCTTCTCCAGGGGTGCCAACTCCCATTTCGCATACTTGTCCAGCAAGGTGGTGCTCAGAATGACATCTGGTACAATTTCAACTTCGGCGATGTCACCACGGACCTCTTTCCCCTTCTCCAGGGCTGCCGCCTCCCATTTGACATACTTGTCCATCAGGGCAGTGTTCAGAATGACATCTTCCACAATTCCAGCTTCAACGATGTCCCCATGAACCTCTTCCCCCCTTCTCCAGGGCTGTCGGCTTGCATTTGGCATACATGTCTGGTAGGGCATTGTTCAGAATGACATATGGTATAATTCCAGCTTTAGCCATCCATGGCCAACAAGAACAATTGGTTTTTGCCATCCAGAGCTGGAATATTGAAGTGAGCTGCACAGCATGATAAAGAGACAAAAGGATATGAGCTAGGATCCAAAATCCGGCAAGTGGCATTACAAAATCTGAGTGCTGAATCTGAGTACTTGAGTTCACTGAAAAGGGTGCAGCCCTCCAGATATTAAGGTAGTAATTTGATGTTTTAGTTGTTGAAACTCTTCTGAGAATTCCTGCCAATACCCGTCAGTCAGCGTTCTGGCAAACTATAAGCTAGGATAAAAATTCTGCCTAATGTCACATTCCGAATTTCGCACCCAAATCAAGTCAGAAAGGGGTGATTTTCAACAATCTGGAAAGCTGGAACCTTGTCAAAGTATAGATATGATTCATGGAAATACAAAGATTTACTTGACTAAGCCCTGCTGCAAATTCTTGCCGATGCCGTCCGGGTCTTGGTGTGAATCATTCGCAACATATGACACCAGCAGCACACGCACACTTCCTCGTAGGTCCTTCCACAACCACTCCTTTGGCCAACATAGTTTGTGATTATCACGCTCCACCCATGTTTTCCTTCTGAACATTACAAATTGGAGTCCATGGAAGAAGACCACATCCCCGGGTGGTTTCCGTTTGTCATTTAGGGGCGGCCACACCTGTTGAACGGGGTCCTGAGTAGAGAGGATGACATGAATCTGTAGTCAGTCACTGTGTACTTCCAGAACATTGATTTTGGGCTTACATCTTTTCTCTTTCAGTGCCACTGTCAAATTTCTACTGCAGCAACATAGCTTGCACACTGTATTGTGAACATTTTCTTTGCCTAACGCAGAGCCATTATTGATACATGTGCTACCGCTTCCATCACATTGTAGAACCAATTGGTATTATAAGCAAACTAGTTGCACACGTCATCAATTTCGGATTTCACCAAACTGCTGCTTTGATTCTCAGTCAGTACAAGGTGCTAATGTTGAAGAAACTCAATATGAACATACGTTGAAGAGCCCTGCGGCAACTTAACAAAAGAGGGGCCTGGAAACTGGGATCTGTTCCACTCACATACACGCTCACTTGCATCTACGACCTTGAGCTGACCCAACATACACTAATCGCAGAGCATACCATTGCGTAAACAAAGAGTGAAGTGGAGACCCCATACCGCGTGCTCTTGATTCCTGTTGCTGCTTTCGCCCTATTCTGCACGGAAGCCTTGCGAGCTCTCCCCTCCATCCATGACCCACTCGTCACTCTCCATTCAACCGGAGCAGTTGTTCCTGGAGTTCCAATCTTGCTCAAGTCTGCCCGACACCCATTTCCATCTCTGTGCAAAGATCGTCACAGACCGCATGACTCTACTTCAATCACCTACGGCCTGCAATGGCTATGTGTCACATCATGTGATGGAACCCTATTTTAACTAATTCTGGACTTTTGGCTTAAATCTGGACTCAACTTAATATGTATTTGAATTAAAATTAATTCAAATGTTAATAATATCTTGGATAGTAATGTGTGATTGAACTTTGTGAGATTACAGGTGATGTCATACTTGCTTCAAAATGTAACATATAAGATGTCCATTTGACATTGAAGTGCTTGTGAAGTTGCAATGTAATTGAACAATTCATTGAACGTTGACTAGGAAGTCGAATGATGTAATATTACATTATGTTACAATCACGATAAACAAATGTGTTGAATCGAACATGGGATAGACTCATAGTACTCTACCATACTTGATATAAGTTGATAGTAATTTTGATTCAATCTTCATGTTGACCTCTGTAGAATGTAAAAATGTAAGGGGAATTTGATATCCATGTAATCATTCTATCATACGTTATCCAACTTGAAAATTAAAGAAAACATTAAGAGAATGATACAAATTTTACAAGAGGTAACATGGTAGTACAATAAGGTTTGGAGTTTATTATAAGTAGGGTACTACACTAAGGTTTTTGGTATATGGTAAAAGTAATGGTTTAGGGTGCTAAGGGTCACGCTTAAGCTTGGGGTAAGGATTATTAAGGGAAGGATAAAGGGAAGGGTAAGGGTTTAGGGTTTGGATTTAGGGTAGAAAGGGACAAACAAATATGGAAGACTCACACATGGTAGTACAATAACTTGGTTTGGAGTGTAAGTAGGGTAGTACACTAACCTGGTTTTTGGTATATGGTAAGAGTACTAATGGTTTATGGTAGTAAGTGTCAGGCTTAAGCTTAGGGTAAGGATTAAGGTCAGGGTAAAGGAATGGGTAAGGATTTAGGGTTTGGATTTAGGGTAGTTCAAAGGGACAAACTAATATAGAAGACTCACACATGGTAGTACAATAACTTGGTTTGGAGTGTAAGTAGGGTAGTACACTAACCTGGTTTTTGGTATATGATAAGAGTAATGGTTTAAGGTAGTAAGTGTCAGGCTTAATCTTAGGGTAAGGATTAAGACCAGGGTAACGGTTTAGGGTTTGGATTTATGGGAGTACACAAAGGTTTTTGGTATATGGTAAGAGTAATGGTTTAGGGTACTAAGTGTCCGGCTTAAGCCTATGGAAGGGTTAAGGGAAGGATAAAACGAAGGATAAGGATTTAGAGGTGATGGTAAAGGTATAAATGGACAAAGAAATATGGAAGACTCGCACTCACTAGAACGAGACATTGCAAAAAAACATTTAGACCGGATTGGAAAAGAAAGAGTCCAGAAGTTGTGTCAGCATTTTTTTTTTTTTGGTGCATTGTCTGTTTTGTAAGCCAGAATGCCCCATGTCACGAATATATGTAGATGAACAGAATGTACAGCAGTGCAGAGTCCAACATGGCAGAAAGAAAATAGATGAACGTCCACTGTCCACTCGAGGTTCAGTGTGACAGAAAAAGAAGACAAGAAGGATCACCCAAGGCAAACACGAAGGGAAAGAAGCATAAAGAATTTTTTATATCTTAAAATGAAAGACCGGAAATAACCTCAACATTTAGTTCATGGATAGAAAGTGGTCCACAAGAAGGAAACCTTCAGGTATTTGGCTGAAGGTTAGCAACCTCCAAATTCGTGTGCGCCGTCACTGCTTCCACCGCTGTAATTCTCTTGGTGCTATTTCTTGTCGTATTTTTTCGTGGCAGCATTGTCCACACGACATTGTTCACGTGGATCCATTGAGCATGATCTGACGGGTTGTATTCCCAAACTTTTGACCAACAGTCCCTGTACCTCTAAAAGTCTGAGGGGTTACCTCCTTTCTTCGGTCTCCACCATTCTACCTTCACTTTCTTAAAATTAGGATCTTCCCTTTCTCGGATGACATCTGAAATTGCCATTCCCATCCAGACCGGGCACGTTGTTGGGTCATGAGGGCGAACGAGCACAAAAAACCCTTGTTCAATATCCTTGAACGGATTCAAGGGTATCCTTGGACGCTCACACCTAGGGCCACAGTAAGGTTCTGGAACTTCATCCTCATCTTCCATATCTTCCAGTATCTGTGGCTAGATGCCATCCCTCCGATGGTTTGAGGACCAATTTGTTTTAGGCCAAAATCCCTCAAGAAGCTGAATACGATCCGGAATGTCCTGCATTGGCTTATCAAGTTCGGCGAGAATATTTTCCCAGTATTGGTCATATTGTTCCATCACACCCCAGTAATGATCGTCAAACAACATTCATTTGGTCCAAAAATCTTTGTATTTCTTAATACCATTTTTTATGAATGACTATTTTTCTGAGGAATCGTCCCCGACTCCCCATATCGGTCTTCTTGGAATGGCATCTGGGTCTCCTTCAGGGAGATTTGGAGTCCCATCAGGATTGGACTTCCACATCTTAACACTGGAGTTTGTAGGAAGCCACTCCTAATAGAAGCTGACTTCTTGTACTTCATAACGGGTCAGCCATCCGCATCCTTAAAAAATCGAAAGACGTGCATCTCTGAGATCCCGACCAAAGCCTCCTTTCCATCATGAATACAACCCTTAACAAACTTCTTGAAGTCGGGAACCTCCTGTATGATTTGAGGAATGAATTGCATATCTTGGGAGATCATGAATGACCTCATCAAATCCGGAAGAATGTAGGTGTTGCGTTCCTTTAGTCTTCGAGAGATAGCTAAAGAATCCGTCAATATCCTTATGGGTGTGTCCGACCATGAGAAAACCAAGCTGGATCTCTTCAAAGACATCTTTGGCAGTGAGAAGGGATAAGAAAGCAAGCATCCATTTGTTCTTATTGTCCTTGGAGGAGTTGTCTATCTGCAAATAAAATCGTCTAGGAAGTGGTCGAGCACCACATTTATCGTGCGGCCTGCAGGGTTTCATAACCTCCAAACATCTCGATTTACCTCTCATGAGCGTTTCAAGAAAGTCATTTTGAACTTCAGTGTCGAAAATGTTCCTGGACTCCCGGCATGTCAGCTTTTCCAGTTGGCATAGGCACCGAGCCAGTGACCCAATTGTGAAGTTTGAATTGCCTTTCCAGAACTCAAGAGAAAATTGAGCGTAAGCTCCATCTCCGTGTCCGTGCGTAACCATTCATGTCAATGAGACAGGCAACTGACCCAATCCCAAGACCATCTTGTTTGTCGTCTGTAGCCTCGGAATAGCCGTTTTCCTATGATCCATCTTATCATGAATAATACATAGGAACTCCTCCGGAACCATAACGGACTCATTCTTCCAGCTATGGTACAGCCTTCTGCATGACTCTTGATGCCTCAAGTGCAAATCAAGCGCCCGCTTATGTGCGACCTGTTCGGAACTCATCTTAATCGACTTCTTGATCAAGTCCTTGAACATCTCACATTCTGTGCACTTAGCAAAGGTGCTTCCTGTTTTCCGAACCTCCACGTTAGGAAATATTCGATTCCGTATACGGCTTATAGCTGGCTGCGAGACTCCTTTCAAACCGAGCAGTCTGTTTGTCTGCACCCCAACTCCCCAACAATGTCAACGTCCACTAGGCAGTGGAGGTTCTACAAAGTGGAAGAACAAGAAAACATGATGGCATCAAAAAGAATAAAATCATCCACAGTATTTTGAAAAATGAAAAGGGACAACGAATAAAAGTCACCTCGTTGGACTCCTCTCGAATTCTCTTCCAGTTCATTTCGGGTGGCAAAATTCTCAAAGTATCCCGATGTCCCTCTCCAATGCAACGTGTTTTGTGAGGCATAAGGTCAGTATTGGCATTGATAATGGACATAATGTTCCCCTTTGCCTGGAGTATCCCTGGTCGCGGCCGCTTGAAGCCACGATTTTCGTGGAAAGATGACAAACAGCCCTCTTTACTGAGCTTTTTGCACTCCATGTACGTTGACCTTCCAATTCCGTGTATTATCCACCATGCTTTTTCACAAACATCAACACCTTCTATCGTAACATACCACCTGCGCGATGACCCATCCATAATGTGAAGTCGTTTTGAAACATTCAATCCAAGTTCTCTTCTCTCATCGAATGACGAACCTCACAATGCAGTACGAATTGGCAAGGTTTTTCTCCAATCAAAATACTGACAACACTGAAGCTTGCAGCAAAGTTTGCTGCTCACCGACCTCACTTCATCCAAGGTAAGATTTTTCTTGCACTTTTTTGAGTCCTCCATATTGGATGGATTCTTCTTCCTAGTAAAATGCATGTATGTTGCTTTCAATACGCCTGTACCATGGTCGTCATTCTCCATGTCACTGCATGATCGTAGGAAATTTTCGAGATCAACGGAGAGTATCCGGCCATTTTCAAGAAGTCTTGTTTTTGTTAACGGCCATTTCACAATCGACATCAGTGAACCGAACTCTCCAGAGATTGTTCTGGTGACCAGAACCCCAACATCATCCTCTCCGAGTTTGTCATTCAGAATGATCTCGTTAGGAATGCATGCCTGAATTCAGCCTTCAAACAGGGCGTTTCCGTCCTTCCCAAGAAGAAGACACTGCAAGTTTCTCCAACAATCTCTCCCCAGAACTGCAGGCAGATCCCCTTCAGTCTCACCGTTGGACGGAATATCATTGCTTTCAGTGCTTTGACATTGATAATCACTATCTTCTATGATGGAATGACATCTTGGGTTTCTCAGGGATGTTGAATCCACAGTTTCATGCGTGCGAACAAAAGACACGTCCCACACAACTGGAGTCCCAATTGCCTCCTTCAATGTGTCAGCATCCATGTGTCGATAAGGCAGAGGACATGAGCCGAATGCGTCATCACAAAAGATCAGGGTAACTGAAATGGTGGACGAACACAAGTGGTGTCCGTGGCAAGTTCCATCCCCAGAAACATTCAGGCAATCTCTTGAGGCAACAACTGAAGGAGATCCAGGAAGCGACAGAAACACCCTTTGGCCTACTTGGAACCCCATGAAGTTAGTAACCTCCACTGGGCAGTGGAGGTTCAGTAAAATCCTATTGCAGGACTGAAGATTAACTGAAAGAAAGAACGTCGTGTCACCGAAAGGAGAAACTTTAAGTATAACTTTTTCGACGGTTTAGAATGAGAAAAACAATATCGATTGAAAAAGTAAAGTCAATGTTTGGATCTACACTGGGACTGATGAAACACAAATATTGGAATTAAATTGGAGTATGAGGGCGGAGTATAGACTACATCTATCTGAACTGTCAGATGAAGTCACAAATGCCAACCTCCACTGGACAGTGGAGGTTGGATAATATCTGTTGATGAAATCAACCACATGGATGAACAATGGATAATGAAGAAGTCATCTGTAGATGAAAAATTGATTTTATGGATGGATGAATATTAATGTGGCGACTGCCCAGTGGAGGTTTGGGAGTAACTTTAGACAAACAAAAGGAAGTTTAGTTGGTGCACATGGAGAGTACACAAAAAAATGAGTATCATACTATCCTACGTGAGAAATGTGCAGTTGACACCTGAGACTAAGGAAGCAAGGAGAGACTCAGAGGCTGCTTCAGAAGTACCCTATGGGCAAAGTGGTGCACGACAGGCAAAGAGGTACACGTTGTCCAGAGAGGTGCAGGATGTCCAGAGAGGTGTGTGAGAGAAAAGAAGCAAGTGAGAGGTTCAAAGTGGGAAGTTGGTGTTGTGTGGAGTCGGACGTTATATAGAGGTGACATGTAACTTTCATCTTTGAATCGCTCCAATGGCAGTGTGGTATGCTTTCTCTCCCGGATCGATTGTGGCCACTGTGGATTAAGGCGGAATCGAACGGCTTATTTCATTCGCGAAATCACGGCTTCATTGAAAGTGTGCACAATTTTCCATTTATTGACAGCAGCCATTGTCAAATTAATTATGGAACAAACGATAACGGCCGCGATCAGACTGAATTCTATCGTACTTGTACGTTAGTAGGACTACAAGTCTGGCATCATAATCGTGCGGCTCTGACAGCAGACTATGGAATAAGCGTGAAGGATGTCGATTCTGACAAGTGGCCTGGAGAAATGAAGTCAGGCGGCTAATCGCCACCACTTATTCTGGACTGCACATTAACAATCGATCATTATAATTAGCTGGGAGGATTCTGGAGGTGAATCATAAAGCACTTTGAGATTGTTCTGTTTATATTTATCGTGTTGTTATAGTGAATAAAACACTTGGGCAGGGCGGGGCATTTCATGCCGGCGCATTGCATTGGACAGCAAGGGCAGTGCATTACAGGTGTGCGGAATGCTCTGCCGTGCATTGCTTGCTTGCACATGTTTAATGTAGGGATGGACCCCTCGTGTCGGGTATCCCTCGATAAATGGGCAGTCCCTATGGTGGCTCTGGACCTTAAATCGAGGAATGCCCGACACGAGGGGCCATCTACTATCCTTAAAGCCATATGTCACATGGCACTTGCGGGTGTTGTCAGGGAATATTGACGCCAGGTGGCTAACAGCCGAAAGTAATTGTGGACGGCTCATAATGAGACAATGATTATACAATGTGACGAATCCGTAGGTACAGCGTTGTGTCCTCTGACAGATTGAGTTCGAAACGACTGCCTAGGCGTGTCACGTGGGTGGTCACATGTGCGTTTGGGGTGTGGGTTAAGGTTTGTTGGCATCAAATCTATTTTAAGATTTTTGTAAGCGTGAGGGTTGCAGAGTCTGACCAATGGCGTCATTACAATCATTTCGTCCTTTTTTCATTCGTCTATCCAGTCGTCTGTCCAAACGTGTGTGCATTCGTGGAACAAAAGTTGAACTAATTTCATCTGTGTGGATGGATAGTATTAATGTTAGATTGCGTGGATGGGGCAGAACATCCATTTGGGCCGCGCGACCGTTCGATTTCGGAGGCGATGGTTCAGATCATCCTTGAAGGTCGCTTATAAGGGGTGCGCTCTTTGACCCCGGCCTTTGGGCTTCCCATTTTCTACGCGTAAGCGCTGCGCGAGTGAGAGCTTAACAGTTGAGAGAGGAGAGCGTGAAAGAGAAGAGTTTTGGAGCTCGTTTTGCAGCGACTGGACACTGGAGCATGGAGAGAAAGAGAGCAGACTTGGCTGAGTGCAGAGAGAGGAGAGGGTGAAAGGTGAGAGAGTGAAATAGGCGAAATTTGAAGAGCGGGGAGGAGAGACCGGACAGTGGCGAGTGGAGATTGACAAGTGTAGAGGCGAGAGCACAGTGCAATTACCGGCAGGTGGAGGTGCGTAAGAGAGTATCAAACAAAGGACTGTGGTTGCAGGGGCACCAAAATGGCCGGCACAAGCAGGTACAGCATTGAAAACTCCCTCTTTTCGTCTTCTGTTTCATGTTTTGTGTTGGCCCGCTCTCGATTCATGTGGCCTGTTCTAGATTCAATTCGTTTGGATCCTGCTTCATTCTATGCTGCACTGCACTGTCTTCAGTGCTTCAGTGCACATTAGGTTTCTGTTTCATTGTTTGCTTCGTTGTTTGCTTCAATCCTTTTTCATTCTCTGTCAATTCATTTCACTCCTGCTCCATTCTGTGCTTCAGTGCATTCATGCGTCATTGCTTCACTGTTGTTTTTCAATTCACCGATGGTTTGTAGGGTGGTTTTGTGTGGTGGTTTTGTGTGCAATTGGGTTTGTGTGTGCTTGTTCTGGTCAATTAGGGTAATGGTTTAGGGTGGCGGGAGATTACCGTGCTGGTTGTATTGCTTGTTTTGTTCATTGTGGTGGTTTTTTGAGGACAGTGGTTTCGGAAATGCCCGGATGTTTATTTCTTAACTGTTTTCTTGATCCCCAAATCCAGCGTTAGTTTGTTCTTGTCAATCAATAGTTGATGCATTTCTTCCCATTCAAATTCAATTCTGAATGGAAATTTTCATTTCTTATCCAATTTTGTTGAATTCGGCAATTCTGAAAAACCACGATAGCCTAGTGTACTTGTATTCTACAGTAGACATAGGCTAACAGTAGGCTTTGTGCAGGCCAGAGTAGACTATTCGTAGACCCATGTCATGCACATGAGGAACCAAAAACTGGAACCTCCATTGCCCAGTGGAGGTTCGCGTGAATTCTGTATGGGGAAGTTGAATGGCATTTTTTCAAAGTAAGGACAAAATCGGATAATTTCGGGAAAATTGAAAATCAGTTTGAGACGATGTGGGAACGAGTGATGGAATCATATGTGTAACATTGTAAGTGTGACACATACTTTCCAACGAGACTGGGATACGATAATTGGGAACCTCCACTACCCAGTGGAGGTTCGATATTTCTTTGGGTCAACCAGTTACACACTCTGATTAGTTTTTATGTCAGAATGAGAAAGAGGAACGAGGTTGGGGAACCGGTGTCTGACGATGAGTACAAGCCCGCCAGATTAAATTGGAGTAAGAGACGGTGTTCGGTAGACATGATGGAAGCGGACCGTCCAGATCAAAAACATGGTGTTTCGGCACCAGGTGAAAAATCCAGTAATACACCCCTTCAGACTATTCCCCGAACACATTGGCGGCGATACGAGTGACCGTTTTTGGATATCCAGCATCTCCGGGTTACTCGCTAGCATCTCCTGAATCCACAACAGGATCTGAAAGATATTACCCTCCAAAATTCCTCCTGGACACTGCAACGAGGGGGGGAGTCCTGGAACTATTGGACGTCTCCGGATCTCCAGGATACTCCCCTGCGTCTCCTGATAGTATCACCGGATCCCCAAAATATACACCTCCAGACTATTCGCCTGATACACTCAGAGAGATAAGAAGGAGCATTCTGTAGTTCTTGGGTATATAATCTAGAATCGTCTGAATATACTAGTTCCTTAATATATTTTGGACGAATGAGGTTCGAAGATTTCTATTGTAGATTTGTCTTGTTTCAGGATGATGTACTCAATGGTTCATGAGCCTCATTTTCATTACAGTTTTTTTCTACAACATCTGTAAAATATGGAGGATTTCCCATTTCATTTAGAAAGCCTCGTACATACGAACCTCCATTGTCCAGTGGAGGTTCTCATTTCTGGAATGATGGATACTATGAAGAGACATCCTGTTATTTGATTATCTAATGAATTTGTGTTTGGTTGTAACAGAAGACATCCTACACCACCAGATTGCGTCCCAGGATTGATTGGAGATATTTGTGGCGCATTCGTATGCTGGAAGTCCTCACATTTCAAAACTGAGCATACCGCAATTTTTGAGCTTAACCCAGAGGGGGGGGGTGCTATTCCGTGAGCCTGTGAGCCCAGGAAAGCGTGAGCCCAGCACAGGCTCACGCCACGTCAGCATGCAAACAGTGCCTATTTCCGCGGATGTCACCTATTTCCGAGTGGTGTCACCTATTTCCGCGGGTTGATGTGGGGAGAATTGAGAATTGAGAACAAAGTGGTTTGTTTGTTTTTGCAATGTACTCAAGTCTGTGAGGTCCACAAAACAACAAATATATTGAAGGAACAATCCGGGCAGTCCATGCAACCCCCATCTCCAACAATAGTTTGGAACCATGAATGTGAATTCCACGCACACATTGCAAAGAAGACAATAAGGACACACAACCATCCCATTTCAAATTTGTCCCAGAATTAAACCAAAAGAATACTTCATATCAAGTGTCGCAGTCATCACAATCAGTGTCCACCTCCTGTGCTATGTCATCTACAAAGATTCTGGCCCCAACACCACGTGTTCTACGAAGGCCATCGCAACGTGGACTCTGAGTGCCATGAACGGACATGCTTGTTGCGAGTGCCTCCGCATAGACAGGTAGCACACAAGACCGAGGAGGACTGAAAACAAGTCCAAATAGGTGTGATAGCCCAGGAGGGCAAGTGGAAGCACGCGGACTCCTACACATGTCCACAAATCCCATTTTTAACACAATGATGCAATGCACAAGTCCAACGAAGAGGATGTCTCCCATGTGCACTTTGCCTCAAGAACAGCGATTCTCGATATTGAAACAACAATGCAAGCATGCACAGGTTGAACTTACTCACAGGCAAAGTCGGAGTCCAGCTCCTTGTCAGAAGTCTCCTCTGTACCAGTATCAGCGGGACGGGGCTTCGGAAGGACCTGAGAAGTGTGTCCACCCAAACCCATCAGGAGGTTCTTGTAAATCTCAGCATCCCCTTCAATCCCAAAGACATGTTGCGCACTGGCCTTGCAAGCGTGGTACGAAGCACCTGCAGTGGAATAGAATGAAGTAAGCAGACATTGAAGACACATTCGGAACGGTGGAAAGTGCTGAAAGTGCAAGCTCAATCAAACCTCATGAAATGTGAATGTTGAAGAGACGAACCTGTGCCCATCGACAAATCCAGAACTCTGGCGTCTGTGTAGGTGCATCACTCCACAATCGTTTGAATGAAAGCCGGGCTCCTCTCCCTCGCCCCTCTCCAAGGAACCCCATTCCCCCTTCGCAAGCACAAGTTGCTGTCGACGTAGTTGTGATGCATGTCATCCGTGGGAGGATCTGTCCTGTCATCTATGAACTTGCCCCCGTGAGTGATGGCAACTCCGTAATGCCGGCCGGAGTCGTTGGTGGATGCACCCGGACGAGACAAACAGCTTCAAACAGACGAGTCTGCGAACATGACATCCACAAGGAACTAAGAACCAAAATAAAATCGGGCCCCTACATATGAGTTCGAGCGACCTATACAACACAATCCCAGAACAAAAAAGAAGAGGAAGAAGAAGGGAAACTCACCATCTCTCCCGGACGATCCCCCTTCGTAAGGTACATGCTGTTCACACAATTCCATGTCTTCACGACTCTCATGCCCGAGGCTTTCAAATAGCTGGCAAGGGCACGGCGACACCGAACATCGATGGACTGGATGAGAACCAAAACACCTGCATCGGAAAGGAAGAAGTTGCAAAAGGAAAAAACCCACCGCCGGTAGCGCTCATCAAATGCATTCCAACCCGGACAAGCACCCGATGGAGGGATATCCGGGACTGCCAACCCATCAGGGATGTCCAAGATGATGAGTTCCGCTGCATATGGCTTCTCCTTCCCGTTCACCCACGATTTGGTCATTTTAGCCTGCAAACAAAAATACAATGGAATTCTGACAAGTTTATAAACGATCCATGCCCACAGCAGACAAAGAGAGCAGAAGCCACAGAACCCAAAGAGAACACGCACCGTGCTGAGGAACTCGACAATCCTCTCCCACACTGGTGATGGCTCGCCCTTGTAATCAGATTTCTTCGACTCCATCATGGCAAGGAACCTAATCCTAATGTACCTGCAGGAACAGACACAGCCTCATTTTCCAGTGCACATATTGTGTCCCAGCTTTTTCAACACACCAGGAAGACCCCCTTAAACAGTATGCCACACAACACATTGCAACCACAACACAAGTAAAGAGTGCAAGGGTGTGCACCTGTAAAGGCATCGTTTCCAGGCTTCCTCTCCTTTTTCCTGCTGGTCAAGCTCATTTGTTCGACTGATGCCACCCTCCTTGCTGAACTCTCTAAAGAAACCAGAGTGCCACACTGTGGCTCTCCATTTCCTCATGTAAGCTTCGAAGGAGACCTTCGGAGCTGTCATAGTGATGCCATAGTCAGCCAGCTGAGTATGCAGAACCGATCGGGCCCTTTCTTCCAACTGCAAAACAATTGAAATGGAAGAATGAACCCAAAAACAGTCACAGCGAATGTAAGAGGCAATGGGAAGAGAAGGACAGGAAAAGAGAAAAGAAAGTGAGATACGAGAGGACATCACACCTGGCTCCAGTAAGTGGCCTTGTGAAGCCAGGTGTCCAGCACATTGTCACTGACAGGAACGACATGCTGGGTCTTCTTCTCTTTCTCTGGCCTTGGGAACATGTGGGTATCCCTAACTGTGGGATCGGAGTTCCATATCTGTAGCCACTTCACCTTCTGTTCAGAAGACACGACGGCGGTAGACAACCTGTGCAACTTCTCCTGGGCCATCTCCGGCTTGCCTGGCTTGTTATAATGGTTTTTTATCTCCGATATGACCATGTGTTGCACACATTCGTGCGAGGTATCTCTTGGAGTGTCAATGTTTGTTCTGTGCTATTCTGGCGCAACACAATCTCATTACAATCGGATCTTCCTGTTTACTGCTCTCCAGGGTTGTTGCCGTCATTTCATAATGGATGGTTTCATGTCATTTTCAGGGTTTGTTTTCCATCCAAAAACAGCACGGCTTCTTGTGGCTCTGGTCTTTCAAAACGGTTTTTCTGGTTGGTGGGAGGTGAAGATGCACGTCATCCCTACATCCTTGGCATGCATCGCCGGCAGCCTTTGGTTTGGTGCTACCCTTGTTGACCTCAGTTTGCTGGTGGTATTTCCACTTTCGATAATTACGGGCTCTCAGTTCGGGGATTCCGTTCTGAATCGCCAGTTTCGTTCAGTGATGGAAAACATGTCGAGGGAGCGAGATGCACTCGCTCGATTCCATTCCAATGCAGGTACTCTTCCACTGACTGTCACTGCAGACGACGATGGGTATGCAGTTGTTCATGAGGATGAGCTGGTTACAGTGTTCCCGCTGGAGTTGGGTTCTCTGCTTGTTCAGAAAGAGGTGTATGACGATGATGGGAATTTGGATTCTGGGCACTTGGAGAAACCCTTGGTTGGCGAGTGTGGAAGGAAGTGGAGAGTCCTTCCAGGAACATACCGTGTCCTTGGAAAAGAGAGAAGACAATCAGCAGGATCAGTCGTTACCCTTGGCACTACAGCATCGGTCGTGCAACAGAAGGGCACAGTTCCTGTGAAACAAGAGGTGAGCACATCCACTACCTTCGTGACTCTTTCGGACTCGTCCTCGGAGGATGTTTCTGAGATTCCTCCGCCAGTGCAAACTCCCTTATTGCATGATGACAAATTGCAAGAGATAACAAGTGTCATTCCAAAATTGAAAGCCCTCGCAGGTGTGCCTGGGTGCAAGAGCGAGCTACGTTTTGTTGATTGGGAGTCCCTTCCAGTGCAACGGGTTCAATACGTGCCAGCTCAGTTTGATGGGGACATCTTGTTTGAGCTCAACCCTCCCACGTCTTCCAGTGGACTGGCTGGGCTTCTGCAGGGCATGGACAAGAAACATGACGGACATCCTTGGTGCAGGACAAAAACGTCGAACATCCATAACGACATTGGCTTGAAATTTCGGAGGTCGGTTTGCGTTGGGCATTGCAAGTGCCTGAATATTTCTTGCCCTCGGCTGAGAAACAGCGCTCAGCCAAACGAAAGTGAGTGGGAAGGTGTGCCCCTGAATCCTTTCACCCCAGGGCTTGCACCTCCCAAGACCAATACTTTTGTGTGCAGGTTCTGCAAACTTTCCCCGTCCTGTGTTTCTGTTTGCCACGCTTGTATGTATCAGGTGGCACATCGATGCAAGACAATGACTCGTGCCTGCATTCATATGGGTGCACACGAGCATCCTGTGTCCAAAGGGAGTTGCAGGGATAGCGTGGACATCGCTAGAAATCTACTGAAGCAAGAGTTCCACAATGCCCCTTGTGCAACACCTTCTGCTATAACGCTTGCAGCTAGCAAGGCATTCCTGGAAAAACACATACTGGGTGAAGGGGATGCGACACAGCCAATGCTGGATGCAGATTCCCTTGAGGCAATCATGGACCATTTCTCCGTGTTGAGCTCTCCCAATATTCGAAACCAGGTGAATGCACTCAGAATGGGCACAGGCACTGCTGGATTCATGGACAACATTATGGACCTCAAACGGAGGAGTCGCTATGAATTCATTCAAAACAGTATGTTCCCTGGCCAGGGCTCGTCCAAAGTGTATTTGTTCAAGATGTCCGCTGTGGGCCAAGGCAGTGGTGTGAGCATTGTCCGCCGAATGCAACCTGGAGGAGATTTGGCTAAATGTTGGTTAATGTTTGATCACTGCAAACGGGTGAAGGGTTGGACAACCATGGCGTGCCATGTGTATGATCCAGCGTACCAGCGTGTGCTCTCCATAGCAATTTGTGATATGCAGTCGGAGGACACTGAATCCCAGATGCTCATGTGGAATTCCCTCCTGGCCGTCATGCAGCGCAATGGAATACAGAACACAAATTTTGCGGGCTTCATGGCTGATAGTGCACAGGCAAATTTCAATGTAGTGCGGCGCGTGTTTGGTTCGGGGGATCCTAGGGTCCCAATGGAAAATAGGGAGCGCACATGCCTCTTCCATTGGAGTCAATCTCTGGCACATCATACAAAGCGCTGCATTCGCCCTGACCTTCAGTTGGAGCATAGAAGGCTCTGTCTGAAGTACAAGAATGCCACCTCAATGGGAGAAGCTGAGAGCACTTACCAGGCAATCCGGGCTTGGTGGTTCTCCTCTGGTGCTGCTACAGGTATCCACCTGAAGGAGTTGGAGGACTGGTTGGTTTTCTGGCACTTCAGGTACAGACAGTGGGGAGCTTTCATGACGACGGTAAGCCTCACAAGTTTTCCTTAAACACAAATTGCACTTTGCATCGTGCCTGTTCATTTGGGGTTGTTCGATTGTCACTTGAAGAACCTCTACCATTTCTTTTCCTTCCTCACATTTCCATGCAATGCCTCCTGCAGGACATGTCCTTGGAGGACTTGGCCGACATGCCATCGTGTAATTTGGCAAAGACTGTTCACAACGCCTGGATGCAACAGTCTACCAAAGCAGGTCGTGACTTGTATGTGGCCATTGCTGATGACATGGTGCGGGCACTTACACAACAAACCAGGTACCGCAATTTTCTGATGGGACGGGGTGGAGGGAAGGGCCCCGATACGACTTTGTTGATGCTAAGGGCTGCGAGTAGGTCCGGAGACCCGTCAAAGATGGCCAGAGCTCTAAACAGGTGCACTGAAGGCTCCCCTCTGCAATCCAGGCTCCCCCATTTGGAAGGCGAGGAAAGATTTGGATCATGCAAAAGGAAATTAAACACTCTTCCAGGGTCAGATGGAGATTCCCATAGGCCAGACAGGGTCAATTTCTCTGTGCCAAAGGTGTCTCCAGTGCAGACTAAGTCCTGTGCCGGCCCCTTCCCAGGTGGGTCCTCCTCCTGTGGAGCAGGTGCAGAACATGCAAGCATAGCAGCGGAAATCCCATTGGAGGAGGTGGTGGCCATGGTGCAAGAATCTGATTGCATTGATAGTGACTGGCATATAGAACGCACCCCACCAGGATCTAGAGTGGCTTGCATGGCAATTCGGACCCCCTCATTCAAGAAATGCAAATCAAAAATATGCAAAGGCTCCAGGGGGACTCCAGCTCCAACATTCACAGGGTTGTTCCGACCTTACCATAGTGGGGAGTCAAAAGAGCACAAGTTTTGGTTCTGCCCAGACGATATGGCACGATGCGTGAAGGGAACAGTTCGTCCTTCCGTGATAATGAAGCCCCCTCCCCCCGCAATTTGGCCTGTGAAAATTGGGACATCGCTGTCCTCAACCGAGATAAGCATGCTGGAGGAGGGAGGGTTTTGTCTTGCACGGTCCCGGGTGGTGCCCTTATGCACTGTCGGCACAGATGTGCCACATGCTCCGACAATGCCTCCACCCGGTGCCGACTCCCACCCAACAAAAAGAGATGGAAAAACAGTGCGCCGTGTTGCTTCGGGTGCAGATCACGAATGCAAGATGGAATCGGCTAGAATTTTGCAGGCTAGGGTGACTCGTATCACCGAAGTCCCTTCCCCGGGGTATGGACGGATTTACACAGTGCTGTCAATTGGCTCAGTTCTTCATGCCAAAGAATATCAGGTTACCATCGGGAATTTCCCATCGTGCACTTGTCCGGATTTTGTAACAATGCGTGAGGGCGCTCTCGGCATGAGAGGGAAGTGGGTCCCCTGCAAGCATCAATATTACATATACCTTGTAATTATGTGTTGCGACGGTAAGAGAGACCAATTCATTCACCAAGCCACACTAGGCTACGGAGAAGTCATCACCCTTCTGCAGCGGGACACCTCGCGTAGAGCTCCGCCAACTTCTCTTTGAACACATACGAGCCATGCCCGCTTCCCATGCTGGTTTCCAGGTTGCCGTGTGAAGACTTTTCATTTTATGACAAACATATACATTTCGTTCACGGAACCAGGGCAAATGCACTTGCGATTCATTGTAAGCGTCTCTCTGTGAATTGAAATAAACTGTGTCAATCATTCTGAGCTCAAATCTGCCATATTTACATATTCCTCTTTTTTGGCACGCATTGCAGACATGGTGCATGGTGGCCTCCTTTGTTTTGTCCACGGTAATAGGCCCTCTTCCTGCAATCCTCGCCTATAGGACCTGCTTCTCCAGCAGATTCATGCCGCTCACGCTTCCCTGAAGCGTGAGCTCAGCTCACGCTTCAAAGCTTCAACGTGAGCTCAGCTCCCAGGCTCACGGGGCTGGGCTCACGCCGTAGCTACGCTGGGGTTCTCGTATCCTCATGCAGGAACAAAACCAACATCGGGTTTTCCTCTTCAGATTCAAGCTCTATATCGAGAGCTTCTGCGTATTTTAAGTTTGTTATTACTCCAAGACTTTTGTAATGAAAAGACAATTTGTGATCAGGAGGTGTACCGACAGGCACGATGCCCCAATCTGTCACCGAGAACCCCCAGGACGTTTGGTTTCAAAGTGGAGGTGGGTCGTCTGAACAAGTCGTTGATGAGTGAATGCGTTGCACTGGGTTTTAGATTTCCAGACGAGGGCTCAGTATTTACCGACGTAGGTTTGTCGAGGGCCTGGAGTATTTTTCTGGATCTTCTGCACGCAATGGGGAACGACATTCGCAAGAAGCGAACACTACAGGAAGCATCAAAGCCGAAGAAGGGAAAACGCAAGTCGTCAACAACCGGCAATGATGACAATGAGGCCGGGACTTCCGCAGGAAAGAAGAAACAGAAGGAGGATCAGGATCCAGCATTGATGTCAGATAACAAGAGACCTAAAGCTGGGGAGATTTTGACAAGGAAAAATGCGAGAAGATGGAGGAGAGGCTCACGACGGAATACAATGATGTATTTCCATTCGGATTCGAGAGTACCTTCCTTGTGAAGGTTTCCATGATGGAACTAATTCCAAGGAGCATGGTTTACAGGCCGTTAAATATCAAGCATAAGGACGAGTGAAAGCGCGACTCTTCCAACTTCATTTGTTCGACTCCAAACATCTGGTGTATCTTGCGCCAATCAACCCTTCCAATCCAGAGAAGATTGCTTCATCGCGACCGAAGCAATGGAAGGAGATGGACGTATCAAGGTTCTTCGTAATTGGTGGACAACACACCATTGTGGCAGCAAAGGTAATGGACTTCATTTCCTCCCAGACCTCTCTTTTAACGAACCTCCACTGGGCAGTGGAGGTTGGTGTTGAACTACAAAATTGGATATGTCCCCATACTTTCAACTCTCTTACCCATTTTATATTAACTGTAGCAGGAACTTCTCGAGGATCTTGCCGACAGCAAACTGAAGGAGTACTACCAGGAGTGGCCTGCGAAGATTGTATGGTCTACCGATGAACAAAGGCTCCTGAAGTTGTCAAAGCTCCTCAACGATCCCAATAAGCCGCAAAACTTTGATACAACAACGCCAGAGAAAGTTGAGCATGCCCGAATGTTATTCAACCTGAGGGGGAAGCCAAAAAAATACAACGATCACACCACCAAGTCCGAGACGAAACAATGGAAGGTATGCATTTATGGAATCAAAATCTACTACTCACATTTATTTATTGCTAAAGAATACTTCTGTTGTCGGAGTGACAACTAATTTATCCCTGGATAAATGTGCAGGAGTTCATGTTTGCCTGTCATTTGATACTTGAAATTAAGGAGGCAATGGTTCTGGTACTTTGCGATGACGACGTTTGGAAGATCTGGGAAGATGTTTTCAAAAACTGGGAGCAGGGAAAGCTACTCGACCCGCTTGGGATACAGTACAAGGGTGAACAACAAGAGCTCACGAAATCTGCTATCGCAAAGCTGCAAGGGTTGAATAGATGGCAGCTGATAAAAGTTGCGCAGAAAATCCTGGACCTGAAATTGACCATTCGAGATTTCAAAGGTCAAGACAAATCAATTCAAGGCACGAACAAGTACATAGACGACATGAAAATGCGCCGGTTTATTGTCGACGATGTGATGGAAGTGTTGGGGTGGCCTCGTAGGAGCAAACAGTGCACGGAACCGTACACTAAGGACGAGTGGCGTGAATTGAAGAGAAAGTACCACTTCAATAAGGCAGAGTTCTCAACATTTAAAGACAAACTGGGGACGGATTACATCCAAAGCAAGATCAAGATGAACATGGAGACAAAACCACTCAAGGCCGCTTTTGTTAAGTACGTCTCCTCCATCAAAAAAGCTTATGAGGATAGAGAGGATGCCATGGGGATTATTTCAACGAGTTTCAAGACTCATTACGCTATCATGGGTGGAGAAACAAAATTCGCCGATGCCAAGTCCCGTCTGCGACTCGCACCGAAGAAACGGTTTGACAATATAGCGATGGTGTTTGTCAATACAGTTTCTGAAGACGACTCTGTCGTATTTGAGTCCAAGGATTATGTGAACATACTGGAGGCCTTTGTGGCTCAGAAAATGAACACGAGTGCTTTTGTTTTCTTCTCGACGCAACCGTTCTCGGCCAATGTGGTCTCCTACATCCAAAATGGTCCCGGAAGAACATCGTATCTTGTCCGTCAGGGATTTTATGTTCCGGGAGAGTATGAAAATATTTACAAAAACAGCACGAAGACTTTCTCTCGGACTGTACTGTGCCTGGACTATGTTTTTCCAGCGACACCTGAGGAGATGCAGAATCCGGACGAGCACATCTCCACCGTACTCTTAATCGAGCCAGTACAGCCGATTCTGGAATGGCCTTCTGAGAAGCCATCAGCTTTTGAAGAAGAGTGCAGGACTTATAATCATGAGCTACGAGCTGACACATACGACTATTTGGCCTCTCTGTTTTGTCGAGACGGGATGTCCGCTGTCAACATCTTCGGAGGTGTGATGTTGACGTACGCCCTTCATGTAAGTGTAAAACTTTTTTGCATTTTATATACGAATTTTACATTTTTGATCCAACACGTCCTCTGTTTTACTAACCAGGCAAGAAACATTCGAGTGCTTTTGCAAAGGAAAAGTTGAAGCGAATTTTAACAAGCTTCAAATTGAGAATGACAATGTTGCTGAAGAGGTTGATGGCAGAGACGATGATGAGGATGAGGAGAAGGAAGATGAAGACTTGGAAGAAGGAGGCGGATATTCCGAACACGGAGAGGAGGACGAGGGCATCGATGGTAATGGGGACAACGAGGGCCACGATGGTGACAATGTAGACCGTTGGGAGGCTGGACACCTAGATATGATTCAGGACTTTAGAACTCAGTCACAGTTTGGCATTGAGAACATCACCCAAGACGTTGTGGTCCACAAGGTCATGATTCTGGATGAGGATTCATCGAGTTCAAGTGAGAGAACTAAGATTAATCCTGCTTCACCATCAAGGGGTGCGGAGGCGAGCTCAATCAAGGTGGGTCAATATTGTTGGGAGTGCAGAAGACTAGTTCAAACCTGTAGAAGGGGACGAGCCGGCGCCAATGTCCCCGTCTCCCGCCAAAGAGAGGGTAGAGAGAGCGAGGACAAAGAGCCCTTGTCCCACAAAAGACAGCGGACACAGAGGGAGGACTAAGAGCCCGTCCCCCGCAAAAATGGACAGTGGTGACAGAGGCAGGACTAAAAGCCCGTCTTCCCAGAAAAAACAGCGGAGGCAGAGGCCGAACTCAGAGCCCAACTCACTCTCAAAGTGTCTCCCAGCATGTCAATTTCGATGTAGGTAACGAATGACACCTGGAGATTTATGGTGTCTTTAAGCATTATAAAGGGAACAAATTGTGTGTATTGCATCTGGTTGTGTTTTTACCAATACCTGATCTGTATCTTGATATTTCTCACCTTCTTGAACTTTGCATGTGACTGACGGTAAGAAATCTCGTATAGATCCATGAACGGAAATTGGAGGAAATCACACAAACCCGGACAAAATCCATCGCAACTCAAACAGTGAGGAGGCAGTTGGACTTAACAATAAGGGCCAGCCCAACTGATCCGGTCATACAAACAACCTCCACTGCCAAGTCGACGTTGCGAGATGGAGGAGACGTGTCGGAGATGGTCGTTGCTCATCGCGAAGGAAAAGAGAGTGAGTAGCAACAGTAGCAAATTCGAAATCCCTCCTTGAAACGGGTATACACCTCATAACCATCTTAGCTATGTTCTTCTTTTTCCTTCTTCTAGTTTTCAAAATAAATTAATTATTCTGTTATTCCACAGGATGATATGATTCACCCTCCAATCGACTATCACAAATCTGTGAACCCACAGGATTGGTATCACCTCTCTGAGGGACCGAAAGGATGTCGATCAGGATACTACGTCCTGGTTCTTGACGTCGGTTACCTTGGTGAGGTTTACCTCCAAGATGGCCCGAGATCCCCTCCCGCAACCCATCCTTGTGACTGGGCGCTTGGACTCGAGGTCTCTTTTACCAACCTCTTCACTCGTCAAAACCGGACTTAACCTTATCTAGGGAATGTAGTCGATAGATGGGCCTGGCAGAGAAGACGGAATCTTACTAAGAGGATACCACAGACTCAGACCTCCAAAACACTTTAATCCAACCACTCAAGCACACCGTTACACCCAACGTACGCTCGCGTAAGACCTAAAAAGCCACCACCCTCACTGCCACGGCGGTGAGGTTTAAATAGTATTAGGTCATAACCTAATCCTAGTGCCGTGTGGCACTTACATATAGGTCCACCAGATGCCCTTCCAGCACAGCCATATAAAGAAGCCAAATCACCCAGTCCCATCCTAATCTGATCCTAAACTAGCTGTTAGAATAACACAGCCCCTAATAAAGCTATCAGCTAATGCCCTATAGGTTGACAAAAACCACCAAATCGCAAAAAGACCACGAAGTAAGAGAGGGCCACGAGTCGTACCAACAGAGCTGCGTCGATCAGCCAGACTGCGTGCACTACAACTTCAACGTTGAAATTTTCCTAACTTATATAGTGTGGATTGGATTTGCCAATAGGCCAACCTGTATTTTCTTTATATCTTGGTATAATTGATTGCATTTGGATTGGATTTTAAATTTTCCAAAACATTGGATGTAATTCAACAGTATTCAGGTTGTGCTGCATGAAAAAAACACTAGCTAAAATCGTGACCAGTGATAGGGTATTACGATCGCTAGCACATAGAAAAAAAACATTGATAACGTAGAAACATTGGTTGAACAGTCAGTTAACCCGAAAGAACTAAAGAACAAGATGTCTGCAGCAACAGGAACAGGAGGCCAGCCTCCAGGGCAAAATATCGCTACTAACATACCCCCAGGTGGAGGAGGAGCGCATATCGGCACCTCTACTGATGGGGCCACCAGTAGCAACGCGCTAAAAAATCCACCGGCGGTGCCAGCCCCTAATCCTGGAGGAGCACCCATACCCCCTCAAGATCCGAAATGGCTACTGCGTTCTGGCAGGAATGTGGACACCTTTGCGACACCAAATGGTGGTTTGAACCCACAACCACTTCTGAGGTGGTATGTGCCCATTACCTGCAAGTTGCAACTTTGTAGTCGAAACCAATTACATTTTATCCCCCTCTCAAGTTCTTCCCATATCAATGGCATAATTGTTCACAATTGCCTTGTGTCAAGAATCACATGTCAAGAATCATCCAATTGACATGCAATGGAACAAGTCGTCTCTGTCTTCCCTGTTCCCTTTGTCCCCTCATTGTTCCCAGTCCCGATCAAGTGCACAGTGTCTCGCCCTAGTGGTTCGGGGTTCAAACCCGCTGCCCTACCTGGTGTGTGGATTGTTCGTGACCAGTTGGTCTGGTTCCCACTTGTGTGCCTAATGGCCCATAAATGAAAGGGGGTTAATTTTTACCCCTCCTCAAGGACCTCAATTGTGAGCAGTCGCTCCCAGGTTTCCTTTTTGATTTTTTTTTTTTTTTTTTTGATCCTCAATTTCCCAGAACTAGCAACTGATCCAGAATGAACATAGCATGACGTCAACATATCATTGGTATGCCGATAACCAGACACCTCTAATAACCGGGCAGCTCACCGGACACCAACCGAGCAGGTCCGCTTCGCAGTCCTCTCTTCATGCACTTCTTGAAAATTTTGTACTCTGGAACCGTCCGGGCACTGGCGTTTCCGGTCAGTAAGGAATCGAGCTGAACGATCTAACTCTATAATATGTTGTCATACACTAGTTTTTCATTGTTGTTTACTATAGGGTTGTAAGTTGAGTGAGTTAATGAATGTTATGCAGGTACACTGAAAGACTGTCCAAGAATTGGAAGATGAGTGTTCGAAGGTGCCAGCCTGAAAAAATGAGACGTCCAGTTACGGTATACATCAAAGATGTGGTTCATGCGTTCAGAGTATTCTTTGAGCACAGACCGAAATGGAAGGAAGACGAACCCCACCCTCATCCTCTCTTTCTAAGGACGATTGAAGGAAATCCACGTGAACCGGGTGTGGTGAGTCAATTTCATTTGATTTATCACATTCAAGTCGTTGAATAAAAAGATAAGTTTATGTTTCAAATCTTAAATATAATCTCCTCATAGGTGTTCCATTCATTTTCCAGGGAACGAAGACACTGGCTGCTACAAAAGATAAGGAGAACCAGGCACCTCTTCACTTGCCAGTGATTACTATGTCCGATCGAGCTTGTAACGAAGTCTCAAATGCAGCAGCTTTTGTGCCCTCTGCAAGTGATGGGTCCTCAATCTCATGTCAGTTGGTACCACCTACTCCTATGCCCCAAAATTCTAATACGAAAGCGTGCCAACCATTATTGAGCTCGAGCATTTCTAATGTGAACACACGCGAGGAGGAAGTCTTCATGAAACAACCGGAGGGATTTCAAGAGCTTGGGAATGAAACTAAGGTGCGATGCCTCAGACACAATTACCCCATTACCCTCGTGTATTCCAACGGCAAGACCAGAGATTGATGTGTATCCCGATAGCTTTTGGAATATAGTTCAGAGTTACATAATCTGGTAGACGAAGTTTCTATGAGGCATCAGTCATCTGTTGGATCGATCAACAATTTGACCACAACGTTTGGCAATTTCGCGAATTGTATCATACATCTGAACTTGGGGTGGGGATCCAGCCGTGGCAGCAGAGCTTGCTAAACATCTAGCAAAGTAAGGACTATCTGCATATGTAGCATCAATTTTCCAATATGAGATTGTTTTAATAATCAATTTCTCATCATGTTGAAAATAAAAAACGTTTGTCAAGAACGTGTTGGCTCTAAGTCTGCCACGTTCCGAGCCCTCATTGGTTTAAGAAATGTAGGTGCGTATTCCATATACAGAATATGCATGTGCGAATTCCACCAGTGAGACAGCTGGCTCCAATATTCTGCTTTTTAATCAATGAAGCACTAGGTAATCTTAACGGCGTCGTTGCGTCGGTGGAGCGAAGGAGTGAGGGAGTGGTATTTTGTTACGGGGATGGAATTCGAGGTCGAGAAGCTTGAAGATGCTAGCGCGCTTTTTGGTAGCAGCTTGGAGGTGGTAGAGCGGGTTTACGTAGCTTGCTTTCTGGTAGCGACTTGTGAGGCGTTTTTGTTGGAGACGAAGACTAGAGGCGACTGTACGGTGTCTGTTTTACGATCGGAGGGAACCTCAAGGCCTCTGTTGTTGTTCCGGACTCAGACAACAAAGAGGAACAAAAGCTAAGTATCGAGGAAGAATGACCTCATTGTCTGGCTGCCCCTTTCTGAACGGGCCAGGTGAACTGCCTTGTAATCGTTAGGTGTTTTAAGATGAAACAACTTACCAGAGTTTAAAACTTTGAAGTAATTGAAGAACTGGCCTATGCATTCTCTTGGCGGCCCTTATTCTGCTCTCTTCATTATCTTTCGAACGTGAATTTGTTCTGCAACTCATTCTATGTGCAGGTTGCTATGCTCATGCAGGAGAAATTGTACCGGGCTTTTTGAACAGTACTACAGCTGAGGAAACATCGATTACTGGGACGAGAGTCCTCCGCCCTGACAGTGAGTGACATCAGTATTTTATCAGTTGGTGTTCTGTCGATGGTTGCTTAATGCTTGAATGCTAAGTGCTATCAGCATTTATTGCATGAATGATGCTAGTGTTATCAGCATTTATTAGCATTTATTGCATGAAGAAGCTGAAGACAAGCTCAAAGCAAAGGAAGAGCTCAAGAGAGTGAAAAACGAAAAAAAAGATGAAAAATTGCAAATGCAACCTCACAGGAGAAAAGAAAAAGAACTGAGAAAGAAAAAAAATACAACAGTAGCTCTACAACCAAAAAAGAGGCTACATTTGTTGCACCCTTGGTCCAACAACCTTAGATGTTGCTTTTAGCCTTTAGCCTTCCGTTCTTTGCATACTTGAACATGAGTGATGAACCTAATTCAGTGTTTCAGTGAATCTACTTAAATCAGTGGATTTGATATTAGGATATTTGTTTCATTTGGTGTTTTCCATGTTTCAGAAGAAAATATTAGTGACTAGTTGGGTCTGATGAGCCTGTCCGGTGTCTGGTGAAGGGAAATAACTTTTTTAGGAATAGTTGCAAACCCATGTGAACTAAAATTAAGAAAGGATGCAACTTTTTGCATAAAACTTGAATTTTCTTTTTGAACTACTGAGCTAACTTCATTAGTGATTTGAATGTCCAAAAATAATACAAAAAAGCAAATACCCACATATTAATTATGTCTTGCAAAGTCTTAAATGTCTGGTCATTGGAGTAGCTACGATAACAACCACCACAAACCTCATGCTCCACTATGCCCAAGCGATGGATAGGATTGACAAGTTCCCCTTGCCCATACGGTACCACAGCCTCCACACGCACCATCAAATCCTGTAAAAAAACACATAAATGAGGCTGACAAACTTGAAACATAGAAAGACAATCTTCAGACAAGCCAAACATGGCAAACCACCTTTTAGCACCCTCATCGCCTCCATGAATCATGAAAAAAGGAAAATACCTAATTGACATGATTTTGAAATTTTTCATGATTTTGTATTGGAAATTAGGGTTAAATTTTTTAAAAAGCGAAAATTTGGGGTCAAATTTCAAGCAGTAAGATCTTACTCAATAAAACTCCAAAATTCATGGGATTTTTAGCATATGATTCTAGTGAAGATTTGCATTCGCCTTACAGAAGATTTTTTTAAATCATGTACACGTATAAAAAGTTGATTTTTATGTAGAAATTATTACCAGTAAAATAATAGGACTTAATATATTTTGAAAATTTTGAAACTGAAACTGTGTACTCCAAATTTTAATCATAAATTCAAATTTATCAATTAGTTATGGTGATTTTTGAGATGTGCAGAAACTTATGCTGACCACTGTATCGAGCTTCTTGATGCCTTACTACTTTGAATATTGATGTCTAACAATTTAGAGCAGCCCAGGGCGTGTGCAGTTCAAGCAGGCTGAATCAAAATACACTGTGATTTATGCTTTAATTCTTGGACAACACTTGGAACACTTTCTAATGCATCAATGACATACTATTCTACTGCCCTCTTAATAGGGGACACCTAAGTTCACCCAAGCTGTTGATCTCCACACTAGTTTTGATATTTAGTTTAGTCTTCTTCTTTGTACGGTTGTTGTAGTTTACGCCACACAGATTTTGACATGGGGTGCATTAATGCATTAAACGGGTTTTAAGTATGAAGTATGTTACTGCAAATTATATGTTGTAATATATGTCTGTCTGTTTTTGTAAAGCAAGAACCACCTCAGACTCAGCCTTCAAGATCATGGTGGAAATGGGGATCAGAGCATTCAGCTTCTGTACCCAAGGCAGACGTGGTCAGCAGCTGATCATGACTTATGGTCCTTGTGGGGATTTGGGGCAAACTTTCCTCAATAGTCTTATGGACTTGGTCGTACTGATGAGGAAGCCAAAATCGGTCTGGCCTCCTGGATGTAGAGCTGGTGCAACCACGACAAAACTGGAAACGTTAAACATGACTCATATTCTTCATAGCATAGGTAATCGATAGGCACCTTCATATACAAAAGCCGCACACAAAGTCGTCTTCCTTAGTCTTCAATGTGCAGGTTCAAAGGAATCATTCATTGCCTCTCTGGTACATCAAACTAGGTCCAATGGAGCCTGCCCACAGCTCTCAAATCTACAGGAGGGTGGATTGCAAAGGTTTCATGGCGGATAGTGCTCAGGCGAATTTCAATGCTGTTCGAATTGTCTTCGGATCGCCAATGCACCTGTTAGGTGCCTTGAACAAAGATCGAGACCTGTCGACCAGTTTGGCGAAGCAAGTGACTGCTAGAAGACCGCCGAACTGACAGTTGCAGGTCGAATGGAGCAGGCTCGCGTTCACGAACAGATCCACGATTAGGGATTTAAAAAAGTGGACTTGGAGATGGCAAGAGTGGAGAAGATGAGGATGATGTTGTACTGGCGGCTAGAGCAGATCTGCTCTCGACAGGAAATCAGACTGAGCATGGCATGGCGTGGTGGTTGGGTGGACCGGATGCTCTAACCGGTGCTGTGCTTACAGAGTTGTAAGTCGATGTTAGAGTAGACATCACAGGCCTTTGTTCGTCTGCAGCAGCAGGGGCTATGATCTCTCTTTTGTACAGAGCGATGGTGTAAATACTATGACTAAGGTCTCACAAGTGCTGATTTGAAAAGGGGCAGTTTAGAGTTGATTCTAGTCACTGTTTGTGAATACACTTATGTGAAGAACAAGGCTGAACTATCTTTGGACTGGAGTGATCTCTGTTACGATCTGAACCAAAGAATTGTGACTGGAATAAGAGAGGATGGTTACCAGGGATCCATACTGGGTTTGGATTGAATTGAGGCCCTATGATTATGAAGAGACAAGTGCCTTGGAAATGTTGTTGATTTTCCTGTTGGATGAAATCAAGCAAGCAATTTTCTTTGGAGTTTTGGTAAATACCCTGTGAACAGAAAAACAAGTAGAGTGCCTGAAATTGGTCATAGTTGGACAGAGGAAAGAGTGTCAGACCCCTTTCAGCACCCTCCTGTAGATGAGCGTCAATGCAAAACTTTAGGATTGCCGTGTTTTAATATCTTTCTATGATTGGAGCCTCTAATGTAGATTGTGATTGCCAGGCAACTCTTGTGCCAACACAGTATACCGGTATACTTGAATCAGTACGACACAAAGCCTTTATAATTACAGGTATTAAAATTGTCATCTGACGGTTCCCAGGTCGGAAACCTTGAAACTTACTGCTGTGATGATTTCCAGGACGATATAACTGAAGGGAACATCAGCTGCTTACTATCCAATCCCTTACGACCACCAACCAGGAACTTACGAGAAGCCTCCATCAGGAATACAACCTAGTAGCTGAGCTAAAAGTGTTCACCCTCCACATTAAATGGAGGAATGAGGAACTTCATTCCCATCTTACACGAGAATTGGTTGTCACCAATGAAGTAATAAGTCGAACTGTAGTGATCGAGTTTGTAACTGATTGGAAAAGTGTTGCCAGGCGCTGACCAGTAGGCACTTGCAACAGCGCAATCGTCGTATGCTTCTTGACTTGAAACCAAACTGACACCAGTGAAGACAGGGATCGCTGGGACCGCATGGAAAACTGGCAAGATGAAAGAATTGATGTGAGGTAGGAAAATGAGAGTGTAAAGACAGGTACGTGCTTGTACGTTTCCTCTATGAGTCCATACAATGGGACTTACAGCTGGACTAACCCTCTACTAACCTAGACAATGAGTCAAGCAATTACAAGCCAAAACATACGAGTGCAACTGCTATAACCACTACATAGAGACAATTTTACAGTATTAGTGTGAAAACCATTGTAAGCAGATAGACATCAACCACCCTATCTTCTACATCCTACTAGCGCTCAATTACTTTGAGTACTTTTAAGGATACCTTCCAAAATATAAGATCATGAACACTCGATGATTAATTACATTGCTTTACTCAAAGTCAGATGCCATACATACAGAGATTGTCAAATCGCACTATATTTGCAGCCGCAACCCATTGTTGATAGAAATGCATTGATGGCGGCGGAGGCTCGCTCCAACCGATAGCGCCGCCCACCGTCAGGGTTCTCCCCCGGGGATCAGGAATAGGAATGGGGACAGCTGAGACAAATGGAGGAACAAAGAACTTCATTCCGATCTGACACATTAACTTATCATCAGCAATGAAGTAATAGGTCGAACTATACTCAAAGAGTACGTAATTGGTTGGGAGCGCTTTGGCAGGCGCTGTCCAAATGACATCCGTAATATCACATGTGTCGTAGGCCTGTTGATTACTGGCCAGACTGACACCAGTATAGACCGGGGTCCTTGGTTCACCCATGAAAACTGCATGCATAGACCAGAGTGAGATTGTATTCCTAAGAGAGTCCAGAGATCACAGAGATGTGAGTTCAGTTTTCTCCATGAGTCTATATTATCTGCGATAACCACTGTATGGATTGACATTTTCCCTGGATAATATTCCTGCGGAAGCCTGCAGTGTACAACATCAGCCCCTCGATCTTATCCTATATATATTCATAATGATCCACATATATTAAGCACACCTTCCAAGCCATATCATGAGTGTGCTTCAGAGATTGTATCTAGAAAGAAATATAGATTTATGCCATACATAGATTGTTAAATCGCCTGATCTTAGAGGCGGTAGCCCATTGTTGAAAGGAAATCTGGGATGAAGGCATGCTCCAACCATACTCGCCTCCCACTGTAAGGTTTCTGTAGCCAGGAACAGGAACCGCAAGCATGTTTCTAGTTGCTGCTGCAGGGCACAGCAGCATCAAGCAGGCCACCAACTGCACCACTGCAGCCACAACTGTGACCTTGACCACTGTCACGGCCATCTCTTCTTGGTACCGTAACGCCTGCACCGGCAGAGAAATTCTGAGTCACTAGAGAAAGTACCTTGAGAGCAGTTACGCAGCGGCTGGATCTATATCCGAGTCGTTCAAACTTGTGAAGAAGGGATCGGGGAGTTTCAGGCCGAGCGCTGGCCTACCATTTCCTCCCCATGATCTTGACATGTTGAGACTGGCATGCGACGACCCGACCGTCGGTGCTGGCCCCATGCGACGTCGACGTCCAATCGGCATCTGCACCGATCTAAATAGGGAAATGGTCGGACGGAATAGAATCGGTTGATAGCACTATGCTTTGCAGAGGAATATACCATTCGGGGCTTTGTTATCGAAGTATATTGGAAGGCCCTAGAGGGTTGTCAGTGATGCTTTGCTTTTGGTTTTATGATCAGACAAGGTTCAAAGGCTTGCTAACTTAGGAGGTTGTCTAGTTTAGGCTTCCTGTGATGATCACGGATATGGTACCAGCTCTTTGCTCTTCACAAGGTTATTTGGTTTAATTATGACTTCACAAAAAGGCTTCCTAGAGCTTTTTCTTTTTAAATAAAAGAGTATTCAATGGACCCAAGAGACAGGTGAATAGTTACAGGTACGTGCCAAATGTTCGTATCGTAGAGCAGCTGTCAAGGCAAAATCTTTAAGTTTGAGATAATTGAATTTGAGTAGCAAGTATCAAAGCTCCATCAGCAATCACTCATATTCTGATCTTGGATTCATGAGCACTAGTACTTAAAGATTTTCTTCCTTGGTGATCCAGGTTGGTGATCAACCATATCATATTAAAACATGAAAGCCAGTCATATAGCCACTGTACCATTATTTAGAAAACCTGAGAGGAGAAGAGTTTTTATTTACGCTAACTTCGGTAGGCCTCTCTTATTTACAGGTGATCGGATAGAACAAGAGTAAACGAAAATCCAAGTCTCCAAACCGTCACACGTGAGCTGGAAGTCCACTGATCTATATGCGCCATATAAAGTATATAACGAGTGTCTGGCCTCTAGAAATGCTCAGAATTTTCAAATGGGGAAAATGGAGGGATATGGAACTTCATTCCTGATTTGCAATCGAACTCATTGTCAGCCACAAAGTAATAGTCAACACCGAAGTCTCTGACTCCATAATTGGTTGGGAACTTGCTTGCAGGTGTGGTCCAGTTGGGCCTATCGACTCTGCAATCCTTGTAGTCGGCCTCCGAGACTAGACTGATACCACTAGAATGGAATACAGGCCATCTGTATTCTTGGCTATGGATGAAAACTGCAATCAGCATGCACCATGATATTTAAGCGAAGGAGAGAAAATTACATACACATTGAAGAGTCTTTCCTCCATGAGCTTATAAGGATTGGAATTGCTAAACTTACACGATTCATCAACTAGTCTGGTCCTTACAGGCCCACAATCATTTATAAACAGCTGGTAGTTGCAGATATAACTATATATGAAATGAACCTCATCTGGCTTTTAATCCTGTACAAGCATTATTGTCCTTATATTATACTAACTACGTTAAGCAAATGTCTTGAGAATTGCACCTATTACAGAGACCAGTCCTGAACAGTACTGCTTCAGAGATTGCAGAATGGAAAGAGCCAAAGAGGAGCAATTAGGTGCTTACAAAGATTGTCAAATCGCCTGATGTGATTAGCCCAAGCCCAATATTGATACCAATCCTCTGTTGGAGGGAGGTTCCAACCTCTCCCGCAACCGGCCCCTGGACCCCCCCAACTGTGAGATTTCGCAACCCAGCAACGTCTAGATGTCCTCCTGTCCCAGCAGCATCTGCGACCTGCAGAAGCAGCATGACCACCACAGAGGCCATCAATGTCACCCCCCTCACCCCTGTCACCTCCATGCTAGCGCTTTTCCGAACTACACCTCACACCTACAGAAGAACCACAAACTAGATTTCAACCGGTCCCGTGTGTAAGCAAAGATAGAACGACCCAGAGCATGAAGATGGGATGCAGTAATCCTGAATATATATATGCACTTCATTAGCCCAAGGAAGTCTAGATCTATCCATAAACAAACCTGCCGAAGATATCAAGTAAGAATATCCAAGGAATATTATCTGGCCGTCGGTGTCTCCATGATGTAAGATCATGTGAAGATTCTCTTTTGGGCCACTGGCAGTGCACTCTAGAGAAAGCATCCTATTGGGGCCCGCTTTGCTATCACAATGACAGGCCTCCAAGTATTTGTTTTCTCACAAAGAGAGAGAGAAGACAGAGACCTGAGCCCCTTGGGCCCCTTATACTGGTGACGCCCCCGGCCAAGGCCCTTACCAAGCGTAAGGAAATGCCAATTATTTTTTTGTCTAGAGCAACAGCCACGATCTATTCAGATCGACGTTTCCTGTTGGCCACGGCTTATCTGAGGGCTGCCATCAAATTAAACTAGGCGCTAATTTCTTTATTTCTAGATCTTTCCAGACCCTAGGTATATCGACGGTCCGCTATTATTTGATCCCACCACCAGGATTGCTCTTAGTTCTAACGGTTGAGATCAATCACGATCAACGGCTCGAAAGCTTTAGTTCGCCCCTTATGAACTGCA
Organism: Takakia lepidozioides; assembly: GCA_030704615.1. NCBI lineage: Eukaryota > Viridiplantae > Streptophyta > Takakiopsida > Takakiales > Takakiaceae > Takakia > Takakia lepidozioides. Next base: position 43,800,500 of record CM060731.1, read on the forward strand.
CCAGATCCTAACTACGCTCATTAGTTGCGTAGTTGCGTAGTTGTCTTTTCCTACTAGCTTATCGGTTGCTTCTTCGTTTTGTCGCTAGTTTCTGCGTGTTTTAGCGCTTGTTTTCTGGTAGTATCTGCTTCTCCCCTCCGGATTTTGTTGTTGTAGATACCTGCGCTTCCATAGGAGCATAGGAGCATGGCATTTGTGGCCACACCATGGGTGCACAGCTGAGTGAGATCTGACTTCCATACACCTGTGGATGTCTTGTGCGAGTCTTGTGTTGGACCACTCAGCTGGTCATGCTCCAATATGGGTTCCTAATTCACAGTGTCATACATCATTGAAAGCGATGTTTTTGAACCCTTCAGGCTTTGGGGTTTAAGGTTCAGTACTCAACCAAGTTCATGTCCTGTTATTTGGGGGAAGATAGGTATGGTGGTGCATACACTTACGCCCGCTGAGAAGTGAAACTGCGTGCTTTTTGTTCGCACTGTTGCTATCAGTTTTGGCTTGACTGGAGCATGTTGAATTATTGAGCTAAGGTTCTGCCGAAAATTTGTTGTTCGACGTATGGTATACATGATCAAGAAATCTGCATCTGTTGTTTTTCATGGAAATTTGTATACCTAAGCGAGTATACAGGTTGTGGGGATGGCTTGGGGGGTGATTTGAGTCCGGTTGTTCTTGAGGGTGAGCGACGAAGTTCCTTGGGTATGTTGATCTGGCCAACAATCCCAAATTGTTAGTGTGATGTCATGGAAACTCTTCAAATGCGGGTTTCTTTTCATCTCTAAGATAAATGACTTGCAGAACAGTTGGCAGACGCTTGGGGAGAGTTTGGTCCTTTCAAACAGGTCAATGGTACTTATGACTTTTCGTATTCCAGCATTGTGTGCCCGTATAAATCAAGATTGCCAAAAGATTTAGGACCATGATATTGAAGCAAAATGGTTTAGTTATTGCATGGGTTTTGCAGGAAAGGCTTTTATAAAGGAAGTCACTTCATTGGGTTGTACTATTGGAAAAGAAACAAGAGAAACTGCTGTCAGGAAGGAGCTGGTACTCTACTTCACCAAATTGAGATGTATTAAGTACTAATAGGAACGACACAGCCCACATTTTTCCAATTCTTCTGAGCAGTCATGGCAGCGACGTCCACCTATGTTCCTCCCAAGGTTAGGTGTCCTTTGGACAGGCCTATGGCAACGATGAGTACGGAGGAAGAGGCTCCTGGTTATGCTTACAGACTTGGAGAATCTAGAAGATTTCCCGGTGTACTTAATGCTCTCAAACATGTTTTACAGAAGAGTTCTGAAGAGGACCAAGAGATGGCTCGGAAAAGACCACTGCATCTTCCACCTGCAAGCTCTTGATTTAGAAATTTAAGATGGGTTTACAAATTTGAGCTCGAATCTGCCTATTTTCATGTATATTTTAATCTGTATTTTGAATGTTAAATTTTTATACTAGTAGATGATTGAAAGAAAATAGGAATAATGTAAGAACTTAATGGATAGTGCGATCTGATGGTACTTTCTTTCGCCGGATTCCGGCAGCCTGGGCTCCTCCGGCTGCGCCTTGTCAAGCCCCTCTTATTATTACCTTTAGCTATCAAATTCTAGCGACGACCGAAGGAATAGGGTGCCGTATCTCCACGTCATCATCTCCACGTCGTCATAGCCACGTCATCGTAGCCACATCATCGTTGTCATCAATTTCTTTGGAACCTGCCCAAATGCCCGAAATTAACCGGGGGAGGTGTCTTGCAGCGAGGGGAAGGGTGACGATGTCCCTGCGTGTTTGAGCGCGGAGGTTTGTGATTTCATAAGGAGATCCTACGTGGTGGGTGCTACAAAACCTTTTTTCGTTTCCAAATGGAAACTGCTGCAGTATGAGGATTCCAAGCCCATCACTACAGGAAAAGGGAGGACTTTGCGACGCCCGAGCCACGCCGCAGCGTCGGGAAAACGTCCTTTTCAGGCACGCGGCAGGCGCAGAATTTGCGACGCCCGGCAGTCGCGTGGGCGTCGCCAAAATGACGTCGCAAAAATGCGACGTATGGGGGTCGCGAGCCCCCGCCCCAACTCCCACGACTGCCGGACATCGCTTTTCAGGCCGTCCGCACCGATGGCAGGGGCCTCCGGCGAGCGACGTCTCGCCGTCGCGGCCCTCCAGCCGACGGAGTTGGTGGGGGCGTCGGCGCGGCGTCGCATCCCTTTTTTTTTCTAACCTGCCCGGGAGTCCCATCCTAAAACCCAAAAACACGTGGCATAAGCCGGGTGGTACGCCAAACGACTATTGGGTGTGGCAAAAAAAAACAGCGGGAGCAGGAGTCGGGCTCCGCCACGCCCGGGCATGGGTTTTCGCGAAGCTCTGGCGTCGCTTTGTTTTATATTTAATCAAAAAAAAAAAACGTGGCACAGGCAGGTGGCGGACTCCGCGACGCCAGGGCGTCGCGGCTTGCGACCCCCGGACCAAAAAAACACGTCGCAGGGGGTGTCGGACGTTGCCGCCCGCAAATGGGTTTTGCGACGCCCGACCGTCGCGGCTTGCGACCCCCTCTCAAAAAGCACATCACCATTGGCGACGTCCTGCAGTCGCGAGGGCAGTCTGGTGGGAGGGGTTGGGGGTTGATTTTGGGGGTGAATTGGGGGTGGTTTTTTGTTTTTGCCTGGTTTTGTTTTTGGGGATATGAGACCTTACAGTTCCATTTCTCTGATTTAGCAAGTACACAATTGAGCAAGCATGAATCGAGGGTGAGGACGGTGCGACACATGAATAAGATGGAAGATGGAAATATGGAAATATATTTACAGGAAATGAGCTGAAAAACTCATAAGGGTTCAGTAGGCTGACCCTGGGACCTACATGGACTAGGACTAGTCATCCTCATTGGGTATCCTTGGACGTTCACACCTCAGGCCACAGTAAGGTTTTGGGATTTCATCCTTTTTTTCCATATCATGCACTATCTATGGCTGGATGCCATCTCTCCGATGATTCGTCGACCATTTTGTTTTTGGCCATAATCCCTCAAGCGCCAGCTGAACATGCTCGAGAGTTTCTGGCATTGGCTTATCCAGTTTGGCGAGAATGTTTCCCCAGTATTGGTTGTATTGTTCCATTAGACCTCTGTAATGATCATCAAGCAAAATTCATTTCGTCCAAAAATCCGTGTATTTTTTAATTCTATTTTCTATGAATGACTGTTTGTCGGAGGAGTCGTCTCCGACTCCCCAGATTGGTCTTGTGGAACGACGTCTGGGTCTCCTTCAAGGAACTTGGGTGTCCCGTCAGGATTTGACTTCCACATCTTCACGCTGGTGTTGTTTGGAAACCAATCTGAATCAGTAGCTGACTTCTTGTACTTCATGACAGGCCAACCCTCTGCATCCTTAAAAAAACGAAACACTTGCATATCTGAAATCCCGACCAATGCCTCCTTTCCATCCAGAATACAGCCCTTTATGAACTTCTTGAAGTCGGGAACCTCCTGAATAATCTGTGGAATGAACTGCAGATCTTGCGAGATCATGAATGACCTCATGAAATCCGAAAGAATGTCGAAAGGTAGCTAAAGAAACCGTCGATATCTTCATGGGTGTGGCCGACCATGAGAAACCCTAGCTGGATCTCTTCAAAAACATCTTTGGCAGTGAGGAGGGATAAAAAAGCAAGCATCCATCTGCTTATTGTCCTTCGCGGAGTTGTCCATTTGTAAGTAGAATCTTCTTAGAAGTGGACGAGTACCCCGTTTGTCTTCCGGCCTACAGGGTTTCAGAGCATCCAAACATCTCGATTTACTTCTTAAGAGCGATTCGAAAAACTCATTTTGAAGTTCATAATCGAAAATGTTCCTAGACTTGCGACAGGTTGGCTTTTCCAGCTGGCGTAGGCAACGAGCCAAAGACCCAATTGTAAAGTTTGAATTTCCCTTCCAGAACTCAAGAGAGAACTGACCGTAAGCTCCATCACCGTGTCCGTGCGTGACCATTCTCGTTAGTGAGACAAGCAGCTGACCCAATCCCGATATCATCTAGTTTGGAGTCTGTAGCATTGGAATAGTTTTTTTCCTATGATCTATTTTGTCGTGAATAATATAGAGAAACTCCTCTGGAATCATAACATATTCATTCCTCCAGCTATGGTATAATCTGCTGCTCAACTCTGAGGGCAGCTAGATCATGAGCCTAGTCCCATTAGCCCGGTAGCTGGGCTCACGTTTAGCGCAATAAGCGTGAGCCTAGGCTCACGCTTGGTAAGCATGAGCCCAGGGTCTAGGGTGTATTGGAAACAGCACCTATTCCCGAGGACCTGAGAACGGGGGCATATTCCGTTGGAATAGCCAACACTACTTTCAACTGCACAACACAATAAGAGAATCCAAGAGCACTTTTGGGAAACGAACGACAGCACAATCCATGCCTATGCAATGATAGAATATCACCATGTATTACATGAGTTGCATAGGACCGGCACATGAGTGAGTGATTGAATGAAGACATGTACTTAAGCACCACTATGTTATTGCTTAATTGTTACTCAATTTCCACAGATAGTATGAAATGCAGACAAGCAGTACACCTACTACTTAACCGGTCTCGGACCTGTCATGTTGCAGAAGAGTATGGACTTCATCAGGTGATAGCGTGGCCTGGTGGATGTACTGGTCTCTTTTGGGGTCACAACATATCATGCGCACAAAAATGTAGTATAAGCGCTTGCAAAGAACCCACTTCTTCTTCTTTCTTAGGCTGCCCTCACGCATGCAAATGAAATCCGGGCAAATGCAGTCCGGACAAGTGCCAATTGTACTCATGACCAAATCCAGGGGGGGGGGGACTTCCATGATAGAAAATTCAAGCTTGCAGTCCGAAATGGGTTGGACGACTTCCTGAAATGGGTCCTTAAGCATTTTAAGGTCTACTTTTGGAACACTGGACCGTTAGAAAATGTCCTGGATATAGGGCTGGCTTTGTTTGGGAGAAGGTTTTACAAGGTCCGGGAATTCAGCAATGAGAACTGCGTGAAGCATAGACAGACATTCAGTGCCGAATGGCCCAAATATCCAAAAGCGCCAATATATCTTAAACGTCTCTACGACCTTTTCACTGTAGACGACCCTGTAGCGTACAAATCAAACACACTTCTTATCGACACAGTAGAAAACATGTATAAGTCGTACTTGAACCCAAAGTCGATCGGTATCTTCCTTCCAAAATATAAAGCGCTCGTCGACCCATACAATGACAAGTTTCTTCTGGATGAACTCAAACCGCACCTGGAAGAGTTGCGGTTATCCGGAAAAGACGCTGATATATTCAACGTGGAAAAACCCATAGGATGTCCACCGATAATGACCCAAAGGTCAAATGCCTCTTGCTATAGGATTTGCAGTGGCAGGTTTATCTTAGAAAACAAAAATTTCCTGACGCTTCCTTGGAATAGATTGAAATGTAGATGGCTGCTCTAGATTTTCCTGAACCTCGACTGTCCAGTGGATGTTGCTCCAAATGTCAATCCTGACCTTGGTTTATCTTGATTACCACCTGAGTGGATGTATGAATTTCTCACAGATTGCAGCACCAGTTTCTCCAGTTTGGAAAGGATTGTGCTTGATAATATTTGACCTAAATGGAGTTTTGTGCAAAGTCTTGAAGCACCAGAAGAGCTACAGTGTCCCCCGAATGTCAGAGACAGACTACATGATACCAGCTCTTGTTGGATTTCGACTTGTCTATAGGCGGGAAAAATATTGTGAGATGTGGACAGAGTTGAACAAACATTTCCGTCTAGGTATATGGAGCTGTATGATGTACAAGAACTTGGAGGTTTACTATTTCATGAGCGCATGAGCCCATGAGCCTATGAGCTCATGAGCGGGCATCCGCGGAATTGGAATTTTCCTGCCTTTATTGACGGTGTTATGTCCTCTTACCTCGGTAATAGGGTCTGTTTCTCCTGGTCCAGGATGCGGAATGAGGTATTTCGGCGCCGTTATTCCCAAGAGCAGTGTGCTAAAATGGTGTTTTGAAGACATCCACCGGGGTATTTCGGCACCGAAATTACCTCTTAAAATGTGATATAGTGCGGTATTTAATGGCGCAGAACGGGCTATTTCGGCGCTGAAATACCCAAGTGGAATGTGCTGAAGTGCCTTGTGCTGAAGGCTTCCATCGTGATATTTTGGTGCAGTAATTCATCCGTGGAATTTTTGAGGCCCATATAACGAAGGCGCGCACTGGGCTATTTCGGCGCCAAATTTTCCAATAGGAATGTTAGAAACGGCAGGGTTTTCATGGCTTCAAGTTCCCGGCTCGATGGTGTGCATAAATTACTTGTAGGGTTCTTCACTGAAGTTTGTGTCTCTTCTGCTTTTATTATACATTTTGGTTTGCGGAAGAAATGTAGGGAATCGGACAAGCAGTCTGAACACAATGATTTTTCAAATCGTCAATATAAGTGTTTCAGAACTGTACAACAAAAGGATCCAAATGAGACTTTGCTATGGCGAGGATCCGCTATCACTGTCCGATGCATCCCCGGCCTCATGCAAGGATGGCAGCCTTCCACCTGCCTCCGAACCTGCACTGCCGCTACCGCTGTTACTCTGAGAAGCCTTCCCCTCAAAAATACCATCCTCACCAGCCGGAAGTGTCCACCTGGGTGCGGAAGTGTCCTCAACATTCCCCTCGCTCTCGGACGCGGATTCTATTACGAACTTCCCTACTCTGCCTTTCACAATTCTATGTTGGCCTCACGCCTCATTATAATTCTCTGCTCATTCCCGTATGTCAATTGCTCTAACCGAGTAGGCCTATCCTCCCTCCTGATGGCTTCTCTGGCAGCCGTGTCTGCATAGGCTGGTAGAAAAAAGGACTTCTGGGGACTCGCGAGAAACGATTTTCTGGCAAAGAATGGCCGATGCGATTCTGTCTCCTCTGCAACAGGGTCCGATTCGGGCAAGTCTCCCAGCTTCTCCTCGTCGGACGACTCTGCAAGGCTGAGTGTACGCACAAACATAGAATGAAGTACATTAGAGAATTCAAACAGGGAATCATCGGCAGGTTGCATGGTCCCTACAACCGAAACCAATACACTTACTATGGTGCAACTCACTCGAAGACAGGCATTGGGGGAAGCGGCTTTGGGCGCCCTTGCATCAAATGAATTTCCTGGACTTCCTCCTCTTCATCTTCCTCCTCCCCTTCCACGTCCTCTTCTGCGTTTTTGGGATCCTCAGTCGGAGGCAGACGCTGAAGGCCCGCCAAATTGTAATCGTACAAGGCCGTATCCCCCTCAAATGAGAACACAAATCGGTTCGACATCCTTCCCGCCCACATACAGGCACCTGCGAATTCATACGACACAACCACAGCCAAACTCAAGAATGAGTCGCTTCCTCGCACAAGCAAACATACACAAACGGAAATGGTGTCAATTTCGGTGCCGCATTCAATTAACGTTCTCACCTGTATTTGCAGTGACGTCGAGGACCCTGCCTTCAACATCCGTACACGTTTCCATGAGCGTCTGGATGAATGCAGGACTCCTGGTCCTGCCATACCTCCATGGCTTGCCCGACAAATCACAAAGAATGTCCTTCCCTCCCACATGGTTGAACAGGACGTTATACTCCAGTGGATCAACTGTGGAATCAACAAGTCTTCCTGCTTCACGTAATTTGAATTTCGAATGTTCCTTCACGAAGCAAAATGCCTGAAAGATAAGAGTCTGCAGAGAAGGAAATGAAAACGTCAGAGGTGGCCTACACGTACAGGGGCAATTTTGGCGCAGAAATTGACATAGCAGAGGAGAACCACAGCATACCTTCTGGCCATCGTTGAGAAGACCCTGCGTGTTGATGCAAGTCCAGATCTTTTTCAGGATGGGTGCTGCACTTCTCCCCGTCCATACTTTGATATCATTCTCAGTGACTTCTCCATCGGATGCTAGCACAACAACACAGCCAACGTCGTCCAACATGTTGGCTGCGAACCCGAATCAAGAAGCAAATGGGGGAGAGGACAATTTGCTGGGACCCTTCAACATAGCCCTGCGCGTGGCACATTTGCGCCCATGGAAGGGGGACATGCTCAAAATCCAACAGGCTGTTCTTGCCCAGTCCGTCCACGCCCTCACCCCCATGAAAGGTATAGTGATGTATGTGGTTGTAGCAGTCAATTAGGTTGGAACAACAGAGGGGGGGAACCATTGCATGTTGGCCATGTTTTCCATTCTCCCCGTAGAGGAGCACGCGCATCACAAATGGGAGGCAGGCCCCGTCCCCGACCTCCAGGTCCCCTGTATAACTCATACCAGGAACCAGTGCATCTTGATGAGGATGAGTATGGGGAGGCAGATGTGTATGGACATGAAATAGGGGAAGAAGAGAATTGGGGCATGCCAGACATGCAGTGGCCTAATAATGATATTGCTGGCGAGGGGGAGGGTTACATGGAGGAAGAACCTGTTATGCATCCACAGGACATCCGTAATGCAGAGCGGAGGGCAAGGCAAGCTGCGCAGGTTGCTATGAATGCAAGTTCTGCTTGGAGAGGGGACCAACAAATTCGACCCCCTCTAATGATAAAGCTGACTGAATTAGGGGCACCAACTGGAGCCACACGAACTCGCTGGCAGAATGCCCTTAAAAGGAAAATCCTTCGCATGCTAGATGTTTCCTCACACCTTAGAAAACAACGCGCGTCTGACTTGGATCTCGTATTCAAGACAATGAAGAGCATGTTTACTTACACTCCTGTTCAGCTAGATGTTGTGGTTGTGAGGAAGACAATAGGGGTCATGTTAAAAACTATTCGCACGGACTTGCGGGGTCATTTTCTCAAGGGGAAAGGCAAACCAGCAACTGTGAGTTCTGCACAGTGGGACCGCCTAGTGGCTTATTGGCAAACAGAGAAGTTTCTGAAATCTTCTGAGAATGGGGCTGCTGCTAACAAGGCTGCAAAGAAACAAAGCAAGACAGGACCCGGTGGAAAGAATGGGGTTGAAGTTCGTCTGGTAAGGACCTCACTTGCAAAACCTGAAGCGCTATTGATGATGTGGACCCCTTTTTGATGTAGTGCCTATATGGGAAATGTGGAAATGCATGCAATTTTTGTGCACATGTGTAATCTAATACTTGAATATTATGGCGCATGCAGGCTATGTCAACTGGCAAGACCCCTTCTTTCCAAGAGATCCAAGAGGGATCAGTGAGCAAAGTGGGTGATCAGCCCACTGGCAATATTTTTTCCATGTTGCAAGCGCACACAAATTAATTGGCCTTGTAGGACATTTGACGGTTTGTTTGGCAGGACAAGACAAGCACCATCCGCGAATTGGCAGAAAAAGTGTCATTGTTGGAGGGAGGTATGGCGGACATGAGGAAATTCATGTCTAAAGCCAAGGAGTTCAACAGGCTTTTGGCTATGAAGTTTGGCCTGAATGCCACATTAAACATTACGCAGTAAGTGGACATCTACCAACACGATCCAGGCAAGACACTCCCACTGCAAATCCTGACTGATAAATCCACACATCAAGTCTGCATTTGGAATTAGCACAACTAAGAGTATTTTCAGTACTTTCCTGAACATGCTAGATCAATTGTTCCCTTTTTATGTTCATATCCTCACAAGCATAAGCACATCACTTTGGTGTTTGTAATTAGGTTTTTCTCATGGGATTGCACCAAATCACCAATGCCAAATGGCCAAAGCCCTTACCACCTATGAAGCAAGACAAGAGAATGCAGGTGTAGTGGAATGACCCAAAATTTGGCGAAATCATCTTTGCTGAACCTCCCAAATCGAACTGGGGCTTTTTGATCTCTGCTCTGGCATATCAACACCCACAGTGTGTTGTCTACATTATGGATCCAAACCCAAATATGCACCTAATACACATGGAGATGGAGCTTAGGGTTAATGTGTGTAGGAGTAGCACTCACCACGGGTGATATGTATTGTTGTGGTGCAGGACGTTTGGCAGGCGGCCTTGGAGGCATTTCAACGGGTCTCTTCCCTTTCCCATCATGGAGGGGATTAGTGTTACCAGTGCATTCGTCGTCTGGAGGGCAGGTGCTGTCGTCGGTGTCTGAGTCGCCTGTAGTGTAGCGTTGATCGTCGGGTTCTTCCTCTGCGGCCATGCTCCGTGGTGGATGCTATAGTACGAACCTAGATGACCGCCTTGGCTCACCTTCAACCACTGGTTTGCGTGGGGCCCGCTTTTGCACTGCCTTTGAGGGCAACGCTCTCTGCAGCCTGCATACTATTTAGCATGTTAGGACTCAAGCTAGCTGGTAAACCTCAAGATGACAAAAGAATGTGAAGTCAATTGAATTTCTTGGGTTCTTGGATTCTTGGATTCTTGGGTTCTTGGATTTTTGGTGCAACGAATGCAATAAAAAGTTCCCGCGCAAAAAATCCCCCCTATGTAGCACTCTTCTTCCACAGAAGAAACTCTCATACATGAGTGCGGGCCCTCATTCTCACCTGCTCGGCAGACTCTCTGTCATTCTACCCTTCCGTAAAGGAGGTACTTCCCTCAATGACGACGTGAAGGAGAGTGAAGGGTTGAGAAGGGAGTGTGTAGGAAATAAACCCTCTTTGACATCTCTGTCTCTAATCTGTCTCTACATAGACTTGCGAGGGCCCTTCTGTCACTCCCACTTACTCAGCTTTCCTAGCTTACTTCTGTTGCCAATGTGGTTACTCAGAATCCCTAGCTTACTCTGCTGCCAATGTGGCTAGTCCCAGTTCTTTGAACTTTGCTTTCACCTCCGCTACATTGGCTGCCCTTTCCACCTCGTAAGCCGTGAGAATTGAGCGACTTCCATTGGCCATTCGGTGACGACAGTGTGCAGGTGTGCGCGAGACAACTTACGCGCCCAAAACCAATATTGCCACTATTCCTCGCCTACAGCTGCCAGTCATGTACAGGCAACCACGTTTTTCAGATAGAATGTTAGCAGAAGCAAGACTTAGAAGGAGAGATGCGCACTTGTGGCAGAAGGAGGATGCCCTTGCCAGACGATAGGGATGGAAAAAACTACGGTGTTGCTGCTGCGTGTGCCACGGAGGGAAGCCGCTACTGAGAGCTATTGTCAAGTCTCACATGCTAAACTATGGCAGGGACCCGTACTTGCGCCAGACTCGCACTATGCAGGTACGGCGCACCATGACTAAAACTAACATTCGCATGACCGTTTTGAGTCATGTCGATTTCCCTTATAATGACGATCGATCATGCACTGGTTTTTAAAAATAAAACATGGAATTGCAAATACTATTTTATATGTACTGAAGTATAGGAAACATTGACGATAACATTGGTTTAATTGACAGGATGAAGGGGAGCAATTTTCTGATGAGTCCTCAGATGGGGACTACTCTACGGCCTCCCTGGCTGGGGCAAAATCCATCGACAATGACATTGAGCTGGACGCATCAGACGACAACGTGGGATTGGATATTGCCAGAGCACTACAAGAGGCCTTAGAAAGAGGAGAATTCAATCAGCAGAATGAAACAAACAATGTGAATGGAGAGCAACCATTTCAATTTGACATGAGTGAAGGCGATTCTGATGAGAACGACATGAGTGAAGACGATTTTGATGAGAATGACATGGGTTCAGATCTAGATCCAAGACAGATAGATGGAGCATTTGTGGATCCCCAACATAAAAAACTGATGGAAGAATCAAAAATCAAATTATACAGTGGCAGTAAGCACAGTCGTCTTTCTGCAACGTTGATGATCTTGAACGCATGCGCAACACACGGTTGCTCCAACTCATTTGTTGATGAGCTCTTGTCTCTGCTGAAGAACTCCATTTTACCTCATGGGAACACCCTACCAGTCTCGCATTATGAGGCCAAGAAATTGATTTCCCGATTGGGATTGGCGTACTCGACCATCCACGCTTGTGAGAAAGGTTGTGTACTGTTTAGAGGGGCACTTTAGGATTCACTTACCTGTCCTAAATGTAACAGCTCCAGGTATTTGGTGGGTCGTGGCAACGTTCCAAAGAAGGTGTTACGTCATTCCCCCCTCATACCGCGATTACAAAGGGTGTACAGATGCAAGAGTATTGCCGAGCTACTGACATGGCATCATAAGAACACCAGTACTGATGGTCTGGTTTGGCATCCCGCAGACTCAAAGGCCTAGAGTCACATTGACAGTATGTGGCCAGACTTTGCAGCTGAACCTCGCAATGTACGCCTAGGCCTTGCTTTGGATGGTGTGAATCCATTCGGCCAACGATCGACAACATGGTCAACATGGCTAGTTCTATTGTTTAATTACAATTTACCGCCATGGTTGACAACAAAAAAATTCTTCACCATGATGGCATTGTTGATACCAGGCAAAGAATCAGTAACAAGTGCAAATATAGATGTGTACATGACGCCATTGGTGGACGAGCTGCAAATTTTGTGGAGCACACGTGTAATGGCACACGATGTGTCTAGGCCCCGATTTCAGAGAGATTTTGAGCTATGGGCTATGTTGATGTGGAGCATTCACGACTTCCCTGCGTATGGGTTGTTGGCTGGCCAGGTGACAAAAGGGTACGCAAGATGTCCCAAATGCGGCCCAAATGTGGACTCGTGTTATTTGCATCATAGCCAAAAATATATATTTGCAGGTCACCGCAGGTACCTTCCCTGCAACCATGCATACAGAAGGTCAAAAAGCTTCAATGGCTTCACGGAACAGAGGTCAACTCCCCCCACTGTGACAGCAGCTGATATCGAAAGGTTTGCCATACAGTATGCAGAATGGGTTGCTGTAGGCAATGGGAGAGCCAGAGGCCGAACATCCACAGTACCAGATCCTTCCAAAGCTAATGGGGTGAAACGACAGACGTGTCTATTCGACCTACCTTACTGGAAGGTAAACATTCGGCTTTCAAGATCAACATGCATTTGCCTGTCATTCAAGCCCTGGTCCTTTACTGATGATTTGATCTCTTCAGGAATTGCCGCATTTGTCTAATGGCTGTACACATTTTGCATCTATGTGTAGGATCTCCTCATTCAACACACACTGGACCCTATGCATTGCGAGAAAAACCTCTGTGAAAACATAGTGAAGACTATCATTGGAGAAAAAGACACTTTGAAATCTAGGAGGGATTTGGAATGAGATGGGATCCGGCAAGACTTGTGGGTGCGACCCCATGGAACCAGAGCAAATACGGTGTTAATGCCAGCAGCCCCTTACGTCTTGAGTGCAGAGGAGCATAAATCATTTTTGAAGACTCTGTCATCGTTGAAGGTGCCCACCGGGTCATCTGCATACAAAAAACACGTGGAGGATGGAAAGTTGACGTATTTGAAGAGTCATGATTATCACACACTAATGCAACAAATCCTTTCGTTGTGTCTACGTGGTTTGATGGAACCTGGTCCACGACGCGCCATAATGCGAGTGTCAAGAGTTTTCAGGAAACTTTGTTGCAAGGTTGTAGATCCTGCAGATATGCACTCTCTACGTGAAGAGGTTGTCATCACGTTGTGTCTCCTAGAAAAAGAGTTTCCACCTTCGTTCTTTGATGTCATGACTCACCTACTGGTACACTTGGTTGATGAGTTGGCTATCTGTGGACTTGTAAACACGAGGTGGATGTATCCGGTGGAGAGGGCAATGAAATACCTCAAGGGATATGTTCGTAATAAAGCAAAACCTAAAGGCTCCATGGCAGAAGGGTATGTGTTGGATGAGGCACTAGGGTTTTGTACCGAGTCCATGGCAGATTTCCCCACAACCAGGAGGCGAATTTGGGATGCCGATGAGGACGAGGGAGTGGAGGGAGTGGTTGGGGAGGTCCTCGAAGGCACTGGCAAAACTCACAAATTGGATGTGGATTTGCGCAGTCTAATTCACGATTATGTCATTAACAACCACACGAGCATAGCTCCTTGGATTGAGTGAGTATTGTTCCTTAGCACTTTCTGGCAAGTTTGCATGTGTATGAATTTCATTTCATGGTGGACAGTGACAGTTAATTTACAAAATTTGTGCTCTCGATTGCAGGAAGTATGAAAAAGCCCAAGCAGATGTGGAATCAGGTCGGTCTGCTTTTTGGGGAGAGGTACTTGGCAACGTGGAGCCTGGTCACAACGCTGAGAACACAAAATATCCTGCGCATTTGCAATTACTGCCTCATTTTCAATCTTGGTTGGCTCAGGCTGTACAAGATGATGTGGCTGCAGGAATGAGGGATGATGAGGCGCTCTTGGAGGAAGTGATTGATCTGTCAAGACCCCCGTCTGTGAATGCAGTGTCATTCAAGGGACTGAGTGCGTATGGGAACCACTACAGGGCCAGCATAGTCCGATCTAACCACTTGGTCACATATGACAGTGGGGTGAGTTCTATGTTTGAACATGAGGACTGTCAAGTGCGCTATGTGGGCATTGTGAAGGAAATATTACAAGATATGGCAAAACTAAAGTTGTCATCTTCATTTGTCGGCGGGTTTGTGCAAAAACTGTGGGGAGGAATGCCTCCATGAAGAAGGATGAGTTTGGGATTACCCTGGTTAATTTCAAACACATGTTACCGGCTAATGATCAACCCTGCTTGTTTCCATCACAAGCTGAATAGGTTTTTTTTTCAGATTGTGTGCAAGAAAAAGGATGGAAGGTTGTGTTGGAGAAGAATCCACGATCGCTGAGAGTGGTGCATGATGTGTCAACATCACTATCAGACAATACAGATAGCGACATGTCAGCTCCCATTCGGCTCATTGATGATGTTCGAATTGGTGGACAACCATGTACTTGCCCTGTCCTTGTAGTAGAGGTCACTGAAAAAGCCATGGAAGCTCTGTTCAAGACCCCCATTGGGAATACAAAGGTGCCTGCACAAGAAAATGATGAAGCAAACTGTGAGGAACGTTCAACTTCAAGCAGTGAGGAGGAAGACAATCTACCTGATATAGACTTGTAGTTAGTTGGCGCCCTTGACGGTTGTGGTCTCCAAGCTCTCTCAGCTTTGCTTCATAGATGTTTCTCTGCATGCAAATGAATCCTTATGTGAAGGTAAGTCCCTGTTGGCATAAGCTCGTGTTTGTTTGTCGTCTTGGTATTTGGAGCCGCCAATTTGATTGGGGATATTTTACCTTCTGGCAGATAGTGGCCTGTCATACTGGGGGGAAAACTGAGCAGCAGCTGCTGGACTGAACAACACTTGAAACTGTACTTTTGACTCGGACCTATCTGGTTGGCCATTCAGTGACTTGCAGATATTATCCTTCTGTGCAATCTCGTTTCCCCATTTGCTATTGCTCTGTGGTTTTGCGATTAAAAATTCAATTAGGAGAATGGTTGCCAATTATTCCTCACACATGGTTATTCTCAGTGTTCAATGCTCCGTGATCTGGTCGGACTACTGACAATCATATTCTATCAGCAGTGTTTGTGCCATCTATATTTCGAGTTCATTTATTTTGTTCAATATACATGTACACAGTCCTGATACACTAGCAACAATAGAATTTGTTTTTCCTCCTCGACTTGGAGTGGCGTAGCTCGCTACACTCCTGCTTTTCAGCGTTTTGAGCGTGCGTAGAGAATGAATACATATGTAATGGAATTCAACCGACATTAATTAATACCTTGTGAGAGAAATCAGAATGAAGATGGCAGACTTGCACTATGCTTGGAAAAACTCCACCAAGGAGAAAAATAAAGACTCTGGACTATGCGTTGAGTAACTGGCCAGCCAAAAAAGCCTTACCATGAGACTCAGATTGAAGAAGCAAAGTGGTCAGCCTCCCTCTATAAGTGGCGTTTCCTCAGTAGCATAGACTCTGACGATTGGGCTTCTCAATAGGATAGGCGGCATCAAACAACGATAAATAGACGAGCTCTCCTGAGCCGTGAAATTTCCGCGATTGATCTAACGACTCATAGTGCAGATCAATTGGGGCAGTCGATGACATTGATCATCGACGGCTTAAAAAACCATTGTAATCTAATTATGTAAGCTAACGCTCTTTCTTCCGCCTGCTCTAAATTCCACATTCCTTGGCAGCAGATTATGCCATGTGACGGACATCGCTTCAATCATCCAATGTGTTTTTGTTTTTCCGTATTTATACTAAATAATATCTATCATTAATTGGGACACCAAATAAGAGTCATGCATACGACTACACCGCGACATTATCCATAGTCAACAACATTTGACCACGCTCCAAAATCTCTAGAGTCAGCTTCGTTACCCTTTAAAGGCATACGTGTGACTTATGATCACTACTCTTCTTTGGTCAAACCACGTTGACATGAATTCCAAACTTTACGGAGTCGTTTAGTCATATACCCGACCTTTTTTAGGCATATCCATGACTTCTTCGTGCCTGCCCCACTTTGAGTCATGGTTTGAGTCATGAAAACCATGACTCTCCAAAAAAAAAAAGTAAAAAAAACCATGATTTGGCGTAGTGGTGGTGTATTCGGGTGTTAGTGTTGTGAAGCCTTAAAAGAAACAGAACGAATATCTGCCTATCCTCTAAAGTGCTCTTCAAAACAATGGGGGGAAAACAAGAGAAGCGTGCATGCACACGAGAGGAGGATCTCAACGAGCGAACTGACAGAAAATCATACACATATATCGCAATCAGACAGCTTTCCACATCTACATACACCATAGTACATCAGCTGCCTGACGCAAGGTCAGGCCGCCACTTTATACAAACCCTAGTTGCATGCCTTCCTGACGCGTGGCGAGGCGTGTCAGACTGAGCCCGCGGCGCCACATCAAAACCCTAGATCTATTGAACGGCCATGATGCAGCCACCAGCCATAACTAACCCTGGCTATTATATCTTTGTAACGGTTCAACGGTATTTAAGCCAAAAATTTATACTACGAATGAGTATCGCCGCTTTGGATGAATAAGGTAAATCTGTGATGAGGAAAGTTTGGGGCATCACATCTGTGAAGCCTACCCCCCACGAAAAATCTTGAGCTCCGCGAAGTACAATATAAGAAATAAGAAATAAATGTGCGGGATAAAATCACCCTCCACTGCTTGGTGAAAAACCTACCAAAGAAAAACCTGGCACCTGCAAATTGGGCCGAGGACAAAACCTTTGCTAGGAAAACCGTGCAGGGAGTACACGTGGTGACATATCATAGGTCTACAAATGCATCAAGAGCTAGAATAAAAGGCTAGAAAGGCCGAAAAGCCACAAAGTGTCAAATCCGCAAGTTAACACTAATCCGCCGAAGAAGCCAATCTGAACAAGATCAAGACATCATCCCACTGTATGCCCCTCCACATTGATGCACGTAAGATCAAAGACCAGCTCGGAATGTACCAAATCCGTGAGAGAAACAAGTTCATCATGCGCGTGGACATTGAAGCCATGTGGAAGAAGGAGAGCACGTCGCCCACGTAAAAGCTCATAGATCAAGTATGGACCGTCGATCTTAAGCTTAGATTTGCATGCATGCGTACCATGCTGCAGCCGAATGCACACGGTCTGTCCCACTTGAAAAAGGTTAGAATACTTGACACGCTTGTTAAAATTACGAGCTTGGGTGAGCTGAGCCTTACCAATGTTCGTCTTGGCATCATAGATGGACACCGCATGCCGAGCATGAAGATCCTCAACAAAGGTCTCAAGATCAACTGGCTCAGCTATAGTAGAAATAAGAGGGGTAGAATGCAAAGGAGAAACACACTTGCGACCATACAACAACTCAAAATGAGTCTTCTTAGTGCTAGCATGCACGGCGGTACGATAAAAAGAGAAATAGGGGGAAGAGGTATCCCACTCCCTGGTAAGTGCGCCATTCTTCTCTAACATGCGGCAAAGAGTTTGGTTGAAGCGTTCCGTAAGGCCATTGGTCTGGGGATGGTATGGGGTTGTGGTGGAATGCTTGACACCAAAGTTGAAGCACACCACCGTGAGGATCTGGTTACAAAACTCCTTGCCCTGATCCGTTAGTATCTCCCGAGGACACCCATGCCGCATAAGGATCTCATTGAAGAAAGAACTGAGCTACAACATCACTAGTCTTGGTACGCAAAGGCCTGACTTCTATCCACTTAGTCAAGTAGTCGGTAGCTACACAAAGATAGCTTCGACCCTGTGATGTGAGTGCGAGGGGTCCTACCAAATCAATGCCAACACGAGCAAAAGCATGTGTAACAGGCAAAGGCTGCAGCTCATACAAGATCCGGGCCCTAGGGAGAGCAATGTTAGCACGACAACCTTCACACTTAGAGATGAACTCCGTGACATCCCCGTGAATTCCCAGCCAATAGTAAACCTCTTGGATGCAGGCCACGGTATTCTTGATACCAAGGTGACCTGCATACAAGGAACAATGAAAACGCTCCAATAAAGCATTCAGCTGGCTCCGTGGTGGCACCTCCAAATCATGGCACTCCCCCTTTAGTGAGCTCCTTGAAAAGCTTATCACCCATGAAGCGTGAGTAGACACATGATAAAGAATTTGCTTGCACAAGGACTCAGAAAGGCCAGCTGGCGAACGCCCTGATTGGCATCGCTGGAGTAGCGTAACATGTAGCTGATCATCCATGACTGCACTGCACATAAGAGGTAGACAATGGGCTTTAGAGAAGGTGGTATGGAGTGCCTACACCTATGATCTCCAGCCAGGGATACCTTCACCTCATTTGTTACTACTCATGGACAGCCAAATTAGGCCTTGAAGTTCAAGCCAATAGTCACATCGGAGTGCAGCAGCCGAATCACAACAAACTCGGGGCCAAGGAAAGAGAAGAGTTGGAACAAAACGTGGAACTTCCACCAAACCATCCGAATTCTCCCTAAGCGATAAATCCACCACACATGCTAACACATGAATAAATCAACCAGGATCATCAAGAAGGCCAGACTAGCCCCAAGCAGCCAATATGCCATCCGAATCCAAGGTCAATGGATGCTGATCTGCACAAAGGAGGTTGAGAAGCGGAGCTGGATCAGGAGGAGGGGCTGCATCAGCAGCAGCAAGGTCATCCAAGGTGAGCATAGGCCTGCTGACAGGAGGATCAACCCGCGTGAGTGCATCAGCATTTGTGTTTTCCCTTTCATTTCTTATAGACGATATCCATGTTAAATTCTTGTAGGAACATAGCCCATCTAGCAAGTCTGCCATGAAGTTCCCTGGGCTTTACAAGAGCCTTGAGTGGAAGGTGATCAGTCTCCACCATAAACCGGCTGCCATGTAAATATTGCCTAAAAGGCTTCACACCGAAGACCGGGGCAAGACCTTCCTTATCAGATATGGAATAATTCCTTTCATGACGATCTAGGCGGCGAGATGCATAAGCTATCACATGCTCCTTACCTTCTACAACTTGACATAAGATTGCAGAAATAGCAACATCGGATGCATCAGTCTGAAGCAGAAAAGGTAATTCAAAGTTGGGAAACATCAGGATGGGAGCTAAACATAAGGCCTTGTGAAGAGTGTCAAAGGCTGCTTGCTGGGAGAAGCTCCATTCAAACCTGACATCCTTGCACAATACCTTGGTTAGAGGGTGAGCAAGTTCTTTATGAAGCACATGTAATAGGAGGCCAGACCAAGGAAGGATTTGATGCAGTGTTTGTCCCTGGGAATAGGAAAGCCCCAAACAGACTCAAGCTTAGCAGGTTAAGGAAGCAAATCATCCTTGGAGAGAATATGCTCAAGAAAGTGTAACTCGGGCATAAACAGCTCACACTTTTTGGGTTTTACCTTGAGTCCTGCAGTTCGTAATTGCTGAAAACACGCTGCAGATCAGTCAAGTGTGCATCAAAGTTGGCTGAGTATACATTGATATCATCAACATAAATCAAGGCACATTCCCAGCGAAGATTACCTAAGACAATGTCCATGAGGCGTTGGAAAGTAGATGTAGCATTGCATAAGCCAAAGGGCATGGTTTCGTATTGGTACTTGCCCATGCAACACACAAATGAAGTCTTTTCCTTGGCTGCTTCAGTGAGTGGTACTTGCCAAAAATCAGATGCAAGATCAAGAGAGCTTAAAATGGTAGCATCATGCAATTGATCTAAGGTTTCATTGATCATGGGTAGAGGGTAGGCATCATTCTTACTGATGTCATTCAATTTCCTGAAGTCAACACAAAAGCGAGTAGTGCCATCTTTCTTACCAGCCAGGACAATGGATTGGCCCAAGGAGAGATTGATGGCTTAATCACACCAACATCTAGCATCTTGTGGACTTCTTCCTGGACGATGGCACGTTCCTTAATACTTTCTCGGTACGCAAATTGTTTAATAGGAGGTCCCTCAGTAACAATGTCATGTTGAAGGATGGGAGTACGCCCCAGATCAGTAGATCCCAAGCTGAAAACATCGAGATTTTTTACAACAAGCAGTTCTACTCTTTTCTTTTGGCCAGGGGAGAGGGTACTCCCTAATGTAAGTTCAGACAATACTTTGGTAAGAGCCTTCTTACCTTCAGGACTGAGATCAGGGATAGGTGGTGGTGCTAGAGCAACAAAGGCAGCAACAACATCCACAGGGCCGTGTTGAATGCCAATGGCCTCCAGCCCAAAGCCAACTTGCACTTCTTGTATTTCAGCAATGGGCAGTGCAGTGATACGAGCCAGGACCTGCCCTTTCTTAATAGTCATAGGAAAGCGCTCTGGATTAGCAATTAACACTTTGACCTCCTGCCTATATCCTCTATCTATAACACCAGTAGCCACCAAGCAATGCTTGAGAGCAGTGAGTCTTTGCCAACCTTCTACTTCCAGGAAATGAGCAGTTGGGCATAAAAAGGCCAGACCAGATTTGATCACTTTCTGGGTCATAGCAGGGATGGTGACGTTCATGGGTGCACGGATCAGAGTAGAATTTTTTGGGATAGCTATAGGCACCCCTGTTCTACCATCAGCACTAGGAACATGCCATTGATATAAGAGTTGCAGATCAGGCTGAAATTTGTAAAAATCATTCCAATTGAGGCTGGAGTGAGAGTTCTGTTGTACCTCTTTCACCATTGTCTGAACTCTGGAAAGATTGGCTGTGGCAGATCCAGCTCTAAGTTTCACAGCCTTCAATGGAACAACAACCTCATGGCCCTCTCCATTGTTAAATCGGAGGGAGTAATCGGCCAGACTGATGGTTGCACCAGCTCCAGTCATCCAATCAAGGCCTAGCAAGAATTGATTGCCTATAGTGACTATACATGTAACCACGACCTCTTTCTTGTGAATCCTGATAGGCACAGTGACCAGACCTAGAGGCTCATATCTGGACCCATCCGCAATTCAACACCAGAGGCAGGGCATAACTTAAGACCAAGAACTCTCACAATATTTAGAGGCACAGCAGATATGGTGCAGCCGGTGTCGATTACACAAGGGAAACTTAACTCAGATATGGCATTGGGCCATAAGAGGGCTGATCTGCTGTCCTGAGGTCTGCCTGCTGAGAGGACTATGCAAAGCTTTGAAATTAGTAGACAACACAGCCTGCAAAGGAATGAGAGAGGAAGGGTTGGTGACTGGTGGACCTCTTGCCCCCTTCCCAAGAGGTCTGTCTAGTTTAAAGGAGGGTTGGGACCACCAGTGGCAGCCTTTTTGTTTTTAAGCAGCTTTGGTAAGTCTGCTCTATGAGGGCAATGCTTGGTCCAATGTTCAAAAGACCCACAAATGTAACATGCGGCTCGGATGCCTTCATAGGCCTGCCCAGTTTGGGTACGACCTCTGTTGTTACCACCTGTCTGTGCCTGTGGCTGTCTAGGCTGCCACTGTTGCTGATGAGCTTGCATGGCAGCGAATTGAGTGGCAACTCACTCACTTAAACTACCCACTGTGTTGGCCAGCCCTTGAAGAGTGACATTATCTGACTTGCATTGCATAGCAGGTGGGACATAAGGTGAAGATGTTGCAGCCATGCCAAGCTCGGAGCCCACTGGAGCTTGAAACTTGGCATGAGTTTGCATTGATTTGCTGTCAGCTAAGTCTGAAATCTTAAGATTAATTTCAGCTAGCATAGTTTTGTCATTGACAAAATGACGACGTTGGGCCCAATTTTGAATAACATGGGGCAAGCCAAGGAGAAAGTAAGTCTTCACCATACGATCACATTCTGCTAGATCAATGATATTTTCTGTAGCAGCAAATTTTAGATCCATGTAATACTTCCACAAGGACTCTCCTGGCTGGTAAGTCCTGGAGCTCAATTTGGTGAAGCAGTCTAAGGGTCTTTCAGGAGGTTTGAACAGGGTTTTAGCCCATTCCACAAGGGATGCCCAAGTGAGATGGGGGTCATCCATGACAACTGCATGCAACAAGTCACGGGGCTGGTCCCTTCATGCTCATTCTAAAAATTGCCATTTTAAAATTCTCAGGCACACCATTCACATTAGCAATCACTTCAAACATCTGGAGATATCTATCAAAGTCTTCTCCCATTGTGTATTCTGGATAGGGCTGGGTAGTGAGCTGAGGAAGCAAATGACAGGGCAGACTATGATTCATGTGACCAGGCTAAGCAGATCCATGGGCCGGGCAGCAATGAGCCATAGCCTGAGTCTGATTAGTGGTTGTATTCATAGTATGGACCCCACTATTAACCGGGACATAGTTGTTACTCATGACATTGGAGGGACCTTGATATGACAAAGATGGCAGGCTAGGCGGAAATGTTGTCACGCCCACCGGGGGTGCATGAAACACAGGCCTTGACTAAACAGCTTGACTGATCATGGCTGCTTGGTTTGGAGCCACTCCACTCATGGTGGGAATGGGTGGTCTTCCCAATTGCTGGGCTGACTGACCGCCTACACTAGAGCTAGAACAAGCAGTATTCATGCCAACAGACAATCCAGAAGTCACAGACACACCAATTCCTCCCCCAAGAGCGGGATTAGGAACATGCATCATAGAAACAGGCAAACCAACAGCAGTTCCTATGTTAACACGAGCGCTTGGTGGGGCTGGCATACCGCTCACATTAGCCCTTCCCACTGGGACTTGCACATTTGCATTGCATACACCACTAGCAATCGGGTCTAAAGAAGGGGAAGGGATGGCATGCCTGGAAATACCACCCAAAGAACTGGCTCCTGTAACTTGAGACAGGCCAGGCAACATGGCCATATGTCGAGTAGAGGCTAACTGATCAGCAGTTGCGGACATGCCTCGTTAGTGACAAAATTACCAGTACCATCAATACTTGTCACCATAGGCCCATTGCCAGGCAACATAGTGACCCCTGGAACTGCACTATCTTTCAAATTGCACTATCTTTGTGAGACCAGCGGGCGTCACCTGAACACCATCTAATTCTTGGGAAACAATACCATCCTTGCAAGATAAATCAGTATAGAGACTGGCCTCTGGTAGAGGCGATCCCTCATCTAGACTTACCATCCCATGTTGCAGTCGCGGATTATCACTCAAATTACCTGTAGTTGATGGAAGACCCGTCTCTCTGACTTCGACAGGGGCTGATTCCGTTGTGGCCAGATCGGGAGCATCCATCGCAACACGTTGTCTCCCAGACCTCAGCAAAGTACTAACAGTGTTTCTTACCATACAACAGGAAGCAACGAGCCCAAACACGAACAAGAAAATGTTTAGTTCCGATTAAACGATGTCAAGATATAGGAATAGTAGAGAGATAACCTGGAAGCAACGAATACCAACAAGAGTTCTGATTAAGCCAAAGTTGGCGAGCAGGGATGGGTAGCAATCCGCTACAGCAGCCCGCAATAGCACGATCGCCCTTAATTCAAGGCCAGGTCGAATAGGAGATCACCTTGGTGATGTCGTGAGAGTCAGAATCGTGCATGGAGAGCGCCCACCATTTCCACGTGCTCGTGGTCTTAACCCAAAAGGACACACAGGTAGAGTTCTCCTTCTCCCAAATGCGAGATAGCACTGAATCAACAGGAAAGCGATCAAGATTTTCAAGCATCTCAGGTCTGATAAGCCGTTATTCGTCAAATAAAGTCCCTGGCAAAATGACAATGTCGGAAGTTCGGCCAAACAGACTATCCGACGACAGTCCTTGGAGCAGGTCGATCGACGGTGGCAGACCTTTGCTTGGCTCATGATGAAAACGAAGAAGACGTAGAACGAGAGAGCCCGTACCTCGGAGAGCTAACGACAACCAAGATGGCTCGACACAGGAGGAGACCAGCCAATCACGGTGAACACGTTCAATAGATAAAGGAAGATGAAGCCCCAGTTCTTTCCACGACAGAACCTGATGATTCAAGAAACGGGACTTGACCACATCACGAGACAGACGAGCAGCATTCCTCGAAGCCACAACTTGCCTTGTCGAAGAGAGAGAGTCTGCAGCGATCACCGCTGGGTCAGAGTCAGGTCGTCTGGGCGCCGAAACTCGACTCTCAGTAAAGTAGGATATGTCCCGTTGCACTGCAATCTCTATTTTGTCAAACCAGAATTGATCAACAGAAAGTAAGTTATACACTGTAGCATCATACTCCCGTGAACGAGCTATGTCCTTCTCAAATTCTCGCTCCTGCTCTCTAGGACAGACGTAATCGGGCCTTGGATCATGATAGTTATCAAAATTATAATACTCTGGATCACAGCTATCCAATGAACCAGACCTCGCAGTGCTGTGCGACCAAGCTTCGGCTGCAGCTAGATTAGCTTCTTCACTAGGACTAGGTGAATTCAAGCGGACAACAAGATCTGAATCAATAGCATTATCTCCACGCACCAGCAACACCGGCAAGGCAAGAGTGCCAGGCGGCGTGCTGGAAGAAGGTGGGTTAGCAGATGAAGCAGAAAGTGAAATCAAGCTCTACATGCAAGCGCTCTCCTTCACGATTAACAACACTTCTAGTAATCGACACATGAGGCGCCATAGTCTGAAACATAAGCAAGATTAACGAGCAAGCATGGAGAGAACTCAACACTAAGCAAATACACTGCAGGGTGGCGGGCTGCCGCCATCTTATAAGACAATCTTAACCTAAGCACGCCGTTTAAATGATAAAGAAAAACACCCGGCGCGCCTCCACCATAAAAGAAGCATGACGAATATCTGCCTATCCTCTCAAGTGCTCTTCAAAACAAGGGGGGAAAACAAGAGGAACGTGCATGCACGCGAGAAGAGGATCTCAACGAGCGAACTGACAGAAAATCATACACACGTATCACAATCAGACAGCTTTCCACATCTACATACACCAGAGTACATCAGCTGCTTGACACAAGGTCAGGCCGCCACTTTATACAAACCCTAGCTGCATGCCTTCCTGACGCGTGGCGAGGTGTGTCAGGCTGAGCCCGCGGCGCCACAACCCTAGATCTATTGAACGGCCATGATGCAGCCACCAGCCATAACTAACCCTGGTTGTGATATCTTTGTAATGGTTCAACGGTATTTTAAGCCAAAAATTTATACTACGAATGAGTATCGCCGCTATGGATGAATAAGGTAAATCTGTGATGAGGAAAGTTTGGGGCATCACAGCGTATATGTGATTTTTGGTGTACAAGCTTTGGATGAGAGCTGCTTAGTGCCTGATTCGTGTGTTTTATCCTCCTCTAGGGCGTTGCTTGCTCTTTCCACTCGCCCCTTTGTTGTGCAACCTTGCTTCTTGAGAGGAAAGGAGTATATGCTTCAGGCTTGTTTTAAGGCTTCACATCCCCAGGTTCATCAAATACCTGAAAAACGAATATGGCCTTGTGAGCAGGTCGAGTGGGCGCAGTCGAGTTCCCTGGATACACACACCAGAAAGTATACAATTTACAAATCAATAACAGGACCGAAAGTTAAATTACTCGGGTAGTAAACAAGGATGCCTACTCTCAAAGCTATTACATTTTTTGTCATCTCACTACAGAACAAACCTCATGTTCGAATTGTCGATCTCTCCCATTCCTCACCCGTCCTGCGTCATGGAAGCTTTCCCTTAGACACCTTGTCGGATGCTTCTCTTCTTCTCTTCCATTGGTCTTGTGTTCTTTCTGTTTTGCGGACATCCTCCTGTAGTTGTGCTCTTTTATTCTTCAAACAGATAGTGGAGTTTTGTGTGAGTTTGTGAGCTTCAGATTGAACTTATTTGCTACCAGATAATCTCTGGCTTCAAGATGGAGCTAAAAAGAAAACTTCCTTCGTGCCTTCTGGGAGAAAAGAATTCACTCATAAGACATTGTTTGCCGTAACCTTGTGCCCATAAACCCAGCGCCCAATTTGGGCGGAACAAGAGAGAGAGAGAGAGAGAGACGGTGGACTTGACGCATATTAGCTACATCTGCTTGCCGTGTGCCCAGGGCAGCTCCGGGGAGACTGGAGGCAGCAAAGCTGAGCAGAGAGTTTGAACAGGGCCCGTCGTTTGTCTGTTGGCCAAGCGATCCGTTGTAACAAGCGAGTCGTTTCTTTTCGCGCTTCCGTACCAGTCTTTGAATTGGTCCCCTTCTCTTTCTTCCTGTGGTATGTGGAAAGGTTGTGGCTGATGAACAAAGGTTCTCGTGAGAAACCTTGTACGTCCTTAAATCTACAAGCAACTGCTGTAAATTCGTCTCTTTTCCTTGTCATCTTCATTCACTGGGGAGAAGTTCTGTGTTTGCCTCTCGCCAAGGTGGAAGGAGTTGAGCTGCTAGTCGCTCGCATAGAGATCTAACCATTTACTGAGTAATATTATACTATGGTTTCTGATCTTGTAAACAAACCGCTGTTCTTAACTTCACTTTACTTACTTTCTGCAAAGACAAAACTCATGTCCTGCATTGAGCCATTGGAAAAGGTAAAGGAGGTCAGCAGTGAATTTTTTTTCTCTAGGGACTTGAGGTACAAGATAAGAGGCGCTATCATATACAAAACAATGAGGGATTTTCAAATTCTGTTCCCCGTAGCAGAATCATATCGGTCTGCTTGGCGAAGAGGCGCTTTCTGGTGTAACTGTTGCTTGAAACCTGCAATATGTTGTCTTAGAACCTGCTCCAAATGCTGCAGAAAAAGATATGACCATTTCAAGACGGCGGGGGCACCAAAGATCCATAGCTAGGCCAGCTTTCACTGGATGAAAGCAGACTTGAGAGAGGGAGGATATAATTCTTACGAGATGTACACAAATGTTTGTCTCCTCACAAATTGAACCCGGGTATTTGCCAGTGCTTACAAGGACTTGCATGTTCTCTTATCTGCAACACATCGCTTGTCTTGTGTTGGCTGGTTACAGGCTGTAGTTCTGAAGGTGGCCATGAGCTGTGAGGACTGTGTTGGAGCTGTGAGAAGAGCCATCACGAAGCTGGATGGTAGCCATTTCTTCCTTGAAGTATATTTTGAAAGTGATTCTTGCTTGTCTCTGCTAATTGTCGTATCATATCTCCTTCACCATGGTACGTGGCGATGTCAATGTCACTCACAGTGTTCCAATTGAACTTCTTCTGCAAGGTGGTCTTCAGGGACCTTCTGCCTGCAAGCTTCCCAAACCAGCACGATCGTTGTTTACCTCTAGCCTAGCCTGGCTGGGCATGACAATGCAAGACACATTCCATTACAAACAATCGCACCATCCTAATCCGGGATGCCATTACCAAGTCATACTTTGTTGGGTCTGTCAGATTTTGACCTACCTAGGCAGTTCTACTGGAAGCGAGAAAGCAGCATGAGCAAGAGCGCATTTGGTAGCCAGGAGCTTGGTGACAAGCTTTCAAATCTCACTCCAGCTTAGTTGGCAGATGTTCCATAGAACCCAAGGAGACGATCAGGGTTTTCAAATGTATGTCAGATGTTTGAGGACCTTTGGATACATTAGTCTGACTGCACAGCATCGTTTTTGAAATTCCTCAACCAGGTATAATGGTGGCACTTGTGGTGGCCTCAGATTGTTGTGTTTTGAATGTAGTTTCATTGTTGTGTGGCAGAAACATCTTGAGCCTGTTCCTTGTACCTTTGTCACTAACGTATTGCAAAGGCTTCACCCAACTGACCTGCAGGCAAGAAAATGTCTGTGGAGCCTAGAGGTTGTGTAGCTACGTTGCCTGGTCTGTCTCTCCTTTAGGTTTCAAAGTTGATGTGGGCTTCCGTTGGTTCCAGGTGTGGAGTCATATGACATCGACTTGAAGGAACAGAAAGTGACAGTAATTGGTAACCTGAAGCCAGATGCTGTGCTTGACCGTGTCTCCAAGACAGGGAAGGCCACATCGTTCTGGCTTAATGACGGGAAAAAGGAAGAAAAGGAGTAGACCTCGTTCTGGCCTAGGAAGGTGGAGAAGAAGTATCAAGAGAAGACGTAGGAATTTATATCTTGTTTGATCAGCTGTAAGGCTGTCCTGTTTACACAGGACTTAAGAAACATTCAAGGGCAAGACTCTCTTGTTCCTGGAGAGTGTTCAAACTTATATGAAGCCAATGCAGAGTACTCTGCACAAACTGGCTAAGTGTTGGATCTCAGTTCTTTGTTGACAAACATTGACCTTGTCTTTTATAAGGTCCATCACAATTTCTACGCTGTAGATATTGTGAAAGATCGCACAATCTGGAGTCCGCAGACAGATGACAGAGAACTTTGTAGACAACAGGTTATGTCCACCCATTTGTTCCAGTAGGGGCACCTGGTTGAGAGCAGTAGTTTAGTCTGTGTACCTACAGGACCAGCAGTAGGCCCCCACAGATGCTCCTACTTTGGAGGAGTCCAACACAGTGTGCAACTTCACTCTCTACTTTTCAATTCTATCATTCACACATGTGGGCTGGTGGGGTGCAGTCAATCTTCCATATCTGTGGTTCTCCTGCTGCTTCCAGAGCAGAGCACTGGCTCTACTCCTGTACATATGTAATGCAAAGAGCTTTAGCAACATAGTTTGGGAAATGACGTATGCTTGTAAATGGAAACGATAGGAATAATGGAATATTTGTAAAGATAAAACAGAGGTCTACAAGTTTACTCCAGCATCATCACTAGGTGTGAGCAGATGAGGATAAATTCCATTACAGAATGTAACAATTGTTAGGGTTTCAAGCATTCAATCGCTTCTCAAACACTCATCCTAGTCATATGCCATCTCCCTCAATACAATCAATATGAACAACTCGCCATCTCCCAGAGCAAATCCCCACTACATATTGATCTACATCTTCACTTCCCCTACATCCTTCCTGCTATTTGTATTCAAATTGTTGCTACACGCCCACAAGCACAACCTTACATAGACTTAGTTTGCAGGAGTGTGATAAACGTAACAACAAATGATGGGGTAAATGATCAGGGAGCAATGTACATAGAAAACACTCACGAAATGTGGACGGTCGTGTATTGCAAAAGATGCTTTATTGTGCAAGTATTCATATCACGAACCCTGCATAAATCTACTGGCCACCGCGCAGGCGGAGAACAAGGTGAAGAGTAGACTCTTTCTGAATGTTGTAGTCAGCCAAGGTGCGACCATCCTCAAGCTACTTGCCAGCGAAAATCAAACGCTGCTGGTCAGGGGGAATGCCTTCCTTATTCTGAATTTTGGTCTTTACGTTATCAATAGTATCAGAGCTCTCTACCTCTAAAGTTATGGTCTTCCCAGTCAGGGTTTTCACAAAGATTTGCATACCTCCCCTCAAACGAAGCACCAAGTGCAGGGTAGACTCTTTCTGAATGTTGTAATCGGCTAGAGTGCGACCATCCTCAAGCTGCTTGCCAGCGAAAATCAAGCGCTGCTGGTCCGGGGGGATGCCCTCCTTATCCTGAATCTTGGTCTTCACGTTGTCAATTGTGTCCGAGCTCTCAACCTCCAGAGTGATAGTCTTGCCAGTCAGTGTTTTCACAAAGATCTGCATGCCTCCCCTCAAACGGAGAACCAAGTGCAAGGTGGACTCCTTCTGGATGTTGTAATCCGCCAGAGTGCGACCATCTTCTAACTGCTTGCCGGCAAAGATCAGGCGCTGCTGGTCAGGAGGAATACCCTCCTTATCTTGAATCTTAGTCTTTACATTGTCGATGGTGTCGGAACTCTCCACCTCGAGAGTTATGGTCTTCCCAGTCAGTGTTTTCACGAAGATCTGCATGCCTCCCCTCAAACGGAGCACCAAGTGCAAAGTCGATTCCTTCTGGATGTTGTAATCAGCCAGAGTACGTCCGTCCTCGAGTTGCTTGCCGGCAAAGATCAAACGCTGCTGATCGGGGGGGATGCCCTCCTTGTCTTGAATCTTAGTCTTGACATTGTCGATGGTATCCGAGCTTTCCACCTCAAGAGTGATGGTCTTCCCAGTCAGGGTTTTCACAAAGATCTGCATGCCCCCCCTCAGACGGAGCACCAAGTGTAAGGTGGACTCCTTCTGGATGTTGTAATCAGCCAACGTTCGGCCGTCCTCGAGTTGCTTGCCAGCAAAGATCAAACGCTGCTGGTCAGGGGGGATGCCCTCCTTGTCTTGAATCTTAGTCTTGACGTTATCGATGGTATCCGAACTTTCCACCTCAAGAGTGATAGTCTTCCCCGTCAGGGTTTTCACAAAGATCTGCATGCCCCCCCTCAAACGCAGCACCAAGTGCAAGGTGGATTCCTTCTGGATGCTGTAATCCGCGAGGGTCCGGCCATCCTCAAGCTGCTTGCCCGCAAAGATGAGTCTCTGCTGATCAGGGGGGATGCCCTCCTTGTCCTGGATCTTCGTCTTAACATTGTCAATAGTATCGGAGCTCTCAACCTCCAAAGTGATGGTCTTCCCGGTCAAGGTCTTCACAAATATCTGCATCGTATCTCAATTTCACAATTTCCGACACCCAATCTTACAGAGATACCCACAAGCGCAAACTCTAGCACTACACAGAGAAATGTATGGAAGCAGACAGAGAAAAAGAGAGCACTGTACAAATCCCAACGCGGTAACAAGTGAGAAGAGAGATCGAGGGCCTCAGTTTATATAACGCAGAAAAGCAAGAAAAAGTATGGAAGACATGGACAAGAACCTTCGCGGAACCTCACCACCCACTGGCCATAACCGGTTTTTCGAAGCATCTCGAGTACGTGTCTTCAAACGACTGGCTCACTGGATGCTGGTTACAGGCGGTAACCTGCAATCCTCACAAGATTTGATAACCTTGGCTGGGCATGGATGTAAAAATTCGATAACCGGGCTGCGCATGGATGACTGTCACATCGAGAATCGATAACCGGGCTGTACATGGATGAACTGTCACTCTCGATGTTTCGAAAAACCGGTTACCTAGTCCATAGCCGGTCGTCGTTCTGCCATCTTCTTTCACTGGACGTTATAGAAACTTTATCTTTATCTTTATCTTTATTCCATCTTTGACTTTTGAACGTTTATCAACCTTTTACTCAATCCTCGCGAAGAGGCTGCAAGAACTGAATCCCAACGGTTCAGGAACGGTTCATGAATGACTGGTCAATGCAGTCTTTCAGCTGCGGTGACACAACGTTTGAATCTGGACATTGCAATTACATTGAGAAGAGCATCTGAAATCTTAACTGCAGTTATTTTTTGGTTTGATGACGCTGTACTCGTTTAGAATTATTTTTGAGAGAGGGAGTAGATTGCTCCCGTGCTCCGAGCTATGTATGCTATACAGCCCAATGTTTCTGACAAGACTGCACATAGCCATTGAAAAGTTCGTGCGAAGGATTGGAGGTTAGATGCAGTTAATAACAAGCTCTGGAGCTCCACTTCGTATCGTGGCTTCAAATAAAGAGGCATGTGTCCTCGGATGTTATTCATGTCATGATTTCGCTTCGATTTCGCTTTATAATTGAAGATCGAGCTATTTTCTTGAAGCTCTCTACGATGGCAGACTTTCTTGAACTCAGCTTGCTCATTTTGGCAATGCCCAACATTCCACACGCACTATTGCAAAAAATAAGCATATACACGACCTATGCACGACAACTGTACTGACTGTGTTCGCTTTGGCATTCTGTAGCACCAAGTTATGAGTTTTTCTCAGTGGATTTGCAACTAATGCTGTTGTCACTCCCATCGCATGGTGAAAGAAGCTGCTGTCACAGTGTTGTAACGGCTCCACTGGTTATCTCTCATGATTGTGTGGAGTTTACCACCGCATTCAAAGCTGGAGAAGCTGAGATTTTTCCTTTACTTTTGTCTCTTTAATAAAAACCCAGCCCTACACAAGGTGTACAGTTATGAATCTTACATACGTTTCAAATGAAAGGAAGCCAGTTAATTTTAAATCTGCTCACTGATTTTTTATTTTTTATTTTTTATTTGGTAAAGGGATGAAGCCCTGAACTTTATTTGATTCTGCTCACTGATCTTGTTCAGTAAATGCTCAGTAAATGATCAGCTATTGAGTGCTAATTCTTCTGATAAGAAATTCTTGGTGAACTTCATTCCAAGTCTAGAGTGAACGACACGTCATAAGGAACTCTCATATTACTACACCACTTTGCAGGGCTGATCACCTGCAATCACATTGATGTGTTCTTCTTAGTCTTGATCACATCCTCTGTTTGATACAATTTCGTGCGAAATCATTAGTTAGTGGGGAGTGGTTCCTAGTCAATAACTGGACATTAGGTTTAACCTGGGCAGAGCTTGTAGTTGCTTAGCTCTTACTCTTCATCTTTTTGAGCATTGCATACTATTATCATCATGTTCTCTTGTCAGGCCCATAAGCTCTGCGATCTCCGGGAAGCTATGGATGCCCTGTGGTCCAGAATACCTTCAAACAATACTCAAAGGTATGACATCTGTTCAAAAGTTGGAAATCTATGAGAGTTTTCTACTTCAAATGTGGATCACAATTGTTCATAATATGCGAAACAATGCACCTGCAAACATCGTAGGATAACCCATATTTACAAAGGCGTGCACATGATCCCTAAGCCTCTGGGCTTCCAGTGGACGTCATCTGTTACATATCTGCCCCAGAGATGGGTCATGTCTTATTCTTGAGGAATACCGCAGCAGCTTCCCCTGAATGGACAGAAGAGCAAAGAAATGATGATAGTTTGCAGTACAATGTTGAAACCAAGCCTCCAACCTTCAGTGATCCAGTAGACGTCAACAGAACCTTCTGCAAAGTAGTCACGCCATGAATGTACCTAACCTCATTCAAAGATGACATTTCCTTACTTTCTTCTTTCTTCTTCTTTCTTCTTCTCCCTTGTTTGTAACTTGCAACCCTCCAAATGACACAACAAAGGAGCTACAAGCAATCGAACTCTAAAAACTCGTGAGTTATGGGGTGAAGTGTGGACACCGCACCCCCAAAATATTTGAAAAGCCTTGTGTGTTAGACATTTTGATAAGAGAACCGATATTTTGCCCATAAACAACCGCTTGGGTTGTTCTCCTCAAAATTGTTATAATCTCTCACTCATAACTAGTAGATTTCTCTGAAAGTTGTGGTAGGGAGCCAAGCAGGTAACTTTGTATATGGTGAGTTTGCATGGATGTTGCATTGTACTAGATTTCGCCCTTTCCTGTGCTGGAGGTTTAGTTTTGTTGCAGTCTGCAAAAAAAGGCTTGGGCATTTAGGGGTTATCATCTACATCCCATATTGCTTGCCCTGGGGATATACAATATCTAGCACTGTTGGGCTTCTGTAGTGGGAACCTCACTAACAGCAAGGATGGAAAAGTCAAGTTGGAACAGGCAACCCTGATTTCTTTCCTGCACAATGGAGCCACAGAGGTAGAGTATCAGTCCTTTCGTGCAGCCTTGAAAAGTAGCGTTCTTCTCCAAACTACACATCCTTGGTGGGTGAGCTGGTCCTTATACATGTGAATGGAATAGAGCCCACCCCCCAAGGGGAGCAGTACCCACATGGGGAAGAGGCTTATTTCCTCTAGCTCCGGTTGGCGTCATATATATTTGTGTGTGCGTGTGTGTGTGTGAACGAAAGAAAACTGGGTGATGGTGATTTCCTTGAGGTTCTAATTCATTGGAGGAACCAGGTGTACCGATCATATATACATTGAGAGACCACACGGATAGGTTGGGAGAAAAGAAATGTGTGGCGTACCCCGTCTCCGAGGGTTCTCATTTCGACAAGCCAGAGCCTTACCCGGAGTAAAGATGCAGAAATTGCTTTCCTAAATATTCGGGGGGCTCAATGGTCCAGATCTTCCTTCAAGAACGTAAGAGAAAAAGAAATGTAAGAGAAGAAACAAGGGAGCACCTTACAGATCTGTGAGGCCCCAAACAACCTTAAGAAAACTCTGCCATTTGAGGCCCCTCAAAATACAAAGGAAAATTTCTGCATGTGCTTTACGGATTGAATTAGAGTATACATATCATGATCTGCAAAGGGAGGATTGACCATGATTTTGATCTACAGATGTAGAAAGAAGGAAGCATGCATTCAGTATTCATTTTCATCGGACAGTCTTTGGGCATTAGACATGGCTTTGGCATTTCTTCTGGACTAATATTCAGATACTTGAAAATCTCTTCTACCCTTTAGCCTGTTTAACAGGCCGGTCTTGCTTCCAAGAAACAGTTTATCTCAGGGTATCTGGTATTAGGCCTGCAATTCATCTCACCCCACCATATGAGAGAGAGAATGTACTCATAAGACATTGTTTGCCGTAGCCTTGTGGCCATTGCCCCCGCACCCAGTTTGAGCGGAACACAAAGGGACAGAACCTACCTTTGTCAGGGCTGACGCCGGTAGTATGACTTACCTTGGAACAAACAATTGATCCGGGTTCTTCCAGATATCCTCTAGAAATTCCTTCACACAAGCATCAATCTGCTGTGTGTGGTTTGGCAAGGAAATTGTGCCTGTACCTCTGTTTACCAACTTTGAAGTCTTGAAGGGTTAAAGGGCCTGGGCTTTTGGCTCAGCCTCAAGACTTCAAAGTTGGTAAACAGAGGTACAGGCACAATTTCCTTGATAGATTTGAGGAGAGCGTCTCTCTGGTGAGAGAACCCCGGACAATGAATCAGAAAATGAATATTGTCTTCAGGTTGCCCACACAACAGGCACTTGCACTCTCCCTTTCCTCTCTGCTTCTGTTTGCTGTTCAAAGGTAGGCTTCCCGCCCTGAGTTTATATTTCAGTCTAGTGCCGAGAGTGGCTAGACCCTTGAGGCCATCCATGATGTCCTCAATCATATGAGAGAGAGAACTCAATACTACTATTATCGTGCCATTCAAGTTCTGTTAGCAATCACCTTATTGCAGAAAGCCAGTCCTGGTCTCAGATCTTTCTCAGCTTCATCATTTGGCATCTCACTTGATCTCTCCAATTCCGAAGCGTACAAGAAATTCCCGGTCCAACTTTCTGCCCCTCTCCCTCACTTTTCTTATCTCTGTTTGACTCCATCTCTCTCCCTTGATTTTTCCCTGTCTCACACATGCACCAGTGACTTGTCAGAGGAAAATCTCCATCCCAGCCGATTATTCGCCCTATTATTGGTTGGTATTGGAACCGTTGGAGGGGGTCTCTTTCGAGATATGCTGTGGGCAAAGAATTCCTCTCCAGAGGCTATCTCCTCTCACCGAATACTATTTGACAAGGTGCAAGGTCTGAGGTCACATGCACAGTCGATTGCTACACATCTGCCTCTAGTGAAATGTCATTTTCATGCACACACAAACTATAGTTTTTCCCTCTACCTCTCCCTCTGGTCCTACAATATGCCTGTGTAGCTCCCAAGAAGGCTGAACTTGTAGTTATACAAGAGATCAAATATACACACGAAGGACACCGCCAACGAGTGGGAGCAGCTGCTGAAGTTATTCAAGACGCTACCCAGGGAAGTTTTGCCTTACAGTTTGAGCAAACTAATTCAAGGATGCCAAAATTTGAAAAGAAAAATAGGAAAAATCAGGAAAAATCATACAGAGCATGTCACCATTATCCAAGCAGTGTTGCCCTTACAGTAGGGCAAAGTCTGGGCCAGCTCAAACTGCCACTCCTCCAACATAACACAGGAATTGATGACACAACAAACCTGGGATGATGAATACAGTAATGGAGCACCAATAGGACAACCACTGCGACCAGGGATGATGCACGACAATCCCCTCTTTTTCTGGTGCATTTCTTTCCATTCCTACATCCCCAGGCTCATCAAATACCTGAAAAAACAAACATGGCCTTGAGAGCAGGCAGAGTGGTCGCAATTGGGGTTCCCTGGATACACACAGCAACTACGTCAGAGAAAACAACAGGAACCAAAAGTGAATATATTTCAATTACTTAGGTAGCCAACAAGGGTGCCTACTCTAAAACAATTATAATGTTTGTCATTTCACCACAGAACATGCTGAAGCTTTCCATTAGTCCACCTTCTCTAATGCATCTCTTTTTCTCTTCCATTGGTCGTGTTCTTTTCGTTTCGTGGACATACCCTTGTAGTTGTGCTCTTTTATTCTGCAAACAAGAGTGTGGAGTTTTGTATGAGTTTTGGAGCTTCAGATCGTTTAAAATGCAGATGTAGGGTGATTCGCTACCATACTATCTCTGGCTTCAAAATTGAGCTGAAAAGAAATGCCTCCTCCATGCCTTCTGGGAGAAAAGGATGTATTCATAAGATGGTGCTTGCCGTAGCCTTGTGGCACATAGACCCTGCGCATGAACAAGAGGGAGAAGAGAGAGAGAGAGAAGAAAAAGATATACTTGCTGGACTTCGCCAAACGGGTGAGAATCTCTCCTCTGCATCATGCTTTCGATTATGTTGGGAATGACAATGGCTGTGCAATATGACCGTGGAATTTTTGAGGCACAGTCCTTGGCTGCCTATGCTGGGCGATATCTTAACCCATGAGGGGTACTTTCAAAATCACTTCACACAGAAGGATCAATGAATTCAGGTTCTGCCTTATCCTGCGTCATACTTAATTTTGAGCTTTAGTACATGGGGAAATTGCAAGCCTCTCCTACAGCTCAACCAAAATATGTGAGGAGGAAGGTACCTGCAATCTCCTTTTTGCCTCGGTAAGGCTGTGTGAGCTGTGTGAGCTGGTATCAGTACAGGTAGCCATCCAAACACCTGGGCCAACCAAAGGTTAGCTTCACTCTAGCAGTTATAGTGGTAATACTGGTAAAAAATCCAATGATAAGAAAACTGTTACTAAAGGATTGGAGACACCTAGTTAGCAATACTCACCTTTAAGTCAATGGATGCTCTGGAGATGACTGCCACAGACGTGCGCCTCCAAGGGGACATTTTCAGTGGCTACTTGTCCTTCCATATCAGGCAAGGGCACCACCATTAGATCAGAAGGCTCACTCCAGGTGAGCTTCACCTCTGTTTATCCATAGGAGCACAGGACAAGGTGGTTTCACAGTAGAAATACTGGGAGTGCACAACAATCTTTCGACTTGCCATGCTTCTTAAGGGAAAGAGTGGCACTTAGCTTTGTAATCTCATGCATTTGCATGTCCTAACCCAGAAAAGGACAGATGCTGGGGTTGAGCCTCATGGCATGTCGCCTGTGGATGGTCTTGCACAACCGCTAACTTTTTCTCTGGGTAAGCCGTGGATGGAACAGTCATGTTAGAGAACAATCCTGGGGAGGTTTGTTTAAGTGGTCAACTTGCAGGGGATGGGGAAGACGTCTTTCCTGATAGAAACACTGGTAGCACACTTCAGAGGAAGAGTGGCAACATGTGCTTCCAGTGGGGAGCCTCACAAATGTCAAGAATGTTTCAGTCCACAGCTCTCCCTGATGTAGACTTCAGAACATACTCCATATACAGGTCAAAATGACACCCTAATCTGCCTGCCCATAGCAGATGAGGCGTTGTACATTACATTACAAG
Organism: Takakia lepidozioides; assembly: GCA_030704615.1. Classification (NCBI taxonomy): domain Eukaryota; kingdom Viridiplantae; phylum Streptophyta; class Takakiopsida; order Takakiales; family Takakiaceae; genus Takakia; species Takakia lepidozioides. Next base: position 43,838,175 of record CM060731.1, read on the forward strand.
TAAAATGTTGTAGATATGAGTTACACTTCTCACAACGTCCCAGCCACCCTAGTTCCCATGAACACCGGGCGATTGGATTAGAGAGCGGCAAGGGCTAGAGAGTTGGGGGGGGGAGTAACAGCGATGCTTGTGATGACTCATCTTGGACCCAGACTACAACTTGGTAATAGATGGATTTTTCCCCCGGGTTGGAGAGACATGCAACAAGCCTCTGAAGAAGGATGTATTAGTATGCCAAGAAAGACTGGTTATCGCAGATCTCACCTTGAGCTTCCAGTTCTTCCAGTAATAGCCCCCGGATGCTGGCAAGAAGAAGACTGCAAAAGACTGAACTGTGTCACTGGCAGCAAACATACCCACTGACGCACATGAGAATTTCACACAATTCCAACTACACAGAACATTCCAGATAGTAGCAAATTGGATGGTTTGCAGTTTAGTCCACTAGGGCAGATCATATCATGGAAGAAACCATGTTCCATGTCATCCCCAGTACAATTCTCCAGATAGCTTATCCTTCCTGATGAAGCATGTAACCAAACTGGACCAGCAAAGCAAGCAAGAACAGGTTGCACACATCAATTGAAAATCTAGTCAACCACGCTGTATCTAGTCAGCAAGAATTGTAACCAGACAAACATACAGAAAATGGATGCAGAAACGTGTGTCAAAGAAGCCAATTCCGTTCCTTGGCTCAATCCAATTTATTACTTACAGAAAAGTATGTGAAGGATGTCTCAACTGTGTATGAAACGTCCTCTACTATGGAAGGTCACCTCCTTAGTCTCTATACATGGTAGGTGCAGCGGTCTAATTCCAGCAATCTAATAGAAGAGCCCTCTTCGGATCCTACAGCTCGCTTGCGCTTCTAAAGATCGGGCCGGAGGCTGACACCAGTGAAAATTATGATCTCAGTACAGTTGTGGGGAGCCGCGGGCCTAACTCGAAATAGGCCTCATTTCAGATGCCATAGGCATTGCATGCTTTCATGGTGCCAGACATGGGATAAGGTAGCCGTGGTGTTGTGTAGATAGGGTAATCAAGAATGTCCTGGTCCTCAACCTGCTTGTGATGGAGACTACAGGATGCTTCTCTTCTTTCGCAGTAGAAATGCTCCACCTCTCCCACGTGCAAGGGAGCTGAGGGTAGAGCCCTTCACTTCAGCAAGAAGGGATACTTTGGTGCGTCTTAGCAGTTCACCGCACTGCTTCGTTTCGGGAGTGATAGGGCGTACGTCTCTCCAATGTAGACTGCAAGGGCCTTTGTGCGGAGATATGAAAAGGTCACTCATTTTCCTCTCGTAAGGCGAGAGCCACTTAGCGCACATGTATTCGAGCGTCCGCCATGGTGGAAGATGCATGGAGTTCTGCTTCAAAGAGACTTTCGCAGCCTCAGACATGATTTCCAAAACCTGCTCCAGATCACTAGTTGTGCCGACGAAGACTGTCGGGAGAGGTTTCAAGGCGGCCATGTAATGCTGGGTGGGTCTGGCAATTTCGAACTGCGCTTGAAAGTCGACATCGACAATCAATCGCTTCGCCACTTGGTCTCCATCAAACACGACATCAATGTACTCGTACTCTCCTGCACGATGAGCAAGTACAACCCGTGTCAATTACACACCCAAACCGCTTAAATCGGCAGACAACCACTCTCATGCGTAGCAATGACAAACTGGAGACGCAGGAACCGTTTTTGAGATGGAGAGGACCGAGTGACACCTCTCTCGGTACAATCCAATGTTTACGTAATGCAAAGATACCCAATTCATAGTTTAGGCACACAACTGCACCGCCATGCTAGCCGTTTAGCAAAGCCTAAAAACGACGTCGATGATGTAGACCAACACGGATACAATGATAAAATGTAGAAACGAAGAGCGAAAAAGCCACCTCCAGGGACTCCGCCAGAAGATTGCCATTTCGATTTGCAAACTGCAGCATTGTAGCCCGCAGCTCGCAAGTATTTCACCACAACTCGCTTGGTGCAACCTCCCTTGCATTCCGCCCCTTCAGCGGTGTTGCAAACCAGATCGGTATCTTCGTTGATGGCCAGAACCAGAATTGTCACATTGCAGAGAAGGTCCCTCTCCAGGGATCCAGCAGCTGACGTCAAAACCTGGACCGACATCGAACGATCTTGGTTAATCGGAGTGTGCCAGCAATCAAGGATAAATCAGCTTCTACATGCAACGGAACCGTTTGACCATCGACATGAACGCCAAACTCTTAACTTCCGCCCCAATGTCTACACCCTACTGCAGGGAAACCAAGATTTTTATCACCTAACCAATACGAAGGAGAACTCGACGCGAGAATCAGAATTTCTTTGACAGGGTGATTTGAGGCTACCTGCAAGCGCTCGCAGAGCGCTGCAATGCTTGGAGATCCGCCATCACTGTCGCTACCATCGTAGAAGTCGTGCACTGTATCACTTTCGATGAAGTCATGAACCATGGCCGCCAGGTCTTCACTGTCGTTACTACCGTTACATTGGGCCGAGTCATTACCGTTCATAAGCCATTGCTTTGGGCTCAAGAGACCGGCCTGTGGCTCCTCTTTGCCTTTCAGCATCCACCCAGCCTGAAGTTGCGGAGGGCGCCATGCTTTGTGTTTGTTGGGAACGAAAGGCAGAGCCTCAACCGCTGGTAACTGTACATGATTCAGATCTACAAAATCCCACGCATAATCTGTGTCGGGAGGCGTATACAGACCGCTGTGGTAAGGGGAATTCCCATGCGTACTGAAGGGAGGTCCCAAATAACGGAGGCCCGGCATTCTGGAGACGGAAGGGCGCGAAATGGTGAACCTTTAAAAAATGGTTCTCAGATGGAAGATTAGCCTAGGAATCTCCGGCCTAAGATCGGTAAAGAAACCAACGCTATCGAACAAGGAGAGCAACGGATATCAAACGCTGCAAAACAATCACCTAGATATAACTTACGCTCCTTTCCAATCTGTTCAAGATCAAGGTATCCTAACTTGAAATCTCCTCAAGATCTGAACCTCACACGCCCCGATCTCTCACAATCGCATAAACGACCGGCAGGGGAGGGGAGGATTCACAGCAGCAATCTGCAAGATTACTTCCTCCACAAGCTTCAAACCCCAGTCTAGCAGATCAAGCAGGCAACTGATCAATGGTGATGAAAAACGGGTGAGTCATCTTCTGCTGCTCACAACTCCTCCTCTACACATCCGAAGTCGCTGCCGCCGCACAGATCGCGGACCTTACAGTCAAAATCAACCTACAGACTCTACGAGCGGCGAGTGGGTCCAAGCTTCCGTCAACCTCTACTTACACAACTCCCCTCTCCCTCTCTCTCTCTCTCTCTCACTCTGGCAGCAGCAGCAGCAGTCGTGCAGGCAAGCAAGAGCAGCGCACAAGCGATGAGGGAGGGGGAGAATGGCAGTGGGCGGCCATGGCTAATAAAGGGGAGGCCTCGCAGCAGCGAGCGAGCCAGGGAAAACGTACGGGGGCAACGGCAACCGGCTCACCCTAGGGCCGACCCGCCCCGTGCTTTCGCCGGGTTCCCCTACGCCACACATACGCTAGGGTACAAGGGTCGGCGAGCAAACCCGGGGCTATCATTGCGACCGGGAATCGCCAGAGCCGGCGAAACCCCCTGCAGAGGGAATCCGTGCAATCGCCAGGCGGGGGGGCAGCCCGGTTGGGGGGGTGTAAAGAGACACGTGGCGCGAAGCGATTGCGCATGAAAGCTACAGACCCAATGAGCGCGCGGGCAGCCCAAGTTGCGTGCCTCCTTTTTACCGCCCGTCCAATCGGAGTAAATAGTAGATAGTAGAGGGCAAAGTAACCGCGGGTGAAGTGGGTGAGCTGCCCTCGCCTAACTGGGCCGTGGCTCTTGCTTACTTACCCTACGCTGCTTCCGCTGACCCGAGGAGGGTTATTAGTAAGTGGCTCTGACCTCAGGTCGGCGGCAGTGTAACTTAACCCCACGAGGTGAGCGTAACCGGTGGTCACGGGGGATGGACAGGCGAGTAACCGCTATCAATTATCCGTTGGATTTGACAGGTACGGTCCGTTGGTTAATTACAAAAGTACGTACGGCGGGGCTGGCTTTGTGAACGCGTCACGCGTGGCCTCTCCTCCCTCACTTGTTCTTTGCTCTACTATACGCTCCACACTACCCTCTACATCCATCGATCCACCCCCTGCACCCTATGGACGGGATGGAATGGGCCCGGGCTCGTCGACCATGCGATTCTTCACGCTACGAACTCTTCAGTTTTGGTGCCACACACAAGCAAGCAAGGCGCTTGTTTGAGTGCACGTTCTAACTTAGGGTTTGCGCATCCATCCATCCATCCTAGTAGAAGGGAATACGAGTGAGGCATTCAAGGAAACGGAACGGTATAATGGTACGTAGCAAGGGGGTGGTACGATGCATTCGAGTGGGCAGGGAGAGTGATACGTTTGTAAAACAAGGAGTGTGGCCATGCAGCAAAGAATAAAATAAAACAAAGGAAAAGACGGGTGTGCATGGCATCTGGGTGGCACGTAGGCAGAGAGGTTGGGTAGAACGAGCAGGTGTAGTATGTAGGGCGTCCAACCGCAATTAAACGCAGATTTAATAACTAGATTACGCAACAGGGCCTGATAATCGCCTGGACACAAGTACCGTCGCCGTCACTGAAGTCCATCGCGTGCGGGCCGAGGCGACGGCGTCAGTCCGTCAGACCGCCCTTTTTCCTGCTGGGAACCGCACACGCTAACCAACCACTGCCGCACTAGAAAGGCCGCTAATCGCACTCACGCACTCGCATTAGCGCGATCAAAGCGCGGCTTGCTCGCTCGCAAGGCTAAGCAGGGGGGTATGACCCAAACAAATGTAAGGAAATGGTGCGGGAGAGAGTCGGGCAGTAAATTGCGGACCAGATCTGACGTCCAGATTCTGGTTTGCGAGCTCGGGAATGAGCCGTACGCTTTTAGGTGGGGCGACGCGTACGACGAGCTCATCACCACCTGCCCCGCTATCTCCTTTCCCCGATACTACACTGCCGCACTGTAGTTTCATTCATCCAGGGAATCATTCATCCGCGCTGAATTTCGATATAAACCATAGGTGACGTCGGAGTTATCCGGGGCCGGATATTTACTGCCGTACTGTTCCACGTGGAATCGGATGATTACCGCAGCGGCGATTGAGGCACTTGAGGCCGAAACCCGCAACCCTGGTTGATCATCATTCGGGTTAGGTACACATATACTTACACATGGATAAGTAGCTCGAGCCCAGGTCGGCTATATTTACTAGGTATGTGCGTGTGGGAGAATTTTTAAAGTGTTTGGCGAATTGAAAGGTGTGAGGGCGAAGAGAATTTGTTAAGAGAGGAAATAAGAGCAGGGGATTTAAAAAAGAGATGGATTTGTGAGGAATCTGTTGCGTTGCGATAGATGAATAAATGACGAAGGGTTGAATAATGGAGGGGAGGATATAAAACATAGCGAGTGGTTATGGGGCAGGCATGGCAGCAGAGTGGCGGACGTGAGAATGTGAATGTGGACCTTTAACTAGACCTCATCCCGTATTCCATTTATAGGGCTCACGTACATGCCGATAAGGCAGGGCGTGGGCGCGCGCTTTATTTACCCCACTGCCCCCTGCGAGCTTGGACTCTACTGCCCTCCACAATCATTACTTTATTCACGGGTGGGCCCGTCATATCCACGTCTACCCAGTCCCGACTCACCCTGGACTATTGTATTTTATTCCACGGGTGCGTTACGCGGAATATTGCATCGCTTCCAGACTCGAGCTCAGTGTGTCTTGCGCTTACTGGTCGTGAGACGTGCAAGTCTCCTCAGATTTATGTGGAGCATGTCGAGTGGTATTTGTGGATATGCAACCAGGATTAGAAATTACAACACTGTATGTATGCAATACTCGTGAGATGGACACAGTTACTATAACATCAACATACCGATCAGATATTCTATTTCAACCCTCAGGCTAGCTAAAGTTTGCCCTCTAAGGCTCTATCCTGTTTTAAATTTTAAATTGTTTAGCAAGTCATTAAACCGAGTGAGTACTTAGTTATGATATTACAGTTTAAAAAAAGTAAGAAAAAAAAGGTATTCTAAAAACAGAGACTTGTCACCCAGCTCAAGTAGAGTTATTTTGGGAGTAGTGTTGGGAGAGGACGAGATGAGTTAGTTAGTTACAAGTGAGGTGGATGTAACTTATGATTAGGTCTGGGTGTATGTATGCCTTGGACGTAGCAACCATGCACTCATCATTTGCTACCTACCACCTCCAATGCTACCACCCATTTACTCTGTTGCATATCATACTTACTCCCACAGGTGACTCACCTTGGCCAATTTTGATCTTTTGTGTTTTTGATGCATGCAATTGAAGGTCTTATTACAAAAAACAATGAGTGTGCTTTGAAGGGCACTAGGGTTGAGGTCCCGGGCTCAAAATCCATTCAGATCTCATCAATGGTTAGGATCCGTCTCTGAGGAAATTCTAGTCTAGTGTGTCACTCCGTCTCAAAGGACTACTGCCCCTTCCGTTGCAAGGTGGGTAGTTTGAACCCTAGATCTCCGAGATATGTCCGGGCAAAGGCACAAACACGAGACGATCACTAGGCTACTATACCGGCCCTAGTATACTATAAGGAGGGGTCGTAGTGAACCTGCAAATGATGGATACCTATATATGTATATGACGCCAACTAAAGTTGTGAAAATGATGGATACTTTGTCACAAGCATAGTTCTGCTGTTGACAAATATTCGAGGAGCGGTTTTCCTAAAGGTTCCCAGGGGGAGGCCAGGGGCGGCTATCCGCAAGGGCCCACGAGCCGACTTTCTTGTAGTGACGCTTCCGTAGTGTGTTTCTTTAGGAGGACTTCGCTTCGCTAAACAGTTTTGAGGCCCATGTACGACAATTCTCGATGCAACAAAGTGCGGACGTACTTGTTGGTGACAGCTTGTATGGGGGTTCTTGCCTACATTACACATAGTCCTTACTCCTTTTACATCACCGCTTTCTGGGGTGACCCAGGTCGAGGGACTTTGGATGAGTGATTGGAGTACGTGTGGCATCCGGTCGTCAAAATATCTCCATTAGACCTCCATATATCCTCTCACAAATGTAGGTTGTTAAGATCTTCGCCCCAAGTTGCGGAATCGGAAAATGCCACAACTTGCAAGTGAAGCCCGAGCAATAGTCTAAAAAAACTAGTGGGGAGCGCACATTCAAAAGGATGGACCAGCGAGAACGCCAAAGTGGGCAACGCCGCGCGTGCCCGGGCCACCCTTTTCACGTGGCCCTGCCCCACCACGCGACCAGGCGTTGTGTCGGGCCGCAGGAATATGAGGCACCGTCCGCCCGTGGCTGTGCGCCTTAATTCAGGGCACTCATCCCTGCCCCGCATTTCTGCCTCCCTATCACCCCTCAGATCACCGGGCCCCACCCTCGGGTAATATTTAGCCAAAGCGCCTGCGCCAGGACCCCGCAAATATCACGCCTATAAACCTGTCCGGGCCCCTCATGCCCGGCCGGGTCGGCTGTCCGGCACCCGACCCCACTATCTAGAGGGTGGCCCACCCTCTGCACGCGCCCCCATACAACCAGGTCCTCTAAAAATCATCAACGTATTTCTTACAATTTTCATGAATATTTGAGTTCCACTATTTGCTCGTCATCGGTCCCAACTTTCGACCTTGCAGGTGCCCCCGGACGGTTTTGTCAACCGATTCTTCCCCCCATTAGGCCCGAATAATAGGAGTAGGAAGTTGGAACCCACTAAACAAAAGATTACACAAACTTCGGGCAAGATTGAGACCGGGAGTGATCTTCGGCTGTGCAATTTCACGCTCTTCTTCGACTGGATTCTGCGTGCGGAACGTGTTCGTTGTATCTATGGACGCTTTAGCCAGCACGCCACGCTCAAAGATGTTTGTCAACTAACACGTTTCTGTTTACTGTATATCCATTTTAGTTTTAGATTACACTTTCGGAGCGGAAACAAAACTAGTACACTACACTACACGGCACTGGGGATCCATCATAAGTGAAAAGAATTTTTCGCCAAATGATTTGGTCTGTTTTTATTATCGGAATCCCAGGTTAGATTAAGTTCCATTAAGTTGGATAATCACCCCCTCCCGAAGGGGGGGATTAGGTATGGGCCGGGTGCTCGCCCCCCCTCCCTCAAATACCGAATTTATGTCTATCACGGAATTTGCCTTCAAATGATGTTTTCTGTTTTTTTCCCCTTAACCGGTAACGTTATCATCCAAAAGCGGAAAGGCACCGGATGACGGGACATTTGTCATCCATCTCCTGACGGACGCTTTATCGATCATGGAACCAGTCCCGCAGCGGCAGCGGCCACAGCGACAGATCGGCGAGGCCGACGGGGATTTTGTGAAATGATGTCGCCCGTCGCTGTCCCGCAGCTTTTGCAGAGAAATTCCCCGCGCGGGTGACGGCGGGTGACGCCACGCCCGCCCCTGCCCCCGCCCGGCCCGCCCTACGGCCGTCCCGCGGGGTGGCGTCACCCCGCCCGTCCTTCCGTCAGACGCCCTGTTGGCGCCATTGATGGCGCTGCCCCACCCGCGCCTTGCCTTTCCGACACCCCACGTGGGCACCATCCGGACCGTCCCATGATGGCATCGCCGCATCTGGACCGCAGCTGCAAAACAGCGCGGGCCCACGCAAATCTACATCAAAAATGGTTTGAATATGCGTCCAAAATGTGGCAGTGCATCATCGTCGTCATCATTCTGCTATTTCACAATCATCACCCCCCTCCCTCCACCCTCCATGCCTTCTTTTACCCCCGCCTCAAATTCTTCAGACGCAGTGGGCCCGAATCGCAGTAATGGACGGGGGTGCTGCTTACGCTAAACAGTTGGAAGGGTGGGCCCAGTTTAGCTGACGTCCGAGTTGGCGGACGGGGCACCGGTCAAAGTTAGCAGCAGACGGCGATAAATGGTGTAATGGCGCCCTAACTTTAGCCGACCCCGTCTGCTGTCGTGCCATTACCGCCATCCCTCCCTCTATGTTTTGCCTCCCCAACTTTTCTTGCTCGATCGCTCTCTCTCAGACGGTAACATTAGTATTATGAGCGCCGAGTCGGGGTGGGGGACACGCGCGGTTAGCGAGCATAGTTAAGTTAGCGGCAGGCCTTTGGCTTGCCCAACACGACTGCCGCGCCAGAGCGGCCTCATAAAGGGCCCGGCCGAGTGGAGCCACCCGGCCAGGTTCTGCAACTACCACGTGTCCGGCTCCGGCGCTGTACTCGTCTTTCCTGTACACAGTGGGCACACGGCATATACACTGCCGGGCCCACGTGTCCCGCCAACCGGGGTCACCCGACACAACAGACACGTGTCCTGCGACTGATGCGTGGTAACCGGCGCTCCAGGGGCGGGCTATAGCCAGGTTTCGCCGGTCAAGGGCGAGGAGGCATTAGTTCCGCGTGGTTGCGGGGGGGGGGGTAGCGCATGATTACACTCTACGCTCCACGCGCCGCACATAACCGCGTCCCGTTTTTGTGCGTGCACTGTATATATTTACGTATTTGTGGGATTTGGTTGGTTGCCCCGTGACTCCAAACGTTGCTTTTGGCATTGAAGCGCGCAGGACAAAGAGGCGAGGGAGGGGGAAATCCGTTGGCAATACGGTGGCGTAAGTAGCGCAGCGTCGAAGCGTGTACGGCGATGTCGTCATACACGCTGTGCGTGCTCGTGCTCCTGCCGTGGTCACCGCAGGTCAGCGTGAGCCCGCCACACGCCCTCAACCGGCTGGCAGCGGTCGGGCAGGTCAGCCTAGACCGGCTGCAGCAGACGACTCAGCAGTTTTGAAATGGTGCGCGACGAACGACTTCCGTCGCCAACATTCATTCCAAGGCGGTTGACTAATGAATGACGACGTTCATTCAATCATACGTCTTGACTCTCGCATCCGCTTTAACCGACAGCACCCTAACACGTGGCGAATATCGGCTCTGCAGCAACTTGGCGACTTGGCGAGGCGCGGTCGCACGTGCCGGCGTAACCCGGTCCCTGCTCGTCATTATATGCCGACTGTGCCGACTCAGCCCCGCGCCCGGGGACTGCAGACAGCGTATCTAATAGCGTATCTATACGCAGCGTGGATGAATGGATCCGGACGCGATGAATGAATGACCCGGGCCGGGGGCAGCACGTAAAGCGTGAACCCGTGATCTGACACCCTGGGCACGTGTCGTACGCGTGTGCCGCATGGAGCGCATGCTCCAGACGTCGCAATCTACCCATCCGTTTCACCCCAACCCTTTTTACTCGGCCACGGTAACTCCACTCTTCCAAGCCTGAAACTTGGAATGTTAACGGTTTCCTCCAAAAAACAAAGAAAATGGATGAAGAAGAAATGGATGAAGCGAGCCGCGCGGTCTCATGCGGAAGAGTTAAGGAAGCGATATTCTTTCCGGTTGCCCGCCCGTCCGCGGCGACAGATACCGCATCTTCAAAAATAGCGGGCAGGGGATATTTTGCGGAGAAATGTCGGGCAGGGTTTGTGTCTAGAAGCTTCAGGGAATAATCGCGGGTATTGACACCCGCGATTTACTCCTCAACGCGCAGCCTCCGGTTACGCTAACCGTGGGAGGCAGTTATCGTAACCAGAGTGCGTGGTCGGGCAGCGCGGGCAGGCCTGCGCCGGCGGTTACTTATCTGAGCGCTCATAAAATATTACCGCGAGAGTACGGTACTGCCCGCGTAACTGCAGTACGATTAGCGTGCGGTCGTACGTAGGTTAGGGCATGAGTTAACCGGATGGGGGGGTTAGGGTACAGGGTAGCGGATGGTATTGGCAGGGCGGGCATGATAGCGCGGTATGGGGGAGCGTACGTGTTGATTACAATCATCACCCGCGCTGCTTTTCACTTGCTCGTGTTTTTCTATGTTTCTCGCATATTATTATTATCGCACTGTAAAACTTTACGGCTGCCTCAGTGCGTCAGGCTCCCACTGCCTTGGAAAATCAAATTGCTGCTTTGCTTCCATTATGTCTGTGTAAAAATAGCAGGCGGTTTGGGTCAAGCCTTGACTCGCTGAGGCAATGTCTGCCCCTCTTGAGCGACAAGTTAGCCTACAACTCTCCAGCGTTTGGGTTTCTAGGCTTTGTGTTGCAACGTTGTGATAAGGGAGTTGATAAGCAGGGTTTGGTTTTGCTGCTTTTGTGGTTTTCTTTCTTCCCATCTTTGATGAATTGGGTCATGATTGCTTTGTGTTTTTGAGTTTTCTCGAACGTTGATTAGGGGTGACCTAGATCTTTGCTTGATTTTGTGCTTTTCTTGTTTGGGCGGAGACTGGAGAGGAAGTGTGCGAAGAGAGAGAGTGATAGTTAGTGGGGGGGCAGGAAATGATGCGTGAGAAGTGGAGAGCCGGGAGAGATGTTGAAAATCCAAGGGAGTGTCCGGTACAATAAAGCAGGGTCGTAAACACGAGTAAGAAATAGATCTAGGAGCTGGATTGGCATGCAAAATAGATTCGTAACGCTTGCTGTAATGCCAAGGAAGGACCCTCACTCATTCCTACACTTTGCTGGGTATTATTATTGTTATGACCATGCGTGCCATCATTCCTCTCCCCTCCCTCCATCCCTCACTTGACTCGGCCAAATCCATGCGCTTGATGTTGTCGCTAATCCGTATCGATCACGCATTAACCTAAATTAAGCTCAACGAACTTGGGGAAAGCATTTATATCGCTCAACGCAAGGGGCCTTTACTCGCTTCTCAATGTGGGTTGCTGAGTTAGCGGCCGACCGAAGTACTGTTGGTGGCAGTGCTTCTTGAGCTTCTTAATCCAGCCCCTCTTAATCTCGCTTAACTTAGCCCAGGCCATGACATCATGAGCATTATGACACCATTACTCTCGCACTCCATTCACCAACACAGGTTGTCTGGCAGGCAAGGCAAACAAAACCCCTACGTACTGCAGGTTCGCCTTCGACGAAACAACCATCATTGGCGAATCCACCCGAAAGCAGAGATTATCACAACCCCGTATGCCAAGTTAATGACTGCGCTCTTAAAACACGCCAAGAGACATGATGACATCATCCCGGATTCTGCAAGCATATGCCTGCACTCCTCTTGAAGGTAAATCCTCATTAGTCCCCAGGGATTAAAGCACGGCATTAACCCACACACTCTTACTGCCGCACTTTGTTCGCTTACCCACATCATCACACTTCACTAACTGCACAATTCCTAGCGTTAGCTCTCTGTACTAATCCTCCATTAAACCCAACTCCAAAGCCTGCCTTCAGTCCCTCTTAAATTCATTGTCTCCCTGCAACATACTACGAGTTTATACTCCAAGTACTACTGCTGCAAGCAGGGTATCTTGCCAGATACTCTGCCCTTAATTGTCAACCGGTCAATACTACTAGCCTTGAGACCCTGGCAGGGATGAAACCCATTTCTCTTTCTCATGCCAGGAACTAAAACTCAGAAATGAAACCCATTTCTCCTTAACATGCGAGGAAGTGAAACTCACAGAGATGGAAACCATTTCTCCTTCTCATGCTGAACTGAAACTCACAGAGATGAGAAACTATTTCTCTTTCTCATGCTCGGAACCTCCATCCATCTCCAACACTTGTCGCTGTGTTGATCCGAATGACCGACTCATCTCTTTAGAAAAGTGGGACTATTTGGGATGGTCTGTCTTTTGGAAAGGGCCCTGTAAACCAAAGGTATTGATATGATGGAAAGGATACAGAAAAGGAGCACAGTTCTCTAGAAAGATGCAAGTTTGGTGGGTCAAGTGCATACACAGAGCTTTGCATGGATCCCATTTGTGCCCACATTGTTGGTTTTCTACAAAGCATTGTTGTTGTGTATGTCTGATTAAGGTCTGTTTACTGGGTCTCTATTGTACAACATTGACCTGTTATTCCAACTCTGTTGACCTTTTCTTTGGGTTCTCGTTAGAACAAGTCTTTGAAGATATCTACCCCAGCAAGCAAGGGTAAGGTACATTCATCCCATCATACAGGATATTCCATCACGATATGCCGGAATATGATATGACTAGCATATATGTCAACAAACTAGCACTTGGTCGATTCCACTTGGATGTTGGATATACAAACAATCTATCACTGGCTACTAGACAAACACATTCATCCAAGAATCTAAGTTGGGTACAAACAATTATCATCGGATTTGACATATTCATCCAATCATTGGAGTGGATAGATATGGCCATTCATCCACGAGACAGAGTCATCCAATCATTGGGAGTGGATAGACGTGCTCATCCACGGCCCCTGTCGGCAGGCGGCCGCGGAAACCCAATTGTCGTTCCTGTTGTTGGTGTTATTAAAAATATGATTTACTATTATATGAATTCTAACATAATATGATGATAGGCGATAATTGATGGCGAAACCGTGCGCGGGTGAGCCCTTATCATTGCGTCCGCGCACAGTTTCGCGGCAGTTTCGCCCGCTGCTTCCTCTGCGTTGACAGTTGCGCGCTGACGCCGTGGCGAAACCGGCGGCGATAGCGTGAAGGCATCACGATTCACGAGGGCGGGCCGGTGATGATAACGTATCACGTGCCAGGCTATCTGCGCCACGCCTTATCCGCCCACGCTCCCTCTCACTGTTTTCCTTTTCTTTTTTCTTACCTCGCACGATACCCTCGTTTTTGTTTGTTTGTTTGTTTCTTGGATGGGGTCGTCCAGTAAGTCGGATGCTTGCTTCGTGCTTCCTGTGGTTCAAAGCTTTGGTTTCTTTCAAGTGTTGGTTTGTTGGCTCTCTTCTACAGAAGAGAGACGTTGCAACATGTTGAAGTTAATGGAGCAAATATGGTCAAACGACCTTACACCGTGTCAAGGCTCCCATTGGTGTGTTGTGCTGAGTCATCCCCCTTATTAATCTCACTTCCCCTTATGTTCGGCAATTGCAAAAGAGCCCATTGCCGTTTGAGGCTTGCTTGTTTGTATGGTGAGCTAGGGTTCGGGCAACTCTCTCTTCCAGAACAAATACCTAGCAGGGAAATGGTTCCTACTTTCAGAAGCTCAAGTCAAGTTAGACAGGGGCTGGGCTGGGCTGTTGAAAACATTTCAAGCCTCAGCAACAGGACCGCAATGGTGCTCAGCATGGTGCTCAGTACAAGATGGTTGGTGTGCCTTTTCGAGGCTCACATGGTTGCCATACTTGCAAAATACTTTGATCCAGACACTCCTGGTGGGGGGCATCTCTGGAGCTTTCACTTGTGAAAAGTTCAGGTGGCCGTTTTTGGAGTAGAGAAGAGACAACTGTGTACTAGCAGTGTTCACATAATCTGTGCATTTTGAGCACAATGTAGATGGAGCTGGATATTGGCGCTGATCTGAGGTGGTGGAGAAAACAAAACTGGGCTGTGTTTCACCTTTGTCAATTGCTGGCAGAACGAAGTGATGAGGGGAAGTTGGCTCATGGCACATGTTTTGTGATGTTTAGGAAGGAACTGAAAAGAGGGAAGAAAATGTCAAACTGGTCTGACTCAAAAGAATGTCAGCCACCCTTTCATATATACCAGAGATAGCATTGCACCATATCCTAACCTGGTCCGACTTGCCACCAGATCTCCTTGAGTAAAATGGGTAGCTAATTATCAACAACTACACGAGTATACCAGAACCCTACAATAATTACAAGTTCGACATTACACAGCTACATTTATGGACAAACATGTGCAAGAGAGAGAGACCTTCCCTACAGAACATTGGCAGTAACCTTGTAAGCTCCATGGGATACTAACTCTTAGCAAGCTGACTAGGGCATCGGGGTGCAGAAAGTGACAGAAAAGGACAGTTGACAGTATCTACTATCAGGAAATGTAGGCCTTCGCAAGGTCAGTGAAATTGCAAACAGCGCCAGTCCTTGGGCATGTCACTTTGCCTTGATTCCTCCTGGCCATGTCTTCCAATGCCTGCAGGTTGCGATGGATTTACCTCACAAGTACCAGGGCTGTAAAACAGTGCCAAATAAGCAGGAAAAACAGCTCTAAGGCATTCATAGAGAAACAAGTGACATCTTCTTGCACTGATATCCACTGTTATGGTACTCCTAACGTCACATACCTCCCACAAGTACAGCATCTCCCTAGGGTCCCAACTTTAAGGAGGCCCTGATAGTCCAGTACATCATCAGCACTGGGACTAACCTTGCGGCTGTACACATAACCATTGGGCAGCACCAAGGGAGGGTTGTCCTCGTTCATCAGCTCCTTCGAAATATAGCAGACAAGCTTACTATGGATATGCTTTGCAAACGGCAGGGGTTCTGCAAGCTGCCGAAATGTCTCCTGTGAAAGTGGGTCCTCTTTTGTGCACCCCTCCTCATAGCAAAATCTGCCATGAATTGGTCAAGGGCAAAATTGTAGACTGACAATGCTTGTTTCCAGGCAATGACACACCTGTTGTTATGTATATACACTAACCCATACATCTCACCCCTTCCCCACCACTCTGTCGTGCCAGCATGCTGCTCCCAGTTAGCCAAAAAAAATATTGCAGGACAGTGAGGAAGGCATGACATGCTCCATGCAGCCTGAAAGATTACAGCAATCCCCTCATGGGGTGTCTCATTTCTTTCTGCACTCTCTCGCTGTATATTTGCATATATCCTATATATTCTGCTTTCTCTTGTCCCCTAAGCTCTTTCAGCTTTCCATGAATGCTATTAAGTCTCTTTTCTTTCTTTCTTTCTTTCTTTCTCTCTTTTATCTCTCAAGGGGGGATACGGAGTCTTCAGAGCAGAGAGCCCCGCCTGGAGGTGGATGTTGAGAAGGGGTTCTAGTGTCATGCCATACAGCTTGTAGAATTCATGCTTGAACTGCTGTATCAAATTCTCCCATTGCTGTGCGTCAAAGAGGATCTGCATCCACTCAGTGCTGAGAGGTCAGACATGTTGAGTTTCCCTTTCCCAGCTGGATTAATCCACTGAAGGGAGGCGGACAGCATACTCTTGGTTTCAACTGCTGCCACAGCCCAGCATAGGAGGGTCCTGAAATCCCAGGCTAACTCATTCTAACTCTACAGGAGGCCCAAGAGACACAAGTGGAACAACAGACACACAGAAAATACACAGTAGAACCACAGCAACCAAAGCTTCAGCATTGCATGGAGTGGAGATACAGGTAAGCTCCTAAACACTTTTGAGTCATCTTATCCTCTATAAGCGACAAAGGGAGAATGAGCAGGGAGGTACCTTGTAACCGGCGCAGTCTGTGTTGCTCTTGAAGGCCAGGGTGGCCATGGCCTGCTGCAATTCCTTCATGTTGGTGGCCCCCCATGATGCCAGGTACTTGCGTGCATACATTATGGCATCCATCATACGCTCAGCACGCACGAGCTCTATGAACTCTTGCAGTCTCAGCTTGAACTCAAACTTACTCTGAATGCACAGGCCACCACAACCCCCGACAAGCGAGAAGCCATGGGTATAGCACCATAAGGTTTGAAGTTAAACAAGAATAATGATCAGCCTACTAGTCCTCAACATTTCAGATGATATGTTTGGTTGTTTTTACAAATGCAGTCCTTCAGGTCAAAATCGTTGGCAATCAACTACTCAATCATACTGAGAAGATATTGAAAGCACCTTAGCCTTTTTTAGCTTTGACTTATTTTCAGCACACCATGCAAGTGCTTCAGAGCAGTCCTTGTTGCGCAGTGCCTCCACCACTTTGCGCGCATCCAAAAATATATCTATGTCCACTAGTTCCTGCAAACCACCCGTGTGAGAGAATGTACCCATAAGAAGTTGTTTGCCATAGCCTTGTGGCCATAGACCCCAGTTTGGGCAGAAAAGAGTGAACAGACACTACCTTTGTGAGGGGCTCACTCCAGTAGTGGGACTTACATGTGTGTGTGTGTGTCTGTGTGTGAGAGTGTACTCATAAGGCATGGTTTGTCGTAGCCTTGTGGCCATGGACCCCGCACCCAGTTTGAGCGGAACACAAAGGTACAGAAACTACCTTTGTCAGGGGCTGACGCCAGTAGTATGACTTACCTTGCAACATACAATTGATCCGAGTTTTCCAGATATCCTTTAGAAATCCCTTCACACAAACATCAATCTGCTGTGTGTCACATGCCCAATAACTGGACCCCAAAAGGGCCTGGGCTTTTGGCTCAGCCTTGAAATTTCAAAGTTGGTACACAGAGGTACAGGAACAAATCCCTTGATGGATTTGAAGAGGGTGTCTCTCTGGTGAGAGTACCCAGGACAATAAATCAGAAAGTGGATATTGTCTTCAGGTTGCCCGCACAACGAGCAGTTGCAATCCCCATTTCCTCTCTGCGTCAGTTTGCTGTTCGACGGTAGGCTTCCCGCACTGATTTTAAAGTTTTCTCCCTAACATCATTCTCATCAGACAATTTCCTGGCAACAGACTGTGCGCGCGCGCGCGTGTGTGTGTGTGTGTGTGTGTGTGAGAGAGAGAGAGAGAGGAAGAAGGAAAAATAAATAAACTTCATAACATCCACAGGAATCTGAAAGAGAATATGGGACAAAAGATAGTAGGAATATTACAAGTATTACGTCTGCAGAACGGCCCACCTAACCCAAGGCATAAAGAACAAAACAGAACCACAGAACTATGCGAGAGAGGTAGATACTGGGCAAGTACACCAGACACCGTGGCCTTACAAGACCAACCACATGAAATTAGCCCCTTCCAGTTGAGAGAGAGTTTTAGTATGGAGCTTCTCGGACTGAATCAAACAGCAACAGTCTGTTCGATGATTTCCAAGAGGGACGCTTCTTGAACATGTACAAACTACAATAATCAGGCTAAAAATGCGATTCTTTTTTCCCAGCTAAATTGATTCAGTTTACAGAGACAGGCAGATTACTGATAAGTTTGAACTTCAGCTTAGTACCCAACAAGGGGAGGCCCTATAGGTTAGAGAGTCATTGCCATTCCCTCCTACTATGTCGGCGGGAGGCCCAACCCACGCGACACAAAAGAACCACAGAACAAACAAATAATAGAAGCACAGAAAAATTTGTACTCAAAGCTGAAGCATTGCACGAAGAGAGAGGACACGAAGAACGTCCACGTGTTGGGTGGGGGGTGGGGAGGGCCTTTAGGAAGAGTAGAACAACAATAGAAAATCACACCGAAAGACTCCCTCCTGCAGGTTAAGTTGCCAAGCAAGAAATCTATTATATCCACAAAGGCCCAGAGGGCAGAGGAAGGGAGACAGAAAGAGCAACCTGAAGATTATTGGACTGGGCAAGCTTGAGGGCCGTGTCATAGTACGAGGAGCGAAGCATATAGTCTACAAGAATACGTTCAACGCGCATACTGTTCCAGCTGACCTCACTTTCTTTTCCTCCCATTCGCTGCAACATGCTTAAATGGTCCAGCCTGGCACGACACCTCTGCACCTGCACTTGCTCGCTCTTGTTGCTCTCATCCAGCTGCCATGCCAATAACCATTCCTTTTCATAATTTGCAGACACAGAAAAGACATCATTTCACCAGTTCTACCTCTCAAAGCTTCAGTGTGGAGATACCTGGGCTAAGCCTACAAGCCTACCTTCCGCTTAAGGCCTTGCAATCGTGAGACCAAGGATGTAAGATGTTGCACAGCCTCCTCTTTGGACATGTCCTTGTCTACAGCATCTGCAACTCCTGCCACCACAGCACTCACCTCCTTCTCCACCAGCCGTGTGCTGGCACGCATGGCCTTCTTCAAGTGCTCATATGGCACCTTCACCCATTAAACAAAAACAGACAAGTAGGTAACAAACCAGTCATCGCATTTCTTGGCTAGTCTGGCTCTGAATAAATTTGCAGCCATCAAGATAGAGAAACTCTTCGGCTGACAAAAATGCCCAGTATGCACAGAAATTTGCTATATCCCCAATGTTAATTGCTTGCAATCTTGCCTATAGTAATTGCCTTGACTAATCATGTTTTAGATGCCAAACTCTGGAGAAACAAACTCAGCATAAATTACAGAAGAAATAATCTAAGAAAGTTTACAAAGAATAATCGATTCTTCCAAAACATGCAACCGTTTGGCGATAGAATGTACATCAGCTACTGAGGGAAGTTACAGGAGGAGAGGGCGTAGGGGAGGAAATGCTGACTGGAGGACCAAACTATGCACACTTGCAGGTAAATCAAACCAAGCATCAACCAATGGTCCAACTGCACCTCGGCGCCATCTACCACTGGAAAATATGATTGGCCCCCCAAGTATCCTTAAGTCATAATACTAACCTTCACCAGCTGGTGCTCGAGCTTGAGGGACTCAGACAAATGGTCATTGAGGCGCACCGCCGGGAGGGGTGCCACCACTACTGGAGGTGTTGTCGTTGTCCCATTATTTGTCACTGGGATATCAGTCTCCATTCCTTCTTTTATTGCTTTTTTCGGTTGCCGGAAACCTTTGTGCATAAACTATCAAGTTGACTCTCCTAAGCGTCCATGCCCCTAGCAATTTGCTGGGCTTGCAGTCCCATCAGCGTGTGTGGCTTTCAGACCCACTGCAATCATACCGTCTGGTTAGAAGCATCAATATTGCATAATTCAGCCCTAGGGTGTGCCCTATCTTCCTTCTATCTGTTGAGGGAGAGGAGAGAGGGGGAGGCGTTAAGACTAGCTCTGCTTGTAACTGTAGGAACGTCAGCGAACAAAAACTTGGAAGACCTGAACGCCAACCCATCCAGAAAAGAAAACAGAGGCTCCGAGTATGTCCATAACCTGAAGCCCATGCAGCCAGATCCAATCACTCATTGCTTATGTTGAAGCAACCGGATGCTAATTGGTCTGAGTGCTACAACATTACGAGACTCTGCTCTTCTGTTCTCTTCTCTACTCTCTTCTGTTCTCTCCAGTTTAAGAACCAGCGTATCCCTTCCACCACCAATTCTACCATACCTAGATTATGTCCCTAGCACCGTAGCAACAGAAGGTTGACAGCCAGTGCATCTGTGCACCTCCTACTGCAAGTCATCGTGCAGGCACTACCGATCCAATCTCCTGATTCCTGTTCCAGCAGAAACCCTGATCCTTAAGCGTGCAAGACAAGCAATAATGTAATGAAACCCTAATACTCATGGCAACCTGCCATACCCTAATTCCTTTTCACGCAATTTCATGAGAAATGTGAGAGACCTTAGAAGGCCATGGCTTACCTATTTCTTAGGGAAGATAATAGAAATGAGGTAAGAACTTAATGCACACGTGCAACCTCTGAGAGGATGGTAGCCAGTATGTCAAATCTTCCCCACCCTCTCTTGAGACTGACATGGAATTGAAGGAATGTAAACTCATGTAAACTTGGGGTTACACAATGGGGGAGTGTAACTCCACTTGGGGTTACACGATGAGATGTGTAACTCCACTCGGGGTTACACGATGAGATGTGTAACTCCACTCGGGGGTTACAACAAAATGGAGTCCACTCGGTGTAACTCACACTTGGTCTCGAATTTTTATTGTCCAAATTTGGCTAAGTATATAATGGACTAAGAAGAGTTCCAAGAGGATTGTCCAAATTTGGGTAAGTATAAAATGCACTAAGAAGAGTTCCAAGATGCATTAAGAAAGTTCAAGAGACCAGGGTTAGAGAGGGTTACACCGATTGCGATACTGACTCCCACGTTACATTTCAATAGCCTCTCCATCAAAAATCGAACCCAAAATCTCACCACCTACATTGCAATCACCTTACCAACACGCTATCCACCATAGCTTATGATCCTAGATTCTTAAGTATTTAATAGTGAAACCGAGGTAAGTGGGGGTGGGGAGGATTTGACAGGGGCCCCACCGGAGGAGTCCAGGCTGCCCGAATCCGGCAAAAACGTTCTATCTCATTCCTATTTTCTTCCATAACCCGTCAGTTGTCAATTCTTTATCGAGAAAATTAAACAACAAAAAAAGGGATGACACCTCCCAAAGAAAGCATACTTTCTTTTCTTTTCTTTTTGAAGCATACTTAAGTTAAAGTAGTGTAGCCCTGCCTTTGAGCACACATCAAACTCAACTTGCTATTTTTGATGAATTTTAATGATAAAAAATATTTTATCTCCCACACCATAGGTCCACAAATTATGAAACCACCTTAATGCACCCCTTCAAGAACTTTCCAATGTTATTAAGAACCCATACGGAGGCCTTGCAGTGTCATCTTTTATAAATACCAAAAAGAGCGACCACCATATGGTGGTCGTTTCATTTAAAACAAATACCTAAAAGAGCGACCGCCGTATTGGCGGTCGCATCATTTTTAAAAAACGAAAAAGAACGACCGCCATAGGATGGTCCCTTCACTTCTTAGAAAAACTTAATAGAGCGACCGCCGTAGTGGCGGTCGCTTCATTTTTTTTTTAAACGAAAAAGAGAAACAGCCATAAGGCGGTCGCTTCATTTTTTTATAAAAACAATTAAAGAAATTGAAAAAACAAATTGAAGAAAAAGTGAAGAAGAGCAACCGCCGTATGGCGGTCGCTTCAGGATTTCTTTTTTCTCTTTTTTTTCTTTTTTCCTTTTAAAATAAATTAATTAATTAAAATTACTATTTTTAATTTTTACCCTCCACGATTTCCTTATACAAGTCGTTGACCTATTTTAGTTGATTTTTTGCCAGCAAAACACAACATTGCTGCCGGTTCAAAAAAAATTAAGTAAAACAAAAAATAATTAAGCAAATACGGATTATTAAAGTGGAATGCGATACTTATGTGAAACATGATAGATTTCCAATTTTTGGTTTGTCATGTCACCTTACATTGTTTTCTATGATAAACCACAATTCAATGAGAAATAAACTTATATAGGATGAGGTTGGTAAGCCACATATAAGGAAGTTCTATTGATTAACATTTTGAAGGAAAAATGCTTCAAAGTGTGATATGGATTGTGTCACCTAGAAATGTGACTATTCACCTTAGGAATAAAACAAATTTGGCGACTGCAATCACATTAACTTTGTAAGATAAGATTATTCATAGTAAGTTGTTAGAGCATTAGCCATAAATTTCGATGTTCATACGGGTCCGGCGTATTAAAGATTAGAGGCGAAATCGGGTTTAGCCAAGCTAAATGGTGAATAACTAGGTTCATTAGACAATAGTCAAGGTGTATGCACGAATTGTAAAGGTCTTCATATACTGAAAGAAGTGGGAAAAATGGTCTTGTTTCTCACTGCCATCCCGCTACAGTATTTTTCTTTGTTAGATTTTTGTGATTCTTTTTCATATGCTTACAACTATGAATGCCTGTCTTATAGATGGCGTTTGATTCAATGGTGGAGTTGCCATAGAAGGTTGTTCTAGAGTACTGCCATTGTTATTGTCCAATCTTCCAAGAGTTGAAGTCAATCCGTCTCTCAATGACGACTCTCTCTATCCTTTTGATTTTCATCTTGATATGTCTGATACTGAGACAAATCTTACCAACTGCATGATCCGAGCTCCACTGAGGTCAGCTCGATATCTCTTAACCATTTGATAATAAAATCTACTTCTTGTCAAGAGGTGGATTGTGGAGTTTCCATACTCCTGGATCTTCAAAAGCTCTCTTAGGGTTTACATGACATTGATGCTACAGAAATTGAGACAATTTCTTAATGGTGGTGATGTGAACAACAACACTATGGATAAATGGTCTCGCAAGCATTCTGATATATAGAGGTTCATCCAAAATCTGCAAATACAAAAATGCATTAAAGACAAGTTTGAAAAAAACGTTGGGGAGCTGGTTGAACTCTTGACGGTGTTTTTCTGGAAGTTCAAAAAATGAAAGATGAACTTTATCCCAAAGACGTACGACGTCAAGCATGACCGGTAACATGCAGTTATGTTTGATTAATTTTATCACTGTGATTTCTATTGTAGCTGTAATGATCTTGTGATCTATTTTCTTTTAACTAAGTTCTAGATAATTCACCTTACAATTCTTTTGGGATCAAATAGTATTGCGGCTCTTTACATAGGCATACGACGATGCTTACGTGCTCGGATTGAGATGCGGGATGTCCAATTAGAAGAAACGTTGATTCCATTTAATATAATCACATATGTTTGTTTCAAGAAGTCAATACTGGGCGTGAACAAGACCATATTGCGATCTGAGAAACTTGGAATTGGCAACAAGAGGAAACAATCTTTTTTGCTATAACATATGAAAATTACGTTGTCATGCTCAGCCAAGCATTCTTAAGTGTGACATATAGACCGAGAAGCTCTACGTTGGTGGCTTATTTTTGTACTAGAAATTTCTTTATAAGAGGATATCATATGTTGCATGACCTTGTCGACTCTGATTTTACGTTTGGTGATAATGAGCATGGACGATATGTGAGGTATAAATCGTTCTAGATGACATATTATTATTTAGCTTAAGGACAAAAAGTTAAGAGCTTATTCTCATAATACTGAAACCGAAGTGTGGCCTGCTTGTAACACTATATAATATCTTACTTCAGAGCACAGATTTTGCTTTCCAGATTTAAAGAAGATGAGCTAATTCTCTTGGTTCCTGCAGCTCTCTCTTCTCTCTTCACACCATGAAATTCATGCTTTTGAGGTTTTTGCAAATGCAGTGAGATTATCAAATTAACACATATATGTACTAGTCATAGATCCCTACAGATGTATACCTATCAATCTAAAGAAAAGGCATTGAAACGCAAAATGGTTGAGGCTAGAGAACCAAAAGCCTGGGATATTCTGGAAATGGCAGGCACGTCCTCTGCATCACTATCATGATCATCCTTCTCTATCGAAATGACATCAGATCGGTATCTTTTGCCCTCCCAATAAGTGGCATGAAGATTTTAAGATTTCAACTTGCTGGGGACCAATATAAATATGGCACACATCACTTCCTCGACCTTCGCAATGAACCTCCTGCAACGCTGCAACGCCCGGTCTACTCGGGTGCATGGCTTCGCCGTCCTCAATGACCTTGACCAGAAGCGCATGAGTAAAATTGACATATCCGCGAAATCGAGAGAAAACTTCATTACGGTCATAATTAGACCTGATAAATGTAAGACAATGTCATAGATAACCTATTTCTTACACATTCTTCTACTCTATATTTGTCAATTCTTTATCGATAAATCAAACAACAATAAAAAAAGATGACACCTCCTAAAAGAAGCGTCTTCACTGACGACATTCAAATTTGATACTAATGATCAAGTGATTGTTTTAATCTCGATGATGTATCTCGATGATGTATCAACAAACTAGCTATCACATTTCATTCATCATCTTCATAATAAGGAGGGCTGGACCGACGTACTGAACACAGACATCCAACAATATAGTCTGAGCCATCCAGATTGGGAGACCTAGTTAACACCAGGCGTAGCAGGCCAAATCCGGTGACCAACCTCCCATCGCTCTACCCGGATAGTCCCCAAATTATTGCTGATGTGTTTTGTGTTTGTTTATTTAATCTGTCAGATCTCATTTTAATTTTACTAGTTGTGGTTAATACACTTACCAGTCACGAAACACCGCACAGTTTCGCACGAAGTATCCACCTCACATGCACAACAAACATCATCCCTCACGTTCTTGCTCATATTTGAAGTCGTCCTAGTGGGTTCAAAGGTTCTCCCTCCACCCTCCCTTAACCAAAATTTGAGATCTACTCTGAGCATTTCCAGAGACTTGGAAACGCCAACTTCCACAACAAAAAGCCAATCAGTATCCAGAGCACAAGAAGCATTAGTCCAGCAGACTCATGGGCTAAGCCCACCATGAACTTGACAATCATCGACTCATCTGACTTATCATAAAGAAGAGAAATGTGAGGTAGGCTGCAGCTCCTACTCTCACGCAGGCTATCAATAGCCTCAAAATCCCCAAGCGAAACTCCAATATAGGAGGAGCGGGGGATATTACCTCAGCCGGTATAATTAGGGTCGCGACGGATATTTTCATGTCATTGTCTTCTCTCTTCCACCGTCATGGAACGTTTGGAGGGATAACTTGTGAAAGAAGATGAAGGCGAATAAATAGTAAAATTGTGCGGAAAGAAGGGTAATTGCTTGTATTGTCTTTTGAATAGACATGCTAACAACCGACAACACATAATTTAGCCTCTTCAACAATATGGTCAGAAATAAATACTTTTGTTGGTCTTGTTGGCGATTTGGAAAGAGTTGATGCGGCCCTGGCAGCACCAGGGAAGGAGGGTGGATTGCGGAAACTGTTAGGCTGGTTTAGGACGTCGTTCAAGAGGAAACAACTTTTGCGGGAGAGGGAAGTACTTGTGGAAAGGGTTTCACTCTATGTTTTGCATACCTCTTTGGTGAATGCGATAGGGCATGGTGGGGCCACAAGCATCTGAATCTGCGAAGGTTTTGAGTCACATTGACAAGAAGCTTGATGACTTGCGTAAGTCTTTTGCTAGACGTAATGAGATAAACCGCATGGTATTAAGGACTCACTTTGAACCCACTAGGACGAGTACAAATCTGAGCAAGAACGTGAAGGATGCTATTTTTTGTGCATATGAGGTGGATACGTCATGCAAAACTGTGCAGTGTTTCGTGACTGGTAAGTTTAGATCATTGTAAATTTTGTTCATCCTATGATGTCTTGTACAAAAATAAACATTTTCAGTACAAATGACCAAATAAAAAGGAAAATGGTACACACATGTAATTGCATACTCTAGTTTGTTCAAGAACACAACGACTATGTCTTCAAGAACCATAGTCTTATGACGGTCTGCTCACATTTGCAGTGGTGGTTGTTGGTGTGAATAGCTGGATGATATACAAGTACATCGATAACATATCAATTGCTGCAAAACCGCAAAACCACTTGAGCTTTTAGCTTCTGATAAATCTGATGATCACATTTGATCTCCTCAAGAGCTCCTCATACTAACATTCACTGAGTCATTTTTATTGCATTATCTATGATAATTCTTAAGAAATTGATCATTTTTTTTTAACATGTGTTAGATTATTTTTTAGTGCAATGGATTGTTTATCATGACGTATTCATACTCTCAGAGAGCATGACCGAGGCACTTTAGGATATTATGCCAAATGGCTTGACCGAAGTGTAGGGATTTGTTTTTGGATATTTCCATTTATAATGCATCATAAAGATTTGTTTGTTTATCTTGTTCATAATCATTGGAGTGGTCAAATAATTCATCCAAAAATCCCACGAGACATTCGTCGCACATATTCATTGGCGGAAAGACGTACACAGCCATGGCCAGAAAAAATCAACTCATTACTAATAATAAGTAATTAATTTAAAATGACTATGGTCATTGAATGGTTGCTATTCAATGTAAGTTGTGGGTTTCCAAAGACAGAGAAGAATAGCCCAAATATCACAAGGGCACTTAAAATCAGTCTCATTTGGGTTCTCATTGAACATGCCTTATTGACACCGAATTGGATGATGTGACCTTACAAATATGCATCTAGGCGACTGTCATAAGGCACCCTCTTAGTGGGAGTCATAGAGGTCTCAATGTGAAGGATTTTAAGGTCTTTTGTACCGCCACCCCCTCATTAATTAAATCAATCACTCAATCAATATTTGAAAAACAATAGTGAGGACCAAGGGAAGCATTGAAAACTATGAGCAACCCGACGGGTTCTCCATCTTCCTAGAACTAACTTGCCAAAAACAAGAAGAAAGGCGCACTTGGATCTTTATTTCGTATTCATTATAAGAACACCAAAGTATATAGTGTTCTATCACATTATGTCATGTGTGACTGACTGCCCATTGCCGCTATAAAATGATTCTAATTACCTGAAATATCATGTGTACCAGTAGAGTTTCTACGAGGTGGTTGGATGGGCAACGATCCCGAAATGTCGGAAGTAGTTGTGCCTCAGCCACCAAACAATAACTTCATGATGATAAACTAAATACTGATAAGCTATGAAATAAACTATATTATGAAACAATCAACACCTATGTATTAATTTGGATCGGTGAAATTATTTATAACTGAAATGAAATATGTATCTATGTTTGTCTATGATTTGATCATGACCAAACTCGCGTAATATAATCATTTATCTCCAAAGTTTTACAAAGGATAAAATAGACAATCTCGTACTAATATACAAATCGTAAGGTTGATTTCTGTTGTGAATTTATGTTATGATGGTAGTCATAAAATCAATATGCTTCTACAATATAACTTCAAAGCATCAACCATTCCAAAATCTTAGATAGTACAATTTTAACAACCGAGTGAAATATTCTTGATGATCGAATATGCTTATAAGATATTCGTCGCTCTTTGTGTTCCTCTATTTTCATCAATCATGTCTCATTTATTCAATTTTTCTGAAAAAAACAATGGGATAAAGGAAGGTCGATAGAGCCCTCAAAAAATTTTATTTTAAAATATTTTATGAGAAACAATTAAATTGTTGTGGCGTGAAGGTCATACACATCAAAGATAGTGCAAGGCACATCACTTGCGCAAGAAAAAAACAATATAGAAGCAAAAGCCCACTTGAAAGCAATTTTCAGACAAGGTTTGTTTGATATCAAAATCAGTATCCGCCGGGCGCTCTCGATTCATGCTGACATGAAGGCTAATCCATGACAACCAACTCACGAGATCAGTACGCCATCAAATCAAGGGAGGTGGACCTCCTCTTGTGTGAATAGATGCAATGGCTTAAATTTGCTTTTATCTACAACATCAAAAACATTCATAACCATATCGAAAACTAGTAGACATAAACCCATAACGACGGTCATTATAAAAGTTCGACTAAATGACCAAAATTTCTGAAGACAAAAATTGACCATGCGAAGACTGCAGCGCATATCAAAAACTTCCCTCGGAATACATGATGATGGAGTTGTCCTAACAACTCTGTCACAGGCTCTGGTAGAGCCATCGTGGGCAAGTCTGTCAATTTCAATTTCTTACGACGTTTTCAAGGGCCATATGATAACCCACCTCCAAACCTATGTATTTTCATTAATTTTGTCATCCATATAGGCCAAATTTTGATTGGTCATTTCAATCCAACAGATGTGCCCGTTGATGGTAATTATATTAATGGGTGTGTCTGTTCAATTTTCCCTCAATGTCCCAAACACTTGTTTTTGCAAAACTGCAAAAAAACTTAACCTCCAACCACATAAAGGTTCACAACTTCCTGAATTTCTCATATCCATGAAATCCGACCGTATAGAAGATGAGTAATCTTGGTAAACATCACCTCACAAAATTGCAGAATTTGAGAGATGACTAGAGTTCACTAGTACAAATACAAATAACATTTCTCAGAAGTTTTATGGTACCGTAAAAACGTAAAAACCTCCAAATATTTGTTTAGTGTATTTCTGGAGGGCCTTGAATTTCATAATTTCCCGCTTTTCCTGTTACCATAGAGCCCATCGGTTGGCCCATAATCTCAGATTACAGGCAGATAGGCAGGTACCTTGTTTCTCACACAGTCTTACATGTAGGTTTTACGTGAGTTAGGCGTCACCTTTGAACAGATCTGAACCATCCAGAAAAAAGATCGAGGGTTTCAAAATATTTTGAGGTGTTTTACATCAGGTAAAGTCCTCAGTGCAAAACTTTATCTAATACAGAAATTCTGGTCTCTCATTGAATTTCCTAAAATAAAAGTTTTTTCAAGCCTTAAGTTTTGGGAGCACAGCATGTCGCGGCTCTTTGCCTTGAGGGCAGGGGGTCGGGACACAAGAGGGGCTGCCCCTGTGGTGGGGGCAGTGGCAACAATAGGTACGGGGGCTGAAGTACCCTTGAGTGCCCAAGGCACTCAAGGAGGCGAAGGCGCTCACTAGGTGGAGCCCCGCACACCGGGTTGCGGTGGGGGTGGTTCCATGAGGGGTGGTGGTAGCTTAGTGGGTCTTAGTGGGGGTGGCATAGGACTCACCATGGGGCGGAGACCTTGTGGTGGGAGTCGTGGGGAGTCTTGGGACTCATCACGGTCCATTGGGGCCATGGTGGGTGGGCTCACCGGGAGTCAAGGGTCTTCGTGGTGGTTCGCCATAAAAGGACGGTGTTGTTTGTGAAACCTCCGCGGACAGTCACATAAGTATATATAAGGAGTAGTAACCCCGAGAACGGTGCAAACCCGTTGGTGACCAAAAACTAGTGAGTAAGCATGCGAGCCGGAATGCGACCAAGGTGTGGGGAGCTGTTCTGGACTGCCAACAACCAAAGGGAATTTCCACTAGGCCCAGAGTGAGCGAGGGTCTTGTGGAGGAGCAAAGGGGGACCGTTATGTCCCAGTGAGCAGCCGAAGCTCCGAGTTGGCCCAGCGGCCAGTTTGGGAGTTAGGCGCGCGGATCAAAGCGAGTAACTATGACGTGAAAGGGAGCTTACCGAAGAGCGGTGCGCGACATTTGGTATCAGAGCTTAGAGTTCAATACACGATCTTCCTTGAGATTGGCCTCATCATGGGGTCGAGCAAGACAAAGCGAAAGCGGAATGGCCCGAAAGATGATGATCCTGGTGAGCCCGGTGGGGGTGACGTGTCACCGAAGCGACAATTGGAAAAGGTGATTCATGCTTCTGAAAGCGAGGCCGCTCAAGAACGGGAGGATTTTTGGGAGTCGGAGCCCAAGGACTTCCCAGAAGCTCCGCCAAACCAACAGATGTCTCCCATGCCAGCAGCTTTTTGGGAAGGGTTGTTGGCGCAGTTTGGCGGGACGTTGAAAGACGCGTTGATGGCAGCTAATGCTACTTCCACTAAGGCAAAGTTTAAGGTGAAGCCTAAGGAACCCGGTACCTTTGAGGGCGTCCGAAATCGGAAGGCACTCAACACCTGGCTATTGGAGCTAGAGCAATACTTTCGGGCGGCCAAGTTGAATGACAAAGATCAGGTGGAAGTGGCTCCCACCTATTTGAGGGGCTATGCTCAACAATGGTGGCAGCAACGCCTTCATGACCAAGGTCCAAACCCAGAAACCTTGAGCTAGACTGGGTTCAAGGAACTTATGAAAAGATAGTTTGTGCCCCTCAACGCGTCTTGGCTTGCCCAAGACAAGAAGAGGAATTTGAAGCAAACGGATGACATTCGGGGATATGGTCAAGCTTTCAATGTGCTGTTGCTCGAAGTCGTGGATATGGCAGAACCTGAAGTGGTATTCGAACCTGGGGGGTGCACTCCAGCCAATATGTACCAGCCACGTGTGTGCACAGGAGGGGGTATTTTAAACCCCTCCATGTACAACCCTTGTCAATATGTATGTTAAGTGTCGAGCATCAGGGATGCTCACCAAGTGTTCAACAGAATGCCTCAATGATCTTTGATCATGTGGAATATTACGTTGGTCGAAGGATTTACCAAGCATAGGTGTGGTAGGAATGTTTTGGAGACATATGAGCAAATGATATGCGAAGCGGTGAAGCCCAACCACATCACATTTGTTTGTGTTTGCAATGCGTGTGCAAGCCAGGGAGCTCTGGAAAAGAGGAAAGAGGTCCATAGTGACATTGTCAAAGACTAGAATTGTACCAGATGTCATCCTGAACACTGCCCTGGTGGACATGTTTGCCAAATGTGGGTGCATGAAGGATGTGAGGAGAGTTTTCAACACTATGGCTGAACGAGATGTGGTGTTGTGGAACATGATGCTTGCAGGGTATGCATAGCAGAGGCATGAGATGGAGGCTTTGGAGACCTATGAGCAAACGATGGGGGAAGGGGTGAAGCCTAACCACATCGGAAGGCATTTTAGTAGATTCAGATATGTATGTCTGTCTCTTGCTTAAGTGCATCAATGGAAGGTCTGGAAGCTGGAAAGCAGGTGCATACTCACCTTATCCAAAGTGGATTCATGTCAAATATTTTTCTACTCAACACCCTTGTCAACATGTATGTTAAGTGCGGGAGCATCATCGGTGCTCACCAAGTGTTCAACAGAATGCCTCAACGATCTTTGATCACGTGGAATATAATGTTGGTAGGATGCAATGCGTGTGCAAGCCTGGGAGCTCTGGAAAAGGGGAAAGAGGTCTATGGGACATTGACAAAGCTGGAATTGTACCAGATGTCATTATGAACACTGCCCCGGTGGACATGTTTGCCGAATGTGGGTGCATTAAGGACGTGAGGGGAGTTTTCAACACTCTGGCTGAACGAGATGTGGTGTCGTGGAACGTGATGCTTGCAGGGTATGCACAACAGGGGCACGAGATGGCTCGGCTTTGGAGACCTATGAGCAAATGATGGGGGGAGGGGTGAAGCCTAACCACATCGCAAGGCATTTCAGCAGATTCAGATATGTATGTCTGTCTCTTGCTTAAGTGCATCAAGATGGAAGGTCTGGAAGCTGGAAAGCAAGTGCATACTCATGTTATCCAAAGTGGATTCACGTCAAATGTTTTTCTACTCAACACCCTTGTCAACATTTATGTTAAGTGCGGGAGCATCATCGATGCTCACCAAGTGTTCAACATAATGCCTCAACGATCTTTGATCACGTGGAATTATAATATTGTTGGCAGGATGCCTTCAGGATGCAATGCGTGTGCAAGCCTGGGAGCTCTGGAAAAGGGGAAAGGGGTCCATGGTGACATTGTCAAAGCTGGAATTGTACCAGATGTCATTCTGAACACTGCCCTAGTAGACATGTATGCCAAACGTGGGCGCATTAAGGATGCAAAGGGAGTTTCCAACACTATGGCTGAACGAGACGTGGTGTCATGGAACGCGATGCTTACAGGGTATGCACAGCAAAGACGTGGTATGGAGGCTTTGGAGACCTATGAGCAAATGGTGTGCGAAGGGGTGAAGCCCGCGCTTTGCATTGCATGATGTTGAGGAAGATCTTAAAGAATTGTCTCTTTGCCACCACAATGAGAAGCTGGCCATTGCTTTTGCTTTTGCATTCTTTGCCAGCTGCGAGTCAGGTTGGACTCCAACAGTGGTAGCAAAGGTGCATGAAATCTTTTCGGAGAGGAATTCTCAACAATAGGTTTTGAACATAATTGGACCTTGCGAAGGTTGAAACTGTAGAACAAGTTCAGAAACTGTCCTAGTTGATGAACAAAGGTGCAGTGACTAAGGTCTTGATGGTCCTCAAGCGAGTCACTCTCTGATGAAAATACCCAGGACTGTGTATTAGAAAATGAAAACTTTCTTCTTGCACATTGGGCATTGACAATGTCCATTTTCTCTCTGCATCTGTTTATTCCAGAGTAAGACATTTGATATCAGCTTGACGATTCCATACCAAGTCTTTAATAATTTTATCGAGGGCAAACAATTTTTTTTTAATTAATTCATTAGTATTATGTTCTTAAATGAATAAAGTTGATATAATATAAAAAATATACATATACATATTTGAGGGTATTTCTTAATGATTGAAAAAAGAAATATACATATAGAAAGGGGTATTTTTTAAAGATCATAAATTTCTATATATTTACTGGAGGGGATTTTATAATCTTCAAAATGTATGTACAGAGGGGGTATAAATGATCCAATGACCCGTATACATGGGGTTTTTTTATTAGGCGACGCACGCACGTGATACGGACATTTTATAAAGAGTGCACCCCCTAGGAAGGAAAATCAGGTGCGGCGGCTTATGGCGGACAGAAGACGACCTTCGATGGAGTGTGCTTTAATTGCGGGGAGCCCGGGCATATGGCCAAGAAGTGCGCGAAACCCCAACAATTGAACATGACTCGGGCGACCACGGAGCTGTCCGAAGATTCCATCAGCCGCTTGGTGGAAGCGGTGGTTGCCAAGACTTGCAAGGTAGGCAACTACTCTTGTGAGTTGTATCAGGAGACTAGCCCCTTGCGTAAAGGGAGTCAGTTAATGTTCGTGAGTGGGATAATTTCCGGAAGTAACGTGTCGTTGTTGGTGGACACAATAGCGTCGCACTCCTTCATGACACCGACAATGGCACGGAAGCTGGGGCTCCCGACAAGTGATGTGGGGGCGTTCTGCCAAAAGAGAACCACAACTGGCGACGAGGTTGGCGTTCGATGTTTCTCTTCAGCTCGGGAGTTGGGAGGGACGTGAGAACTTCACCATTTGCGAGATCGATGGAGTGGATCTCATTTTGGGAATGACCTTTTTGAGCAAATCCGGAGCGGTCATAGATGGCCACAAGAGAGTAGTCACGTTACCGTGTGGGAATGGTGGCGAAGTTTTACGGGTGTCGGAAACGCCCAACCGAGTGGGAGGGCGAATAAACCTGCTGACAGCAAAGGAGTGGGCCGTGGAGGAGCCACACAAACCCCAATTTTTGCTTTACGTAAGACAAGTGGAAGGAGAAGTCAATAAGGAGCCAAGCCCAGATTGGATAAGGGGGATCCTGAGAAATACCAGGATGTGATGCCGGAGGATTTACCAAACTGTTTGCCACCGCAAAGAGAAGTTGATCACAAGATAGAGGTGATACCGGGATCGGAGCCGCCTGCCAAGGCGCCCTACCGGTTGAGCCATAGAAAGTTGGTCGAGCTGAAGGCCCAGCTCAAGGATCTAATGTCAAAGGGGTACATCCGGCCGAGTAAGTCATCTTACGGAGCCCCGGTGCTATTCGCAGACAAGAAAGATGGGACGCTGCGGATGTGTGCCGATTACAGGGCTCTAAATAAGGTGACTATCAAAAACCGGTACCCTTTGCCAAGGATCGACGACCTCTTCGATCGGTTGGCAAAAGCAAAGTATTTCAGCCGGATCGATTTACGCTCATGTTACCATCAAATCCGAGTGGCGGAAGGAGATGAGGAGAAGACCGCGTGTAAGACAAAATATGGTTCATATGAGTTCTTGGTGATGCCTTTTGGGCTCATCAACGCACCTGCGACCTTTAGCACGCTAATGAACAGCCTTTTCCAAGAGTGGTTGGATGACTTTGTGATCCTGTACATCGATGACATATTAGTGTATTCGAAAACGAAGGAAGAGCACCTGGAGCACCTCAAAAGGGTGTTCCAGAAATTGCGGGAAGGGAAGCTGTATGCCTAAGCTTTGAAGTGCGAATTTGGGGTCACAAAAGTGGAGTTCCTAGGGCATGTGATTACACAGGATGGGATCAAAATGGATGACAGAAAGGTGAGGGTGATCTTGGACTAGGAGCCTCCGACTTCGGTCCCGGGAGTGCGATCCTTCCTAGGACTCGCCTCCTATTACCGAAAGTATGTGGAAAATTTCGCCAAGATCACGGGGCTGTTGTCAGACCTTCTGTGTAAATCCAAGATATGGGTATGGAACACCTTTTGTGGCCAAGCTTTTGCCGAGTTGAAGCAGCGGATGGCGGAAGTTCCAGTCCTGAAAATCCTAGAGTTCGACCGTCCATTTGAGATTCATACAGATGCGTCGGACTTCGCAATTGGGGATGTGCTCATGCAGGATGGACGTCCAGTGGCTTACGAAAGTAAGAAACTGAATGAAGTAGAGCGACGGTGGCCTATACACGAGAAAGAAATGAAGGCGGTGGTACATTGCTTTGAGCTATGGCGCCACTATGTTGGTTCCAACCCCGGTGAAGGTGTTCACGGACAATGTCACGGTGAAGTATTTTGCCACACAGCCTAAGTTGTCCCCAAAACAACTTAGGTGGCAAGACACTTTGGCAGTGTTCGACGTGGATATCCACTACAAACCACATAGTAGTTCTTTTACAGCTTCCTTCAAACCAGGGCGGAGCTCCGCTCTCCCACCACCAACCGCAACTAAATCCGGTAGCACAACAACAGATTGCGGCTATTACGTCTCTGTGTTATGACTGCAAATGCAGTCATGGAAGTCATTTACGACTTCCTGACTCTGCAGACGTAAAGCCCTAGTCAGTTGTGACATGGCAGATATGACTCTCTAGGCTGGCTGTGACGTGGCGCCAGAGCATCTGTGGGGGTAGTCATACACGCTGGCATTACAGAATGACTGAACGGACAGTGTAGTCCATGTCAGCCGCGGTGTAAGGCAGACACGTGCTAGCTACATAACATGCCACGTGTCAGACTGCGACGCATCCCTGACTGCCAGCTATGACAGCGAACAAGGGAACTAAACGACAGCACGTGTCGCGTCGTAGAAGAAACGCGTGGTGCGACATATCAATGCCACGTGTCACTATGGGGGACGGGGCTTCGCAGTCACAGTCACATGTATGTCTTGATGGGGGGGGGGAAATTGGTATCAACACGTGGCAACATCTGGGGACACCACGTGCCACGATCGTGTGTGCCCACGTGCTGGACTTTTGGGAGCTGCGGTGGATTCTTGCCAGTCATACCTACGACTGGCGCAGTACGGTATATTCCATGATCACCCTTTCCATGAGGACGTTGTAGTCCCACGTGGTGCCACGTGCACGATCCTCTAAACCTCACGTGCTGCTTCGTAGACATACATTTGACTGGACGTTTTGCATATGGAGTCATAAGACCAACTGCGCGGGGACCTTAGGGGGTCACGTGTCGGAATGTAATATGCTCATACACGTATCATATTGGGTTCGGTACTCATGGTTATGACTCTGGACGGACACGTGGATATGCCACAGAGACAGCCAATAGGGTGCCACGTGCATATGCCACACAACATCACAATCATGTATACAGCAAGACTTTAGGCACAGAAGTGGCACAGACGTAATTCTGAAAGAGCACAAATAGCAGCAACATCACCATCCAGCATCACCATTATCAACCACATTCTCCCAGCAGCAACATTACCAACCATAGTGTGTGCAATGGGGACATACAACCTACCACCACATTGCTCATTAATGAGACATAAGTTTGCAACAACATGCATGAGGAAATCCAACATGTGGTTGCTATCAAAATTGGACAGTCAATTCAGAGAATATGTCACTACTATAAGTTACCGTAGTTGCCAAATCCGGATGAGGCAGAGGTGGAAATCTGGATAGACAAATTGTTATTAGCTCATTGTAGACCTTGTAGACACAATACTTTGCACGATCCGTGTTCCATAATTCTCATGCAATCTGCCATGTTTGGGGTGGGATGGCAGTTCGTGGTGGGAGACCATGTCAAGCTCATAGACACTGTTTCGCGATCAACAACCGGATCTGGACGCATTGCTGGTCTCCAAGGGATGGAGGTGAGTGACGGGTACCCTGTCGTGCCAGAAGGCTATATGGTCATCCACATTGATGATGTCCGCATTCCCAATGCCCCTCTACCATATCACAACAAATCCATGAAGCCTCATCACACTGAGTTGGGAGACACTGTAGGTTACATTACTGTGTGGAGTGACAAACTAGTGAAGACCTTGCAGACAAAGAGATGAGGCAGGTCGGCACGCATTGTGGATTTCATGGGGAAGGGGAGAATAATAGATGCATACACTTACCCCATTCTGCGAATCAGGGATCAGTGGTGTCGGCTTCCTGAAAAGGTGAAGGTGTGCTGCCCTTTGACTTGGGGGGCCTCGTTCGTGGCCAAGCACCTACAACCAACCAACAAGCACCAAAAATGTATTTTGGCATACACTGGGAACTCAAATGACAGTAACACAATAAGATGCACCATTCATTGTCAATGCCTGCAGTTCACACTGCGACAGTAATTTGACAAACTCTATCACAAGGTTGATTACTGCCACAACTTAAGCACAAATGAGGTTGGCAATGGCACAAGGGAGTTGCACAAAAATTCGACCACGGAGTGTACCACACTACAAAGTATGTTACCTGGCGAGGCTGAATGGCTCGAGGGCTGATAGCTTGTTGCCCAAATGTGGGTTGCCCTTTGAGATATTCTGGAATGCTCGGAGCCTTAGCTGCCCCTTCCAAGAAGGGCCATAAGATGGTCAGAAGAAAATTATCATTGTGCGCCTCTACAGAACAACTTCTCCAAGGCAGTGGGAAATTGCGCTGTATGCTGGATTGTTCGACCCCTTGTGCGGGTGTGTCGTCAACAAGAAGAGTCGTTTCAGGATTCCAGTCACGGTTGCCCCGCCACACTGTAGATAGGTTCTTCAAAAACCGTGGTTTCATGGGCAGGCTCCCATCCATGTCAGTGGACTGCTCACAATATCCCCCATCCCACTTGAATGCAAGGTAACCGAGCCCATGGAAAAGCCAGTCCACTGTGGGTAGGAAGTTACATGGTTGCATACAAGACCATGCTGCCACTTCAAAGTGTTCAAAACACTTGTCCAAAAAAGCTTTGCAACCAGGCCTTACAACGACCATCTTGCTACCACATAATTTGTGCTCAAGGCCATTTGGAACCACAAACGCATTACCGCTCCCGACATGGACGCACTCACACAGCAAGCCATTAATATCTAGGATGAGCAAATGCTTGCCCTTCTCCACTGTTCTGTGCACGACATTCTCCTTCATGAATTGGAGGTTGGGAGTGGAAGTGACAACCGTGGGTTGCTGGGTAATATCTGCCAGCGGGGAAACAAGGTCAATGTCCAGGGTTCTCTTAGATGCCCCCACCGCGACAGCAGCAGGCCGGAGTTCTGCAAGCGCCTCCACTACCGCACAGTGTGACAGAACTGCACGAGGACGCGTAAGTTCCTTGGTAGGGATGTCCTCCCCTCCACCTGGGCCAACATGCTCCACCTGCACATCATCCTCGAATGCATCAACTGGAGTGACGTTACCTGGTGACATGCCAGGCAAGTCAAACCTGTCCTCCAGACGTCTCGAGGCTGAAGGGCCAGCGATGCACGAGTTGTTTGCTATGGATGAGCCCACTAAGGCAGGTGAGGAAATGCTGATCCCAAATTTCTCTGCCATGGCCTTCTGGTACATCATCACATGCGATATTGTAGCCTTCAAATCCATTATATCTTTGTGTTGTGCACCCTGTGCTCTTTCCATATCCTCCACTTTGGGAGCAACTGCTGAATACCCAGAGGTCCCCTCCTGCCAGGTCCACGCAAGTCCATGAACAACATGAGAACATCATGCCGTTGGTAGGGAAAATGCCTAGAACAAAATAATCGACAAAAAATGGGAGAAAGAATGATCTGCTCGAATCTCACCATCCGCTCGCTGGTCAATGTTCTGCTTACTGAACCTTCTTGGATTTCATGCAACTTCGGCCTCGCTCCTGTGCCTGCATTGGAAATTGCCCAAGCATGAGTGCAGGCTAGTCTCCTCACCATCAAGGCATGGTTGAAACAATCAAGTGCAAATTAGCTCTTAATAATGAGTTTCATTCATTTGGGGAATGGCTTAATACAAATTATTGTGCCTCCAGAACTCAGAAAGCAACAATTTCATGGAGCTTCACAACTCTGCCAATACACATAATCTGAAATCAGAGAATGAGAGCAGCTCTCAGGCAACGACATCAACACAATATGTCTAAGCAGAAACTGGTGAAAATCACGTCGTCACATAGACCTCGCACTCCCCGAATATAACTTTCAAACGATTCTACTTGCCTTTCTTGATGAACATGAGGGACAACTTACATGAAGTTGCACCACTATCAATTGGAAGAAATACAGAAATGTAACCAAGGCATAACAAAATTGCAAAACTGGGTCTCTATCTCCTTCAAGAAGTCTGGCAAACTGTATTACTGACCACTTGCCAGGACCAAGTAAGAAAGATTACCATTGTACTTGACGATTGCAACCTCGCCCAATTTTACAGATGACTACTACGTAGCACTCACAAAATACTCCTTCCACAAAAAACAGTCCACAGTGTAATTCGCTATTGAAGTGACTCTTGGACACACCTCCACCCTTAAAGATGCGCTAGGTAGGGTCTCCCTGCAATAGAAAAGGCTAGTAGCACTCGGGAAACAAAGCGTAATTCAAGATACCTGCCTCCCCCCTTAAAGAAAAGCCTACAAGCACTTTCTGACAAGGTGAATGAACACTTTAGTTCACTCCACAGGCAGCACCCCTTCAAGAAAACCCTGATTGCACTCCACATAATTTGGAGAATTCCTGGCCCAAAGCTTGGTGGCACTTCGTACTTCCCTCGTAACATGGTGTAAAATGGGGGAAATGGACACCCCATTATACATTGTACTCATAAGACGTTGTTTGCCGTACCCTTGTGGCCATTGACCCCGTGCCCAGTTTGAGCAGGAAACAAAGGAACAGAACCTACCTCAATTAGGGGTTGACGTTGGTAGTAAGACTTACCTTCATATAAAGAATTAATCCGGGTTTTCCAGATATCCTCTAGAAAACCCTTCACACAAGCATCAATCTGCTGGTGTGATTTGCACAATTCCCTTGATTGAATTGAAGAGAGCGTCTCTTTGGTGAGAGAACCCCAGACAGTGTATCAGAAAATGAATATTG
The DNA here is from genome assembly GCA_030704615.1 of Takakia lepidozioides. Classification (NCBI taxonomy): domain Eukaryota; kingdom Viridiplantae; phylum Streptophyta; class Takakiopsida; order Takakiales; family Takakiaceae; genus Takakia; species Takakia lepidozioides. The sequence continues at coordinate 43,877,441 of CM060731.1, forward strand.
TCTTCAGATTGCCCACACAACGGACAATTGCACTCTCCCTTTCCTCTCTGCTTCTGTTTGCTATTCAAAGGTAGGGTTCCTGCCCTGAGTTTAAATTTCACTATAGTGCCAAGAGTGGGTAGACCCTTGAGGTCATCCAAGATGTCCACCCCCATGTCACTGACTGGAAACAAGTTCAGGGAAGCTCTCTGCCTAACTTCATTTTCATCACACAATCTCATGGCAATAGACATGGCTTCAGACACTACAGCCTCTAAGTCAGATTTATCCAGCAGGGTCAAGACTTGCGGATCCAGGTCCAGGTCCTTGAGAATCTTTTCTACTCTCTTCTGCCAGGACTTACCCTGTTTGACATTATAAACAACAATCAGCCAAGGCAAAGAGGGCAAAAAGACTGGTGTGTGAACTTACAAGCCGAGCCTCAACAGATGCCTTCCCACCACGTCCTGTTTTTGAAGGCTTCTTGATTGATGAATTTGCAACCTTCATGAGGGCACTTTTTGCGCTGAATCCTGCTATCTGCCAATACGATACCAGCCTGTCCCAATGAGCGTCCTTCAGATGCGCAGGCCTCCCCTCGCCTGCCTTGTACAGTGCATGGATCTCGTGTCTTTAAGGCAATGCCAAGTGTCTTCCTCATGTGCTCATAGTCAAGACCACGTGGCATGTACGCAAATGTAGAGTTTAGAATCATGTATATTTCTTCAATGACAGATTCATCCTGCGCTGCAATATGCATTGACATGTCACACAAACGCCACATCTGGCCTTTGAGGGCTGCATGCCAGGTATTGCGTGCTGGTCCAATGGGCTCTCCAGCTTTGTCAACCGGAAGCACTTGAGGGGGGAGTCCATCTTCTCTCGCGCATCATGGTTTCGGATTGCCTCTGCCCTGGCACGCTGTTCGCCCGCCTCAAAGCATTAGCTCGGTCCTTCTTGGTCATAGGGATGTCTTCCTTTGCCTCCTCAGGTGGTGGGGCAGCTGGGGGTTGCCATGGGGAATGGGGGGCGGGACGGTATCGCCCACCGTATGGCCCAAAAGGTTCGTATGGTGGACGTGTAGATGCCGGGTAAGCATATGGGTCTGGGAGGTAAGGGGGAATAGGCGGAGGAGAATGGGCCCACCTGGAGGGGGCTTGTATTGGATGTGCGGGTTGTAAGGGCCCGCAGCGCCATACTGATCGGGGGTGGGGTAGGCATGTGGGTAATGTGTGTACGGAGGGTACTGTGGAATAGGTCTCTAGCAAAACTCGTAAACCCAAAAGACAAGAACTAGGGCAATTCCAGGCTAAACGTATACCTCTAACATTTTTAAAGAAATGCCCTAATGACAAGCCCCTGCAATGCTCTCCTGCGAGATAGCGGCCACAACAGTAGGGTGAGCCGCCTCTCAGTATACTCACAGTGGGTGCGAACCAAACAACTCCGCCTCAACCTCTTTGTTGCGAGCAATGCAGGTCTCCCTTAGCTTCATACGCAGTCAGGGACCGCACGGGGAGGGCCTGACCATGGCAGTCTGACATCAGCTGCAAAATACCCTTGCACACCCCCCTGTGTAAGTACGATGTACACAACGAGAGCGGGGTTTTGGCTGAGAGCTCAACGACTCCGTGTGCGCAGGAAAGATGAGAAACTGTGGCGACTAGAGGAGGCGCATGCCATTGCACAAGGGCACCGCAAATATTGTGCAACTGCAGAACTTGCCATGGAGGGATCCCGCAGTTTCTACCGATGGCCAAAAAACCTAACAAAGTATGGGAGGGACCCAACCTTCGACAGTGTACAGTCCCGGTACGCCTTGCACGATGTACGCACTCTGACATGCTCGCAGCACGCCCGCGCATGTCCGCATTTTTGGACAGTCGTGGAGTGACTGGAGTCCGAACTACGTGTCGTTCTTCCGTTGGATGTATTGGAGTCATGGAGTCGTAGTGATGGAGTCATGTAGTTGGTAGTGCGTCAGAGTAGTCATGTCCATGACTTCATGACCGCGGATCATGGACATTTCAACTACGTGGTGTTCTTCCATTGGTTGTACTGGAGTCATGTAGTGAGGGTCATGACTACATGGTCGTTGTTGACTGCCATGTCGGAAGCCTGGCCGCATTTTGGGCTTTGGTAGTTTGTTGCATGTGTCATGCCTTCAACGCACTGCCCACTTGGGCATATTTGTTGAGAGCTTTCACTTTGTCGGTATGTGAAGATAGCTGTCTGTATGTGGGGATGTCAATCTATCACAGAGGGTATGTTTGTTTTGTTTTCGATTCGAACTGTGTTCCTACTTTGCCATATTATATGAGAGTAGTTTTTCATTTGTCTTTGTGTGTGAGCTCCACAAGCTGCTTCAAAATGAAGACTGTGGCCGACCAATTTCGTCTCCTGATTCGCAAGTGCGGGGGAGACTTGCAGCATTCACCTCTATTGAACTAGTGCAATTCTACGTATTGTGTTTGCTTACATGACAGTGTTTAAATGAAATTTCAGAGTCTGGGAGTTTTGAAAAAAGCCTATTCATCGTATCCCAATTTCTGATTTTCATTTGCGTTCACAGGGCTACATTACATCCGACTCTGAAGTGGAGGCTGAATGTAGTGTAGAGAGTGTTGCAAACGACGTCAATTTGGAGGGACAAGACGGCAATGGGCTACGGGGCCAGATTGCCCGTGCTGTGCAAGATGCATTTGAAATATCAGATACCCTCCGGGAGAATCCCACACTGCCCAAATGCCCTTCACTTGGACAATGATGAGGCTGTTGAGAATGGCGCAAATCCCTCTGAAATGCCTGATGGGGAAAATATGGGCGGAGAAGAAGCAGGCGCGCCAAATGATCTTCACCATGAAAAACTCATGCGAGAGTCCCAAATCCCCTTATACGATGGGAGCGTTCACAGCCGATTGACTGCCACATTGATGTTGCTCAATTTTGCGCCACTCACAGATGTACCAACGCATTTGTGGATGAGTTATTTTCATTGTTGAGGCTGGAGATTTTGCCCAAACAAAACACCTTGCCCAAATCGCAGTATGAGGCCAAAAATATGATCGCCATGATGGGTCTAGGATACAAACAGATCCATGCCTGTGAGCGTGGATGTGTATGTTTCGTGGAGACCTGGAAAAGGCTGCAAATTGCCCCAAGTGCCACAGTCCTCGATACATGGACGGCCGTGGGAAGGTGCCCAAGAAGGTGCTGCGACACTTTCCTCTCATACCTAGATTGAAACGGATGTTCCGAGTTAAGACGCTGGCAGAGCTCATGAAGTGGCACAAACAATCATAGAAGTGCAGATGGCATGGTCCGGCATGCTGCAGACAGTAAGGCTTGGTGCCATATTGACAACACATGGCCGGATTTTGCTTCAGATCCAAGAAATCTGCGTCTTGGATTGGCACTGGATGGGGTCAATCCTTATGGCACAAAATGTGCGAGTTGGTCCACCTGGCCCATCATGGTGCTCAATTATAATCTACCTCCATGGTTGGTAACGAAGAATTTTTTTGTCATGTTAACACTCCTCATTCCTGAAAGGAATCTGTGACAAGTGAAAATGTGAATGTTTACCTGCAACCACTAGTGGAGGAGCTAACGACATTGTGGGTGGAGTTGCAGCCGTGGATGTGGCAGCCATTGAAGGAGAGCGGGCTTTTACCATGCGTGCAGTCCTCATGTGGTCCATACATGACTTCCCCGCCTATGGCTTGTTATCAGGTCAGGTTCACCAAGGGTACTCTGCTTGTCCAACATGTGGACCTCAAGTCGATCCCAGATATTCCTGATATTCCAGGGGCATCGACGGTATCTTCCCCACAATCATGCCTATAGAAGATCCAGACTTTTAATGGGCGCGAGACATGAGACCTGCTCCACATACAGTGACAGCCACCGAAATCAAGGAGCGTGCACGACATTACAAACAATGGATTGATGATGGTGGGACTGTAGGCGCACAGAACGATCCCTCAAGCTCCATGGCGTAAAACGATTGTCCATTCTGTTTGACTTGCCTTACTGGGAGGTGCGATTACCACACCTGTGTTTTGGGAACATAACAGTGCATTGTTTTTCATTGTGCATGATTGTTTGTTTACTGAACCTGTGCTTTTAACATCATTCATGACTACATTGCAATGTGCCTAATTTGTTAGACCACATGGTGTAGCATCTTATCATCCGCCACACTTTTGATACCATGCATTGCGAGAAGAACGTGACGGAGAACATAATGAAGACTCTTTTCGGGGAAAAGGACACGATGAAAGTTCGCCGCGATCTGGAATTGCAGGGCATTCGAAAGCCTCTTTGGTTACGACGCCATCCCACCAGAGTGGATACATTGGTAATGCCTGATGCGCCATATGTGCTCACAAAACCAGAGCAGCGGGTGTTCCTGGAGATTATCACGAATCTGAAAGTACCCACTGGCTATGCCTCTGCTTTCAAAAAACATGTGGTCAAACAAAAGTTGAGCCAATTGAAGTCACATGATTATCACGTGCTAATGCAACAGATCCTCCCACTTGCTCTACGTGGGTTGATGGCGCCTGGGGTTCGCAATGCCATACTAAGAGTGTCTCGTGTGTTTCGCAAGCTTTGTGCAAAATTGATTGATCCCACCGAGCATGAGGAATTGAAGAAGGAGGTGGCAGTGACTCTTTGTCTTCTGGAGAAAGAGTTCCCACCCTCATTTTTTGATGTTATGACACATTTACTTATCCACTTGGTGGATGAGCTGGATTTGTGTGGACCTGTAGCTTCTCGGTGGATGTACCCGGTGGAGAGAGCAATGAAGGATTTTAAAGGGTATGTGCAAAACTTGGCAAAGCCTAAGGTCAGTATGGCGGAGAGCTACGTGATTGACGAGGCATTGGGATTTTGTACAGAGTACTTGTCTTCTGTTGATGCTACTAGGCGGAGAGTGTGGGATGCAGGAGAGGAGGAATCAGTGTCGGGCTGGGTGTTGGAAGGAGTTGTCGACCACGCAGGTTGACCGTCGAATTGTTGCAGCTTGTCCACGACTACGTCATTCACAACCATCCCAGTTTGAGCATTATGTTGGGGTAAGTGGCAAACGTGAGTGTATGTCACAGCTTCTGGTACCTGCTATGCATGGGTATGCTTTGTATAGGTGTGTGTGCAGTAGTTCTTCCATCGGCTGCAGGGGTTGCACTAGATAAATTGATGTGGTTGTGCGTGTGTTGGCAGGACCTATGAGGTGGAGAAATCCAGGTTGGAGACTGAAAATGCTGCTAACCAGAACAGGATCCGTGCTCTCCCTCACTTTGCAGAATGGCTGGTAAAAGCAGTCCGCCAGCATGTGTCAAGTGTTGCCAACCATGCTACTGATTCAGCCTGCAAGGAATTGTTGGACATGTCCAAACCCCCATCATTAATCGCAACATCATACAAGAGCATGTCGGCTTATGGAAACCACTTCAAGGTTACTTCAGATGGACTCAACAGCCCCTTTGTGACATATGACTCGGGGGTCTCTACTGTTTTCCAGCATGACTGTACTTGCATTTCAGGTGAGCAGGTGGTGGAAAGCGTACGGTATGTGGGTGTCATAAAGGAGATTTTAGAATTGGATTATGGCTCCACACACACCACGGTGCTATTGTGTTCATGGGTGCGTGCACAACATGTGGGCTCTCAGCCTATGTCAATGAAGCAGGATGACTCTGGCTTCACATTGGTGAATTTCTCCCACTTGTTGCCTCCACTTGAACAGCCTTTTGTGCTCCCATCACAGGTCGAGCAAGTTTTTTTCTCTGAGTGTGTGAATGAACCGAGATGGAACGTGTCTATCTGGCAACGTGACATGACATTTATGTCACTATAGACTTTGGAACGGCGTGCTGATTTACACATCAGTTTTGCCTTTGGGTACATTGTTGACAAAGTGCATGTGCCTTCCTGTTTACATTACATAATTGCCCCAGTGATTTTGTGGGTCTTATATTGGGCAGGCTCGTGTTTATGGACCATTGAATACCAGTGGAGTGCTTTTAAGCTTGGTCCCTACTTATCATGTTTGCATTTTTCCCCAAAAGAATCCGGCAATCCGCATAGATGATGCTTTGGCTGGTTGAATGGGTTCTTTGCGTAGATGCATTTTATGGGCAGTTTCTCTCATGCCCCAGCTAACACCATCTGACTCACTTGTACAGTCCCCCATCTGTGAATGGCTCGAGCAGGGTGCAGTACATTCAGCACTACACTGCTGGTGCCCTGCAGGTGTTCCATGCCTTGCACCACATCATTATTTCCTGATGTCATCCTGCTGTTGTTCTAGCTTGGGGCAGGTCATTGGGGATATGTACATTAGAGAGAAGAACATGAGCTGTTATCTCAGTTGTTTTATCATACAAGAAGCTTTCTTCATGGGCTCTCCCATTCTTAGAACACCCCCCATGGCAAAGTGGGGATCGAACAGCCCGTATTGCGAAGCTTCTATTCCAGTACCACACGGCGTGGAGCTCCGGGACGGCCTGCTACAGCGCAGATTGCACAAGGCAATATGTTAGAGTGTCTTGGATTTCATATTTTGTTGGTGTTCTTGGTCACTGGTCAAAGACTTTTGTTGAGCAATGTTTTGCATCACTGTCATGAGTGAAATCTATGATTTGCATGAATTTGCCTATCCCCTGAATGCATCATTTGTTCGTCTGTCATTCCGCAGTATGAGGCTTGTTTTTTATGTTGTCCGCGATCAACAAACACTAAAATGCACGTCGCCATTTGAACGTAACGTCACAAACAGATGCGGTTCCAGATCGCCTCTCTAGCATGTTGGCTTCACGTTCCATTCTTCTCCACAAAGCGCAAACGGCCTACTAATCTGCTTCGTGTGCAACCGTTCCCTTCACTTGCATCCCCCGCACCACAATATCAAAACCACTTAACCAATCATATGTAGACACCTCATAAGTTGTTCCATGTCACAGACTCTCCATGTCATCACGACATGTGATGATCTGGCATAATGCATTAGAGTGGCAGTGATGAAGTCATATGTCCGTCTAGCAATATGCACACGTCATTCTAGTATGGGCATGACCCTGACTGGTAGTCATATCCGCCATGGCAATATTCCTGGTCAAAGGGTGTTTGACCTGTGTTGCGCAAAGTTCGGAGTCATACAGTCGCATAAATGGCTTCGTCGTGATCTATGTTATGACTTCAAAAGGCATTTACGACTGCAAATGGCATATCTGCCACAAATTTGTCGTGACTGCGCACCCATGGGAGTCATAAAAGCCGCAATCTGTTGTAGTGTAGTCATGACTAATATTTAGGGATCTGCCATCTTACCGGTCCTGTAGTCTCATTTTTCTCAATTTTTAGCAATGCCGCTACTCTAACCCTTACTTTCTTCTAGCTACGGCACCCGCCATGGCGCGAGCTCCAACTCGTCGCGCAGCTACGCAGCTGCCTTGCTGCTCTTCTTCCTTCTACCTGCTCAGAAAGATCAACCTCTTTTCAAAGCTCCGTTTTAGCTATCTTTCCATAGTTCTCTCCTGTTGTTTTCTTATCCTCTTGTTTTCAATGGCTGTTCACAATCGGCTATCCACCCGTCTGCATGCTCAACCCGCGTCCCAGGAGTCCTCTGTGTGCTACGACACCAAGCTACTCAGTTGGGATATCTCCCATCCCCCCTCTCTGTATCAAGCTTGGAGCCCAGCTTCGATTGATCTCCCTAAGGCGACACATCTTTACCATCGACCAGTTCAGGTTGCCAGCGAGCTCTATAGTGTGTCCTGGAAGACCTCGGGGCGCCTCACCCTTCAGCACCCAATGACAATCTGTACTCACAACGGGGAGGTTACTACCGCCCCCACGCACAACATATTCATTATCCCAAGTGGCGATCTTGAAAGTATGAGGGTTCTTTGCCCTTATGGTTCCTCCCACCGATTGCATGTCGGCAGTTTCACAACCTTTATGTTTCACTGCTATCACTTTGAATGCGGGGTGACTTCTTTTCATTACGGACTACTCCACCGCTGCTGCCTCCGCTTCAGGACTATCGCAGCCCCCGGAGGCAAGCATACAGACAACACTTCAGGGTTACATTGCATGCCCACGCAGCTGAGAGCGCGCTTTTCTTGCACCGAGTGCTACCTACTTTTTGGCTCACGACAGCACCTTGGCAAGCTCGGAGGCTTCACCCCTATCTCTTGCGCCCTTTTGACCTTCAACCGACGAATCTGACTTCAAAGGCTACCCGCGTGAGGAGTTGGAGCTCGATCACCGTAGCTTCCCTCACCTCACACCACCTCCAACTAGCTACATGCCGTAATACCAAGGCAACATCCCAACAACAGGTCTTCACTCCTTCTTTGTTATGGGCCCATTACGGATGTTTCAGGAGCTCCCCTACTTATAAACGACTCCTAATTACCAAGAACGCTGGAATTGTACCAACTTTCACTCTGAACAATACCCTGGTGGACTTGTATGCAAAATGTGGGTGCATCGAGGATGCACAGGGAATGTTTGACATTATGGCTAAACAAGATACGGTGTCGTGGAATGCGAGGCTTGAAGAATCTGCTGCAGCTGTACCAAATGTCATTCTGCACACTACCCTGGCAGATTTGGACAAGGGCAATGAGGCCCATGGCGACATCTACAGAGCTGGAATTGTACCAACTGTTACTCTGAACAATACCCTTGCGGACATGTATGCAAAATGCGGGTGCATCGTGGATGCAAAGGGAGTGTTTGACACTATGGCTGAACGAGATATGGTATCGTGGAATGTGATGCTTAAAGATTTTGCTGTAGTTGTACCAAATGTCACTCTGCACACTGCCCTGGCAGACCTGGAAATGGGCAACGAGGTCCATGGAGACATCTTCAGAGCTGGAATTGTACCAACTGTCATGCTGAATAATACCCTGATGGACATGTATGCAAAATGTGGATGCATCGAGGATGCAAAGGGAATGTTTGACTCTATGGCTGAACGTGATTTGGTGTCGTGGAATGTGATGCCTGCAGGTGTTGCTGTAGTTGTACCAAATGTCACTCTACACCCTGCCCTGGCAGATCTGGGAAAGGGCAAAGAGGTCCATGGCGACATCTTCAGAGCTGAAATTGTACCAACTGTCACTCTGTTGGTGGACATGTATGCAAAATGTGGGTGCATCGAGGATGCAAAGGGAGTGTTTGACACTATGGCTGAACGTGATCTGGTGTCGTGGAATGCGGTGCGTGCAGGTGTTGCTGTCACTGTACCAAATGTCACTCTACACACTGCCCTGGCCGATCTGGGAAAGGGCAAAGAGGCCCACGACGACATCTTCAGAGCTGAAATTGTGCCAACTGTCACTCTGAACAATACCCTGGTGGACATGTATACAAAATGTGGGTGCATCGAGGATGCTAAGGGAGTGTTTGACACTATGGCTAAACGCGATTTGGTGCCGTGGAATGCGATGCTTGCAGGTGGTGCTGTAGTTGTTCCAAATGCCACTCTACACACTGCCCTGGCAGATCTGGGAAAGGGCAAAGTGGTCCATGGCGACATCTTCAGAGCTGGTGCGCTAGAAAATAGAAGCAATATTATCAAATGATTTGGCTGGCCTGAGCTAACGACCGCCCGGGTGAATTATGGTATCGTGGGTACATTAAGGATTAATGACTCTCTCAATCGAGAACATCAACTCTCATCAAGTCAACTCAATCAACTTCACAGTCATGACGTCAACTCATGGACGAGACCCATTCTTCATCCAAAAATAGCGCGTGGATGAGCTAGTGAGGGTGAGATGGATGGATGATGGTGAGGTGCATGAAGCAGTTTGGATGAGGCAGGATACAACGGCCGTTCAACGGCGGCGGCCTGATCCCTCGTCTCAGGGATCTCTCTCTCTCTCTCTCTTTTCTTTCACTCTCTCATTTTAATTGGTGTCTACAAGACTGAAAGTAAAGACATAGAAAATGGCAACTGATGAACAAGTCGCAAGCGAGAATAAAGATCTCAACGGAGATGACAAAATGGGGGAGCAAGTTGTTGGCGGATGATGAAGAAAATGAGGGGTTTATGATAAATAATGAGAGGACTCAGTATGTGTACCACTCTTCCAGCCGTGGGAAAGGACAAATGTGTCCATGCTGACATAATCAAAGCTGGAATCTCACTTGATATCAGTCTGAAAACTGCCCTTGCTGATATGTATGCCAGTGCTCACCAGCTCCACCTGGAGGCTCAACCTCTTGTCATTGATTCTCATTATGCTTATGGCCCTCTAAGCAAAGATCTTCTTGCTGATTTATCCCTGCTTCTGCACCAGAAGCGGCAGGCCAGGTTGAATGGCCATGTCAAAGCTGGAATTGTTGTGGAGACCTATGATCAAATGATGGGGGAAGGGGTGCAGCCCAACCACATCACGTGTGTGTGCATTTGCCATGCTTGTGCAAGCTTGGCAGCCCTGGAGAAGCGCAAAGATGTGCATGTTGACATCATCAAAGTTGGAGTGGTACCAAATGTTGTCTCCAGCCTCAAATTTGCACATAAGCTGCCAGGTATGTACACGTTCCCTGAATCATGTTGTTATCATCAAAGCTGGCATTATGCAAAATGTCAATCTGAAGACTGCCCTCTCTACCATGTATGCCAAATGCGGGAGCTTGAATGATGCAAGCCATGTGTTTGATGACACGCTTAAACAAGCTGGGTTCTCATGGAGTACAATGATAGCTGGATATGCTGAAAATGGATGCGGTACAATGGCTTTCTTGAACTCACGTCATTGGAGGCCCTTGATAGAATTTCTTACAACTTATGAGCTCGATCACAGGAAGCTGATGGGGCAGCTACTTGATCGTGGTGTTATATTGAGAGATGGCAGGAACTCAGTTCTACCCATCATGTTCCATGTATGTCCCTCCCCAGGTTCTCATTATGCTTATGGCCTCTTGCTATGCATAACTGTTGCCTATACAATGCAACCTCCCCCTCCTCTGTTTTCTGCCCCAGAGACCTATGCCCTGAATGCTGGCAATGAGGCCCTTTTAAATACACATAGCCAGGATTATGAACAGCCAGCCACATTACGCAGCCATACAAGCCCTTACTGGGATATGACTCGACCAGTCTTGTACGAGCACATTCTTGCTAAGGTAGGCTCCTGGCGAAAAGAACCTGGACAGGTCATGGTCGCATGCCATGCTAGTGCAAAAGACTGTGATATGAGCGGGGTTTGTGTCATCAAAATCTGCCTCCACATTCGAGACACCATCTCCAGCATTTGTCAAGACCTACCTAAACCCAAGGCTGCAAAAAGGTGGCCCAACTTACTGAAGAAGGAGGCCGGGCCACTGATCGGCCTTTGTCTATGATGAGAGCAAGGATTCAAGCAATGAAGCAGTAGCATAAAGATCAAATATGCCACAGATCCGGACTGGGAGAGGTAGTTTGGAGAAGTGGGAGGGTAATTGCCCTGATCACGGTGCCGGCCATTTATGCCCCTATGTGTTGGATATATCAGCCAACACGTGACTACCTACATGTAACTCTCCATCATGCACCAACACCGCAAGTCAGACCATCCAGGAAAGTCACCTTACACGCTCTGTGTGCTGCCAACTTTACCACCCACTCCTATTGTCGAATGCCACTGTATGTGCTTGATACTTATAACATGAAATCTCAAACTCCACCTATGTTCCAGGAGCCTATACCTCCAATGCTGACATTATCCTGTCGACATCTGATACGACAACTATTGTTGTATGCGTCTGTGCAGCCGACCACTTCTGCCACCAAGTGTTGCAAATATCCGCCAACAATCACCAATATGCCTACAATCTCCAGCCTGCACCAACACAAGGACATGCATCCAGGGAAGTGACCTTAAATGCTCCAGTTGCTCCCTACTATAGATGTCAACTGTTGTTGTTCGTACTTAATACTGGTCCCATGAAATCTCACACTGCACATCTCTATGTCCTACGAACCTACACCCTCAATGCTGCCATCATCTTGTCAACTACTGGCTCCCTTTCCCTTCGCTTGAGAGAAAGCTACAATACTACCATCTACCCTAATTTATGGTGCATTGTAAGGATGTCTGTACTGCAGCCCGCATGTGGATCACAAACCCCCGCCAACAATCAATTTCTGTTGCAAGCTGCTAGCCCCCTTCGACTTTGCCGATTGGAGTCCCTGCCTACCACCTTGCTCGTGTACTTCCCCGACTTGATGCGCTCCCTCACAGGCGCCAACCTACTGCGAAGCCCTGCGGCTCAATTTTGCTGCACCGACCACCTATCAGATCATAGGCTTGTTAGATATTGAGCTACTGTTATCACTAGCTTATGTTGTAATTCCTGAGCACCCCCTCTGCTCACATTTATTCTTTCAATATGCCACAGCAAAGTCTTGGCCTCTCATCGTATCACAACGCTATACCCTTATTGGCTTCACTCACAAATCTCCATCTCTCATCCTCCACAACTTTAGACTCATCTTGTACTATATTTTTTCCAAATAAGCCCCCAACAAAGCTTCTCCATCTCATCGCAAAACGCCCCCTCAAGTGTCATATATCTGCCATATCTACACCCTCACATTTTCAGCCCCCTACCTCATCAATTCTTGTGATATCAAATCAATCACACGGTCTCTTCATCACCCCCTCTAGCATCCTATTCCTGACAGCCATTTCTCCTCAACCTTCCCACCCTCTCAGCTGCCAAGCATCTACCACAATCCAGATCCACTTACCATCACCCAACCCTGCCACCACTCCACACTGTACCTCTATCCCACTATCTATATCAAGGCCCGCCGAACTCATTCATCCATGGATGTTGTCCACTTATCCTCTTTCCCCCACTCTAGTTAATTATATACTCTCTACCCACCATACACCCATATTAAATTTTTATCCCCATCATGAGAGCTCATGTACAACAAACCTCCTTCATGACCCCTAGGCGAACCCACACACTAACCACAGGCAATACCTTCCCCCCACACACACAAGCAACTAGCTCCACTAGTACCCACTATGCTAACACCAACTCTACCCCCCTCATACACTTTCTCCACAACTATCCCCCATGCACCCCCACCCCTCACCTCCTCAAAATCACAATTTAACCCACTGCCCACATGGACGATATCACCAGAAACCCCTTGCAAAAACATTCCTCTCATCACCCACCATCCCACTTTGAGTCCTATCTACTTGCCTATGAAACGCTTACACTACTTCGCTGCGGCGACATCCACCAAAACCCAGGCCCCTATACCATCACTAACATCATCAACAAGCTTCCAAAGGATCATAAAGACAAATATGAATTATACTTCCAAACAGACACTATCACGCTTGTGCCTGCATATCAACACCTTAGTGACCACTTCTCTCCATTTCTCCAACCCCTCCCAATAACCGTAAACCCACGCACCCAATTGCCACCTTTGGGCTCCCTACTTGCGAACACCCATCCCTAGTCACTGCCACCCATAAACTTAGCACATACCCCCAACACCTACTACTCTCACTAATCGTTGTCATTTCTCCAATCCCTCAATATGCAATGACTACTTTAGAACCCAACCAGACATACACAGTTTGCTACTACACCAATTGCATGAGCTACCCACACTACCTCATAGATACCTAGCACCCCCACACTACCTACACAATCTCCACGAATCCCTTGACCTACTACAAGCCAAGCCCGGAGTAGTTCACAAGATTCTCGGCAAACACCTAGCGCACCCAGCTGCTACCATACACAAGCTAGATACTCTCGCCAACAAATTCCCATTCCTTTCCAAAAATATTCTCACTACAACCCTCCATGCCAAGACAAGCATCCCTGGATATCAACCCCTTCCCATGATGCCGCCACCAATCATCACACATTGTTTGCCCCAACACACCAATGACCCACCTCCAACACCCCCTAGATCAACAGTCCCCCACACACCCCCCTCCCAGCAAGCACACGCACTCAACATACTCACCTGGAATGTAGGGTCACTTGCTACCAGCATTCAAAGCCTTATCCATCTAATGGACTCTACACCTCCGCATATCATTCTATTACAAGAAACTAAACTCAACAAACACGGCCCTAACAGCTCCTACATCAACAATCTCCTTCCAGCCTACTATTTGCTATATGGCAGTTCCTTCACAGCCGCACAATGCCTACTTAGACGCTCCGCGCCATATCATCCCACTCGAAGTGGCTTTTGGTATCCTTCGCACACATCACTCCCCTAGCACCACGGTCAAAATACCTGTTGCTCTCTCCTCCGATCACACCTTCAAATCATCAAACTACACCTCCCCGCTATCCTCCCCATTATCCTTATCCACTTGTACATGCCCTCACATGCCGAAGATCTCCCCCTGATCCCTGCTATCATCACCATCTCTAACACACTCACACAACCCTCCAATCAATCCCAGCACTACATCCTAGCAGGCGATTTCAACAAGGACATTGCCCTCATGGGCCACACATACAATGGTGCTCACAAACCTCCATCCCCCGTTGACCATGAATGGGCAAAATTCACTCACTCACACCACCTCCGTTATATACCAGCCGATCACCATTACTCTAGACAAGGTGGACTTAACTACTCATCCCTCAGTCTTCTTGATGGTTTCTACTTCAAGACACAAAATGACATCCCCTCATACCTCAACAGTCATGTACACATTAATAGTTTATGCAACTCATACCATTATCCCGTCTCAGTCACCATCCCCTTTTGATCTATCCCACCCATACATGTCTACTACGCCACAATCTAGAACGTATCCCCACTTCCCCACAATAACATAATCGCCTTTCTAAAACACTTCCAGCCAACATCCTTACACTCAAGACCTCCGATATACCTCCAAAGCAAACCTCGCGCAGTCCCCTATCAAAGCATGGAACGACGCCGAGACCATACTCACAACTAATGACCAAAAGTGTGATTGCCACTTGTTCTGCCCCCCTTGAAATCCCACAACTGCACGCTCAAAAACAAATGGTGGCTACCTTACCCGTACTCAAAAACGTATATGGACATCACATTAACACATACAACGATCAGGCGTGCCCTCGCTATTTATCCCACCATACCCCCCCTTCACCAGGGGAACAAATGGGACATCGGATCACGTATCACTTGCCTAAATACCTTAAAACGTGTCAAGTACTAATGCCACCACCTGCCATCTTCAAGATATTCCAAAATGGACAGCTGCTCTCCAAAGTTGGCAGAGATGCCAAAAAAATCGCTTACAATATTACCAACAAAAAGCTGTCGACAATCCAAACATTCGTCTCATCTTTTAACCAATGCTACGCGACCACACCCAAAAAGCTCACAAAACCATCTTTAACCCTGCCTCAACCCACCCATTGACTGTCTCAACACAGACATGACACTTGCTAACCAATTCAACGGACATCAACCAAGAAATATGGTCACAAGCATCCTCATCATACACACAGTTCCAAACAAATCATCCCCGTCTCCACTCTGCCAATTGTATGTGTAAAGCTAAACTATCCGTGGCATGATATAGATGGCGTCTCGATTGACAATAGAGGATCCCCCCAGAATCGCATCCTAGACTTATTCACAATTGATCTTTACGAATCATGTCTCAAAAACTATCAAAATCTAAAGCCTCGGGCCCCGATTTTATACCCAATGCTATACTTTGAGCATTAAACCCTCAAGTTCACTCCTCCTTTTTAAATTCTTTCAACTCTGTTAAAAACTAAAACGAATCCCACACTCCTGGAAACACAGCCGGACCATTTTACTCTCAAAAAAGGTGATCCTATAGAATCTCAGTATTACAGACCCATAGCACTGGCCAACACCATATACAAGCTATTCACCAGTACGTCACCATAAGCTATCAAGATATGGCGCAACACCAATTCTCGTGACTCAAGAAACACATGAAGATGTACTTAAAGCAAGACATCTATCTTCTATATATCGATAAAAATGCATTTGCTCCCTAGATTACTTGCTATCATGCTTGATCGTGGTACCCCATGCCGATAATAGGAAGCAAACACCACTAGGACTGATAGGCGCACCTTGCCTACCTCCCCTTGTGGAACCCATCCGGTCCCCCCTGCCTACTCTTATCCCCTAGACTTCGCTGGCTTCCAAGCTTGGTCTCCTGCAAGACTCTATCTTGACCAGCTTCTGCATTAAAAAAAATCACCTGGCACCCATATTCCATCAGCCATCCCTATCCTTCGACGTTCACACAGTCCTCCCAACCTAGCCCAACACACTTCTACCCTTCCACAACTTACTACGAATACACATTAGCGGCTCGCACATCTATCTCCACAACTTAAAGCTTGCTCTGCTCAACCCCCTTCAACTTAATATCATTTCACTACCAAATGCTGTCCCCTTCCCTATAGCCCATCAAACTTGATAATTATCCAACATGTGTACCTACCCACTAGCCCCCCCTCACCCAACTACCACCTCAACATTGGCAGCCATTAATATTAATCTCGCACATCCTCCCCATAAAAAAGAACAGCATCCCCTTCTTATTTTCGGGCCTTCAACTTACCTTGCATCTAAAACAATCCTGCACTTTCTCACTGAACCACAATACACTCCGCACGCACTACTACTCTGCGCCAAATGAATTAGCATATCTGATCTGCTGACTATATCACCCTCATCATCTTAGAACCGCATGGCTTACAAGCCCTCTCTACACACAAATTTTTTATCCCAAACAAAGGTCCCTCTCACATATTTCAAAAAGACATCCCCACCTCACCCAACTTACGCCCTCACCAAACTATTATTGCCTTAAATTCCTGAGCCACGACCAAACATCGCTATTACTCAACTTCGTCCTTCATCCCCCCGACCTATGCTACCATCGCCATCCATCTAAAACCCCTCCCTACAAAAAGAATTATCTCAAGTAACCCTAACAACACACCGCACCATCATCCCACCACCCTCAAAGGATCCCACACCCCCTAACCACCGCACCATCCCCCCCATCCTCACCACAATACGACGACAATAACAATGCTTACATCATTGAAGCTATACTAGGAGTTAAGACCCAAACGTCCACTAATGTCTTTGGAGCCACCTGCATTGATACATACTATCACTGTCAATGGGCTGGGTACTCTTCCGCAGATAACACATGGCAGATAGAAGACGACCTCTTCGGCCT
Source organism: Takakia lepidozioides (assembly GCA_030704615.1). Taxonomy (NCBI): domain Eukaryota; kingdom Viridiplantae; phylum Streptophyta; class Takakiopsida; order Takakiales; family Takakiaceae; genus Takakia; species Takakia lepidozioides. The sequence continues at coordinate 43,894,657 of CM060731.1, forward strand.
ACATGACGATTGCGACCCTGAACACAATCTTGCCCTCCTCACCAACTTCCATAAACAAACCAACACCAACTATCTAACACATATGCACCAACAACACACCACTCCCGCCCAACCTACAGATAACAGATATATACACCAACCACTCTATGCCCCCAACGTGCACATCTGCATAACTGAATGTAATCCTGACAAAGATGTCAAGCATGATCAACCTCTAATCCACATGGGCCCCCGCCTTTCCAACATTTACGCTCAACACGGCTGCTTCATTGGCCTCATCCCCAATACAAGACTAACATGGCTCTGGGAGAAATACTCTACTACTACCTCATCCCCACAATCGCTACAACCCCCGAAACAAGACTTTGCTACCGAGTTATATTGGCTGGTTGATCGCTACCTCAAAGACACTCCCCCCAAGAAACCGCGGTCCCTTACTAAATTGGAAATAGCATGTGCGCACCATACTATACCCCAAGATATTCTCTCCTTATTTATCAACACATTCCAACTTACTCACTCATATTACTCCAACCTACTGACATGCCCTATGACATTGCCCACATTCTCTAGCCCGCACCACAGAGAGTGTATCTTTGGAGCCACTGGTACTACCACCCAACACACCTGGGAAGGCCGGGGCCTTGCCCACCCTCCACCTGGTTCTCCTTCTCACGAAGCTCTTCAATGGGCAAAATTTGCTTCGCACTTCTCTCCTACCACATCTACAATCCTCATCCTCACACAACAAAACACTCCTAATATCTCTCACCCTCTTCTACAACTCCCAGAAGGGGTCAATCTACTCGCCACAATTGACCCAAACCAACTTAAGTATATTCACACCCCTCCTCTTCCCAAATATCTCAAACGGAAAAAACCCACCATAACCCTGATTCTACACATCCAAAACCCTCGGCATACAACCATACCGCCATCTTTCTTTTCTTAGCTCAAACAATTGCTCACCATCACTCATAAAATAAAGGCCACCATCTATTATCCAATCATCCTCTCCCACACCCATACACCCACCACATTGTCCCGGATCAAAACCAACAAAGCTTGGAACATTGCGACACCACGCCCTTCCCAGGTCGCGCCAACAACCTCTACCCCCAATCCCTGCAATATATCAACAAAACACCATCCTCAAATACCCACTGGCCAATTCACATTACACTGACGGATCCCTCACCAAACCTAATGCATGGTATGGAATCTATCACGCTGGCACCAGTCAAGGTGTTGCTCTCAGGCTCCCTGGCCCTGCTACCATCCTCCGGGCTGAACTCATGGCCATTTATGATGCCCTCTCTCTACTTGACACCTTCCCCCCCCCCACACTACATCTTCACCGACAGCCTTACCTCACTATTCCTCATTCGCAACCACATCTCCCACCCCTCTACCCATCATCATCACCCCGACCGCAACCTCATTACCGCTATTGTCCAGAGGGCCATCTCCCTAGGCCACCCAGTCCATATACTCAAAGTCCGTTCGCATACTAGCATCCATGGTAATGAAGAAGCAGACCTACTCACCCAACTCGGCGCCTCCCAACCCATAGTTGAACCCTCGATCGACCCTATTCACATCGCCCACACCCATCCCTTCTGGTTCATACACCCCATTCCGGACCCCCCTGTACCCAGATCAGTCCGAAACCTCCTGACCACTCTGACCAGAGAAGCAAATAAACAAGCGGCAACCTCCATCAGCCATACCAAAGTACACATCCAAAAATGGACTCAATCCAATGTTCTGCACCATAAACTCTCCAATCATTTCTGGCTAACCAAAGCCACCACTGACGCACAAATCCGACAAACACTCAAATTCCGATATGCCCAATACATGGGCCACCAGCGCAAACACATCTTCTTGCCACATCTGTTCCCATCCCCATACTGCCCGTTATGTGCAACCACCCACCAAGCTCGTGACACTTGGCCACATCTCCTCAGCCAATGTACACACCCAGTTATACATGGTTTGCATATCACGCGTCATAACCAGGCAGTCTGGCACCTCCATAAGCTCTTTCTAAAACGTGCTGAAACCCGTTGGTTCTTGCTCATGAATGCAGGCACCTACCAGGGACGGCCACCCGATCACACAGTACTACCATGGCTACTACCATGCATATGTACCCGATCACCATGCTCGTGCCCCGCTCGACTTTGCCCGGACATACTCCTCGTCCAAGGTCTACCTATCAACACTTTACCCCCCACCACACCATCCCCACAACTCACCATCCATTTCATTGAATTCACATTTTGCCATGATCGTTATCCAAACGATTCAATCTTAGAAAAACGTCAAAAATATGCCCCGCTTATCCTTGCACTCCGAAGGCGTGGCTGGAAAACGGGCCCGTTAACCGTCATCACAGCCGACACTCGAGGTGGCATTCATAACGCCAGTATCATGGACATACACGATAACTTTCAAATTCCCATTCTTCCCATCCACAAATGTTTAAGAAATCCATCTCACGGCACTCCGTTCACTCACAACTATTATCACCAACAAACGCCAACTGGAATCCGGCACTTCAAATGCACCTTAGGTCCCCCAGGATACCCCTGGGTACCTAGGGGTACCCTCGCCCCCTCTATTCTTAACGGTCACCTGGTGTCCCCCTGGACACTTTTTTGTTATAGGGCCCACCTCCGAAAAGGGGCAATAGCCGCAAGGTGAAGTGGCTCTTAGTTACGCCGGCCTCAGCCGGAGTCTTCTCTCTTCTCTCCACTACAAACCGGGACGGGACAACATGGTGGCCGATGCTTTAAGTAGAAAGCAGCAGCTCATGTTGGTGTACAGGGGCGAGACGGCGCTCCAAAGAAAGATCCGAAAGGCTTACCGGAAGGATGAGACGGCGAAGTCCGTGATGCAGGACTTAAGGTTGGGGGTTAAATCGCAGTTCCACTTGCACAATGGACTGCTCCGGTACAAGCAAAAGCGTCTCTACATGCCGAAGGGAGGGATCAGAGATAGTCTCTTGAGAGAATGCCATGATAGCCTGCTTGTGGGCCACGGTAGAGCCAAACACAACGCGACACTCTTGAAGAAAGAGTATTTCTGGCCCAAACTGATAGAGGAGGCCGAGGAGTATGTCAAGACATGCACCACATGCCAACAAAACCGGAGCGAGTATAAAAGCAAGCGGGGCTGTTACAACCCTTGCCGATTCCAGAGGGGTCTTGGGAAAGTGTCTCGATGGATTTCATGACTGCTTTGCCGCTGTCAAAAGGATTCGATGCAATCATGGGGGTGGTGGATAGGTTCAGTAAAATGGACCATTTCATTCCCACCAAGGAGACGAGGCGACTTTACTTCGTCCACATCTTCAAGCATCATGGACTCCCAAAGGATATTGTCTCAGACCCCAATCCAAAGCTTACAAGTAAATTTTGGAGAACACTTTGGAAGAAAATGGGGACGAGGCTCAAGATGAGCACGGCCTTTCGACCTACAACGGACGGCCAAACGGAAAAAGTGAATTCCGCGGTGAAGCAGATCTTGCAGAATTATGTGTCGGCAGATACAACAAATAGGGGGGGGGGGGGCGACGCCAGCCGCGCCCCCACGCCCCGCGCGGCGCTAAGCCGGCGACACCCCGGCGTCACAATCCCCCGCTGCGACACCATTACAACGCCCAGCCGTCGTAAGGTGGCATGAAGGGGGAAAAGAGGGCCCTCGCTGCGACGGATTTTTTTTCTTGCGACGCCCTGACGTCGGAAATTTAAAAAAAAAACAAAAAAAAACGTTGCGACGCCTCGGCGTCACTAAGGGCGCCCCAGCGCCTCTGCGACGCTAGGGCGTCGCAACAGCATCACCATAGTGGGAGTTTGTTTTTTTTTTTTTTTGGGGCTTTGCGGCCATCAACTTCACAAAAGCGTCGCTGGGGTGCCCCGCGCTGGGACACCCAACATTGCGACGTCAGGGGGTTGCAACGGCGTCGCCACAGAGGGTCGCAATGGTGGTGTGGTCAGCTTAGGTTATTACAATGATGTCGTTTGGGGCGTTTGGCGATGAGGGGTGCAACAACGGCAACGATGCTGGGGTTGGGGCTGGCGTTGGGGCTGGGCACTAAGGATGTGGAGGATGCAACTCCCCAGCGTCACAAGAGAGACCCCCTTAGAAGGAACTTGAAGGCTCTTGAAGGAAATCTTTATATGTATATATATATATATATTTAGATTGCTTTTGTGATACATAGATGTAACGTAGGTGTGTTGGTTAGTTTGTAGTGTCTTAGAAATGTTATAACGTGGAGGTCTTAGGTTCAAGTATGCATTGCATGATATATGTAGAACAATGAATATATCACCATTAGACAAAACCGGAGTCAATGGTCAACAAGTTTTTGAAATTCAAATTTCAAATTCAAAATTTCTCACCAAAATTAAAATGTACCCCCTTAAATTGTGACGTCTGGGCGTCGCACTTCGCGACCCCCGGACGGTGCAAATTCTGCATTGCAGAATAGGTTTTTTTTTTTTTTTTTTTTTTTGACTCCTAGGCGTCGCAAATCGCGGTTTCGCCTATTTGCAACCCCCATTGGTCGCAAACTTACGACGGTTTTTTGGCGACGCCCGGACGTCGCAAATTTGGGTTTTCTCCCTGCTCGAATAGGGCTGTTTTACGACGCCGCGACGTCGAAAATCCCCCCCTTTTCCTGTAGTGAGACCAGTCAGACTGGGTGGAGCACTTGGATGCAGCAAAGTTATGTTATAATAACATAAAACACTCCGCAATGGGAGTTTCCCTTTTCGTATTGGTCTATGGAAAAGCACCTCTGGTGCCGACAAATCGGGCCGCCCAGGACGTTGAGGAACCGGTAGCAGCAGCGGTGCTGGAAGAACGCGAGCGTTTGTTGGAGCTCGCAAAGTACAACATTGCCAAAGCTAGGAAACGGTATGAACGACAGACGAATCGGAAGCGAGGGAAATTAAGTTTGAGGCAGGCACGGAGGTCTGGTTGAACATCAAGAATTTTTTACTACCTCCGGAAGTGAGTCCAAAGTTCGTATCTCCGTATGCGGGCCCCTTTCGCATCCAGAAGGTTATGAATGAGGATGTGTATGAATTGGAGCTGCCGGCAAACAGCAAGGTGCATCCGGTATTCCTCGTTTCCCTTTTGAAGCTTTACTTCAAAGATGAAGCGTGTCCGAATCGACATCAAGTGTTGCGTCCGCCATCTGTGCTAATGGATCATGAAAAATTTGAGTATGAGGTGGAGGCAGTGCTTAAGTCGAGGAGGTTTAAGAATCGAGAAACGGAGTATCTCGTGAAATGGAAAGACTATCATCAAGTGGAGGCAACTTGGGTGCGTGCCTCCGAAATGAGAAACGCATCCGAGGCGGTTGCAGCTTTCGAATGGCGACCTCAGAAGCGGAAGAAGCGTTGATGGGGACATCAACTTTAGATCGTGGGGGAGGAAATGCATGCTTAGTCCGGCTTGCAAAAACTTGTGTTGTGCAAATTTTGTTTATACATGAAATGGTTTCCAAATGTTGTGCTTCTTATTTTGTTTGGAATGGTGATGTATGGTATGGTTGGCTAGTGTGTAGAATGCATGCTAGTTTACAAAAGTGGGAGAGGTAAATTGGATTAATCGTGTGTTTGCGCAGTGCCAAATCGGGTGATTCCTATCCAATGGGCAAGGAAACTTGCGCCTTCTTTGGGAGTTCACGTTCTAGTGCGCATCTGGCGCGTGCGCGTACTATAACTGTGCTACCGAGGGGGTTGTCTTGTAGTGCGGGCTAATGCGGAAGCTACGTGCTTCCGTTCATGTACTATAATCGTGTAACCTCAGGACGAAGTCGTAGTGCGGATTCAGCGTGTTCCCGTATCTCAGGCTAGCATTCCAAAGCGGACCCAATTGTAGTGATTGGGGCGCACGTTTAGTTCAAGGTTATCTTCCTAGTATAAAAGTGTCCAAGGTGAACCCTTGCTCAAGGTGATGCCAAAAAGCGACATCATGAGCAATCGTAAGCAATGTTGTTGCAGTAAGGCGATTCGATCCTCGGGGACGATCGTTCCTTGGCCTTGAAGTGGGCCAAGAAGAGTGCACTGGGTGGAGCTGGAGAGGCTCCACCCTTGGCCGGGACTTGGAGGAAGTCGGCCGAACTAGCTAGTGGAGAGTAGAGTCAAGTGGGGGTTTGGTTCTTTGCCATGGGACGCCATGGTACGGAAACAAACTCCTTGATGTGGGATGCCACAACTTGGATGTTAGTTTCTACAAAATAGACAAGTCGATGATGACATCGACTCCTGTTGGTAGGGGTGTGTGTCACGGCTCTTTGCCTTGAGGGCAGGGGGTCGGGACACAAGAGGGGCTGCCCCTGTGGTGGGGGCAGTGACAATAATAGGTACGGGGGCTGAAGTACCCTTGAGTGCCCAATGCACTCAAGGAGGCGAAGGTGCTCACTAGGTGGAGCCCCGCATACCGGGTTGCGGTGGTGGTTCCACGAGGGGTGGTGGTAGCTTAGTGGGTCTTAGTGGGTCTTAGTGGGGTGACATAGGACTTACCATGGGGCGGAGACCTTGTGGTGGGAGTCGTGGGGAGTCTTGGGACTCATCACGGTCCATTGGGGCCGTGGTGGGTGGGCCAAGACTCACCGCGACTCATCACCGGGAGTCAAGGGTCTTCGTGGTGGTTCACCATAAAAGGACAGTGTTGTTTGTGAAACCCCCGCGGATAGTCACAAAAGTATATATCCCGACCACAAATCTCCATTTTGGTTTTTTTTTGCTGCACAAATTTCCAAAAATGGACCCCACACGCAACGGTGGGGTTTTTGCACTCGTTGTCTGATTGGCTCCAAAATTGGGCAGGACCTGCCTGGGGTAGGTGGCTTCATATTGTCCGGTCATTTTTTCAAGGTTTTTTTTTTTTTTTTTTTTTTTCTCCAAAAATGACGCTGGTTTTTCTGGCCGTCCCCGCTTTTTGGTAAAAAGTCAACGGGGGCCTGCGGGCGTTTAGGGGTTAAATATGCCAATGAACGGAACCGCGGTTCCTTCAATATGGCAAGAACTGCACAACACTGGTCTTGACATTTAGGGGGAAGAAGTCGAAAAGAAGAGGGAAAGAAGGGAGGGGTTAAGAGGAGTGCGTTCCAGGAGCGTAACGCACGCTGACAGCCTAGCATGTTGACCGTTCCTGGAGCGTAACCCACTCTGCCAGCCTGGCGAGTGCGTTCCACTCGTGGACGTCCCTGCATGTAACCCTAGAGTGGTGTTCACAAGTATAAGGCCCCGTAAAATACAAAGAATTTTTCCCAAAATTCCTTACGCGTGGCTCTGTATTATGTATTATGTCAGGTCTATTTTATATGTAAATTTGAGAGTGCAAGTATTCCTAACTTATTGTCCTGCAACAATAAAGTATATATTGTCATTGAGTATATATTGTCATTTACAAGGCGAAGTGGCTCTTAGTTACGCCCGCTTTGGCCGGAGTCTTCTCTCTCTCTCTCATTGAGATAAATTGGATTGCGTCACTTTGGGAATGAATTATCCGATGGTGAGGAAAAAAGAGAGGAAAGTTTGTTCAATTTGATTTTAGTTAAACAGTAATTATATTATTGACACTTCAGTTGAGAAATCAATTAATTTAGTTTATTCATTGCACTATGATTACAAAGGCTCAATGTTAATGGAGCATAAGGAGGCGGAAGAGATGCCAAATATTGTTCAAGTCACGCCGCCTATAGAAGACTTATTGGGGAGGAAATTGGCAGAATGGGAAGCGGAGCAAGAGGAGGAGACAGATCCATGGTCAAGGGAAGGGTGTGTTCAACAACTACAACATGGGATCAGCCAGGGCCTAGGCTTATCACTTCCTCCTCATCTTCTACCTTATAAACCCCTTGGTAATGGAATCATGTCCCTTCTAAATTCAAACATAAAATTTGTCTCTGATTTATTTATACCTCATACATTTATAGATTACAAGCTATCATGGATTTTATAATATTCAAGTATTTTTTAAAATTTTAATCGCATGAATAATCATTTAACCAACCATTTTGTGGCTTGTGAACTTATATAGGAACTCTTGACATGAAGCGAGATCGATCATTGCTTCCTAAAAATTATCAATTCAAAGGAGGACCCCATCAAAAGAGGAAAGTGGGTGGAGATGTGACTGAGAAAGGAGTGCCTGACGTGCCGAATGTCGCACTACCACTATCGCTGAAGAATACCTTCTGGAATGGGGAGCGTTGGTCCAGTGCCAATTTTTCGCAACGCTCTGCACCTATGGTTAATGGCTCCTCTATGCTTCATGAGGAGCTTACTCGATCGCATCATCGCCTTATCAATTGCTGGTAAATGTACAGCAACTTATTCTCGGCCTTTCCCCTTATATGATATTCCTTATGATCATCTTTGTCTAAGAACCTTTTTGCAATTTTATTCTGTTTTTATAAAAGGTTTTATTCTTTTAAACGGTGTATATGACCATTGCAGCATGGGGAAATTTTTCTTAAGTGGCATGAGGCTAGAGGAAGATTGTCGCAAGAGTATATCATATCCACGAGGGAGTCAGTGTGAGTCGGAGTTTCGGCCGTACATTCCGCCCCTCCCTTTGAGCGACCTTCCTGAATTCGATATAACCGAGCAACTCGCTGATAATAAATCCCTTCTTTCTTTATACCCGGATGAAGCCAAACGCTCCCGGACTCCGAGGACCGAAAGAACCTTCGGGCGCTGATCGCAATCGGCTGGAAACTGGTTGACTCAATCCTCACTGCAATGTGGGTAGAACAATTCAGGGGAGCGCAGGGACTACACATATCGCAGCTTCTTGAAGCCCCCCACATGAAATCATCCACGACGATACTGCGCGGATGGCTAGTGTACCCCAACATGAGTATACGACACAAAGAAGAAGAAGAAGAAGTAGCGAACAAGCACAGAAGAACTATTATCCTTGATTATGCTTGGCTCTTTTAAGCTACTAATAAGGAATTTGGAGCTGTCAAATCGCTTCCTGATCAATATTTTCTCTTCATCCCCATCAACGGCCCGATCAATCAAGACTTCTAGCGGGTTGCCTCCGGAAGCTTGTGAGGACCCAAGTCTGGACCAACTTGCAACTATATTGGACAAGGGCACGGTTTGCGGCCATGCAAGCATATTGGAACTCCCAACTCTTGAACATGCTTGTCGGGCTCAAGTCCACTCGCGCTTACATTTATGCCTGCAGTTTTCATGGTCTAAAGGTATAGAACCCATGTACATACTACTATCTTTTCTTTAAAAAACAAGAATTTTGTGTGTTATTCAGACATTTTTGTTTTTGTTTGTTTGTTTGTTTTTTTCTTTCTTTATTTTTAAAAACAGGGGATAGAGGGTTGTTTATTGTTAGGCTTACACAAAATGTGTCTCTGAATATGAGTGTGTACAGAGCCTCCGGGCCCATGGTAAGACTGTGTGCAATTTGAATGCGAGCCCACGAGCATCAGCAAAATTTCGACAAGCATTGTTGAATTATCCTTGGTTTGGGACTCTAATTGACTTGATTCATAAGAAAGGATGTCGTCCCTCGAAGGCTGAGATGTTCATAATTAATCAGATCCACTATGTGATCCGGGTGCGTAACTATCATGTATGAAGTAATCCTATCATTTGTTTGATAAATTCCAATGTCTTGCAGGTTTATTTTTATTTTTGATGGATTAGTAAAATAATAATGGTAATAAATTTAATAGATCATACAAATCCAACAATGTAGCTTTAATTGTGGAAGTAAAAAAAAACCAAATAATAAAATCTGTTCAAGTCAGCACAATTTTCCTTATGTTAGGTGTTTTTTATTTATTTATTTAAATTAATTTATGATTCATGATTGTCATTCTCTCTAGTTACAATGATTGGAATTTTAGTCATTTGGTCTACATCAAATTCAGGTAATAATGTACACAATTTTAAATATTATTAACAAACTTAAAAAGCGCGGATCATCATCGTTAAGTTCCCTCAAAAAGTTTCATTCAAAAACATTTATATTAAAATTTTATTTTAAGCATCTCTGTGGGGTGCAGCAAACTGGAACATTTGTGGGCGGAGACTATGCAAATTTGATGCGTAAACTACAATACAAGAACATAGACATGGATAATGCAGCGGTGCGTAGGGCGTTGCACTTTGTGAAACAGGCGCTTCACCTCTCCGATGAGGGCCTTTTGATGGACTAACCTTGCGGCTATTTTGATATATAAAATATAGTTAATTCATCAACCCTATTAACCCTTAACTTCCTACATGGTTCATTTTTTGACACCTAAATATTACTACCCATGCCCAATAAAATGAGGCTAACTACCTATCAAAAATCATCCAGAAAAATGGACCTTACGCGTAGGTGCGCACATGGTACCTACATGCACTCACCAAAAATAAAGTTGCTTCACCGTCAAATATGGGAGATTATATGGTTTTAGAGAGGATGGATTATTTGTTTCTGTTTTTGAAAACATGGTTTTTTAGCCTTGACCAACTAATTGGAGAGGCTTTTAGATTTTTGTGGAGTGTTTATTCCACACATTCCTATTCTGTGGTAGGAATGTCCTTGCAAAAAATGAGGGGCAAAAGTCAGGTTTAGTATGGGGGTGCTTTGTATGGTTTCTAGGGGATTCAAACTACCTTCATTACAAAGATTTAGAAATTCTCCAAAAAGATGCTATGAAATATTGCTCAAATTCAAAATCCCTCTGGTAAGGGAGTGACTCTCTTCACACCTACACCTTGGTCCAAATTATGCCCACATCCAATCGTAGAAATTGTAAAAATTGCCCCCCAGTGGCTTGAAGTGCTGTCCAATCATATTGGCCACGTAGAAGTCAACTCTGCATGGCCTCCCTCCATGCAAGAGCATTTCTAACCACTGGGTTTTGGAAATTTGTGGATTTGGCAAACTTTCTCCAAATGGCATGCTGCCAATTGGAGATGATCTGCCATGTCGTCAGGTCATTTATTGCTGAAGAAACGACCTAAAAATATTTAGATCTGCAAAAGTTATGTTAATACATCATGTTCTATAAAACCCGAAACAGGTTCCATAGGAAGTTAAGGGTTAAATTGCCCCTCAAACAGTAGCTAACAGATTGTCCGTACAAAACATACAATACAAATGCATAAGCAGACTTTTGTTTTTTGGTCATATGCATACGGTCCGACAATCCTACACAAATTCAAAAAGATATTCAAAGAATAAATTAGAGAAATAGGGAATGAAATGAACCTGATTGGACACCATATTTGAGATCTTTGGCTACTGTTGACTGTACAACCAAATTCACTCTGTTACATAAATGTGTCATTGAATTACTGGGCCACATCCACAAGTGTCTAACATAAAGGGCACTAACCATTGGAACATAGGTTGAAAGGGTAGACAATATGAATAGATACAGATTTGAAAAGATACAAGGATGTGTAGGGGTGTAGGATGACATGAAGGGGTAGAAAGAGTACATGAAGAGGCAAGTGATTATATCAAACTCTCCTGCTAAGTTTCTGTTCAAATTTATATGTCAGCCCTCAACTTTCAATGGACTTAGTACTCAAAATTTGGACTATACTGAAACTGAACATTTGATATGACTCGGCCGGGGATCGGTGACTCCACTTTGATAGATATAATTGCACCCTAGTTCATGGGATCCTTCATTGTTCAGAATCATCCACCCACAGGTGGCCCGGATATTTGGAAGATTGAATTATATAAGCCATGGTCTTTTGTGCGCAGTAAAATTACGGACATCGCATTTACATTTGTCAAGTAGGAAAGGAACTATTTTTAGAGAAGTGCATTATCATGGGCAAGGGCCCAGGTTTTTACAGTGAGATTGGCAAAAAGGCCAAAGGTTAGTGTACATTTTTATAACCTTGCTATCAAATTATTCTGGCAAGTTTACATCTGTTTTGAGTATTTTGGGTCTTTGAGATCTGAAAGACAAATTTCATCTTGCTTATAGTAATCATCATCAGCTTGCAAAACTTTGCCAGCTTCCACTTTGGGGGAGAAAAAATAAAAATAAAATAAAAATCCAATTAAGTTTCGGAGCGGAAACCATGGATTCATGCGAAAGATAAATAAATATTGATTTCCCAAGCCTCTTTTTGGTGATTTCATTTGACAGATATTCTCACAAGAGACTTTTCATATGATCAAAAGTTCACTGTTGCTACAAGCAGCGCTCAATCTGGAAACAAACACACAATGGAGAGACAAAGAAGGGAGGATTAGTAGGAAGTTGTAAGGCTTTACTATTATCTTGGATGTTCAATAACATGGTAAGCAAGTATCAAAATTGTTAAAAATAAATAAATAAAATAGTCTGAATTTTTTTTGTGTCCTCCTACATTTGATGGGTTTGTTGATTGCAAGTTAGCTAGAAAGGAAAGAAAAAAAATAAAAAAAGGTTAGCTAGAAACTAAGTTGGAAGTTGAAGGATGTTAGGTTATGGTCCTTGTTATGTGTAGGAGTTCACTTCAACAGGAACCAAGAAGGGAGAGGCATTTTCTGGAGATGTCAACACATCCTTCAAAAGGAACAATGTGACAGCAGATGTGAAATTCGACACAAAGTCTAATGTACATTATCATCTTTTATGCTCTTTCTTGTAATTATTCCTTGAAAGGGTATATACATATATACCTTTTAAAAAAAAAAGTATATACTCAGCTAGCTAAACGGCAAGACTTAGTTCAGTGTGTATTTATTATTATTATTAGTGTATTATTTACATTTTTCAAATGTCTTAAAAATGTGGTACATATAGAAGCTTGCTATTGGTGATGGATCCATGATCTATAGTTTAATAACTAGAGGTGAATGGTGACCGTCCGATCTTCACCGAATAAGAATAAGAAGCCCTTATTAAACATGTGGTTTTGTGCCCAGGTGTTTACAACTGTTACTGTTCAAGAATTTATGCCGGGTGCAAAAAGTATTTTTAGCTTCACAATACCTGACCACAAATCTGGCAAGGTAGGGATTGACATTTGAAGACCTAATTATGGAAGGAAATATTCGTGAAGTTGCAAATGCTACTTCTATTGATCACTTCAAAGTAGTCTGTTAGATGAAGCAAGATTCAGATCCCAACAGCTTCTCAATATTAGAATGTTTTTATGTACTCTTTGCATGTTCCGTTTATACTTGCTACAAGATTCCAATGGGATCGACAGCTCATTTGTTGCGTTTTAAACTCTCTTTGTTGGATACAGCTTGAACTCCAGTACAACCAAGAATATGCGGGCATCACAAGTAGCATTGGTCTCACACCAGTTCCTATTGTAGAAGTAACGGGAGTCCTGGGCAGTGAAGGTTTTTCTCTGGGTGGTGAACTAGCTTTTGATACAACATCCGGACGTCTAACTAAATACAACACAGGTTTTGGTTTTGCGAAGCCAGACTTCATGGCCTCTCTCATCTTGTATGTTTTTGCAAACCTTCCAAGTTATACTGAACATTAATATTGATCTTGCACCCAACTTGCGAATGTCATTAGAATCTCCTGCAAGGTCAAGTTTGGATAATTTAATGTGTCTACACTCGTGGATTCCCGATTAATCTACAGGTGGTGCTGCCTCATTGTGTAGAGCTGACAAAGGAGACATAGTGAAGGCCTCCTATTTACACATGGTGAATCCGGCATCGCGGGCAACAGTTGCTGCAGAGATCACTCACAAGTTTTCTAGGAGCGAAAACACCTTCACCGTGGGTGGATTATACGCTTTGGATGCTTTGACCACAGTAAAGGCACGATTGGACAATCACGGAAAGTTGGCGGCCCTGATGCAACACGAATGGAGACCTAAATCACTTTTCACTTTTTGTGGGGAGTTAGACACTAGAGCACTCGACAAAGCTGCCAAGTTTGGATTGGCCTTGGTGTTGAAGGCTTGAAAAGCACCCTGCTAATTTGTATTCTACATTTGTAGGCTTGTTCCAGGTCGGATGTTGCCAATTGGATAGCTTGTGTGAACTGTCATTTTTGACCTAAAAGATGGTGAAAGCATCCTTTCATGTGCATTGCAGAGGATATAGATCTAATACTAAAAGAGAGTAATAAGTCAGTTTCCCTCAAATCTTGCACCTCTCCTTCATTCAAAAGGAAACAGGTTTTTCTTATACACGAATTGTTTCACGTGTATATACATAAGTCTAACTGAAGCTTTTTGCTTAAAAAATTATGTATATAATATAAGGGAAACATGACATGGGTCACTTATCAGTAAAATGTAAGTTCCCTTTTTTACAAAACAAAAAAAAAAACCAAAAAGAGGTGGGTTTTTGGTTTGTAATGGTCACCAAGTTGCCCGAATATTTAGGGTTCAGAGGCCTGACTCCATGCCAGCAAATTTTTGCTGGCTGCGACCATCACCGAGCACCATTATTTCTGGGGTTGACACCCTGAATCATCCATTCATTCATCCGTTGCCCGTGAATACGTTCGTTGTTCCTGGGGGGAATGTATCTCTGGCTGAGATCTTTGCCGTCCATCTGTATCCAGATATGAATATGCCAGGGCCCCACGTCCACGAGTCCTGTCAGATGTGGATGGATGTGGGCATAATTCGTCCGTTGGCTATTGACCTGGCGAAAGTTGAAACCAGAGGTAGAGTAGCATCGTCGTAGGTTTCGGACGAGCGCGAGAAATAATGAACGGATTTGATTCCCCGGCAAACTCGGCTCACCATCACTTCTGTGTCAGCCTGCCCTGACCGCCTGCCCTAAAGTGCAAGACTGCAGCCACGTGGGCAGCTCACAAAAGTCCGCTCGGGCAGTCCCTCCGCCGGCAGCGATCCTGCCGGGCCCCCTCCGGCCCGGCATAATCTGACGTGGCCCTCCATCCATCCGTCGCCCCCGTCGATAAAGCGGCGCCATCCGTGAGCTGTTCATCGAGCGGTGGCACGGTCTCCGAGTTCCGCAACTACGAGGTCGGCACGTCAATCGAGGTGATAGCGTCCACGTCTTTGTCCACCTTCACTTCTGGATTACCTAGTATCCCTTTTTTCTCACTTCCACTCTACATTTCTCTTACGTCGCTGTTTAAATTTCTGAGAGGATCTAAAGATGCTGTTTCTATTCTGTTTCTTTTTTTGGTTTTTTTAACCATCCCTATTTTGTTTCTGTTTCTTAATACCCCCTTAATAATTCCCCCCCCTTAACTCAGTCTTGGGTAGGGAGTGAGTGGAGGCATTTATGGAAAGGGTCAATATTAGTGGGGGTGTAGACAGTATAAGGCCTAGCCCAAGCCAGCACCAGACTCTTCAATGCATCCAGACTCTGCTCTTTATACTCCTTGTCGGGCTCTTTCCATTGGTGTCCACTTTTCCTTCTGCCCTAGATGAATGAATAACGCCTGACAGTTGATGATCTACTCTGTCCATCTACGAATTATATAATGCACAAAACTTTAGTTTGCAGAGACCGAACATGGGTTAGTTGCTGATAATAGCACTGGGGGCCCACCACCGGTGGTAGCCGGTCAGCTCACTGGCATATCCGGTCAGATTAGGGATATGTACCCAGTGCATTATTTGGAAAAGCCCAAAAATAGGTTTACGGTTTACGTCACCCTAGAGGAGTTTAAAGTCAAAATCCTCCTCCCCTTTCCTCAAAAAGAAAAAAGTAAAAAAGAAAAAAACTTTGGCTACATGTATTTGGCTCCGGCTTTAGCAAAGGGCGAAGAGGCTCTCACAATTACACTAACTTCGCATGGCTCTCTCCCGCATGTATTTGCCTCCGGCTTTCGCACGAAGTGGCTCTCATTTACACTAACTATGCCGGAGAGAGACATGATGCAATCCGAAGTTAGTGTAAATGAGAGCCACTTCCCCGTGCAAAAGCCGGAGACAATTTGGCTGCGCATGTTGTGCCCCATTTCCGTTCGGCAAAGCAGAAAGGATTCCACGGACGGAAATGCTGTGCCGCGTTTCCATTCTGGAAAGTAGAAAGGATTCCCCTGGACGGAAATGCGGTGCAGGCGTTGCATGTTGGACGGAAATGAGTAGCCGCAATTCCGTTCTTGAAAATAGAAAGGTTCACCTCGGACGGGAATTTCCGTTCTCACTGTAAATCATGAGACAGTGCAACTGAAATGCGGCACCGCATTTCCGTCCGAGTCGTACCGTCCGACATTCCATATGGGATGGCGTCATCTCGCTCTCCGGCTTTCTTTGCTTTTTGGGATTCACGATGGACGGTAATGCAAGTGGGTTGCGGTTAAGAAGCACAAATATTGTTTACTACCGCCTTTTTATTTTTTGTTTCCGTAAAGGTGGGATCCGGTGGTCAATAGTATCCAATGGTCGGAAATGGTTAGATTGCAGCAAGGACTAGGGCTTTACAGGAAGGATGAAAAGTTTGAAACCGCAGGGGGCTAGGGTAGGGTCCACATACATGGATGGCATATCCCTAAGGCCTCCCAATTGATGCCCTTCCCAAGCCCCCGTGTGCCCCATGCATGGCCATGGCGTGCACCTAAACCCTAAACCTATTGCTTCATTGGAAATAGGTTTTTAATAAAATGATGAGAGATGAAGAATAAATAAAATATAGTACTGCAGTCAGAGGTTGATTCATTCCCCATGATTGGTGTGGATGAGGACATGGAATGAACGAATGTGGTGGTAGCGACGGCAAGAGCAATTATGAAAGACAACCATCCATGGCTTGGATGTATAACAATATTGTTGTGACTGTTTTATCGCCAGGAAAAGAGCTTCAGCTGAAGGGACAATTCTACTGTACTGAGTTACTAGGGAGTGAATCGTAGGAGAGGGATGAACGTTTTACGTGTGGGGGGAGCCTTACTTGACCTAGAAGCATGGCATGGGATGGGGGGCATGGCATGGCATGGGGCATGGCGATGTATAACAACTACCACTCTCGCTCTCGCCTCTTTCTCTCTGTGTCGTTGGCCCCCTCGCTGGCTTGCTTCAAGCTATCGATGCTCGGGGAATTCTTGAACACGTTTTGGTGCTCAATTTGGCACAGCACTGTGCTTGGCTGCTGCAATCTCTGAGTGATGTCGTTGTGAAATGTCCTGGATTGTCTAGCTTGAAATCTGTGTCCGTTTCTCGTCAGGTTGGCTGCCACATCCGTGGTTGCTGTAGGTCATCAGGCTGCTGCCATCCGTTATCTCTGGTGCTTTGTGTGAAATCTGTGATTCTATCGTGTCTTTCTCCCAACTTTGAATCAATGTAGGAGCAGTTGTGAAACGTCCTGGTGGTTGCAGCATTGCTACCGTTGCTGATTTACTCAATCAGTTTTAGCTCAATTCTGCGTCAGGGGATTGAATCCCGGCTTCTCTACCCGGGTCCCTTTGTTTCTCCCTCTGTTGTCTATTTGGTCCCGAAGCGAAGGCAGATTGTCCATCAGCTCTCTGCCACCGTTGGCCTGATGAGTTTTTAGAATTTTACCTCTGCACTTTGTAGCGGAAACTCAGCTCAACATTGTTGTCAATACTTCCACCATGAACAAATTGCCTTTCGAGGTGCTCAAAGAGTTCACGGATATACAGGTGAATAAGGCGCAGGAGATGGCTGATAAAGCCGTCCTGAGATGCAAGAAAGATGGAGTTGCCTCCACCTGTTCTGAAGTGTGCAATTCGTTGGTGTCATCTGCAGAGACCGCATCTTCTCCTGTGCATCTGTCATCAAATCTTTCCTCCGTGATTATCCGCATAAAGAAGCACCCTCTCTCCATCGTTGTGAATTTCCCTGAGGCTTGCAAAGCCAAGGGCTTTGGCGGCCACGGCACCTCTGTCAGTCCTTCTACGACGGAATCGACAGACTCGGAACGCTACATTGACACGACGGAATCTTCCAGTTCCTTTGAGTCAGGGGCCGGGACAGAGAGGAATAAGAAAGGGCAAGAGGAAGACTCTGATGCAGAGAGCTTGTATAACGCAGGGGGGGAAGAGCACAATGTCTGCGACATATGCTCAACCGTCTCCCTCCCTGAGCTGGAATCGGCTCAAGCTATGGCAAATCGTTCCATTTTAATTCAACACATGGCTGAGGTAAGGCTTCCAAAAACACTCACGATATCTAGTGTATGGATCTTACGTTGCGAGCATGTTGCAGTCTAAGGGCACGATTGGGCGTCGTTTTTTATTCGCTGGGCCTCTTTGAATGTAATTAGGGGCCCGCTCGCACTCTTGTCACGGTCTGGGAGGGTGAAGGTCGCACATACAGGAAAGGCGTTCCGATTCTGCTTAGGAACATTTTAAGCGCATCTATCACCTCACTGATTGAGAGCTTGATGAACTGTTATATAAACCATCTTTAAAACTTTATTGCGAGTTTTGCCAAAGACTGCGTACAGTCTAGTGTGGCTTCAAGGATCACAGTCTGGAATAGTACGTGACCCGCTAGCACAGGTCACACCTTCGTTAGCTATGGACTTGGCTGCATTGCGCTTAGGGTGTCTACTTGACTGTTGGCGACCAAGGGCAGTCGCAGATATTACTGACGTCTTATCTGTGATGAGCCCTACATTTGGCCTTTTGACTAAGCGCGCCTGACTTTAAGCAAATCGTGTCTTTCGGCGGTTGTCACAATGCGCTGCTTTCTAATTATGTTCGGAGATCTTTAGCACTATACTCCTAGTCAGGAATGCAGGTGAGTCAAATGGTGAATCTGTGTGCTCACCAGGCTGGGTGCCAAGGCAAAAACTGTGTTAAGAGTGGTGAGAGTTGTGTGTTGGCATCGTTTGCATTGAGATGGTGCCCCTGAGATTGGTTTACATTGTGTCAACCTCTCTTATGAGTGATAAAATGGAAGCATTGTCGGACAAGTTTTGTAGCATGTGCGATTGCGCGGCCATGGCAATGTCAGGTGTCTACCGTTCAAGCCAATTATTGTAGTTGTGCTCTCAGATTCTACAAGATGCCCCAAATGCTTGTGCTGATTGATTACCTGTGTGTAATTCCTCTTCAGACCGATGCCATGATGGCAGACTCATAGTCAACTGTATGTTGCTAAGCTCAAGTATTACACAACCTTGGGCATCACAATTTGAAGCATACCAGAAGTTGGCTTGCTAATGTCTTAGACAAAATCTGTCTGGTTGAAATGAAGAGACCGAGATGGCTTGATACAGGGGCAGAAGCAGTAATCAAACACATGTCAAGCTGAAGTCTCTGATGTGGTTTGACACTTATGAGAAAGTTTGATTGCTGAATTACAATGGCTTCTATGCAGGTGGCTTTGAGAGCAAAGCTGGAACCTGGAGGGCTCTATTTGGCTGTGCAGCTGCTTGATCTTTACTGGGACCACAATAGGAGAAGAGGCAAGCGCATGGATTCTGTGCAGCTGCAAGTGCTAGCGCTTACTTGTGTCCATGTTGCCAGCAACCGGCTCAACACTACAAGGTATTGCTTCTAGTGGCTCTTTGTCCAGCATTATTGTAGATTCAAGCCTTTTGTTCAAGGACTGTGATTGCTGTGCTTATCTGGAGGTTGTATGTGGCATCTGGACAGCACAAATTTTCAGACACTAGAATTTGGTGGTATTTTATCTGCCTGAACCCTATTTGTATTGTGCAGGACTCCGGATGAATTCTGCCATTTTGCTGGCGTTGCGGAAGGTACTGTCAAGGGTTGCATGATTATTAGACAGCAAGCGGCTCTTGAGGGCCTTCTTGGAGGCCCACAGAAGGCAGTTCCGATCTCTACACGAGCACTTTGGTGAGTGTCGAAATTCACATCCTCCTCTGCATGCCAATTGTGAAAGCGCATACCTTGAGGTTAGTTATGCAGTAGGTGGGGATGGGAAGGAGGAACAGGAAAGAATATCACTTATGTAAATATGTGGGGGTTTCCAGGCGTCACATGGGTTATCCTTCAAACCAGCAGCACCTGCTACAATTTATCAGGTTGCTGAAGGGCTCCAAGTATGGAAACGCCTACTTTACAAGAGATGTCATCAAAGTGTCCCATCACCCCTGGGGCCCTTCATCACCTTCTTTTGGCATTTTATCCAACGCTACACAGGTATTGCTACTGCACTTTCGTCTCTATTACTTGATGGCTCAGGGTGCTGTCGGAACAGACAGTTGGTACTCATGTATTTCACTGGATATTATTGTTGTCTGGTATTGCTGGTGGATCTTGCAGTATCCTTCATCTACTTCTTGAATATGGTGTGCAGGTGATGAAAGCACTCTTGGCTTCAGCACAAACACGTATATCCACTGCAGCATCCAAAAAGAGGCTGGTAGACCAACCCATTGTGCTTAATCCTCAGAAACGAGGTAGGGTGCTAGGGTGAACAGATGTTGAGCAAGGGGCATCAGCCCTTCTGGCCATCTGCAGTGCCCTTACAACTGCTACAAGGCCTATCGGATGGCACGGCAACACAAGTGTGCATGACTTGGATCAGTACATGTACACAGCTGAATCTTGTTCCTTCAATCGAAGGATCTCATTTGTGAGTTACCAAATGCATGTCACCGCCTGGGTGTTTCAAAATGCCCTCTACAACTTGTCTGAATTGGACAAGGTCCCACATGTACATAAATCAAAAGATACCCCACTTGTGGCTCCGGATATGGCCACGACTTGCCAGCTCATTGCTGGCTATGCAGGCATGGTTCGTTTCAAAACTTTGCTGGCAACGAATCTTTCTCAATTTTGGACAGACACGAGGAAGTAGTGGACGGTGGTGTGTGACTTCTACAACAGGTGTTTCAAGTATTCTCCACCTCTGGCTGCCATTTCAAACTGGAGAATGTAAGTTGTATGATGGAGAGCACAATGTCAGCTCTCTGTGTCCATAATTTCTGCTGTTTCCTTGATTATTTAGGTTCTTTTCAGTTCTTCTCTGGGACAGCAAATAAGGGCTTCTCCATGCAGATCCTAGGAGATTCCTAGAGTCCAACTCTTGTTTGTACAAACTGGAATAAAGCGATTTCTCATTTGACATTTTTTACCTGTTTTTTAGGACCTTTTCTCAATGAATAATACTTTACACACAATACGGTCTTCTCTCTAGCTACCTGCTCAAGACAAATTATTTGATTTTAATTTTTGTGGAATGTGTTGTTCTCCTTATGTCTCTCAGGGTGGGTGTTATTAGGAATCACAACTGTAGCGTGGTTTCTGACTGTTACCATAATCACTTGGTAAAACCATGAGGCCAGGTAAGTCAATGACACATTATATGTAACAGAGTTGAATTCGGATGTAGATTCAACAGTGGCCAAACATCACAAATATGGAGTCCAATCAGGTTCATTCCCTGTTTTCTTTAATTTATTCTTTGAATTCTTTTTAAATTTGCTTAGGATTGTATGCATATGACCAAAAACAAAAAAGTCTACTTATGCCTAGGTATTGTATGTATTGTACGGACAATCTTTAGTTACTGTTTGAGGGGGACAATTTCATTAGAGTTACATTATAGGGTTGATGAATTAACTACATTTTATATATCAAAATAGCCGCAAGGTTAGTTACACCGGCTACAGCCAGAATTCTCTCTCTCTCTCTCTCTCTCTCTCTCTCTCTAAATTCACTGGACGTTAAAGAATCTTTATCTTTATCTTTATCTCAATTTATTTTATTTTACTTTTATTTTTTGTATTTTTAACCAAGGGCATGAAGCCATTTAGTTTATTAGAGGGATATTTATTTATTCACAAAAATGAGGCCAATCCGAACGAAAGCAAGCGGGGCCTGGAAACAACACACTACTACTCAATAAAGTTTCATCCAGGGCCACCGTCCTGTGCACTTAAAAATAAAAAAACAAAACACTACTAGGTCAAAAAAAAGAGAAAAAGAAAAAGAAAGGTGTCATTTTGTTTTATTGAATGATTTTGTTTTCTCTTTTTGGAGGATATTTTTTATTTACTGATAATTTATGTATTGATGTTTTTTCAAATTTATGATTAATCTTTATTATGTAAGAAAATCTAACAAGTAGGCATCTCTTTTATAAATCCCTTTTGTTTATTTATTTCTTCTGTGCTTGTCGAGTCGCTTCTTTTTCTTTCTTCTTTTTCTTTCTTCTTCTTGTTGTATACTCACGTCTGGGTATATTTGGCCATCTGCACAGCATCCTCGTGGATGATTTTCGTGTGGGGGCTTCAAGAAGCTGCGAAATGTGGAGTCCCTGCGCTCCCCTGAATTTTTCTACCCACATTGCAGTGAGGATTGAGTCAAGCAGTTTCCAGCCGATTGCGGAGCAGTGGAAATCAGCAGAGGAGGACGAGGTTTATGGACCGATAGATGAGAGAGGAAGCCGCCTGGTATGTGTCGTCATGGGTTTGTGAGTTGGCTTGTCATATCGAATTGACATGTTAGATGGTCGCAGACAAATATTCAAGAAGAAATGAGGAGCATCTTCGAAAGAAATGTTTTTCAAACCCCCCTCGATGGTGGGACGATGGAGGCAATAAGGTGAATGTCTGTTTTTGTGTGAAATTGTTAGAATTTGACTCAAAAGGTTTTTAGATTCAAATTGACGTTGATGATCATCCCACGGACTAAATCTTAAAGCCCCTTCATACTTCAACAAAAGACCTCTCCATGAGGGGGTTTCTTGCCACTTATTCATAGGATTTTTTGTGAGTTGATTAGCCCTCCATGTCATACAATGTACAAGCACTGTTGCAACAGATATGACAACTTGAACACCAGCTGCAATACCTACCATCTTTTAAGCATGGAATACCGAGTTATGCTTCTGACAATTGTGCTTAGGTTTACACTGAGGGAAAATACAACATAAACAATTTGTTATAACTCTCTGGTTGTTTGCAACCTCATATGCACCCCCAAACACAAAACTTCTTTGCTCCATTTCTGTCTAAAGAGACAAAAGTATTCATTTCTTCAAAACAGAAAGACCCTGCTCCTTGGAAATGCAAAAAAAAAGGTGGCTCATTGTCGTGCCTCGATGATCCCCCTCCACCATGACTTGCCACATACATCACCTAGCTGCTTCCAGCTTCTCAGATTGACCATCCACCCACATAGGTTTCTGGCACATGTTAATCCACAGTGCCTCACTACTACTCTTGTGCTTGAAATCTGGTTGTCTGAGATGAACCTGCACTCACATTCCGCCTTCAGCTTATATCCTTGCTTCCACAAACAAAATTAAATACGTCCTCCCTGCTGCTGCAGGAAGCTGACAACGACAACCCATTGCACAACAAATATCCCACATCCTTCCAAACACTAGTTCCTCTTCTGAATTGTTGGCAAGAAACAATAAAAGTATTGAGCAACAACAAACTGACGTTGCTTTCATACTACAAAACATGAGGTCGATTCCAGCACTGCCTCTTGAAGCCCTCTAGCTTGCTAGTGATGTGATACATGTGAAAGTGGGTTGTCCAGTCACAGAAATTGTATGCCCAATAGCATTGCCCAACATACTCCACTAGCACTCTAGCTGGGAAGAGGATAGAATGAAAAAAAATAAAACTATCCATGGGAATCCAAGGGACACAAGTACAACACCAAAGAACCCTACAAACAATCATAACCATAGAAAAAGCTTTACATGAATACAGAATGACTCTTGCACGTACAACAAAGGACATAGAGAAAGGGAATAGAATTAGGAAACTAGAGAATCACAGAGATGGAACTGTGAAACTGCTGAATCAAATAGATATATCTGGGAGCAATTTCACACTTCTCTCTCTGTATTAGCATTTTCACAGATCATCCAACAACTTCAAAGATCTATCTCTGTGATTCACTAGTTTTATTGTTTCATGTTTGTGATTTACCAATTTCATGGTTTAATCTTTGTGATTTAGCAATTAAACACTTCTCTGTGATGTATTGATTCAGCAATTTCATAGATCTATCTCTACGATTTATGGCAGGTTTGAATCGAGCATACTCTGTCATGGCCACTGCGTTTGAAAGAGGACCAACAGAGGGAGTCAACAAGAAATCTTCTGGCATTTGTGTCATCCTCCTAGCCAAACTCTCCTCATTTCCGACACTATGGATAAAATGACTTGTTATGTGCCTGGTCATGATATAACTTCTAAGAGCAACAAAAAGTTTGGTTGCAGGACATAGTCCAGAGGTGAAACCAATACCTATGAAGATGAAACTGACCCCAGATGTAGATTTCGTGGCTCTACACCAAGAAGTAATTTCTTCTAATCCTCCAAAAAAATTCCCATTAACTCTCTATTATAATTAGGAGAACCAAGGGCTTCCTCATATTATGCTGGCTGTTAGGAGGTTCCCTAAGAGGCTTCCCCAAAGGAGGTTTCTTGATGGAGAAGTTTTCTTAGGAGGTATCTTGATGAAGAAGTTTCCTCCAAAGGAAGATTCCTGAACAGTTTCCCAAGTTACTCTCGATAATTTGATAAACTCCCGATAACTTGGGAACTAATGGTAACTTATGGTAGATCATGATAGATCACGGTAACGAACCTTAGGAGCCGCCTCTTTGGTCATCCACCCGTTCTCAACTGCGTAGGTAATTGCCATGATCGCATGAAATGCACAAACTGTATTTCCCGGCCATCGATCGCATGCCAGGCAATACGGGTGGGACTTTTGGGACCACTATCAATCACAAACTTTTGTAACTTTGGATATAGCACCTGCCACAAGAACACATTTAAAAGTAAAGGGTACAAAAAATAAAATTAAAAAAAGAAAAAACAAAGAAAAAACTTACATGAACTCTAAATGCACCACCTTCCCAAAGATGATTGCCAGATCAAATCTATCGTAAGCAAGCTCCACAATATCCCACATCAGCATAAGGTTAGATGCGGAATGGATGTCCACACCGAATTTTAACATGAAATCACCAGGCCACCTCCTCTGGTAAATATGAGCTGTCTTGACTTTCGACCAAGGAATCTTCACCCCTGCATACAAAACTACAACACTCTGCGTCAATTTTAATTAACCACAACCAGCCAAATTAAAATGAAATTTGACAAACTAAATAAACAAACACAAAGCCAACATGACCCAATGTTACACTTACCAGCCACGAAACACCGCACAGTTTCGCACTAAGTATCCACCTCGTGTGCACAACAAACAACATCCTTCACGTTCTTGCTCTGATTTGAAGTCGTCCTAGTGGGTTCAAAGTGAGTCCTTAATACCATGTGGTTTATCTCATTAAGTTTGGCAAAAAAAATTGCGCAAGTCATGAAGCTTCCTATCAATGTCACTCAAAACCTTCGCAGATTCAGAAGCGCGTGGCCCACCATGCCCTATCGCATTCACCAAAGAGGTCTGCCACAAGTTGTACCTCCCTCTCCCGCAAAAGTTGTTTCCTCTTGAACGACGTCCTGAACCAGCCTAATAGTTGCCGCAATCCACCCTTCTTCCCCAATGCTGCCAGGGCCGCATCAACTCTTTCCAAATCGCCAACAAGACCAGCAACCCGTTCCTTGACATGCACCAAGTCAACCTGCAAACTCCCACGGAGATCCTGGCTGACCCAATCCAAATCCCATGCTTCACTGATTTCTGGCATACTGCTTCTGGCATAGCACCAGGCCTCGCACCTGCTCCTCGTGGACGAAAGCCAAAAACCAACGTAGAGGGTAATCAGTGGTCAAGGTTGAAGGCTAGTGGCTCTAAACCTAATACCAGCTCCCCCACAAATGTCAAGTTCAAAATGGATAAAATACTACAAGTAACTGAAATTGAAATCAAGTGACAAAACATATGCAAATCTTAGAAAGCAACCAGGTTTAATCAAATGGAAAATGTACAAACCTTGAGGATGTCAAGCTATGACCTCTCAGCTCTCGCTTTGAAGTAATCTCTCGTCTGGGAGCCTCGGCCCCTTACGAGTCAAGACTCACGAGCTCCAAAGTGTACAAGAGGAACTTGCACTCTGCAGACGAGGAGCTGCAACTGGCGCAGATCGTGAGCCCACTGAGCCTGCAGATCGTGAGCCCGCCACACCTACTGTCGAAAGCAAACGCCGGTCCGCCACCCAACCCTAAACGGTGCACTCGCCTATGGAATGCAGAAAGCGCCGTGCACTTGCAATAGTGGCCTGGGCATAGAAAGCATGGGGAAGATTCTCTAAGCCCTAGTTTCGGAACGAGGATACCTGTAGGTAGGTATGCAACTTAGCTACGACTTCGTGCACCTGCAAATGGCGGCACAGCAATCTTGTATGTCTGAGAGACAGAGCGATCTCAAAGAAACACAAACGCGCATAAAGCCAGAACAAAAACAAAGAGTAAGGGATGCCTCACACAGAATTGAACGCAGCCACGGACCTTAGTTCGGCAATTGAGGTTAAGAAACGTCGAAATTGTAGGGAATGCAAAGAGTTAACTAATAAGCAAGAACGGTCCACCAGCGAGAATGATGCGAAGGGCCTTGCACTGCATCCCCTTTTACGAACCCCTCATCTAGACAGAAATTCTAGACCCTCTCTCCATGACACTTGTTCAACCAATTCTCCCAAATTTCTCGTAGTGAAAAGGGTTTGGGTACCCCATTCAATATGTGGTGTTCAAACATCATACTTGGGTCCAGGACCCCCTGTAGTCGAAGCCCGCAAAAACAGTTTCCTTTATGGAGAAGTGCTAGTATAGCTTTTGACAACATTTATGCAAGTCGCTCTGGTGCTGGAGTGTCTGTCATGAAGATCAACCATGGAGCATGGAACAGCACTGGCAAGCAGGCTTTAAAGATCCTTCAAAATGGTGGGCCAATTGCTATCGCAAGGTGTGGCTTTCTCATTATGATGTGAAGGAGTTTGGTATTTACAAGGTAATTGTGAGGGTTGGCTTTGTCTAGGAGGATGTGTTTAAAACACGCTAAGTGTCAGTGCCACGAGGGCAGGACAGCTGAAGCCACGAGGGTACATGGCGGGTAGTGATTTACTTTACACTACCCGGCCACGAGGCAGAAAAAGCTAAGTGCTCGGCACTTAGCAGCAGCGAAGCACATGACACACTACCACGAGGAGCAGTTGTGGGTAGTGAAGTTGTGGGCCGTGAACCACAATATTACATGGCCACGGTAGCATAGGCTTTACTAGTAGAAGTAGTAGTGAGGGACCGTGGGCCGTGTACCACTAAGGCACACGACCACGAGTCACAACCACGACCACGCGCCACTTTTTTGGCAAACCTTTTAGGTTGCGTAGGCAGTTAGGCAACGGTTTTTTAACGAAATCAGAGTGATTCGATGTGTACTTGTGTTATGATGTGAGGACTCTGAAGTAAAGCCATGCTATTCCAAGCATCTCGGTGTAGAGTGATTGTGAGATAGAGAGAATGTGTATTATGAGAGAACGTGAGATAGTGAGAATGTGCATCATCTCAGAATAGAGTTTGTTCTATGTGCCACAGCGCATCTGCACAATCAGACTCATGGATGGGCAGCAGGTTTGCCCCTTCCTCCCGTGTAGTTGTAGTTGTCGACTCCGTGAACTCTGTCGAGGAAGATTCACCCACAAAGGATGTTGCGTGCACGAAAGTGGGTGGCACGGGCACACGTGGCACCAAAAAGTTATCCCTATCATGTCGATGTGAATCACCGTCCGATCCCGGAGGGGTATCCAGTTTGCGCTTGCATGAACCGAATCTCTCCTCACCTTCCAGATGAGGATGTCTGGATTGCAAAGGTGTTCCCACTGTGCATTCGTTTACAACCTTTGCCATTCTAACAGGATTCTTGCATCTGTTTGCAGCCCTCAACTGCAACTCCGCCCTGTCTGGCCCCTTACTAGAACCACGTCCACGAAGGAAATCCCGGTACCGTGTTTGTTGCGAAAGCAGAAACGGCTCATGTAAACTTTGTTAATAATTACGGCCGTACTCACTCTTCAAGTTGCATTGTGATAAATAATGCTGAATATCACAACATAGCAACCGATGGAGATCTCAGTGTCTACAGATTTTGATGAGTGACACACCAACCTCACACCAAAGAAAACATACTCCAGGGCCTGAATCAGATCCCTAGGACAAACAAGCACTGATCTACAGACACAACAATGTCAAAAAATGATGAAACACAAGAAGAACTAAATAGGGAGTATTAAAGGCCATGTGGGGAGCTGTTAAGCAGCATTTTCAAAAACATCCACCACTATTCCTCATGGCTTTCAATTATGTCTCGCATACAACAAAACTGAAGCACTCCTGCATAGAAACTTGCCCCTTAAAAATGCTATGGGGTGGTTCCATGGAGACCATCCCATTTGCCCCCCTTAATTCAGCTTTGGGATGAAATTATCAAAATTTCATCCCATGTTTCATCATCTTCAACTATTTCTTTTACATTGGACGTTATCTTTTATATTATGTGTGTCTTTGATTTCTTTAACTGTAGACTAGTCTCGCAAGATTGTTTCACGTCATGCAAGATTTTTCTCTCCCTCTGTTTTTATTGCCTTCGCATTGTGCTCTCTCCCAACTTGATCATGGCCTTGTCAAGACTTCAGATACACATCATTGTTTTATCAGTATGGATTATTGTGATGCAAGCCATGAAGGATGTTACTAAAGTGGTGCTGCCAATATCCAGGTAGAAGAATTGTAATTTGGACAATTCTTTCCCATTTTCTCACAAATCAATATATGAAACAGGGCAGTCTGTTTGTTTGTTTGTTTGTTTGTTTCGTTTTGTTTTGTAGCGTTGAGATCTCCCAAACCACGGGCCCAGCCCTGGTGCTTGGTACCATTGGAAAGCCCTCGAAGAGAAGGGGTGCATCGACTTGGTCTCATGATTTTTGGACTTGCGGTGTGAGAAATGTGGAATTTCAAGTACTTTTGGACGCTGGAAATTCGTGAAAAATAGCAAATCGGGCTTTCCTGGGACAATGATTGGAGCCTCAACGGAAAATATATCAGTAATGATTGGATACGTTACTACTCAATAAATTCATGAAATAAAATAAATTGGGCCTTGACATGGGAGACGTACAAATGGTGAAGAGACAGGTGGATTTGCCAATCAGGGTCAGCTTACCTGAGCCGGCTCGAGAAGTAACCTCCACTGTCCAGTCAATGTTGCCATCTGGAGAGAATGGGTCGGAGAACCTCCCTCCTCGGATAGAAGGAAAAGAGATGGAGGTGCCCAAGCAACTAACCCAACAATAAGCCCTCATGCGGGTACTCCTTAACGGTTTTTTGTAGATTAATTTCGTTGTCGTTTGTAATCCTCTTTATATAGGGTTGGTACACTACAACAAGAAGTGGGTTTTTCGACTCTGTGGTTGACTGTTTTTTGAGTTGTTTGTGACACTTTTACTGTCGGCCTTGACAGTCAAACTGCTCTGACAAGCCGTGACAATGGTCGAGTCGTTTCAGTCAATCAATCAAACCGAGGTGCCAGGTTTCTGATATGTTCTGAGAGGTTGGTTTCTCTATGAGCACAAGCAAGGATTTCTATGAGCAGATATTCCCGAACATGAGATAATACCAGTGTTGGGCGGTTATTTGATTTTTTTCATAACCGGCAATTCCGGTTGTTTCGAATTTTAGGAAACTATTAACCGCGGTTGCGGTTAATAAAATTTTTATGGCTAAATATAACCTCAGCGGTTATGGTTACTTGCAAAAACCTCAAATAACCGGCGGTTTTCATCAAATAACCGCGGGTATTGGGCTGTTCTTTAAGAGGTTTTTTGCTCGGTTATTTGAATGCGTGATCTCCGCCGGTTCCTAACTGGACCGGTTACTTCATTTTTTCACCTCCGTCGGTCATATATATATATATAACCGGATAGGTAACCGCCGGGTATTAGAAAGAAATTCAAATAACCGCCCAACTCTGAATAATACCATGTTCGAAGGAATATTCTCCCATCCGAACCTGACCCGAACCTGAACCTGAACCACACTATTTGGCGCCGAACCCGAACTCGAACCTAAACCTGAACCTGAACCTGAACCTGTTCAGCGCCGAATGATGTGGCCACTAAAAAAACGGATTTTTTTTTTTCCCTTAATTTCTTTTTTTAGTGTATGAAATGGGATTCGGCGCCGAACCTTCAATCTTTGAGGGGATATATGCAATAAAAATTTAGTAAAAATCTCATTTAGAATCCAAAATGGGAATATTCCATAAATCAAACCTATCCCGAACGTATGGACAGGCTCGGACGTGGTTCGGAAGTCTGCTCACCGCCCACTGCTCAGGACTCAGTGCTCGTGCTCGTGCTCACTGCTCACGGAATTTCAGCCCCCTGTTCGGACAGTCAAATGCGACAGTAAAACAGAGGGGATGACGTGTAGTAAAGTGATTTAACTACGGTATGACGTGGATGCGACTTGGATGCGACGTGGACATAGCGTGGCTATGACGTGTAGTAAAGTGGTTTAACTGTATTATGACGTGGATCAATGCGGATCACATGGAGGAGGGTTTGATAACCCTGATCTTTTTTATTGTTTTATATGTTTCGTTGTATTCAGTATTCTTCGTCTATTATACTTTTGTGAGAAACGCAAGGTTCGTCACATTGGCACCTTTGCGAACAGCTTGAATAGTTACGACGAAGGGATACCATAGTGCCACTCAATGGAAGCCACGAGGTTAGTACAATACTAACTTTTGAGTACCGGGTGATCGGACTCTATTGCATTATTTCCAACACTAGGTCTTGAGACGTACCGGCCACTGAGGCCACAGTTACATTCATTTTGACTCGGCCCTTGAGGTCCATATGGCGTGGCAGGTCTCTTAACTGGCTTGTCGTGCATTGTGCCGCACTATCACCGACTGGTGTACACCCGTAGCAGGGTCGCACAGCGATCAACACCATTGAGGGAGTGCATCGGGCGTACCATCTGTGGTCATCGCTCCGCCTTAGTAGATTGGCTGATTGGGATCGGGCCAGGAGAGGACGAGTTCGAGGGCCAGAGTCTCCCGCATCCGAGGAAAGCCTGTCGACCGTTCTTGCCTCCCCGAATATACTACCATCGGGGTTCCACACCAGCAGCTCTTATCCGTGAGTTGATTGCATCCGGTTCACTCTCCTTGGTAGGTACAGTGAGGGATCGCCCTGCAGATAGTTCTTTCATTGCATCATTTCCTTTAGTTCGTAGGTCTGTCCCACCGGATCCAACACGACCGGTGACTTTCCCTTTTGGCCTGAGAGTTCCCCGGGCTTATTCGTCTCGCTTGCCATTTTGAGTGGTATATGCGACTTACTCGGTGGATAGTGCCCCGAGTAGACCTTTAGAAGTATACCTCCTCAGAGGAGGACGATCCAATATCCGGTAGCCCTCAGGGAGCCGAGTGATCAGTACTAAGATCTCAGGAACCTCTAGGGTGAGAGGTCTTGAGAGTCCAGTTGATTTCAGTAGGACTAGGATGCAGTAGCAGAGTACGGTTATGCATTGTTGTATTTAAACCATCCAAACTGTATCACGTCCATTTTTATTATTTCTATTGGCTAATGCATTGAGCGAACAAGTATGAGAATGTCAGTATCAGGGAAAAAGTTGGTATGACCTCCAACGCGAAAATCAAACGCCTCCGACATCGGATCTTCCATGCTCCACTAGAAGTGTGAATCCGAACTGAGGCTTATCTCCGTTATCTGGTGGAAAAGAATGAACATAAAAAACATTGGATTGACGAACAAGGTTTTGGTGTACCCGACAACTTCCAACGGGTGTCTCTCAAAAAATTTATTAGTGCCCAGATAGATTTGTGTTTCCAGGGTACTCGTGCCCAGGGATTTATTTGGGTGCTCTCCATCCCAGGTCATCATTAGTGGCCCATGTAAGGTGGCAGGTTGATTTCTTCACCCATTGTGACTCCTGTCAATCCTTTGCGGCGCAACATCTGGTCCTGAAGGTAGATTGTGAACATTGTAGAGGTCCTTGGCCTATAGGACAACTGTTAATGCATAGTCGGTACACACTGATGTACCACCATCACCAAGGTTCCACGGTAGGTACCCTGATGTAACCTCCTTCATTCTTGATATGGTCCTTCAAAGGAATATAGGCCATTTGGTGCAACCAGAAGTAGGAGAGTCATCATTTCAACAGTGAGTGTATGTCTAGCTCAGGATCGAGAAAACACTCCCAAGTTTAGATAGTATATCTTTTGACATTAGGCTGTAGTGTCGGCTAGCCAAAGAAGCAGTCAGGGACCAGTTGTTAGGAAAGAATCCAGAATTGAGTCCAGAATCCGATTCGGACACCCGCAGTCTAGAAAGGATAGATTGGGAACAAGAGGATACCGATTATTTTTCTTGTAACGAGTATTTACGGGTGGTTTCCCAGTACCCAGTCCTCCATTGTCACCTCCAGCGAGGTCTGTCAGTCCTTCGCCGTCAGTAGTGTCAGTTGTGGCCCATATTCCAAGGCTGCCTGAGGTGCCCATTGTAGTCCCAGCAGGTCTTGCCCCACTAACATTGCCCAGGCATCTGCCTTGGTTTTCTGGGGAGGCACATGAGAACCCAAAGTATCATGTGAAAAACTTTATTCAATGTTGCTATTCTAACCAAGCATTGGATTGGCTGATCTGGTTTCCCACAACCATGAGAGGAAGAGCATCTACTTGGTATTGGCAGCAGGCACCAGGAACATTTGTTACTTGGTTGCAGATTCGCGACGTTTTTTTTGGATCATTTCCCGGCGGTGCACCAATTCACTAGTGTCTTGATGGCATTAGCGCAAATTTGTCAAGGTCCTGTGGAAGAGGGAGCGGACTTCAAGACGAGATTTAGGGAGCTAATGAGGCTTCAAAATCCCTTGACCCCTTTAGACGACAGGGTACTCAAGGATTGTTTTCTGAGTGGTCTAAACTTGTGTTGCAGCAACGACTTGCAACGTTGGCAGACGCCATCCAAGCCGGCAATGAGTTCGACAACATGCACCGACAAGTACAACGGGCCAAAATGCCGGAGTTGGCCTTACCATTTGTGCAGAGCATGGATAGCTGAAGGAGCAGGGATAGAGTTTGGGTCCAGATTCATCCAAGAAATGTAGTGGGAATGCAGATTTTGGTGCTAGCGGTGCTGCATCGCTACAGAAACCCACATTTAAGAATCTCTTTTACGACAACGTGTACAGCAGGGGCAGGGGTTGAGGCTTGGAGACCTATGAGTAGATGGTGCAGGAAGGGAAGGGGTGTACAGTCCAACCACTGTATGATGTTTGGTTGCATCTACAATGTTTTGCAGATTCAGATATTTATGCGTGTCTCTTGCATATTAAGTGCATGAAGATGATAGGCACGGAAGCTGGAAATTAGCAGCAGCATGCCTACTGTCTCATTTCTTTATTATTAAAAAAAATTGTTTTGAGCCATCCAAATGTTTTTGGTACCTGCGTTGCATTTGTATAATATGTTTTCATGTATTTGTAATGTATTTCCAGTGAAATGCAGCGAAGCAAAACCAATATATATATATATAACACGCTAAACATTAATTATATATTAAACCAATATAAACCAAATCAAAACCTACACCAATCAAAATCAATATATATATGTATATATATAATTGATATATTCATATATATATACCATAGTGAAACATATTTACTAAAACACTAGTATTTTCACTGATTCACAGTAAAACCAGGCATTATGCACAGTTAATAGTTTCGTTATATATTCATCCCAATGTCAGTTGACCTACTTTACTATAGTGAACAACTTTACTCCACGTCATACATCCTCCACGGTCAGGTGGGTCCCACCATTTTACTGTCGCATTTGACTGTCAAAACCTGGCACCTCGGTTTGACTGCTTGACTGAAACGACTCAGCCATTGCAACTACGTGTCAGAGCAGTTTGATTGTAGATGGTGAAAGTAAAAGTGTCACAAACAACTCAAAAACGAGTCAAATAGAGAGTCGAAAAATCCACTTTCTGTTGTAGTGGATGGATGAATGAGGATTGTGCCTCACCCAACACAACGAACGCGATTGGTACGTCATGCCCATGAGGAGTTGAGACATTTTGGGATGCAACACGCTCATAGTTTGTTGCAAGGGCAGTATTGGTGGCGGGGCATGCACACAGATGTGCAACAGTTAGTGGCAAGGTGCATATTGTGTGATATGGTGCGTGTTTCCTTCAATGCACCTACTCCACTGTTGCATCTTTTACCCATTATGGGATTGGGTTATCGGTGGAGTCTTGACTTCGCAGACCCATTGTCACTAACGATGCGCCACAACAAGTATGTGTTGGTGATGGTGGAACACTTCTCGACAAATAGATTGAGCTGGTGGCATTGCCTGACAAGGAAAGTGAGGAGGATGCGTATGCATTCTTAGATCAAGTGCTTAGCCAATTTGGTGTTCCAGCTGAGATACTCACATATCAAGACAGAAAATTCATCGGAGAATTTCAGGCTTTGTGTGAGCAAGCCTTGAGAGATCATCGCACTACTTCTCGGGATCATCCCGAGGCTGATGGCTTGGCGGGAGAGTTGTTCAGACAGTCAAGCTCTAGGGGTTTACGCAAGTACGATTTACAGAAGGGACACCTGGGAGATTGGGACCTTCAGTTGTCTTGGTTGGCTATGGGCTATAGATTTAGCAAACAAGCATCATTTGCTTCATTCTCATCTTACTTTATTCTCTTCAGCCGAGAGCCAGATTTGTCTACATCTATTCGCAGGGAGGTTGGAGTAGTCCTCAACCTTGATGATCCGGATGTGTGGATACAAACATGTGACCAATGAGCAGAGTTGTTCAAAAGAGTCATACCTATGGCTTTTGAGAATCTTGCTATTGCCCAATGTCAAGGACGAGAACATGACTGAACACAAACAAGAGATCAGACTAGAGATACAAGACTAGACAAGAAGTCACGGTCGGCGTGGCCGAATGCATGATGAGTAAATATGAATCAAGACGATCTTTATAATAATGAACAAGGGTACAAGATATTGGAACACGACTTGAATATTGGAATGCTGGAAACTGGACTGGAGTACCAAATATTGGAAACTGGGCTAGAGTACTGGGAACTGGACTGAAGTACTGGAAACTGGAAACAAGAGTAGCTTGAACTGGTGTTGGCGAGACTGAAGAGTGTCCAGTCTCGCCTCCTATATATACTGACTACTATAAGGTTCCCTAAGAGGCTTCCCAAAAAGAGGTTTCTTGATGGAGAAGTTTTCTTAAACAAATGAGGTATCTTGATAGAGAAGTTTTCTTAAACAAATGAGGTATCTTGATGGAGAAGTTTCTTCCAAAAGAAGCTTCATGAGCAGTTTTCCAAGTTACCCTCGGTAATTTGATAAACTCCCGATAACTTGGTAATTAATGGTAGATCTTGGTAGATCATGATAGATCACGGTAACTTTCGATAACATGGTAACTTGGTAACTTCTGGTATTTACTCCTGGTAAGTTCCTCTGGGCTATGTCCGTGACATCACCCCCTCCTCTAGTGCCGAGTTCCTCGAGGAGCGGTAAAATCTTGGATTTGCTTAGAGTTGGAGAATCTCCATCCTTAGTGTGTATCAGATACACTGAATGTGGAGTCTTCACCCTGAAGGTAACTTGGTTGACATCATCGTTGTGACGTCTTATTGACATGTAGCTCGGGGTTTAGCTGGATATCGTTGATGAAATTATTGGACTTTGTCAGATGCATTGGCAAGGTTGGATGAAGGTTCCCACGTTCGTTCGCTGATGTCGTAACCTTTCCAATGTACGAAATACTCAAGACGTTTGTACTTGATGCGAGAGTCTAGGACTTCGTCGACTTCATATTCGATTTCATGATTGACTTCGATTGGTGGAGGTGGTACGGAGACTCCCCCTGGAATATTCGATGGATGATACAACTCCAATAATGAAACATGAAAGACTAGATGGATGCGCATACTTCGTGGGAGTTCAAGCCAAAAACTGACCGGATTTATTTGATTTTGAATGGCCCTAGGCGTTGATAATCCAGCTTCATTGATGGTCGCGAGGTTTGTATGTCCCGTCGAAGAAGCCACACACGATCTCCGACCTTGAACTGGGTTTGGAGTTGGCGATTGTGATCTGCATACTCCTTGTATTGTTTTGAGCTTCTGCGAGGTGAAATGTAAGCTCATTGTGAATCGTAGCAAGATGAGTAGTAAGGTTCTCTACAACAGGGCTTCTAATAATCTTCATAAGGAAAGGGTTTGCTCGAGGATGATGACCATAATTGGAGAAAAATGGAGTTTGCTTGGTCGAAGAATGTACAGTGTTGTTGTAGGCAAACTCAGCCAATGACAGAAGGTCTGTCCAATTATTGGTGATAATTTATCGTACAGCGGAGATACTATTCCAAAATCTGATTTACGGGTTCGGTTTGACCTCAGTCTGTGGATGATTAGCTGTAGAGAGGTTGATCTTAGTATCCAATATGTGAAATAATCCCCTCCAGAAATTTGATATAAACTGTGGTCCTCGATCAGATACGATGTCCTTCGGGAGTCCATGAATGCGGTAGATATTATTGAGGAAGAGTCTTGCAGTTTCCTCGCCGGTAACCGTCTTATTACATGGAATGAAATGTGTCATCTTCATAAAATGATCTACAATAACAAGGATTGAATCGATGGTCTTGGAAATTGGAAGGTCCGTAATAAAGTCCATAGATACAGACGACCATGGACCCTTGGGAATGGGTAATGGTTGAAAAATGTCGTAAGGTCAATATCATGGTCCCTTCGCTCTAGCACACGTGTCGCAAGATTTTATAAATTCTTTAACGAGTTTCCACATCTGCGGCCACCAATAGTCCCTGGATATCAATTCCTGTTGAAGCCGAAATGTCCTGAAGCTGGAAGATCATGACATGTTTGAAGAATTCGACGTCGTGTAGGTCCTGGAGGTACATAGAGAAGTCCCTTGAAATAAAATAAGCCATCTTTGAATTCGAAGTCATTTGTAACATGTGGGTTGTCTCGAGGTCGATTTAGTTGACTTCGTACTGTCGTAGCAAATTGGTCGCTCTTCAGTGCTTCCTGAATCTCCTTTATGATCTCTGCATCGTCATAGGTGGACATGTATAACATATTCAATTGGAGATTTGCTGATTTCAAGATGATGGATTATGTTGGTTGAAAGCTACCTCCCTTTTTTTCGGTGCAAGATACGATCGTCGAGAAAGAGCATCGGGTTTCCCTTGAAGATGTTCGGGGCGATAAGTAATAACAAAATCAAACCTTGCTAGTGACATACCCCATCTTGCTTGAGGTCGATTCAAAACACGAGCACTCATAAAATATTCGAGATTTTTGTGATCGGTGTAGACAGTGACCTGATGTTTAGCTCCCTCTAATAGATGACGTCACTCCTTAAAAGCATCGATGATCGCTAGAAGTTCTTTGTCATGGATTTCATAATTGATTTCTGCAGCGAAAAATTTGCGAGAACGAAAACCAACAGGGTGAAGTCGGCCATCTGTACCGTATTGACAGAGTATAACGTCAAGTCAAAGTCCGATGCATCTGCTTCCAAGAAGAATGGTTTAGATGGGTCTGCATGTACGAGTATTGGAGCTGTTGTAAATGTCTGCTTCAGTCTTTCAAATGTCTGGTCAGCCTTTTCGTCCCATACAAATTTGTCTTTCCCTTCGAGTCGTGTCAATGGTGCAGCAATTTTGGAGTAGTCCTTGATGAAGATTCTATAGAAATTTGCAAATCCCAGAAAACATTGTACATCTCGGACCGAAGTTGGTTTAATCCACTCGATGATGGTTTGTATTTTCTTCTGATCCATAAAGACGGCTTTGTCGGAAATAATGTAGCCCAGAAATTTGACCTCAGATTGATGGAAAAGACATTTTTCCAACTTAGCATATAGTACTCTTTCTCTTAATTTATCAAGGACAAGGTGTACATGGCGGCCATATTCTTCTTCATTCTGTGAAAATATCAAAATGTTGTTGACTACAAAGTCATCTAAAAATTCTCGAAAGATGTCATTCATCATCATATGTTGGAAAATTGCTAGAGCATTTGTAAGACCGAAAGGCATAACACTGTATTCAAAATATCCATATCTAGTTCGAAAAGTTGTTTTCCATTCGTCTCCTTCTTTTATCCGTACAAGGTTATAACCTCATCTCAAGTCAATTTTAGTGAAAATCTTCGCTCGTCCCAGCTGGTCGAGAAGTCCATAAATCAGCGGCAACGGATAACGATTCTTAATTGTGACTTTGTTGAGACCGCGATAGTCTACACACATGCGTAATTATCCGTCCTTCTTTTTCACAAACAAGATAGGCGCCCCCGTAGGTGATTTTGAATGTCGGATGAAGTGTTTCGACAAATTTTCATCAATGTAGTCACGTAATGCTGCCAACTCCGTCTGGGATAAATTATAGATTGGCCCGAATGGTGGTTGGGCTCTTTCTTGTAACTCAATTGCACAGTCATAAGGTTGATATTCTGGCAATATGTCTACATTTTTTTTCTCGAAGACATCCTTGAAATCTTGATATTGAGTGGGTAATGTTGAAGTACCTTTGTCTGTAATGGTCTTGATCGGAGTCGCATAAAGTGCAAATGCCGCATTCTTTTTGGTAGCTCTCATGAAAGCTCTAGCTCCAAAGAACAGGGGTTGAATACCTTTGGTATTTCTACATTTTTGTCTTGCAGAATTTTTTCGCGATCGCCAGTCGATGTCAGGATTGTGAAGTACGAACCAGGGAAGTCCAAGGATCACAAGATTCGTGGGAGAGTGGATGACGTTGAAAACAATATGTGATGCTTGATCTTTAAGCTTCACTTCAAGTGATCGAGTTTCATGGTCCACATTTCTTGATGCTAACGGTCGTCCATCGATGACTTCAGCGGGGGGCCGAAAGTTTCTTCTTTACGAGCGTTAAATAATGTTGATTTGCAAAGTTTTTGTCAATAAAACATGCTGAAGCCTCTGAGTCAAAAAGTGCTTTTACAAAGATATCTCAATTTTACACTCTGATTTTTACCAGAACTGTGAAGCAAGGTGCAGGGTCTGGAGGTAGAAAGAGACATTTTTGTTGTGAGGAATTTGCGGTGTCCAGCCGCATGGTCCCTACTGTGACTGGACATCTTCGTTTTCCAACCTCCTTGTATCAAACACTTGAGTTGCGCCCCCAGCTTTGAATCATTTCTTGTTGGGGCAGTTTAATGCTATGTGATGTTTTTCTCCGCAATAGAGGCATAATCCATTCGAGCGCCGTCTTTGTTTTTCTTGTGGCGTCAATGGCTTGATTCGAACAACATCAATCTGCATAAGATCACTACCGGATGTCTGATGGATCGTTGTGTTTGGTGTCGTAGTAGCAGCGGCATGATGCGTCGTCGACCATCCAGATCGATTCTCTTGACATCTTTCGAATAGACGATTATCGCATGCAATGACTTGGGTGATGAATTCGCTCAGTGTGCTCACGTTTGGCATTGTCAGCAACAAATCTTTTCATCCTCTTTCAGCCCATATCAAAACTGACTAGTAAGGCTCTTCTCATTCCAGTCGAGATCGCACGCAAATTGTCGAAATTTGGCAGCATAAACGGAAGCAGGACGTGCTCCTTGTCGAAGATTTCGCATCTTTGTCTTTGCAGCTCTCTCCCTATCATTCTCTCCAAACGTTGCAGTAATCTCGGACATGAATGCTTCAAAATTATATAGTAAATGCGAATTTTTTTCTAATAGCGATGCAAACCAAGATAGGGTAGTGCCTGAAAAAATGGTGCCCACGAATCCCACTTGAATACCCTTCATCGGGGTAGCGTTGTGGATATAGTCGTAGGAACAGTCGTATTTGTTGAGCACAACCGCGAAATCTTGATCTCGTCCCATCAAATTTCTCAGGCATGCTGATCTTTGGTTCTCTCGTAATCTGTTGAAGAGGAACCGTTGGAGTAAGAGCTACTGTAGTAGGGACTCGTATGGTTGAAGATCCATTGTTCGACTCCTTTAACTCTGAAATTTGTTGTTGCAAATTGTGGAGAGCGTTGCCAAGATCTTGAGACTGATCAGCTTGCAATTGGGCGGTAGAGGTACGAAGTTCTTGCATCTGGAGATGCTAGTGGATCTTGCAGTATCCTTCATCTACTTCTTGAATATGGTGTGCAAGTGATGAAAACACTCTTGGCTTCAGCACAAACACGTGTATCCACTGCATCATCCAAAAAGAGACTGGTAGACCAACCCACTGTGCTTAATCCTCATAAACGAGGTAGGGTGCTAGGGTGAATGGATGTCGAGCAAAGGGCGTCAGCCCTTCTGGCCATGTGCAGTGTCCTTACAACTACTACAAGGCCTATCCGCTGGCATGGCAATACAAGTGTGCATGACTTGGATCAGTAAATGTACACAGCTGAATATTGTTCCTTCAATCGAAGGAATTCATTTGTGAGTTACCAAATGCATGTCACCGCCTGGGTGTTTCAAAATGCCCTCTACAACTTGTCTGAATTGGACAAGGTCCCACAAGTAGATAAATCAAAAGATACCCCACTTGTGCCTCCGGATATGGCCACGACTTGCTAGCTCATTGCCCTGGAGAATGTAAATTGTATGATGGAGAGCACAATGTCAGCTCTCTGTGTCCATAATTTCTGCTGTTTCCTTGATTATTTAGGTTTTTTTCAGTTCTTCTCTATGACAGCAAATAAGAGGCTTCTTCATGCAGATCCTTGGAGATTCCTAGAGTCCAACTCTTGTTTATAAAAACTGGGATAAAGCGATTTCTCATTTTAAATTTTTTACTTGTCTTTTCGGGACCTGTTCTCAATGAATACAAAACTTTACACACAATACGGTCTTCTCTTTAGCTACCTGCTGAGGACAAATTATTTGAATTCAATTTGTGTGGAATGTGTTGTTCTCCTTCTGTCTCTCAGGGTGGGTGTAATTAGGAATCACAACTGTAGCGTGGTTTCTATCTATTACCATAATCGCTTGGTGAGGCCTAATGATGGACACGACATAGTTGCCCATGGGCCCAACACTCTCAGCTTCTATATCCTCAGGTTCTATTTTGTTGATATTGAGAAAGCTGCACGAAGCAGCAGTGACCAAAGTTTAACTAGTTAAAAAACAGACATACATTTTTTGTGCCTTCAGGGAAAACATGCTATCTTGCAACATGTGTGTGTGTGTATGTGTGCAAGATTCCTGATCGCACACACACCTTGCCCTAAACGTAGAAAATGGAATAACATTTCATAGCTGTAGTTATATATGGATGCAACAGCATGCGATTGCATGTGTATATGAGCACCGATGTGGATACACGCATCACACTAAATAATTAGTTGCCTAATTGAACTTGGATCTTCACTTGAGCATCTTCCTGCCTCTGATTGCAAAATCTTGATCCACAACCTCCTTGTTATCAGCATGTACTGGCGCGGATTCATGCAAAGCGCGTCAACAGTTACGCCACACCAAACGCCCGTCAATGTTCGCGACATTGTAATTTACATCGTATGATAATCCATATTGAGTGCCGTAATCAAGCTTCTTGCAAGAAACCAAAATTTTGAAAGGTCCCCCACCCGTTTGGTACTCATATCCATCATTGGTGCACGAGTCTATATAGCCGTGTCCCATCACCAAGTTCCCGTTGTCGTTGCCTATATACCAGTTGAGATCTAGTTTCACGCCCCACCTACTGCCCTTCCCTCTTATTAGCTTGCAGTAATTGGCTGTGAGAATACTCCCGTCAAGGGTTGCTCCCAAGCAGGAATCAGTAAAGCCACCACACTGTTTTGAATGGTCATGCCACAACATACACATGAATTAATCATCTATATCGTCGTCCTCCGTTGGAAATTGGAACAATAAATGCATAATCCAAATTAGGATATATGCCGAGAGCATATTGTCATTCCACTAGCACTTCATCCAAATCCACGAGTAGTAGGCGGGTACAAGTTCCAAAAATTGGAACAAAAAAAAAAATCTGATAAAAATAAAAAATAAAAAATGCAGCCGGAGGTATCTATTAGTGTTGCAAGATATTTTTTATTTTTTATGTCAGCCGGTTACGGATGTCTGACTTTAACCCGATACCTAGAGAACCGTAATATATATCTATGACTCTCAACTCCAAAAGCACCCACAAACAATGGACAGGTTGATTATCGAGAATCTACTATAATACATGAGATGACTGTAAAATCTTGCCATGGAAGCACCATACTAAAATTCACCAACGAAAAGTATTTTGATCAGAAGGTAACTGCGCGGAAGACTGAAAGATGAGGAGCACTGGACAATCACGGGTTCCAAGAGCAGATTAGAACTCCAAACGTACAATAAGCGATGATAATGATTCATAGTTCATTAAATAACATTGGTACTAGTCAAACGAGATCAACAACACAAAACACATGAGGGAGGACTTAACAATTTCCAACTATTGGAGACCTTTACTCACTTGTGCTTGAGCTCCGTTGAGCATTGCAGACATACAGAGCAAAGCTAGAACCGCCATCTTTTGCCACGAATTAGCCATGATATTGATCTTCACTAGGAGCTCACGTGGAGGAACGGATCACGGGAGACCGATGCTTACAACTGTTGTCTATCTTCCTACTCACCAAGATGGCCTTAGATCAGAGCTGATATATGGTATCATGATGGGAAGCTACTCATCGCAAGTAACGTTGTGATCGGCAAACCTGCAAACTTGAGTACTGTGAATGACGATGTAGTGTCCCCACTATCCTGCCTTCTTAAGATATACTCGGTTCAAGCACTTGGTTATCCGGAACGGGGGTGGTGCGTAATAGTAACGAAGTCGGTGTGAGTAACCACGTTTTGTTCTTGTTACCATGTTGGACGGTATGGTGTGTCGTTTACGAACTTACAATTGACTTTTTTATTGTGTGTGAAACACGCGAGTGGGTACCAATATCAGTTCTGTCGATCAACACATTGGCACACCGGGGAAACAAATTTTTGTCCATTATCGACCGAGACGTCAACTAGAAGCATCTGAAGCCCTCCACGATCGTCTCACGCTTACACTATAGATAGAAATCCATAGCTTTTGCTATGCTATTCTTGATCAATACTCTTTTTTTAGGAAGTCAATGTCGTTCTTTAATAGAAATGATTAGAACCAGAGGATTCAATAAAGCCGCTCGGCTTCATGTTCAGAAGGACCCTTCTAGGTGGATTTGTTGGCTACATTTTCTAGCTTACAGTTCATAGGCTCAGTCAAGATTTGATCTCGCACTTTTGGTGAGATGATGGTTCGTTTATTCACTGATTACGGTGTGTGTGCCTTATGGTGTAAAAGGGGGTTTTAATTTTTTTTTCCCGAATAATTTATCAATAAAATAATCAGGGCTACAATCTCCCTGTTCATTAATAATTTTAAAAAAAAATCCAATACCAACCGGTTTCATAGTATTGGAATATTCAGTTAATTCTAATATCCACCGGTTCTCAATAATGGTATGATTTTCTATTGGTGGACGAGTATCAATAGGACGGGTATCAATCTATGAATCGAGACGTTTGTTTTGTTTTGTTTTGTTTTGTTTTGTTTGTTTTGTCACGTTGAGATGTCCCAAACCGCAAGGTCCCATCCCTGGTGCTAGATAGCCCTCGACGAGGAGGGGTGCACGGGCTTGGTCTCATGATTTTTGGACCCGCAGTGTGGGAGATGTGGAATTC
Source organism: Takakia lepidozioides (assembly GCA_030704615.1). Taxonomy (NCBI): domain Eukaryota; kingdom Viridiplantae; phylum Streptophyta; class Takakiopsida; order Takakiales; family Takakiaceae; genus Takakia; species Takakia lepidozioides. The sequence continues at coordinate 43,938,261 of CM060731.1, forward strand.
CAAGTACTTTTGGTCGCTGGAAATTCACAAAAAATAGCAAAAATGGCAAAGTGGGCATTCCTGGGACAATGGTTGGAGCCTTGACGGGAGAGATATCAAGGGAAAGGTCTCCGGTTCAAATCTGGTCGTAGGCTCTCTGGCAAAAAAAAATGATTAGATATGGGATTGCACTTGGACTTAGAATGACACTGGACACTTGAGCCTGTACATGGGAGATGCACTTGGATACATGAATAGAAGATTGCACTTGGGCTCTTCACACATGGGCCAACGGCATAGGCTACACTAGAGGTCGCACTTGGGCCTCGACATAGGAGACCCACTTGGATACATAAGAAATTGCACTTGGGCTTAGATTTCAATTCTTCACACATGGGCCTTGACATAGGAGACGCTACTTGGATACATAGGGGATTACACTTGGACTTAGATTTTAATTCTTAACACATGAGCCAATGGCACAGGCTACCCTAGGCCTAGATCTCCCAAAGAGGAGGGATTGCACTTGGACTTAGATGATAGTGGACACTTGGGCCAACGGCACAGGCTACCTAGTCAATACATGAATCGAGACGTTTGTTTTGTTTTGTAGCGTCATTGAGATCTCCCAAACCGCGGGGCCCAGCCCCGGTGCTTGGTGCCGTTGGAAAGCCCTCGACGAGGAGGGGTGCACGGGCTTGGTCTCATGACTTTTGGACCTGCGGTGTGGGAGATACGGAATTCCAAGTACTTTTAGTCGCTGAAAATTCACGAAAAATAGCAAAAATGGCAAAGTGGGCATTCCTAGGACAATGGTTGTAGACTCGACGAGAGAGATATCAAGGGAAAGGTCTCCGGTTCAAATCTGGTCATAGGCTCTGTGGAAAAAAAACTTACTTAGATGACATTGGACACTTGGGCCAACGACAAAGGCTACCCTAGAGGTTGCATTTGGGCCTCGACATAGGAGACGCACTTTGATACATAGGGGATTGCACTTGGACTTAGATGACACTGGACACTTCCAAGGGCCAACGGCACAGGCTACCCCAGAGACGGATACATAGAAGACTGCACTTGGGCTTAAATTAATGGCCTCGACATAGGAGACGCACTTGCCTACATAGGAAATTGCACTTGGTCTTAGATTTCACACATAAGCCAAAGGCGTAGGCTACACTCGAGGTCGCACTTGGGCCTCAACACATGAGACGCACTTATATATGAAAATTGTACTTGGTCTTAGATTTCAATTATTCACACACATGGGTCAAAGGCACATGCTACCCTAGAGGTTGCACTAGGGCCTCGACATAGAGGTCGCATTGGGATACATAGAAGATCTTACACTTGGGCTTAGATGACACTGGACACTTGGGCCAACGGCACAGGCTACCCTAGCCAGTTTGTTTGTTTTGTTTTGTTTTGTTTTGTTTTGTAGCTTTGAGATGTCCCAAACCGCGGGCCTAGCGCTTGTGCTTGGTCCTATTGGAAAGCCCTCGATGATGAGAGGTGCACACCGGCTTGGTCTTGTGATTTTTGGACCTACGGTGTGGGAGATGTGGAATTTCAAGTACTTTGGGTCATTGGAAATTCGGGAAAAACAACAAAGTTGGCTTTCCTGGGACAATGATTGGAGCCTTGACAGGAGAGATATCAAGGGAAAGGTCTCCACTTCAAATCTGGAAAATGAATGCATTTGGACTTAGATGACATTGGACACTTGGGCCAACAGCACAGGCTACCCTAGAGACGAGAGATATATCAATAATGATAGGATACATTACTACTCAATAAATTCATGGAAAAAAAAAAAATCGGGCCTTGACACGGAAGACGTACTGGGATATGATTGCACACAAGGCTTAGATGGGCCTCGACATGGGGACGCACATGGGAGATGTCTTTGGATACATAGGAGACACACTTGGATACATAGGAGATTGCACTTGGGCTTAGATGACGCTGGAAACTTGGGCCAACGGCACAGGCTACCCTAGTTCCAATTGTAATACTAGCCGGTTATAAACCCGGATATCAACATATGAAGCAAGCCAGTTTGTTGTTTTGTTTTGTTTTGTAGCGTCATTGAGATCTCCCAAACCGCGGGGCCCAGCGCGGGTGCTTGTTGTCATTAGAAAGCCCTCGGTGATCAGGAGGGGTGCACCGGCTTGGTCTCATGATTTTTGGACCAGCGGTGTGAGAGATCTGGAATTTCAAGTGCTTTGGGTCGTTGGAAATTTGAGAAAAATAGCAAAGTGGGCTTTCCTGTAGCAATGATTGGGCCTTCATGTGGGAGATTTGGAATTTCAAATACTTTTGGTCGCTGGAAATTCGCAAAAAATAGCAAAGTGGATATATCAATATATGAAGCCTCGACAAGGGAGATTGCAAAAATAGCAAAGTGGGCAATGACATAGAGATCTCCCAAGCTGTAGGTCTTTGGATACATTGGGGATGACAGTGGACAGTGGAGGTCACACTTGGGCCTCTACACGGGAGATGCACTTGGATACATGAATAGAAGATTGCACTTGGGCCTAGATTTCAATTTTTCACACATGGGCCAACGGCATAGGCTACACTAGAGATCGCACTTGGGCCCCAACATAAGAGATGCACTGGGATACATAAGAAATTGCACTTGGTCTTAAATGACAGTGGACACTTGGGCATCTACATGGGAGATGCACTTGGATACATAAAAGATTGCACACTGGGCTTAGATGGGCCTCGACATAGGAGACGCACATGGGAGATGCCATTGGATACATAGGAGACGCACTTGGGTTTAAATGACAGTGGACACTTGGGCCTCTACACGGGAGATGCACTTGGATACATAAGAGATTGCACTTGGGCTTAGATGGGCCTCGACATAGGAGACGCACTAGGATACATGAGAAATTGCACTTGGTCTTAGATTTCAATTATTCACACATCGGCCAGCGGCACAAGCTACCGTAGAGATCGACTTGGGCCTCGACATGTGAGATGCATTTGGATACATAGGAGATTTCACATGGGCTTAGATGACCCTAGACACTTGGGCCAACGGCACAAGCTACCCTAGTCAAAATATGAAGAGAGCCATTTTGTTTGTTTGTTTGTTTTGTTTTGTTTTGTTTTGTTTTGTAGCGTTGAAATGTCCCAAACCGCGAGGCTCCGGCACTGGTGCTTGGTGCCGTTGGAAAGCCCTCGACGAGGAGGGGAGGAGGGGTGCACCGGCTTGGTCTCATGACTTTTGGACCTGCGGTGTGGGAGACGTTGAATTTCAAGTACTTATGGTCGTTGGAAATTCGAAAAAAATACCAAAGTGGACATTCCTAGGACAATGGTTGGAGCCTCGACATGAGAGATATAAAGGGAAAGGTCTCCGGTTCAAATCTGGTCGTAGGCTCTGTGGCAAAAAAATGATGAGATACGGCTTACACGAATTTCAAGTTACTTTTTGTCGGTGGACAATGATTGGAGCCTCAACATGAGAGATATCAAGGGAAAGGTCTCCGGTTCAAATCAGGTTGTAGATTCCGTAGAAAAAAAATGATTAGACTTGGATGACGTAGATGACATTGGATACTTGGGCCAACGGCACAAGCCCTGGAGGTCACACTTGGGCGTAGACATAGGATACGCACTTGAATGCATAGGAGATTGCACTTGGGCTTAGATGACCCTGGACACTTGGGCCAACGGCACAGGCTACCCAAGTAAATAATTAAAATTACCACCAAATCATTAATATGCCTTTAATTTAGAAGCATACTTGATTTGCAAAGTAAATATTCTGATGCAAAATTCAGACTAATTTGCATTACATAATAATATTGCGGATTTTAGTATGCACATTGCAAAGTGAAACGAGCCTCATTGTCAAACATGCCAGCATCTGCAATGAGGTCCTCCTCTTCATCAATCATATTGTCTTCCGACAAAAAAAAAACTTTGATCCCTTGCTCAACCACATTGCAATCCGTCCGCACGTCATCCGGCCCATCATTTAATAGCACTAATTTGTCGGGGTTGTGAATGCCAAGTCGACAGAGGTCGGAGTCATGAGCTTGTCGGGCACGATGTAGCTTTGCAATGGCAGTGAGGAGCGAACTTCGGATGCTAGTGAGACCTCCCAATAAAATAGGCATATGTGCCTGCACTTGTTGACCCAAAAAGACATCGATCCTTAATCATTCTTGGTGCTGAAGATCACTTGTTGGTCTCTAGATTTCACCTCCATACCATGTAGCCTCTATGTCCACAACCAAAAAGCTGCATTCCTGCAACTGTTGGCTCCTTGTTTGACACTTCGACAACATGTATAACTATTCTTCCTTGATCTCCACCCATTTTTGAGTCTCAAGGACGTCATTGCGGCCTTCGTCATCGACCACCGATAAGCATTCTGCCATTTCTTACAAACACCTTTCAACGGTAGATAGTACGAGCGAGGCACCCGCGCGATACCTTCCAATACCACATGGTATGTCAACCCCAGAGTCAGGACGTTTGTCATTCGACCGGTCCTCTCTCTGATGGGATGCCACGTTTTGCAGATTCGCTAAGTTTTTCGACAATTCCCAGATAAATAACGATTGTCATGTTTTGGCAGCACAATGCCGAAATTGCCTTCTTAATGAATAAAAAACCAACGAAAAATAAATTGTACCATTTTATGCATCTACATGGCCACCACATATTTTGGAAGCGGTAGGCTCTGACTTAGGCACACTGGACCTGCCAATGAAATTCTAGAACCTGGATTTGCATACCCTGAAATTGCCTTAAGGAAAGTAAGTGGCTTGGGTATTCCTTAGCAGTATGACCAGCGGCAGGAGGCTACACCAAGCACTCAGGCAACAGAAGCTCCTGGCCCCAGTACCTATACTCAAGTGGTGAACCCTGCAGTGGCCAGCGGCAACACACCACAACTGGTGGAAGTTCCAGAATCTATGAATCGGGCAGAAAATAGGGGCAAGCAAATCACATAAGTATCTTTTGAGGCAGTACCAAGAATCGTTCCTGCACCACCAAGTCTTGAGAAGGGGGCAGAGAAGGGGGCATAGATCTTTGGGGGACTTCTGGAAAGTGCTCGCCCCCACCACAAACTCTGTTTCATTACTACCATATCTGTAGGTATTGTTTTCCCTTACGAGCTGGGTTGCCCACATTTGCGTTAGGGGAAACTATATCCATTATGGCCTTTGCATTAGTTTGGCAAGCAGGGCCACTGGAATACCAAAAGCTTTTGGCCTTCATGATAATTGTTGGCCACTTAAAAACAACAGTATCTGAGGTAGCTGACATAGTTGCAGGAAGCATTCCATACTATGCAGGTGCGTGTTTTCTCATGCGTTCATAGGTCGAACGGCAGAAGCAAACATAGAGGTTTGCAGATTATGCCAGAAATGACAAATTGGCTCTTCCACCCCTTTGTGTAATTCCAAGAGGAGAGCCAGAATTCATGATATAGGGTTGTCCCCGATACAGGGAGATTCTTAATAGGGCTCTGGAGCAGCTCCGCATGACAATCAATGAGGACCATGTGTTTCACCGCGGACAAACAACGCATACTTGGTTGGTATAGACAAATGCAACGAAGCATTGGCCGAATTACACTAAGCATGAGATAGCACATTATCTCAATGGTATCAAGACACGAGTTACGGCCATGCTACAATATAAGCGGCTGGATCATACAGGCCGTATGCAGCACTGCCAGGGTCAGAGGAGGAGAATACGATCCGTAGACCTACATGATGGGATGTGGAGGGTGAATGCAGGGTTGACTGGACCAAAATGGACGTTACCAGCACAGTTTTAGATGACTGCAATTGATGGTGTCATCAATTGAAATTGAATTAACTCATTAAAACCAGCAAATATATATGTCACTGAATTCCTAGCTTCAATACGCACCCATAGCAACTCTCCAATCATGAATCCGATAAGAAATGACTCCGCTATGGACTTTTGAACACCGTCATTGTGGACTGTTACCGCAATGAATGGAATTACAATGGACTTAGTTCTCCTATGTGCCATTGGGTGAAATTTGGACATAAGGTGGCCATTTTGGTCCACATCATAGGTATATATTTGAAGTGGCAAAATAATTTGTCATTTGACTCATATGGACTAATATATGTAAAACAAATAGGCGTTTTTTGAAAAGTCCATAGCTCATCTTGGCTTTTGGATTTTGGGTGTCATTTTTTTTCTAGAATATAAAAACCTATAATCTTCAATGGCTAGGTGTCATATTGAAATGTTTTTGTAAACTCTAATTTTTAGTTTTTCATAATTTCTCTAAATAATAGACTAAAATGTTTAATGAATTATATCTTTAATATTTGGGGTAGGACGCTTTACTAAATATGTTTAGTATACCATTATCTATCATTAAAAAAAAATTTGGGATAGTATCATCAACTTTTGTTTTTTGGTCATGGACTTTCATGGAGCAGGATCTGCCGTTTTTGGTCCACTCAACCCTGCAACTGCCCTGGAGCCCCAGGACACACGGAGGAGGTTCGGTTCTCAACCACACCGCTCACCTTCCCAACCAAAAGATGTCGCGTCAACTCCCCAGCAACAGAGGCAGCAGCGAAGATGAACCATTGGACACTGCCTTTTCGCAGAGGGGAGGATAGTGTACACCAGGTGGAGCAGCCACAGCTAGCATAGCGGCAAAGATAGAGGCAGAAGGGAAGTACCCCTATTTTTGACGATTACAGCATAGACCATAGCCATAGCCATAGAGCACTATGAGCTGTCTATGGTGATCATAGGCAGAGGCCATCCATAGACAAGTCACTATGATACGACTATGGTAACCATAGCCATACACAATAGACATAGCCATAGGGCACTGTGAGGCATCTATGATGACCATACCCATAGACCGATCATAGACAAACGGTTGATCATAGAGGAGTTAATAAACTCCCCCGCAGGAGTTATTTCATCATAGGCTATGATGGCGGTTAGGGAAACCGTGGAGCATTTAAGACAGACACAAAGTTGTAAAGGGGATCGTTGAACAACACTTTGTGGAGGGGGTCCTGAGTTATGATACAGCCTTAGGCCTGCGTGTAAGAGTCTACGCATCTGTTCCAAAGTAGGATGCACTTAGTCGACGGAGCGTGATGAGGGACAGGGAGCCTTGTATTCATTGCTATGAGCTGATATTGATGATCTTATTTGGAAACCATACTTGTGTCTTAATACTTTGATTACTTAAGATAGAAATGATCTCAACATCTGGGTGCATATTGAGATCCCATGCACATAGGAACATGCCTGATATACAAATTTCAGCTCTATGGCACACCTAAGTAGAGGGTTGTAGCTACTGAAGCCAGTGAAGACCCTTACACAGATCACATGAGCTACCTTCACTAAGGAGAACCAACCTATCTAGGTAAAGGATACCCAAGTTCACTAACGTCATGAAGCCTTGTTATAACCAGAAGTATGAACCTTCATTAATCCACCATGATACCACCCGCAACAAGTCATGTCTACCGACTCTGAACAGCAGGAATACTTAAAGTATTCCAATTCCTCCTACCTTGAGTACTCGCCAAGATTGACGAAGGGATGGGTGTATAAAAATTGTACAACACTACATACCAAACCTAAACCCTATGCAACCCAACCATCCAACTGCTAACCAGATTCATGACACTACGAAAATATTCCAGAGAGAATCATACACAAGCAGTGACCACCCAGCCTAAGTATTGATAGCCATGACAGAGAATGGCAACACTAAACAATGCCAACTAAGAAGACCAAACTAAGGAGTGATCAAACTTGTGAATCAAAACACCTTGGAAATGCAGCTCCCCAACAACATTTAAAGATCATTGACACTCACTAATTCAAGCACTCTCTCATGAAAGAGGCTGCATGAGGCATGCAGAAAGTTCAACCCAACCGTCCCACTCTAAACTGCTTACATGTCCCTCCTTCCTGAGTGTCCTATTTCCCACATACAAGGTATTAAAGCAGCTGCTACACTACAGCTGAAAAGAAAACCCCTTCCATATAAAGCCTAAATTTGTCACTACATGTTAGTTTCTTATCTGCAGCCCTTGGTCAATCAATTGCACACCAGAACACACTCGTACTACCAATGATACAACATCAACTACATATACGAAATGACATAAACAAGAAATGCTACCACCAGATACTACAAAATACCATGTGGCCCAAATAACAAGCCATCAGCTGCATACAGCAGCCCTCAGCCCAATGAACACATAACCACCAGATGCCCCAAAACTGCTGCGTGCTTCTCTCTTCAATTACAAAATTTCCAGTTCACCAAAACTCCAGAGTACAACATCCCTCCAACACTTTTCCAATCTCCTCACTACATCAATTCTCCTCTTCCATCCTCTCTCTCCCTTTCCACATAACATCCCGCAATTCCAATTCTAGGATTTTCCACGATGAACGTATCCCAGCATCCATTAGGGATGGAATACAAAAATTCATCATTGGACTTGAACAAATTCAAACCACAGACAAGAAAAAGAAAATGCACCAAGGATTCACACTAAGTTGTGCTCTCAGATTCTACAAGGTGCCCCAGATGCTTGTGCTGATTGATTACCTGTGTGTAATTTCTCTTCAGACCGATGCCATGATGGCAGATTCATAGTCAACTGTATGTTGCTAAGCTCAAGTATTACACAACCTTGGGCATCACAATTTGAAGCATACCTGAAGTTGGCTTGCTAATGTCTTCTACAAACAGTCATTCTTTCACAAAGTGCTTGGCCGCTCCCGCGAAAAAATCTGTCTGGTTGAAATGAAGAGACCGAGTTGGCTTGATACATGCGCAGAAGCAGTAATCAAACACATGTCAAGCTGAAGTCTCTGATGTGGTTTAACACTTATGAGAAAGTTTGTTTGCTGCATTACAATGGCTTCTATGCAAGTGGCTTTGAGTGCAAAGCTGGAACCTGGAGGGCTCTATTTGGCTATGCAGTTGCTTGATCTTTACTGGGACCACAACAGGAGAAGATGCAAGCGCATGGATTTTGTGTAGCTGCAAGTGCTAGCGCTCAGTACTTGTGTCCATGTTGCCAGCAATTGCCTCAACACTACAAGGTATTGCTTCCGAGTCTGATGCAGACTGCATATATATCGCCTGGTTGTTCGGAGAAAACCAAGGCATGGAAGTGATGGTACACTCGGTAGCGACCGAGGCACTTCCAGAGTTCGAGTTGTTGACTGAGCTCTTTTCCATATCCACCGAACAGGTTGGGCTACAGGGAACAGGAGATTCCTCAGGAGGAGAACGGCGAGATCATTGACATGAGAATCGTAGAGGAGGCTGACCTGTAGAGGGATGTCATGAAACATAGCACCCCCTACATTCCATATTTGCAACAGGGTTCCAGCGGATCTCGGTTTGAGCCCGGATCAACCTTTACGTCAGAACCAACAATGCAATTGGTCGACATGGCGGTCGGAGGAGAATCGCCCAAAATGGTGAAGGTTGGGTCCACTTGACATCTGAACATGCATTGGAATATCAAGCCTTGTTCAAAGAATTTCGGGACATCTTCGCGTGGTCCTACATTGAGTTGAAGGGGGTGCCTTCTTATGTGGCAATGCATTCCATTCTCCTGATTCCAAGAGCTACGCCACGATGACAACGAGGGAGAAGAGTGAATCCCAATTTGGCGCTACTCATTAAGACAAAGATCAAAAAACTACTGGTCGCTGAGTTTATCTTCCTTGTAGATACATCGGCCTGGGTGTCCCTGATAACGGCTATGTTACGAGGGACAGACAACGAGGGTCACAACGGGACATACCGGGTAGTGATGGACGTACACTACCTGGCCATAGGCAAAAGACGGCTAAGTACGCGGTACTTAGCAAATGGTGGGACAAGGGTACATTACCACGGGAGCAGTAGTGGGTAGTGTAGTAAACCATGGGCCGTGAACCACGATATCACACGGCCACGTTAGCATCGGCTTTAACCAATAGAGGGATTATTGGACCGTTTACCACTATGGCTCACGACCACTGCAACGAGTCACTTTTTTAGCAAACCTTTTAGGTTGCGTAGGCAGTTAGGCAAACGGTCATTAACGACCACAGACTGTAATGGCTCTTTCGAGCATAGTATAAAAAGGCTGCACGCAACTTAGAGGGAGAGCAATATGAGTATCAGTGATCAGTGTGTATTCAGGGACTCAGAGTGATTCAGTGTGTACTTCTATGATGGTGTGACAAACTCTGAAGTAAAGCCATGCTATTCGAAGTATCTCTGTGTAGAGTGAATGTGAGATGGAGAGAATGTGCATTATGAGAGAACGTGAGATGGTGAGAATGTGTATCATCTCAGGATAGTTCTTGTTTGCATGAGTGGAATGACTTCAATCTTTACGACTAAGATCTCTCATGTCAAAGAGACTGTAAGTTGAGCTTAATCAATAGGATTAAGCAGCCTCCAAGGAGATAAATTCATACGACGCTCATGGTTTAGCTATCCTTAAAACGATTCCTTCGTAATCATTTCTGAAAGCATACCGTCGGACAACCTTTGTTGCATGTCTTAGGAAATGGGCAGTAGTGCTACTAGCCTGTTTTGTCTAAGTCATAAACCAGCGGTTAACATTTGACGACCATACTGGGGACTAACGGTATGTTGAGTTCAAGTGTACTCAAGGAAGGATGGTTACTCAGTGATTTCTTGAAATCACGACAGAACGAGTCGACGGAAGCAAAAGAATGGAAAACATTCCTGAAAAAATTTCATGGCTTACCAATAGCAATACAATAGAAGATCTTTTTTTCAGTTGCGAAAGAAGATGACAAATGGGGATTGAAGGGAGGAGTGATCAGTATTACACGAGCACCTTGGGAATGTAGAATTAGAAGTGAAGAATGGTTGTCTCGTCTAGCTTTATTGATTACTCCAATCCCAATCAAAAAAGTTTGCTACACTAGTTATATTTTCAGAGAAGGATGTTCAAATTATGAATATTGTCACACGATCATAGAAGCAGTGGAGTACTGGATACCCAAAGACTTGTTGCAAGTCAGATACACTGAAAAATACAGATGGTATTATTGTGCCCATTAAAAGTTTGGTGATCAATCAGTAAAAAGGAAAATTAAGTCGTAATACGGATTCTGGCAAGATAGGGTAAATCTTGGAGAAAGGGTAGAGACCACTATAAATTTTCTTTACTGACATACCAAGATTGTTTGTCGTGCGCATACATATCGCTATACAACTACGTCGGTGTCCAAAACCACACAACACATGTGCACACCAAACACTAGTCTATCACTAGTGTCGCGGCCCTTTGCCTTGAGGGCAGGGGGTCGGGACACATGAGGGGCTGCCCCTGTGGTGGGGGCATCGGCAACGATAGGTATGGGGGGCTGAAGCACCCTTGAGTGCCCAAGGCACTGAAGGAGGCGGAGGCGCTCACTAGGTGGAGCCCCGCACACCGAGTTGCGGTGGGGGTGGCTCCACAAGGGGTGGTGGTAGCTTAGCGGGACTTAGTGGGGGTGGCATAGGACTCACCATGGAGACCTCGTGGTGTGAGTCGTGGGGAGTCTTGGGACTCATCACGGTCCATAGGGGCCATGGTGAGTGGGCCAAGACTCACCGCGACTCATCACCGGGAGTCGAGGGTTTTCGTGGTGGTTCGCCATAAAATGGCATGGCTGGTTATGAAACCCCCGCGGACAGCTACAGAAGTATATATAGGGAGTAGTAACCCCGAGAACGGTGCAAGCCCGTTGGTGACCAAAAACTAGTGAGTAAGCGAGCGAGCCGGAAAGCGACCAAAGAGTGGGGAGCTGTTCCGGACTGCCATTTACCAAAGGGAATTCCACTAGTCCCAAATAGGTGGAGGGTTTAGTGGGAAGCGAAAGGGGACCGTTATGTCCCGGTGAGCAGCCGAAGCTCCAAGTTGGCCCGGCGGCCAGGTTGGGAGTCAGGCGCGCGCATCAAAGCGAGTAACTATGACGTGTTGAAGGGGAGCTTACCGAAGGGAGGTGCGCGACACTTGGTATCAGAGCTTAGAGTTCAGTACGCGATCGTCCTTGGGATTGGCCTCATAATGGGATCGGGCAAGCCGAAGCGAAAGCGGAACGGCCCAAAAGATGATGATCCTGGTGAGCCCGATGGGGGCGACGTGTCACCGAGGCGGCCGTTTGAGGAAGCGATGAATGTTTCCGAAAACGAGGCCGCTCAAGAGCGGGAGGAATCCGAGGAGTCGGAGCCCGAGGAATCCTTGAGAGCTCCGACAAACCAAGAGATGCCTCCCATGCCGGCAGCCTTTTGGGAAGGGTTGTTGGCGCAGTTTGGCGGGACGTTGAAAGACGTGTTGAAGGTGGCTAATGCCACTTCCACTAAGGCAAAGTTTAAGGTGAAGCCTAAGGAACCCGGCACCTTCGAGGGCGTTCGAAATCGGAAGGCACTCAACACCTGGCTCCTGGAGCTAGAGCAGTACTTCCGGGCGGCCAAGTTGAATGACGAGGATCGGGTAAAAGTGGCTCCCACCTATTTGAGGGGCTATGCTCAACAATGGTGGCAGAAACGCCTTCACGACCGAGGCCCAAGCCCGGAAACCTTGAACTGGAGTGGGTTCAAGGAATTGATGAAGAGACAGTTTGTGCCCCTCAACGCATCCTGGCTTGCCCGGGACAAGATGAGGAATTTGAAGCAAACAGATGACATTCGGGGGTATGTCCAGGCTTTCAATGTGCTGTTGCTCGAAGTCGCGGACATGGCAGAACCAGAAATGGTCTTCAACTTTGTGGCGGGGCTGGCCCCATGGGCCAGGCGGAAGTTGGAGGAGAAGCCACCCAAGACTTTGAACGAGGCAATTGAGAGGGCTGAATGTTTCTCGGATGTCCCTAAGGGTGAGAGACAAGGCCGTACGGAGCTGAACCACAAGAAGACCCGGCGGGAAGGTGACTCCTTCCGACCGGAAAAGAAGTGGGATAGGCCACGCGGCGACAATGGCATGTGGAAATCGAAGGGAGGACCTTCACACGTCAAGGCGGCACCCGGTGCTTCGAAAGGAAAAGCGGGTGGAGCGGCTTATGGCGGACAGAAGGCGACCTTTGATGGAGTGTGTTTCAATTGCGGGGAGCCCGGGCACATGGCCAAGAAGTGCACAAAACCTCGTCAATTGAACATGACTCGGGCAACCACGGAGCTGTCGGAAGATACCATCAGTCGCTTGGTGGAAGCGGTGGTTGCCACGACTTGCAAGGTAGGCAACTATTCTTGTGAGTTGTGTGAGGAAACTGGCGCCCTGCGTAAAGGGAGTCAGTTATTGTTCGTGGAAGGGATAATATCCGGAACTAACGTGTCGTTGTTGGTGGACACAGGAGCGTCGCACTCCTTCATGGCGCCGGCGACGGCGCGAAAGTTGGGACTCCCGACAAGTGACGTGGGGGCCTCTATTGAGGTGCGTTCTGCCAAAGGAGAACCACAGTTGGCGACAAGGTTGGCGTTTGATGTTCCTCTTCAACTGGGGAGTTGGGAGGGACGTGAGAACTTCACCATGTGCGAGATCGATGGAGTGGATCTCATTTTGGGATGACCTTTTTGAGCAAATCCGGAGCGGTCATAGATGGCCGCAAGAGAGTAGTCACGCTGCCATGTGGGAATGGTGGCGAGGTCTTACGAGTGTCGGAAACGCCCAAATCCGTGGGAGGGCGAATAAACATTCTATCAGCAAGGGAGTGGGCCGTGGAGGAGGCACACGAGCCCCAGTTTTTGCTTTACATTAGAGAAGTGAAAGGAGAAGGCGATGGGGAGCCGAGCCCAGATTGGATCAAGGGGATTTTGGAAAAATACCAGGATGTGATGCCGGAGGATTTACCAAGCGGCTTGCCACCGCGAAGAGGAGTTGACCACAAGATTGAGGTGATACCGGGATCGGAACCGCCTGCCAAGGCGCCCTACCGGTTGAGCCATAGAGAGTTGGTCGAGCTGAAGACTCAGCTCAAGGATCTAATGTCAAAGGGGTACATCCGGCCGAGTAAGTCGCCTTACGGAGCCCCGGTGCTATTTGCAGACAAGAAGGATGGGACGCTGCGGATGTGTGTCGATTATAGGGCTCTGAATAAGGTGACTATCAAAAACCGGTACCCTTTGCCAAGGATCGACGACCTCTTCGATTGGTTGGCAGGAGCGAATTTCAGCCGGATCGACTTGCGCTCCGGCTATCACCAAATTCGGGTGGCGGAAGGAGATGAGGAGAAGACCGCGTGCAGGACAAGGTATGGTTCATATGAGTTCTTGGTGATGCCTTTTGGGCTCACCAATGCACCAGCGACACTTAGCACGCTGATGAACAGCCTTTTCCAGGTGGTTGGATGACTTTGTGATCGTGTACATCGACGACATCTTGGTGTACTCGAAAACAAAGGAGGAACACCTGGAGCACCTCAAAAGGGTGTTCCAAAAGTTGCGGGAAGGGAAGCTGTATGCCAAAGCTTCAAAGTGCAAATTCGGGGTCACGAAAGTGGAGTTTCTGGGGCATGTGATTACACAGGATGGGATCAAAATGGATGACAGAAAGGTGAGGGCGATCTTGGACTGGGAGCCTCCGACTTCGGTCCCGGGAGTGCGATCCTTCCTAGGACTCGCCTCCTATTACCGGAAGTATGTGAGAAATTTCGCCAAGATTGCGGGGCCGATGTCAGACCTTCTGTGTAAATCTAAAGTCTGGGCATGGAACACCTTTTGTGGCCAAGCTTTTGCTGAATTGAAGCAGCGGATGGCGGAAGCTCCAGTATTGAAAATCCCGGAGTTCGATCGTCCGTTTGAGATACATACAGATGCGTCGGACTTCGCGATTGGTGGTGTGCTGATGCAAGATGGACGTCCAGTGGCTTACGAAAGTAAGAAACTGAATGAAGTGGAGCGACGGTGGCCGACGCACGAGAAAGAGATGAAGGCAGTGGTGCACTGTCTTGAGCTCTGGCGCCACTATGTTGGTTCCAACCCAGTGAAGGTGTTCACGGACAATGTCACGGTGAAGTATTTTGCCACGCAGCCCAAGTTGTCCCCAAAACAACTTAGGTGGCAAGATACTTTGGCGGTCTTCGACGTGGATATCGAGTACAAACCGGGACGAGACAACGTGGTGGCCGATGCTTTAAGTAGAAAGCAACAGCTCTTGTTGGTGTACAAGCTAGGAAACGGTATGAAAGGCAGGCGAATCGGAAGCGGAGGGAAGTGAAGTTTGAGGTAGGCACGGAGGTCTGGTTGAACATCAAGAATTTCCGACTACCTCCGGAAGTGAGTCCGAAGTTCGTACCTCCGTATGCGGGACCCTTTCGTATTTGGAAGGTTATGAATGAGGATGTGTATGAATTGGAGCTGCCGGCAAACAGCAAGGTGCACCTAGTATTCCATGTCTCCCTTTTGAAGCCTTACTTCAAAGATGAAGCGCATCCGAATCGGTATCAAGTGTTGCGTCCGCCACCTATGCTGTTGGATCATGAAAATGAATGAGTACGAGGTGGAGGCAATACTTAAGTCAAGGAGGTTCAAGAACCGAGAAACGGAGTATCTCGTCAAATGGAAGGGCTATCATCATGTGGAGGCATCTTGGGTGCGTGCCTCAGAAATGGGAAACGCATCCGAGGCGGTCGCAGCTTTCGAAGGGCGACCTCAAAAGCGGAAGAAGCGTTGATGGGGACATCAACCTTGGAGCGTGGGGGAGGAAATGCATGCTTAGCCCGGCTTAGCTAGCTTAGGCATCCGATTGCAAAAACTTGTATTGTACAAAACGTGCTATAAATGAAACGGATTCCAAATGTTGTGCGGCCTATTTTGTTTGGAATGGTGATGCATGGTATGGTTGGCTAGTGTGTAGAATGCACGCTAGCTTATAAAAGTGGGAGAGGTAAATTGGGTTAATCGTGTGTTTGTGTAGTGCCGAAATCGGGTGACCCCCATCCGAGGGGCAAGGAAACTTGCGCCTTCTTTGGGAGTTCACGTGCTAGTACGCACCTGGCGCGTGCGCGTACTATAACTGCGCTACCGAGGGGGTTGCCTTGTAGTGCGGGCTAACGCGGAAGCCACGTGCTTCCGTTCACGTACTATAATCGTGTAGCCTCGGGACGAAGTCGTAGTGCGGCTTCGGCGTGTTCCCGTACCTCAGGCCAGCATTCCAAGGCGGACCCAATTGTAGTGATTGGGGCGCACGGTTGGTTCAAAGTTATCTTCCTAGTCAAAGAGGGTTCCAGGTGAACCCTTGCTCAAGGTGATGCCAAAAGCGGCATCATGAGCGGTCGCAAGCAATGTTGTTGCAGTAAGGCGATTCGATCCTCGGGGAGGATCGTTCCTTGGCCTTGAAGTAGGCCAAGAAGAGTGCACTGGGAGGAGCTGGAGAGGCTCCACCCTTGGCCGGGACTTGGAGGAAGTCGGCCGAACTAGCTAGTGGAGAGTAGAGTCAAGTGTGGGGTTTGGTTCTTTGCCATGGGACGCCATGGTGCGGAAACAAACTCCTTGATGTCGGACGCCACAACTTGGATGTTCGTTTCTACAAAATGGACAAGTCGATGAGGACATCGACTCCCTGTTGGTAGGGGTGTGTGTCGCGGCCCTTTGCCTTGAGGGCAGGGGGTCGGGACACATGAGGGGCTGCCCCTGTGGTGGGGGCATCGGCAACGATAGGTATGGGGGGCTGAAGCGCCCTTGAGTGCCCAAGGCACTGAAGGAGGCGGAGGCGCTCACTAGGTGGAGCCCCGCACACCGGGTTGCGGTGGGGGTGGCTCCACAAGGGGTGGTGGTAGCTTAGCGGGACTTAGTGGGGGTGACATAGGACTCACCATGGGGGCGGAGACCTTGTGGTGGGAGTCGTGGGGAGTCTTGGGACTCATCACGGTCCATAGGGGCCGTGGTGAGTGGGCCAAGACTCACCGCGACTCATCACCAGGAGTCGAGGGTTTTCGTGGTGGTTCGCCATAAAATGGCATGGCCGGTTATGAAACCCCCGCGGACAGCTACAGAAGTATACATAGGGAGTAGTAACCCCGAGAACGGTGCAAGCCCGTTGGTGACCAAAAACTAGTGAGTAAGCGAGCGAGCCGGAAAGCGACCAAAGAGTGGGGAGCTGTTCCGGACTGCCATCTACCAAAGGGAATTCCACTAGTCCCAAATAGGTGGAGGGTTTAGTGGGAAGCAAAGGGGGACCGTTATGTCCCGGTGAGCAGCCGAAGCTCCAAGTTGGCCCGGCGGCCAGGTTGGGAGTCAGGCGCGCGCATCAAAGCGAGTAACTATGACGTGTTGAAGGGGAGCTTACCGAAGGGAGGTGCGCGACAACTAGTGCATCACTAGGCTGCCACTAGACAACCACTAGTCACTACTAGTGAAGCCACTAGTCCACCACTAGGCTGCTACTAGTCCATCACAATGATAAAGGAAAGGAAATGATACAATCACACAAGCTCTTACAAACTCATATATTTGCACATGAAAACATCACTCATATATTAAGTTGAGCCAAGTGCACCCCACGCCATGGGGAATCCACATTACGGTGCCATAGCTAGACGCGGTGAGGCTCAACTCGAGAAAGATGAGCCCACCGCGATCTCCCATGAAGATAACAACATCAGGTGCCCAAACATGTATTGGCCCCTGGATTTACACTTGGGTCAATCCCAAATGTCAATATATAAAAGCTAGCTATTTCCTAGTTAGCTTCACACTAGTGGTAAAAATAACTTGAGAGCTGTCGTGCGCATACATATCGCTACACAACTACATCGCTGTCCAAAACCACACAACACATGTGCACACCAAACTCTAGTCTATCACTAGTTCACCACTAGTGCAGCACTAGGCTGCCACTAGACAACCACTAGTCACCACTAGTGCAGCCACTAGTCCACCACTAGACTGCCACTAGCCACCACTAGTGTAGCCACTAGTCCATCACAATCGCCCCCCTAGCTGGCGCTTACGTCTCTCTAAGTCCAGGTAGCCACAAGATGTGATAGTGGCCAAAGCCTCACTAAGTCCTCCACCATTGTCCCTACTACACTCAAACTCGATAGATCAAGAGGCCGGGTACAAGAGTTGCCCCACTGTTAGTCGCCGTCTTGCAACCTGTGAACTTGAGCCTGAGATCTCGGGTATTGACTCCTATGAGCTTGGCATCCCATGTCTTGTTAGCTGCCACCAGTCATATCCACTACCACTATCCCAAGAAGTGGACATAACCAATCTCCATCAGGAACCCTCTCAAGAGGTGGTGTCAAGCATCCCATATGCCAACCTCTTGAGCATCAATCACACACCAGCATAGTGGCGGCACCACGAGCATGCCCACATAGCATGCAACGCAACCCTGCAGGTACCACTGCAAAGTTGGGATCTATCCTCCCATCCACATGTGGAAAGGTGACATGGCGCACAATTGCGCACATGGTCCTTCCATACCATGCCATCTCGACCCTCCAGAATCAACACTCCTGAAAGCAACACCTCCCTGATCCTTAGAATCACACGTCCTGCTGTGACATCCAAGGTCATAGGCGCTGTCTGCTGTAGATACACAAAGTCCCCAGGGTGAAAACGCCGAACACCTGGCCGATATCCCCCTTCACGTATAGTGACATACCTCAATGTGTCTTGGTGTTGGGCAATAGCAAGGTTCTCAAAAGCCATAGGCATGACCCCCTTGAACAACTCTGCCCACTGGGCACATGCTTGTGTCCACACATCCGGATCATCAAGGTTGAGGACTACTACAGCCTCCCTGTGAATAGATGCAGGCAAATCCGGTCTCTCGGCCAAAGAGAAGGAAAGTGAGGCAAGTGATGCTTGCTTGCTAAACCTGTAGCCCATGGCTAACCAAGGTACCTGAAGATCCCAATCTCCTAGGTGTTCCTTTTGCAAGCCATACTTACACAAACCCCTCTTCACTGTCTGAACCACTCTCTCTGCCAAGCCATCGGCCTCAGGATGATCCCGAGAAGTGGTACGGTGGTCTATCAAGGCTTTATCACACAAAGCGTGAAACTCCCCCAAGAACTCGCTCCCTTGGTCCGTGAGTACCTCAGCTGGAGCACCGAATCGGCTAAGCACACGATCTAGGAATGCATACGCAGCCCCCTCACTAGCCTTGTCAGGCAATGGAACCAACTCAATCCACTTGGAGAAGTGTTCCACCATCACCAACACATATCTGTGGTGGCGCATCGTCAGTGGCAACGGCCCTGCGAAGTGAAGACTCCACTTGTAGCCCAATCCCATGATGGGTAATGGATGCAACTGTGGTGTAGGGGTGTTGAATGAAGCACGCACCCTGTCACACACCATGCACCTAGCCACAAACTGTTGCACCTCGGTGTGCATACCACGCCACCAATACTGCCCCTGCAGTAAACTATGAGTGCGTCGCACTCCAAAATGCCCCAACTCCTCATGGGCATGCCGCACTAACCGTACACGCTGTATTGGGTGAGGCACGATCCTCACCCGACCATCCTCTCACACTCGAAGCATGTGTATCCCCTCCCACTTGAACCTCTTGGCTCGTTGTAGGATCCGATCCCTCTCCTTGGTAGTCACACTAGCTGCCGTGTCTCCAGTGCGAAGGTAGTCCAACACAACCAAATCCTCATGTATATCTCTGGTACCACTTGGCTCATCACTAGCCTCAGGGTCCTCAGACACTCCGTCTATAGTCATCCTTGTTGTAGGTCCAACCTGACCTCCCGATGCCAAGATACACAAAAAGACAGATGCATGCCATCCCGACACCATCTCCTCGTCCGTCTCACCATGCCACCGAGCTCCAGTGTCATCCTACTGGCTCGTGCATGGATTGCGACTCAATCCATCCACATCTCTATTGACCAAACCCGATCGATGCACAACCTAAAAGTCATACTCTTAGTATAAGTGCCCACCGTGCAAGCTTCCCCGTAAGCTTGTCTGATTCCATCAACCACTTGAGTGGATGGTGATCTGTGACAAGGGTGAAGAGATTGTTGTATAAATAGCACCTGAAGTGTGCCACGGCCCACACTGCAGCTAAGCACTCCCCCTCATATGAGCTATACTTAGACTCTGCAGCGTTGTTCGAGTGGCTAGCATAAGCCACTATGAACTCTCTTCCCTCATCATCCACCTGTGTGAGCACCGCTCCAAGCCCCAGCATGCTCCAATCTGTATGCAGCTGAAAAGGACGCCCCCTGATAGGTCGTCTCAAGATGGGCGCCGAGGTCAACCTCGCCTTGAGCTCCTGAAAAGCTCGCTCTTGCTCATCTTCCCACTGCCATTCCTGGTCTACCTTGGTCAGCTTGGTTAGAGCCTTTGCAATAGCACTAAATCCCTTGACAAACCGTCTATAGTAGTTTGCCAACCCCATGAAAGCTTGAACTCGACTCACATCCGTGGGGCGTGGAATCTGTGCGATGGCCTCTACCTTAGTCTGCTGCACCCCCAATCCTCCAAGATATATGATGTGGCCCAGATACTCAATCTGGTTGTGGAAGAACTTGCACTTCCCTGGATGTAATTTCAATCCATGTACTCTCAAGCGCTCAAACACCACCTGAAGGTGTCTCTCGTGCTCCTCCACCGTAGCACTAAAGATGATGATGTCATCTGTGTAGCACCAAGCAAAGTCTACCCCTGCTAGAATCCTGTCCATGACTCTCTGGAACTCTGCAGGAGCATTCTTAAGCCCGAATGGTAAGAACCACCACTGATATAGGCAATCCTTCCCGTGCTCATTGATCCCCCAGAATGTCGTCTTCTGCTTGTCTGCCTCCTTGATCGGCAACTGGTGATATCCGGACCGCAAGTCCAGAGTGCTAAAGACCTTGGCATGCCCAATGGCATCAAAGATCTCCTCCGGTGTGGGCATGGCATACTTATCGGACTTGGTCTAACGATTTACAGGCCGGTAATCACCGCACATACGTCTCTCCGTCCAATTGCCATAGACATCCTTCTTGGCTGGCATCACCGTGGCTGAAGCATACTCTCCACCAGATAGCTCCACCAAACCAGCCTCCCAGAGATCTTGAGTCCTCATCTGAATCAAAGACCTCTCCATATCACTGTATCTATAGGGTCTCCGAAAGATTGGCGTGTCCGTGGCCAACTCAATACGAATCTAGGGATTGGATGGACTCTTGAGGCGATGCGTCACCCCAGAGGAGGCTCCCCAGATTTTAGAGTCGGCTCATGACAGCATGTGCGGATGACACTTTGCAGGAACTCATTGTGCAGAAGGTTTTAAGGGCAGGTTACTACTGGCCCTCCATGTTCAAGGATGCGCACATGCATGTGCGAAGATGCGACTCTTGTCAAAGGTACGTCAAAAGGGATAACAGGCTCAGAATGCCGTTAGTTCCCACCCTCCCTCTTGCTCCGTTTGAGAAGTGGGGGATCGACTATGTGAGGGAAGTGCACCCCGCGTCAAGTCGACAAAATCGCTACATCATCGTAGCCACCAAGTACCTAACCAAGTGGGCAGAAGCAAAGGCGGTCAAGAAGGCCAATGCACATGTAACTGCCGCCTTAATTTATGAATACATCATTTCCCGGTTCGGATGCCCCAAGGAAACAGTGAGTGATAAAGGGTCTCACTTCATCAACGATGTCATCGAGGAGATGATGGTAGCATTTTCCATCAAATACCGTAAGGCTACGTCCCTGTACCACACACAGACAAGTGGCCAAGTGGAGCGCGCCAACCAAACCCTGTGCAACATTCTCTCCAAAATAATTTGGGAGCACAAGCAGGATTGGGACACCAAATTGATCGACTCATAAGGTAACCACTTGACATACCCCATTTTCATTGGTCTATGGGATAGAGTCCATCATGCCGATCGAAACGGAGATTCCATCTTTACGATTGGTCATCACCGAAAGATTGGTGACATCTGAATCATTGAAGGAATGACTCAAGATGTTGGAAGGATTAGACGAGCTCCGGCAAGCGGCTGCTCAACACGTGGAAGCAGTCCAGAGGTGGAGAAAAGCTCGATTCGACCTTAAGCGCGAAAATATGATTTTTGACCCAGGGGATCTGGTATTACTATTCGACACGGAACGAGCAATATTTCAAGGCCAAGTTCGACTCTTACTGGATGGGGCACTATCTCGTCAAGACAGTCTTTGACAATGACTCATTACAATTGGAGACACTACAGGGAGTGGAGTTCCCCAATCTGGTGAACGACGTCCGCTGCAAGCACTACTACCTGTGAGTTCCATCACCAATGAACGTATTCCCCCATTAAGAGAAAAGTCACGAGTAGTTCTTCTTAGCAGAAGAAGCTTAGTGGCTTTTGCCTTATCGGGCGAAATCTTTAGGATTTCCACCCGGTTTTTCGGGAGGAAGTGTTGGTATTTCCTATCCATTGACTCATTGGTTGTTGGTCTAAGGTGGAGTGCGGGGCAACTAAGTTGTAGTAATCCAATGAAACTTCTCGACTGGGAAGAAGTCAATATGGCTCTTACCCATTAGTTGTTGGACACCCTTTATTGGAGTTCCGAGAGTAGACCTTGGGATGCGGGGCAATGTAGTTGCATTAAAGAGGTAAATTATTCTCCCGTGTGATTTTCGGGTAGTTATTGGAATCCACAAGGACAGACCTTGGGATGCGGGGCACATTGAGTGCAGTAATCTAACCCAAGCTATAGAATTAAAATTGTTCATGGTGGCGTAAGCTACAAAAACTATGACCATCCAATTGCCAAGTTAGAAGACTCTATACATCTTCATTACTAATCACGTGTTGAGTTCTTTTTTTTCAAGATTCACAAAAGGGAAGAACCACAGGTGCACGAATGAGAACAATGGGATGACTAATACATGCACTTTTGTTCAATGCATATTGTCAATCATTACTCAATGTTTTTCTTAATCACAGAATATATCTGTGTCTGCTCAAAGCATATCTCGAGAAAGATTAAATGCTTGCTGTATCAAGCATTCTACAGTATACCGATGCTCCTTGCATGGGCACTACGACTTCCCGCACGGGGATTCTAACCTTTAAAACCTTTTTGAGATGACGACCGAGTGGCGCATCTCCGCCAGGCGTGGACCGGTAGAGTGGTGCGACCTGTGTTTTCTCTTTACTCCACCCCGCTGCACCAGGGAGAGAAAAGTTAGCAAAACAGTGAAGTAAAAGGAGAGATTGTAGAGCAGTGGTTGTTGCTCCCCTCACATGAGTGAAGGATGTTAGGCGCATGAAGATCCAAAAGGGTTGTAGATGCATATATTGGTACATATTTCTTTTCAGATCGTTTTTTATCTTAAGGCAGATAGTTTAGGCATTGTCCTGCCAAAGCAGAGCAGTTTGTGAGTTATCTGGGAATCGCTGGTAAAGCACGTAGGAATTTAGATTATGTCTGAGACGACCATGGAGGACCTCTGGCGTCAAAATGACCGTAGGGAGCTGCATCGACAGCGAGTTAGGCTGCCAATTCGGTACCAGTAACGACAACATGCACTTGTTCAAAACATTACATGGCGACAGTTCCAGTCCCGGATTGCGATCTCTCTATTCTCCCGCCTTTCAAGTCCAGTAGGAACATGCGGCAAGGAGTCTTGGCAATTGGAGGAAACAATATGTACAACGATGAAATATCGCGACAAAGCTAGTGCTACATCGGAGCAAACGACGGGTGAAGGAGCTTCCCGGCGAAGTTTTGAACTCCTCAGCGATGCAAAGTGTGTAGGAGGAAACTCCAGATGATCTGTGACCCAGTGGCAGGGCCAACGACCCCCTAGGGGCACCACCAATATTTTTACTGCCAGGAAACGGCAGACTGCCTATGTGGCAAAACCATGGAAACCAACCAAAGGTGTGGCTTTTCTTCCCCGATTCCCTTGAGATTTTGTGGACAGCTACGGGCCATCTAATTATAATTTTTCACCAAGTTTGAGGATTTTTGGAGTGATGAGAGACGGCATCAAATTATCACGCCGGAGGCAGTTGCGAAAGGCGATTAAATGGAATTCTAGTTCATCCAATGGATGAAATCTGGAAATTCGACCTGCAAGCTGGAGGGATGAAAAGACAACCTAGCGCCAAGTGGTCATCCATTGGATGGATGAAAAACTAGATTTATCATTAACACCAAGGTTTTCCATCCGTGGTTATTATTCTATGGTGTTCTATCGTTTTTAAATTATAGATTCATGTAGGAAATAATAGTTTAAGACTATCCTTCACTAATTTAAGAGGCCCCAAAAACACAATAAAAGAGCTTTATCTATCTCATTTTCGTTTCAATCCATAAAGATAGTGGGTCCCATATTCTTACCAATACTTGTCTGTCTAGAAGAGCATGCTCCTCTTGTTCTTCAATCTAGTCTCATTTCCTTGTTTTGGCCTCTTGCTTGTGTAGTTAGTTTTGAGCTTGAGGGAGCTAGTTCCTAGAGAGTTGAACTTGTGGCTCTCTAGTATTAGAAGCAAGCATATTGAGAGCAAGATAGTCCTAGCTCAAGGCCTTGTGGCCATTTGAGGAAAGAAGTAGAGGAAGCGCTCCATGAAGTGGGAGACTTGAGGACGAGTAGGAGTGCCGAAGGAGGACCGAAGGAGGACCAAGCTTGAGTACCATTCTACCGAACGATTTGGTGCATCCCAAGCACCACCTGTTTCAGAGGGTGACTTACCATGCATTCTTGACCTTTGAATTCATTCATTTCATTTGCTGTTCAAGCTTTGTCCAAGGAAAGGACCTTATAAGCACTGTTTGCTAAAAATCTATAAAAACTAACCCTCTTTCAAGAGGATGTGTGTGCATCTCTATGTACATGTGTGAAGAGCACAAGTGTGAAGCCCCAGGAGACAGGGCCTTAGGAATCTAACCCAAGTACGTCATGGAAGTGAGGGTAGATTTCCATTATTATGTTTAAAGAGAGGGTGAGCTTGCATGAAGTGACGAAACTCTTGTCAAATTTCCCTTTCTAGCTTAGTGGCGATGGCCATATTGCATGAGACGACGAAGCTATCGTCAAAATTTCCATGTTATTAAGATCATATCTATGATTCATAAGCCCCCTGGCCATAGAAGACCATGGGAGGCATTGCTAACTAACTTATAAGTGGTTAAGCTATTTTGTAGAGGGCTGCCAAAAAGGGCAGATCCCAGTACTTAAGTGTTGGCGCCTCAGGCGCCTTTGGGTTGGAGGTCAACCAAGGAGGTTGCCTAGAATCGCCATGGAGTGGCGCAGCGCGGCCTGCCCCCGTGGGAAGAGTTGACCCCTGGATCAAAGTACGCTCACTGGGGCACTGCGTGGCAGCACCAGGCGCCATAGCTGGGCCCGCGCAGGTACGACATGAGCGGCAGAGACGACGGAGCCTGCATATTACCGCTGGACCCGCGCCGGCGGCGGGTCAGCCACGCCACGCCACGTAGCGCTGGCCGCGGGGTATTAGTCTTAACCGCTGGATAATCCGACAAACCCCGCCAGGGACTGATGGTCCCTGGATCGGGTATTTTAAGAGGGGTTTTCTCCTTATGCCTTTGATTTCTTGTGCACTATTCATAGTATTCTTCTTGCATGAGAATAAGGGTGTGTTTTAGCAAAGGATAAGAAATGGCTGGACCCATTGGATAGGCCCCAGCAAGACCATCAATTTGATATGTATTCCGGGGTTTGTGAAAGCACGGCGCACGGGTAGATGCCACAGGCAGAGAGAGAGAGCCCAGAGACAGGGAGGAGAGAATCCCTGTTGGGGTTTTCACAAGGTAGAAGATGACATATTTCAACTTCGTTCTAGGCTAGTTGCCTGCATAAATTAATCAGATTATATTGGAAGTAGGTGGAAGAGGCGCGGGGAATGGACCCTGGGACCCACTGAATGTTTAATCATTGTTTATACACCAGGGTGGCGAGCAGATGAGAAACTACTGGGCGGCATATTTCATTCATCCTAGTCCGGTGATGGTTTAAGTTGCTAATGAGTTCTTGAGTGGTTTAGTGTAGGAATTTAGGGGCGCTCCCAAGTGGGAGAGCGGTTCTCCAATGCTCCCGACATAAAAGGGCGTTCCCAGGGCGTTCCCCTGGTACCTTGAGGATAATTTAGTTAGCTCGAGCATCCTACCATGATTCTCTATTTCTACGAATTTCATGCATTTGTAGAAATATTTTAATGATTTGTATTTATTATTTAGCAGGGTTATTCGCCTTTATTAAGGGATTTTACCGGACCCCCTTAACTTCGAAACGCAAGTTTTTAGGGCGGTATCGCCCCCTTCCGCCGAGGATATTTGAAGTCAAGTACCCGGCCGCTGGGGGGACCTTGGGCCAAGGAACGGCCATTGTTATTAGACCTCGGGGATTACCTAGAGGTTGGCATTGTTATCATTCACCCGATGGACTGACCATTGAGGTGGCATTTTGGGATCGCTCTAAGTAGGAGAGACTGACTTGGGAAATCGGATCCGGTCCCTTCCTAGGAGGTATGACACTCATCCACCTCGGGATTTAGGGGGGGGATTGGGCGGGAGATAGATGATTCCCGTCTCACTGGGCTCGGGATTCGTTTTGTGAAGGGATTTGAAGGTTCATCCCGACCAGGCATGTAAGAAGTAATAATAAACAAAGATTTGGAAGGCAATTACGATTAAAGATGTAGAAAACCCATAAACAAAACGTAGGACTAGGAAACGCAAATCACCCTGTGAAGTAGAGTTGTTCAGCTTTGCTTTGCCGGTAGGAAGTTGGACTATCTAGATCCGTCCATAGCTGCCACGGACCCTGCACTTACCGCAGCCGGGTAGGCGGTTCGTTGAGCCCAACCTACACCGCAACTTGCCACGACCCCCTAGGCTAGTATGTCGTCACCCTGGCCGCGCGCGACCAGGGCTCGTCAAGGGCCTGTGACCTCTTTTCATTAGATAGGTATAAATGATGCGTTATTCCAGGATAGGGTCCTCTGAGGTGCATAAGGTGTCCAATCATTTCAAAAGTCAAGTATTTCACCATGAGCTCTGCGAAATCCATGAGAGGTCCATGCGAGCCATGAGAGTAGTTGAGAAGTAGGATAGAAATGGTGCGTCTATTTCATGAGTAGGGTCCTCGCGTATCTAATCTTTTCCATTGTTACGGGAGCCAGTGATTAGAACTCCCAAAAGCATCTTATTCAGGAGCATTTGGCCCTTCCGGATTCGAGTCGAGGTTGTAGTTTCACATTGAGTATTTCACCATGAGCTCTGCAAATCCACGAGAGGTCTCTGCAAGCCATGATCAAGTAGCATAGAACCAAAGTCCTTCCAAGACTATTCTAGATTATGATCATCAATTTGCACCGCGCATATCTTTTTGCATCATCTAGGGATTCAAATCCAGTCCGGTGGGGGAGAATGACGGTTTTGAAGTATTTTTATCTGGGAACTCCAACTTTCTCCGAAGAGGATGAGTCGGGTGGCTTTGAAAACATTTGTTGTCTTTTACTTTTTATTTTTCCTCTCGGCACTCTCGGAAGACTTGAACTCTCTCCGAAGAGGATGAGCCCAGGGGAACTTATTTTTCATCTTTTCCATGTCACTTCAAGATAGTCATTGACTCCAAGGGATATCAGGGATACCCTAAAAGGAGGATTGTACGAAGCAGAGATTCTGGGTTCTTTTACACTCGGGTCGAGTGTTCCCCATTGGTCGCCATATATGTAGATGCATATAATAGTACATTTTTCTTTTCAGATCGTTTTTGATCTTAAGACATGCAGTTTTGGCATTGTATTGCAAAAACAAGACAAATTGTTAGTTAGTGGGGAATCATTGGTAAAACACTTAGGAAATTAGACAGAGTCTGAGACGACCAATGAGAAGAACTCTGGCGTCACGATGACCGTAGGAAGATGCATTGACAGCATGATAGGCTGCCAAATTGACACCAATAACGGAGGTGAACTTGTTCAAACATGCAAGGCGGCTGTTTGAAACACAGGTTGCGATCTCTCTGTTCCCCCTCTTTCAAGTCCAATAGTCTCACGCGGGAGAAATCTTGGCAATTGTTAGAAGTAAGTTTATGCAGCGATTAAATATCGCAAAGAAGCAGGATGCAACATTGGGAGGATGGGCGAGTCACGTCGGCTTCAAGGCGCGACAACGGCTTATCACCGGTGCAAAGTAATAGGAGATGACTCTAGAAGTACTCATGAGAGGGTCGGAGACATGCATGTAGGAATCAAAATGGTCAGGCTATATCCGGCAGATTGACCAGATACTGATCCGGGATGAAGGGAAGAGAGACAATCCTTGGAACCCACAACTTGCCATTCCTGTTGCCTAAATTAGAGGACTAGGAAATATATTGACATTGAAGCCCTTCAAATGCGGATTGAATTGAAGGGCTTGGGAGGCTGCAACACTGGATTCAAACATGATAGAGAAAACCCCCCTAGCTTTTGTGTGGCAAAAGTGTTGCTTCAGCTCCCCTCGACCCCCCAAATAGCGAATTGCCCAATCTCTCACGTAGGCCGGAGTGACCTTCCTGGAAAATGAAGCAGTATACAAGACTCTTCCATACCTAAGATTATGTTATATTGAGTCCCTGGATGTCTATCTTAATGAGAGGGCAATCCCTGCTCATCGATTCCTGCTCTTCAAGTGGGGTGGGGGAAGAAGGAATCATCCTCCCCTGGTCCTGGTGGCATACACCATTGACTCCATAATGCATTGAAAATATTCTCAAACCCTAGAATCCATGCTTCTACATACACAAGACACGCAGTGCCGAATTTGGCAGGTGATTAACAGGAAGCGCTTCCACCTCAGGCACAACAGGAGGAGGGATATAAACCAGCGGGCAAGAAGGGAGCTGCTTTGGTCAGTAGAGCTGCCTGCCAACTGAGGACCGAGCTTGGTGGGCCATGAAGAATCCGGAGCTAGAAGAAGGCCCCACCGGAGAACGACGTTCTCTGCTCGCCATGGTGACGGTGGGGCCAGATCTAAGACTTCGAACGTTGAGGTACTAGACTCTTAGGACCCACGGTAGAGGCCCAGAGAGTTGAGACAATTGGAAGCAAAAGGGGGGGAGATAAGAAAGGGGAAACTTGCAGAAAGACTGCAGAGGGGAATTCACGGATAGATCGAGCTAGCAGATCGAGCTGGGGAATAGCATGTAAGGGAGAGAAGGAGATGAAGAGACGATACAAGGAGAGTGAGGCGATCAAATTAGCATGTGCTCAAGCATTAGCGCCAATCTGGATGCGAGGTGACATGACAGTTTTAATTCGCCATTATTATCGGCCGATAGCTGGGAAGGGAGAAGGGGAGTTAAGGATTGAAGGCGGCGGCATGCAGGAGAATGCTGAATGAACGAGGTTTACGGACAGGTAGATGAGAGAGGAAGCCGCCTGGAGGAACAAATATATGGGTGGCCATGTCTGTGATGGAATGACATCCTGGGTTTCTCAGGGATGTTGAATCCACACGTGATCACTTTCAGGAAGGAAGTTTCAACAAAGGCAAATATCGACAAAGCCTAAAGATAAATGAGGAGAGGCTTTGGCATTTGAATGGGCGACAATTATGGCC
Organism: Takakia lepidozioides; assembly: GCA_030704615.1. Lineage (NCBI taxonomy): Eukaryota > Viridiplantae > Streptophyta > Takakiopsida > Takakiales > Takakiaceae > Takakia > Takakia lepidozioides. Next base: position 43,967,782 of record CM060731.1, read on the forward strand.
TACTTGGGCCTGGAGTGTGGGTGCAGATCCATCCCAGAGGTTTAGATTTCAAGAGCAAGAGTAGCATTGAGACACTGAGGATTGATAGCTACAAGAAACCTGCGTGGGTGGATGGTCAAGTGGAGAAACTGGAAGCAGCTAGGGGTAAAGTATCATCAAATGCCACCATGAGATGGATCAGCTGATAACTGCAAGTTTTCTTTCAGCAGTATCCCTTAAATTGGCCATCAATAATGTTAGAGCAAGCTGTCATTGTCATGATTCGCAAACTTCCATCTTCTTTAGGTCTTATTAATCCTATAACCTGGATGAGGTAATATTTGTGACGTTGCCCTTTTTATGCCCTTTGCTTTTGGCCCCTCTTCCTTTCATTTCATTTCTTCCTCTTGTCCCATAGGCTCTTTGAGCTTTGAGCTTCCCGCCGACGTTATAAAGTATCATTTTATTTCCTTTCTTTTGTGGCCTATATTGAGTCCGCTGAAATAAAGCAGACACTATTTTTTTTGTCGTCATGGGTTTTGTGAGTTGGCTTGTCATGTCAAATTGACATGTTAGATCTACTGGGTTGCAGACAAATATTCAAGAAGAGATGAGGAGCATCTTCGAAAGAAATGTTTTTCAAACCCCCCTCGATGGTGGGACGATGGAGGCAATAAGGTGAATGCCTGTTTTTGTGTGAAATCGTTAGAACTATGAATTTGCTAAATCGTAGAGATAGATCTGTGAAATTGCTGAATCAATACATCACATAGAACTATTTAATTGCCAAATCACAAAGATTAAACCATGGAGTTGGTAAATCACAAACATGAAACAATGAAACTGGTGAATCACAGAGATAGATCTTTGAAGTTGCTGGATGATCTGTGAAACTGCTAATCTACAGAGAGAGAAGTGTGAAATTGCTCCTAGATCTATCTATTTGATTCAGGAGTTTCACAATTTCATCTTTGTGATTCACTAGTTTCATAATTCTATTCCCTTTCTCTATATCCTTTGTAGTACGTGCAGGAATCATTCTGTATTCATGTAAAGCTTTTTCTATGGTTTGTTTGTTTGTAGGGGTTCTTTGGTGTTGGACTTGTGCCCCTTGGATTCCCATGGACATAGCTTTATTCTCTTTCATTCTATCCTCTTCCCAGCTAGAGGGCTAGTGGAGTATGTGGGATCAACCTCATGCCTTCTAGTGTGCTGGGTGTGTTGAGTAGAAAGATGTTTGGCTTGCATCGACTTTGGATAATGTGGGCATGCACCTGCCTTCCCTCTGCCAGGCCTCTCATCTTTATGCACTGTTGTAAGAGACAGACGTAAGTATTAGAATTTGCTGAAATGCCTCCTTGGTTAGAAGTGTGCAGCACCTCTTTCAGTTGTCCTGCCTTATGTAGTGTTCTCACATCTACACAAATGCCAGAAGATTTCTTGTTGACTGCCTCTGTTGGTCCTCTTTTTAAAGCAGTGGCTATGACGGAGGTGCCTGAGTCAAACAAGTGTGCTCGATTCAAACCTGCCATCCTGCATGACTCAAAAGGTTCTTAGGTACAAAACAACATTGATGATCAATCCACGGACTAAATCTCAAAGCCCCTACGTACATACTTCAACGAAAGACCTCTCCATGAGGAGGATTCTTGCCACAAATTCACAGGGTTTTTTGTGAGTTTGTTGGCCCTCCATGTCATACAATGTACAGGCACTGTTGCAACAGATATGGCAACTTGAAACCAGGTGCAATTCCTACCATCTTTTATGCATGGAATACCGAGTTACGCTTCTGACAACTGTGCTTACATTTACACCGAGTGAGTTACAATACGAACAATTTGTTATAACCCTCTGGTTGTTTGCAACCTCATATGCACCCCCAAACACAAAACATCTTTGCTCCATTTCTGTCTAAAGAGACAAAAGTATCCCTTCCTTCATAATAGAAAGACCCTGCTCCTTGGAAATGCAAAAAAAGGGTGGCTCACTGTCGTGCCTCAATGATCCCCCTCTACCAGGGCTTGCCACATACATTTGCCTAGCTGCTTCCAGCTTCTCAGATTGAACATCCACACACAGGTTTATGGTACATGTTAATCCATAGTGCCTCACTGGGACTCTTGTGCTTGAAATCTGGTTCTCTGAGATTAACCTACACTCACATTCCATCCCTACCGCCTTCAGCTATCCTTGCTTCCACAAACAAAATTAAATACAATCTCCATGCTGCTGCAGGTAGCTAACAATGACAACCCAATACACAACAAACATCCCACAACCTTCCAAACACTAGTTCCTTCTCTGAATTGCTGGCAAGAAACAATAAAATTATTGAGCATTGACAAACTGACATTGCTTTCATACTATAAAGCATGAGGTCGACTCCAGCACTGCTTCTTGAAGCCCTCTAGCTTACAAGTGATGTGATATATGTGAAAGTGGGTTGTCCAGCCACAGAAATTGAATGCGAAGTGTTTTCTAAAATGCCTGAACGAGATATCTTTACATGGAATATAATGATGGCAGGATATGCCAAGCATGGCTGTGGTAAGGAGGCCTACGAGATTATGAGCAAATGATACGGGAAGGGGTGGTGCCCAACACGGTCACGTTCACCTGTGTTCTCAATACATGTGCCAGCCTGGCAGCCCTGAAGAAGGGCAGAGAGGTCCACAATGACATCATCATAGCCGGATTTGTGCCAGACATCATTCTGGAGACTGTCCTTGCTGACATGTATGCTAAATGTGGGAGCATGAAGGATGCACGTCAAGTGTTTGAAACCATGGCTAAGCGAAATGTGGTCTCATAGAATGCAATGATCTTAGGATATTCTCAGCATGGATGTGGTATGGAGGCCCTGGAACTATTTGAACAAATGCAACAGGAAGGTTTGAAGCCAAACGTGTCCTCATGGAATGCAATGATAGTAGGACATGCTCAGCATGGGCATGGTAGAGAGGCTTTGGCAATGTATGGAGAGATGATTCGGGAAGGTGTGATGCCTGACAGGGTCACATTCATTTGTGTGCTCAAGGCATGTGCCAGCTTGGCAGCCCTGGAGAAGGGCAAAGAGGTCCATGCTAACATCATCAAAGCTGGAATTGTGCCAGATATCATCCTCGAGACTGCCCTTGTGGACATGTATGCCAAATGCGGGGGCTTGAAGGATGCACGCCACGTGTTTGACAATATGGCTGCCCGGAATGTCGTCACATGGAATGTGATGAGCACAGGATATGCTCAGTTTGGGTGTGACGTTGAGGTTCTGGCAATGTATGAGCAAATGATGACACCCGACAACATGACATTCACTTGCGTTCTGAATGCGTGTGCCAGCCTGGCCACCTTGGGAAAGGGCAAAGAGGTTCATGCTGACATCATCAAAACTGGTCTCCCCTCGTCTATAAATTTGGATAATGCCCTTGTTGACATGTATGCCAAATGTGGGAACCATGAGGATGCACGTCAAGTGTTTGACAATATGGCTGAGCGTAATGTGGTCTCATGGAATTCGATCATAGCTGGATATGCTCAGCATGGGTGTGGTAGGGAGGCTGTTGTGACCTACGAGGAAATGATTCGACAAGGGCTCACACCAGACGAGATCACTTTCACCTGCATTCTCAAGGCGTGTGCCAGCCTGGCAGCCCTGGGAAAGGGCAAAAACGCTCATGCCGACATCGTCAAAGCTGGATTTCGGTCAAATATTATTCTGGAGACTGCCCTTGCTGACATGTATGCCAAATGTGGGAGCATGACGGATGCTCATCAAGTGTTTGACAATATGGCTCAGCGGAATGTGGTCTCATGTCCAGAACACCATCATTGCAGGATATGCTCAGCACGGGTGTGGTAGGGGGGCTTTTGAGATGTATGAGCAAATGATTAGGGAAGGGGTGACGCCTGATGAAGTAACATTCATGTGGGTTCTCAATGCTTGTGCCATCCTGGCAGCTCTGGAGAAGGGCAAAGAGGTCCATGCTCACATTATCAAAGCTCGATTGGTGCGAGACGACCCTTGCTGACATGTATGCCAAATGTGGGAGCATGAAGGACGCATGTTAAGTGTTTGACAACATGGCTCAACAAAATGTGGTCACATGGAACGTGATCACTGTAGGTTATGCTCAGCATGGGTGTGCTATGGAAGCCCTTCGAGGATTTGAGCAAATGCAACTGGAAGGGTTGAAGCTGGACAGTATCACCTTTATATGTCTTCTCTCTGCATGGCAATTGGATGAAGCAGAGAATTTTATCAGCAAAATGCCAATTGAACCAGATGCTATGGTGTGGCGGGCCTTGCTTGGTGCCTGTAGAATCTATGGCAACCTTCAGGTGGCAGAACGCGTGGCAAAATCCCTTCTCAAGTGCCATCCAATGGACACTGTAGCTGATATGGTGCAGATTGAGGACGATTGGGTGCTCAGAGGGTGATCCACTTTGGAGTGGCCGGGGAACATCCAGCATATGGATGGGTGTGGACTCATTCTCTTACTTGGAACAAGAGTGCGAAAGGTTCGAGTGCCCCATGGGTAATCAGGTGACTCACTGGCCACCTTTATGGATGAATGTTTATTGTGGATGAAACTACTTGGTGGATCATCCTGCAGTTGACCAAACTCAGTGTATTGCCCCTCAAAATCTAGAGAGGCTACTCGAAGATTCCCCAAATCTCTCCGCCACCTTTTGGTGCTCCCAGTCTCTATTTTGTGTACACTTGTATGAAATCCATATCCTTCGTGGACTTCTGTCACAAGGCTCAGGGGCAGACTAGTGAGTATATCAGGATTATCCCTTCCTATTGCTGTTCTTTTCCTTGTGGAGCTTCCCATGGATGTTATGAAGTTTCTTTCTTGCTTTGTTGACCGGTAGGTGAGCTGAGATTTTTCCACTGTATCTAAGCAAAATGGATATGTCTTTGAGGGGTGCTGTAGTTTCAGAATTCAAAGAAAGAGCTCATTCTCACAATCAAAAGTATCCCTTCTCCCCTCTCCAAGTGCCCTCAATGTAGATGTTAACAAAGCTATGGCAAAACATAGGCCCATGCATATAGATGTACACATATGAGATAATCAATGTCCATTAGAGCTATCAATTGCGCACTCTGAGTGCTGTCAAATTACTCACAGCCATAATACCTCCTTACATCCTTTTGATGGGATTTTTGTATGTCCCACCACAATTGCAAATGCAATCATTTTGTGACTTACACTTGAATTTTGATTTATTGTTTCGCACTGAACTTAAGTCCCTGCTCCACTTGCAGAGGAGCCTATGGAGGGCCACCTCGCCCACAACTAAAATTGCATCATGCCCCCTTTCCCTTTGTAGGGTAAAGTATCATGATTGTCTGCAGAGGATCTCTTGGATATGCACCTAAAGAAACTGCAGTGGAGTGGAAAAACGTATAACTCTACGGTAATGTAGAGACAGAATTGCGCAGACACTTATATGCCCTGGATGACATTATAATTGGCTGTTAGCAAGCGAAGGCCTTCTCAGTGATGCTTATAAGCGTACATTAGCATCCATGGAAGATGGTTCGTCCATTGAAGATGGTAGTAGGAAGAGGAGCATCAAAGTGTGAGCCAAGGGAGTCAAAAGGACTATGCTAGTGTCCAAGAATAACAACTCTACCTTAGTGAGATGTACTTCCTGGCTGGTCTTAGATCTCCTGCTTGTTCGTGTCTCAAATGGCCAAAAGTGGAGGTAATAGCTCGAACTGGGTTGAATTCTTTGCCCTGTAGCCGCCTTGTCTGAACAAGCGTTTCTGTTGGGAATGCTGATCTTATTTAGTAAACAGTTTCTGTCTGATTTCATTGCGAGTACATGTGGTTGTGGTGTAGGTGGGGTGTGAGAGCACAGTGGAAGATCTAATGGAGGAGCCAGTCCAGCAGATGATACATGGAGAGGGCTACAGACCCCTTCCAGTCAGAAGTTGGAAGCGATGCCCTTTTATCCAGGCTTCAAGAAGGTCAGAGTTTCGTCCCATCCCGGCCAATGTCTCACCCGAGATCAGGCGACTACCAGAGAATATCCGAACATCCCTCACGGGCTGCAAGTCGTTCCAGCCCCCACAGATTGCTGAGTATAACAATCTCTTACGGCGCGATGGAAAGCTAGTGAGTGGAATCGACAAGGTGGTGGCGCGGTGTAAGACAAAGCCCGGAAGACTGTACCATAAGTTTGATTCTCTTTGTGCACTAGCAACCTCCAAGGCCGGCAGGCTCTTGCTGATTCAGCACCGCGATCTCAATCATGTGTTCTATGCTCTGTGCTTCCATCCTATGCACAAGCTGTACAATGAAATGCTGGACAAGTACGAGCGTCGATGGAGCGCTGTTTTTGACTCCTATGGAAAGCCCTGAGATGGAGTCTGGAAGGTGGCTAGGAATGGAAATTAGGCGCTTGGATCTTTCTCTCCTCTAAGCTCTATGAGCTTTCCGCGGACGTTATAAAGTACCATTTCATTCATTTCTCCTCTCAAGCAAAATCAGGTTAAACTGAAATCTTCAGTTCTATCAGGCTGCAAAGAGCCAACTTCCAAGTTGGGTTCGCCAGAAGCAGAACTGACAATCCACATTGTGCCCCAGACATATTTCTAGCCCAGTCACAGCACGCGGACCTACACATTGAGGCGCCAGAACATCAGGATTGCTCAAGCGCAGGAATTCTACTCTTCCCTGCACAGTCATAGAGCTTTTTGTTTATGGTTTAAATTTTGGTTGTTAAGAAGCTAGAGGTTCAAGACTATTAGAACAGCCAGTTCCGTTGAAACTCTGGCATTCTTCGCGAGATACCCATAGCTTGAGAACAGTGCAGTAAACAGGACGGACGTTATAAAGTACCATTTCCATTCTCTCTCCTTTCACCCAGTTCTGCGTCTCCCGAGTGCATTGTCTCCTTCCACCTGTTTCTTCCTTCTCCCTGTGGCATGCCGTAAGCTCCTTTCCTCCAAGTTTTCTTCACGTTTTCATGCAGCGATGTAGGTCTGCTTGTCTAGAAAATCCTTTCTATGTGATGAGGTCTTGTCCCCATTGAAAGCTGTTTGGAGCTTCCCATAGATGTTTTTGGTTCCTATTTGTCGTTCATTCAGAGAGTGCAGGCGATCCTGTTCCACGACTTCCGTCTAGAATTATTCCACACCGACTTTTGCTTCCTTGGGAGGCTCTCCTTCCCCACACTTTGTACCACGTCGACTTCGACCTCGTCTAAGTACAAGGCTACTTTTGTTGGGCTTCAGTGGATTGTGTATTCGTGAAAATCTGTCAAGAATCAAAACTCAGCTCTGCGTTGACAGTCCTTTGGTGCAAGCATTCGTGTGCACCATACCCTTCTCAGCACTAGACATACAGCAGCATTCACACACAAGTAAACAAGCAACAGACAAAGGGAAACTGACACCCATTCCCATTGCGGTTTGTGCCCCACGGACATGTATGCCCCCCATCATCTCAGTGCTTGTCAACACTGCGGGTTCAAATCCACATTCTCATCGTGGCTCTCCAGTCTCAAGACGCTTAAGCATTACGGGCATGCCCACATCGATACACATTGCCCTCACCACCAAGAATGAATCGCCCTTCCGTGCTCAATTTCCATTCACTTGACTGAGTTTCAAGACCGAAGAAGTGGGTAGATCAGCGGGTAGCCGATCTCAACTGTCAAGGTCTTGTTCCCTTTGGCCATAACCTCTTCTCTCTCTGGGCCGACAGAGCAGAATTTTATTAGTGATTTCAGGACTATCTGTACGGGAAACTGGTTGAAAACATTGGAGATGAGTTTGAGGGAATCATTGAAGAGTTTCGAGGATAATCATAGACAGCAGTGTATCATTGAAGGATAATTCAGATTGAATCTCCACAGATCATCCACAGACACTTCAGAGACTTTTCATCACTGTTGTAAATCTGAGACATCAGAGATTGAATCTTCAGGACGGATTGGATTTCGCTTGCCTTGTAAAAACACTCCTGGAAATTGAATGGGAGGTGGCAGTTTGACAACATGATGTAGAAAATAAGACACCTTAGCAGACAGAATTACTAACCAATTTCAGTCGGAAATAATCGTGGAGGAAGTTTGAAATTGAAGACTTTCAGTCTAAGAAGAAGAAGAAGAAGAAGAAGAATTTTCTTACGTCCACGGGAGAGGGAGAGGGAGAGGGAGAGGGAGCACAATTGATAGCATTCAAGGGTCCTCGTCATGTCGGCCACAACTGGCCTCGACAGTATGTCTGTTGCTCCGCGCCTCAGTCGGGCCGTACAGAAGCTAGAGCGATGGGCCCTTCACAAACGGAGGTGTTAAATCCCGCTCCTTTTTTCATTTTCATGTCCGTTTTCGTATATCTCGAATGGAATTGTTTGCTGAATGTGAGAAGAAGCTTTCACATTGATCTGTAACCAGTGCAACCATAATCATTTCAAAGTTAATGATTAGACAAACGTGGCCCGGATCTAGTTTACTCTCCTTACATATGCAGCCTGATAATACTCCGTGGTGTTGGGTTCCGCTTCTGCACCTGTCTGATTGTGTCCTTTTTTGCTGGATATTGATGAGTTTGTTTTTCAAGGCAAGAGTAGAAAGTAAGTATTGATCTTGGGATGCCAGTGAGACCCATGAAAGTGTATCTTGGGAGAAGATCAACCCCCGGACAGACTTGAAAGTGCTCACCTACAAAAACCTGTCTTCCAGTGTACCTGGTATAGTGATTTCTTGCCCTTGAATCATCTCTCTGGGTTGATTCCTACTAGATTTCCTCAAATTTTTTATCTGCATGCGAAGGTGTCTGCCATTACACACACACTAGTAGTCACCAAACCAAGCAAGAGGGCGAGATGAGAAGTTCCCTGGGGATAAGTAAGAGAGGGACATACATCTGATAAATGCATGAATGCCAACTGCTCTAAAGGTTGATACAGCCAGCTTGTGTTTGTAACGGCAACTTACAAATATCTGTCTCTTACCAGTGTGGAAATTTGAAGAAACTTCCCTTTGGTTACCACTCCTCTCAAACTTGGGATACCTCCTTGTGCATTCAAATTTGTAAGGACGGAAAGAGGGGTATACAACCAGCATATGCAGTGTAGGTTTGGAGTATCTATTAGGATTTACGCCAGTGCAGTTTGTCTTAATGTAATATTGTAATACTCGAGTTTTGAATTGCACTATGGGTCTATGTGTTGGTTTCTGACAGACCACGACAAATGCAAGATACTTCTCAACAAGCTTGTGGTAGTCGAGGTTTGCGGTATCCTGGGAAGGGCGTTGGGCTCCACCGATCCCAAGTACGCTTTCTACTGACCTCATCACAGTCAGGGATTGAAGAGGAAACTGACACTGGTATATAATGGGGGTGAGATTTCCGGATGGTTGTTATTTGTGTCGTGCATTGGATATACTGCATGTGCAGAATGCTTAAGGGGTCTACTGGATTTCTCAATTAAGCGGTGTGTTTAGTTTTCCTTAGACTGAGCCCACTGAATTGAGCATCTTTGGTATGTGGATTTGAAGCTTTCCAGTGAATGAAGCATTCGATGTCCTTGGGACTTGCCGTGTTTAATTTCTCCAATGGTAATAAACTTGTGAGAACTTCTGGAAAGGAAAGAGAGAAGTAATCTTACCCAATTTTCCGTTGCACATCTTCCTCAGTCAAGGAGCTGTGCTAGAGTTCAAACAAAATTGTGGAAAACACACCAGCTCGAACCCTGTTTTAGCAAGCTATCTAACAATATGTCTCAGGCGGGTGTTATATTCAGTAGAAATGCAGTCACCTGTGCAACCTGCAATAATTTTGAGTTGTAGACACAACCTTGGATGAAAGGTATATTTTGAGCTCTGGCTGTCCAGTTTCAAAGTGTGAAAGAGACATGCTTAGAGTGGTGCCGCACATGCTCATTCAAAGTTACTTAGTCATTCTTTTGCTTACAGTTTTGCTCAGTACTTTTGTGTTGCTGTGCAGGTTATCAATTGAGGTTCGGGAGGGACAGAGCTTCATTGACCTGATTGTACAACACATTGAGGCACCTGCTCTGTCTTTCCTATGTTGCACATGATGTAAAAGTCTAAGAAGTGCAGTGTGGCCTTGTTGAGTTGAACTTGCTCAGTTGTGGCCTATCAGTAATTTGGATTCTTTGGAGCAACCTCTGGAGCTCAAAGGTGTAACTTCTTAGGTGTTGCTGAGGCTGTGCTTGTCAATGGCCAAACCCAGTCATTCAATGCGTGTTTGTGAACTCCGGAATGTTATCAGTTTGCAGGTGGAAATAGCATGCACCTGCTCTTGTTGTGACATTTGGACGGGGGGACTGTATGCAGGCCCTAAATTGCAAGTACAATGCACAAGTACTGCTTATTCTAGCAACTTCTGACAACACCCACAAATCTACAACACTAGTGAGCTAATCTCTCTTCATGTCTTAATCCTTGACATGAGCCATCAGTACTATGTAAACCTCCATATTTGTACTTCTTCACCACTGAGTTTGGAAGTGCTAAGCGAAGGAGTTCACTGTAAATGTGAGTTTAGCTCTTGTGCCTGTGGGAGCTCTATCACACGATAGTTGAGTCAGCAATTTTAGTTACGAAAAGCTTGTCTGAGGGAACCTTCGCTTTTTTTCGCAGATTGTGAAGAAGTACAGCAGTGTTTATGTGGATATCAGCACCTTCAACCAGGTGAGCATCTGAAAGCAGAACAGACAGTTAATGCAGGATAAGTAGTAGGACTTTCCTTGCACTCTTTTAGGAACTTCGACTGTTCAGGGATGGACCCCAAAGCTTATGTAAGCATTTGTGCATGTTTTGTGGTATTAAAATGGGGTTTTACTCTCTGCAGACTGAGTATCCTCGAGATGTATGGCCAGTCAAAGCAAAACTAGGCGAAGATGGCGGGTGAGCATAGCAGCTTATCCCTTTTGTCTGTAACCCCTTTCCTTTTTTTCTCGTGGATGTACTAATGGTTTCCTCCCCTTCTTCTTGCTCTTCACTTTGGTTGTTGGGTCTTGTGAAAGTACATGGTCACATGAGCTCTGAAAACGTGGCAACATCTGTCCTGTGCTGCAGTTATCTCACGAATAATGGAGACTTGTTTGCAGCTCTTGCATTTAGTGGAAAGCTTGAAGAGCTTGTTGCACAGGTTTGGGATTTGGTCCATTTGTTATGCTTGCAATCCCCAGCATCTTATCCCTGTTTTTAAGAATGTTGTTACTGATGAAAGGTGGTACTTTTGTTGACTTTACCCTACCAATTTTAGGGATCACGACTGAAGATTGGATTGTTCCTTTGCAGGGGAAGGAATACTTGTTCATTGCAAATGCTGACAACTTGGGTGCAACGGTAGACCTTAGTATCCTATAATGTCCTGATCTCAACTCTTGTTGTATGCATCTCACTATCCTACTTGATATCCATGCCCTAAATGGAGATGACGGATTTCAGTAAATGCTAGTGTGAGGTAGAAGAGCTGCAGAGGCTGGACTTCTTCTGGTGCTGTTGAGATGATTCAGTCAGAGTTTGTTTGTATCTGAGGAGGAATGTTGGCTTTGATTAATAAGCAGATATTTTGAATCATCTGTTTGAAATTCAGAGTGAGTACTGCATCGAGGTGAGCTAGTTACCTTCCCAGTCAACCCTGCTAGATTTGGCTAAGATGTTTGATGATGTTTGATTGTCTTTGTAACTGAAGAAGTTTTGGTTTTGAACATTGACGACATTTTTTTGATATTCTCTGACAGTAGCACCAGTCTGGGTACTCTCAAAAATCCACTCACACATGCTCGTTTTCTCGTTTTCTCGTTTTCGTTTTGATAACCTTCAACAACATGCTAGGAGCTGTGTGAGACTAAAACTCAAGGGCTATGTACAAAACACATGAGATGTGGATTGTGATGGATTTCATGTATATGTATCACAAAGGTCATCTCAGATGGATGGCGACCTTCCTTTTGGCTAATTTATAACAAGAAGAATAATTTGTGCAGATTTATTTGAAGTGAAATAATGCTTCAATTGCAAGGAGGGAATTAGCTGATCTAAACTTCTAGGTTTTGTGGAGAGTCAGAGTAATATTTTGGTTTTCTCCATCTATTGTGTTGAGTACCCAACACAGGTGACTCCAAAGACTGTTGCTGATTCAGGAGGTTGGGCATGTGTGTCAACTGAAGGCATCATTGAGGTGATTTGCAATTAAAATCCAGTACCTTGCTCTTGACCAGCTTTTTATCTGGAGATGTTTCTATCCATCATCACGTCCGAATCTGTATCTTTGCAGCTTCTGGAGTTCGAGGAAGTTGGGGATAAGCACGTGAGTCCCAGCTTTCATTTCTTTGATTAAAAGAGCCTTGTCGGATGGGACATCCTGTCATGCAGAACTACATCCTTGCTAACAATTGAAAATAATTTGACAGACATCTTGCAAAGCTATGCTGCTCTGATAGGAAGCTTTCTCATCTTAGCTGCGCAGAGGGCTAGGTCGACATTGTAACAACTTTCGCCTTGTAGGCTTAGCATTGAAAAATATCCTGTAAGACAAAGTAGAGGCTGGAGCCGGCGATTATGCCTTTTTGTTGGAGCACAAGAAGATGGTTGTTTTGGTATTGACAGAGAATGTTTTTGTGTATGTTGCAGATTGAGAAGCCCAAGTCAAGTGACTTGAAGGTTCTAAACACAAGCAATATGTGGGCTCCTCTTCCAAAAACTACTCCCATCTGGTCCTGCGCTCTTGTCTAGGGTGTCTAAGGAAGGGCTGAAGAGGTGAAGGCCCCCCTTTGTCCCAAGAATGTGTCCAATGTCTTTTCACACAATGTTAAGATAAGGTCCTTGCAGACGAGATGGAGATGAAAAGTGTTGAGTAAGGATCCCATGTTTTCCATCCTATCCTTGAGGGTCTGGTAATTTGCATTTGGTACTCAACAATAGTGCTTAGGCCTCCTTCAGTAGTCAGCAAATCTTTTGCCTCTTCAAGTCTACATCCTGTCTTGAAGCAGTTTTCTTAATTCGCTTGATATGTCCAAAGAGGAGCCATGCATTGAAGTGAACAACCAGGTGCACAGAATTATTGCAGCATAAGACATATCTGTATATGTTTGCTTGTAATTCTTGTTGTATCCAAGGAGCCAGGGCACAACTTCATCAAGGTGAACAACTGGGTGCACACAGTGTGTAAGAATGAGGGACAACTTCCTTGATGGTATACGGTAGTGAGTTAATCAATAACATCACGAACAATTGATTCTATGTTTGCAATTCTCCAACAAATGTCCTTGAAGGTATGGCCTCAATACAACTTCGCTGGATACAAAACATTACCAATGCCCGTGCCGTGCTGGCTTGATGTTGCAGGTGGGTAAAGTTAAAGGCAATCAAGAGACTAGCAGAAATTGATGCTCTGGAGATCTATTGCTCAGTGAAGGTACCTTGTTTCTCTGATGGTGACTTCATCTAGTTGTTGGTCCTGGGTTTGCTTCGCTTTAGTTATCAGCTGAACCCTTTTCTTGTTTGGTGAGACAGGAAGGAAGGGGATTCAGGGTAGAAGAGATAAAGAGTCCCTGACGATATGTATATCTTGCAAAAGACCATATCCAACATAAACTGGCACTTGAAACCTCGAAACCTGACATTGGTAGCTAAATCTGCAGGTAACAGAAGAGGACGAGGGTTCATTCCAACTTCAAACTGCGGGTGGCACTCCATTATCAGTAAGTCTCTTTGGCCCATTTGATAGGGATGACTCATTCTTAATAGGCACGTCTGCGGGTGGTATTGCTCTCACTACGTGAGATTGGTTGGATGCTTCGTCTCTCTTACTCACATTTGAGAAATCAAAAAACCCTCTCCTCTGCAGGTGAAGGGTGACATATTGGACAATCTTCCTGTGGATGGAAACTCAGATTTATTCCTTGTTCAGGTGACATTATATTTATGTTGTGTCTTACAGATTAAATTGATGATTTGAGTGTATCCTCTTTGCCACCAGCTTGTGTTTATTCCTAGATCTGCTGTATCAACTGGCCCAACTGAGCTAGATCTGTATCGCAATTGTAGCTTCAGCTAGCTATCTCACTGGAGGCTAGACCTATCTCGTAACAGTAGCCTATTCACTCTCCTACTGGGCTCTGCCAAGTGGCTTGGGATGATGGATTGCTTGGTCATCTAGAACCATTATAATTCAGTGTAATATTGTTTTCACCAAATCCCATCATCCTTGTGCTCTAGAAGTCATCCCTAATACGAAAAAATATAATGCAAAGATTATTGCCACCCAAAGGACCTTGAATACTGTAGGATATCCAAGAAGTCTTACGATAGCCAGCCTTAGTTATGTCAGTGCTGCTATGTCATGTTGACCCCATATATTGTTGGCAGTTTTTTGATGGACCTGTTGCTGTAAACGTCCCACGCTCACGGTTTATACCTGTCAAGTCTACCGCAGACCTCTTGCTTGTGCAGGTAAGTCACCTTCAATAAGTCCTGGTGTAAAATGAAAGAAGTTCTGAAAAAGGGCCTCAAAGTAATAAGCCTTTTGATATATAAGCAAGAGGAGTGCTGAGTTTTGGTTGCTTCTTGTGCCAGTCCAACTTGTACGAATTGAAGGAGGGTACTTTTCACCGGAGCTCTTTGAGGGTATCTGATGATGATCCCTCAATTGATTTGGAAGGATTAAAGCTTAAGAAGGTGAAAGCTCATACTTTTGAAAGATATTGGGCTTAGAGCTGGAGCGTCTCTAGTTTCTTGACAAGGATGTAAAAAGCTACTAAAAGGATATTGCCTCAGGGCAAGTTAAAGGGCCTCTTTTTGGTGGTGGTGTTATTCAAACCAGTGTGAGTTCTCAACCTGTGTATCAATCTTTGGACATAAATCTATTGTTGGCACATTACTTCGCACTTGCAGTCTCTGCTTGTTTGGTTCAGACCTTGGCGCTGCTATTGGGCTAGGACAGTACAGATTGTCTTGCAAGATAAATGGCAAGATACTCTTGGTGCATGCAGATTGCCGATTTCTGTCAGCGCTTCGAGAACACCCCTAGTCTATTGGGACTTCAAAGCTTGAAGGTCATTGGTGATGTGTGGTTTGGCAAAGACATTGCTCTCAGGGTGAGCAATCTTCAGTCTTCACATTTCCACTGTTTTTTGTTACATTACAGGATTTGACCACTGTTTTAAGACTGGCTCGTGGACTATTGGCTTACAGGGCAAGGTTGTAATCGGGGCCAAGAAAGGCGATCAAATAGAGATCCCTGATGGCATCACAATTGAGGACAAAGTAAGCTTCCATTGTTGCTCATAGCACTAAGTAGGCTGGTGCAAATAGTTACTTCCTTGATGTGGGCCCATAACATATCTGACTGGTTGAACTCAATGCAATGGATTACTATTCAAAGGACAAGCTCATGAAAAAAGAGTTACTGCCCTAGCAAGCTTACTATCTAAGAGTGGCTCCACTAAAATGTTTTATTTGATTGTGATGACAGCTTGTGACGGCAGGTCCAGTGTACACAGATCTGTAAGTCTTCTCTCACATCCTGGATGATTGGGCAAGTAAGTCAATATTCAAAGGTAATAGCAAGACACAACTTAGTGGCTATGATGGTGTGAAGCTCATGTCTGAGTTTCTCCTAGTTTTGCATTGACCAGTTACCCATCTTTGGTGATGGCAGTTCTTTGGCCGATTTGGATTTGGAGTGCGCACAATGGAGCCAGGAGAGAGAATGTGACCCAGACACTTTCGAAGAAGAAGATTTTCCCTCTTCTCCTCCAGACTGGTTGGAATTAGATGTGGAGACATACGAGCGCCGGAAGAACGAGTTGGTTGGGAAGCCAGTGTGGGTGCAGGATGTTCAAGATGAGGACCTTCAGCAGCTTGGCTACTCCTCTTGGAAAGCATATGTTGTGGAATCTTGCATGACCAATTGGTGACTTTTGATATGGAGTACTACCTGCTTGCTCAGGATTGTAACTGTACCCAACTTAGTGATCCAGCACCTTATGCTGTATGGGAGGCAGCTTGTGAACAATTTGTAGGAACTGCAGATAATCATAAAAACACACAGAAGTGGATCTGACTCCACCGCAAGTGTCTCCATGCATGTTTGTGTCGTCAAAGCTCAACCCTTTCTACTCGTGCTCATTGAAGCCTGCAAAGTGTGATGGAAGTAGTCTTGCAAGAAGCAACAAACCGAAAGCCTTGGGAACGCACCAGTTTACAAATAACCAAAATCTCTGTAGCTTCACGATAACCATGTTCATCGCTGTTTACACCGAGGCCCACATTTCCGTCCAAATCCTAAGCCCTGAACCCTGGCCCTAAATGCCTGGGATTATTAGCTATGGCGGTAGTTGGGTTGTGAAGAGAGTGTGTAGAGAAGGGGGCTCTGGAGAAGCTGGACTGGCTCTTTCCCTCTCCTCATAGAAGTGCAGGATTTTAAAGATGAAGGCATGGCTTTGAAGTCCGCACAGCAGTCCATGGTCCTTGTACGCCACTCTTGGTGCTTGATCCCGCATCTCTCATCCCTCACAAGTTTAAAGCCCGGGAAATTTTTGCATGGGTCCCGTGTGAAGGAATCCAGAATGGAGCTCCTGGCGCTGGAAGCTGTGCCATTTTTAACTCGGCCACCATCCATGCCCCTTCTTTCCCCGATCTTCGGACTTGCCAGACCCACATGGAGTCATTGTGCCATGCTGTCTGTGAAGAAACTGTATTCAACTTCATTCAAAGGATTCACGCTGAAGGCTGTTCCTTCGGGTGGGCGGAAAGTGCAGGGTCTTGCGCTTAGTAAACGCATAGCTAATACAGCGACGAAAAATTCACTGGAGGTAGACTCATTTCTTGCGGACCCGAGTATCACATGGAGATCGCTGGGGCTCTCAAAACAGATTGCGGATGCCTTGGAACGGGCAGAGCTACAACATCCATCTTTGGTACAGGTACTTTCTTCTAACTTCCTACTTCCTTTCCTGTTTGTCCGAGTAACAATTCTTTGTCTACCTTAAGCATCTGCATGACGGGTGATAGACTCCCCTGCGTTAACTGTCATGATTGTGTCGTGCATGAAGTCAACCCTGCTAATAGTAAAACTCCAGGTCTCAGGGTGTTCGTTTCTTGAAGCATGTGCTTGTTTACTTTTAGTCGTCACACACACCTACAGATCCTCCAGTGTTTAGAGTAGGAATTTGGGAGCAGGCCCATTCATTCTAAGTGCAAGGCTTAAGCTCAGAGTTACTGATCTGCAAATAAGGGGCAACCAGATGCGCAAAATGACAACTGGATTAGATATGTAGGCCTCCCAAAGTTAACAGATTTTGGGTAGACTCCAATCGTAGTCTCCTGGTGGGCAATTTCACAGGCGGTGTCAATCCCGTTGATCTTATCAACTGGAGATGTAATAGTGGCAGCGGAGACTGGCAGTGGGAAAACACATGCCTATCTGGCCCCCATCTTCCACAAGCTCCACGATTTGCAGCAGGCTGCAGATGATGATGAGAAGCTGAGCCCCACAGAGTTTGGTAGAAGGCGCCACAAGTTCGCCCTAGTGCTCTGCCCCAATGCCACACTGTGCCAGCAGGCTGCTGACATGGCAAATGCACTGCAAAACAGTGCTGGAGATCCCTTGTTGCAGGTAGCAGTTATTTGTGGAGGCAAGGTGAGGGGCATCCTTCCTCTCTCCCCTGCTTACATGCATGTAGCAGTCCGCTTGTGTGCAACATTGGGGGTTCGATTTGTTCTTTGGTTTCAATGGTTTTACAATGTTGTTCTACTGTGTGCCGTAGGCCTGCTGTGCCTCTGGTGGACATATTACATCATTTTATCTTTTCTTTGTTTCTTTTGTTTGGGACACCTATGAAGCTTAATAATTTCTGACCAGAAAGGTCGGTTTGAAGAGATCTATTGGCAGATCCATTTAGGGCTTGATTTGGCATGTAGTTTGACTGACTGAGTGTCACATGTTTGGTGAACAGGGCTGGCCCATTTATCCACCAGATCTGGTGGTAGCAACTCCAGCAGCACTGGTAAACAACCTATTTGCATTTGATCCTAGGCGACGCCGCCGCAGTGCTTTTGTTCGGGATTTGGTGTTTGTGGTAGGTTCTCTCTCCCTCTCTCTCTAACTCTCTCTTGGGTGTATGCCCTTAAGGCTACGGCAAACACCGCCTTATGAGTACATTCGCTCTCTAACTCATGTTTTTTGAATCTGAAATATAAAGGTGGTGCTACAACCAAACTATCGCCACATGGTACAAGGAAGTGCAGTAAGTACATCTATGGCTTTAGAAGCTTCTTTGGAGAAGTGGATTAGTGGTCAAATGTAAGCCTGATTGGTCGCCATGACAAGATCCAAGCAAATTGGATTACACATTGTAGAAATTTGAATGGCGAATGCCTTGGGATTTTTTTTGTGGTACTGAATGATCCTACACCTTTATATTTCTTGTGACAAAAAAGGGCAGGTATTTGATGAGGCAGACATGCTACTCGGGGGAGGTTTTGTACGGGAAGTTGGGCGCCTTATAGACATTCTCCGGTTGGAAGAGAAACAGCTGTCAAGGGCATGGGAGTTAGAGAAGGTTCAAGGGACAAGGAAGGTTCAGGGAGAATACCAACCTTGGACTGACTTCCTTCCAGCAGAGGGAGAAGAAAGCGATGAGAATTCTGAGGTAGAAGGAGGGGCCTCCGGCTGGTCAGAAGCCCTTGATGATGAGCCCAGTTGTTCTGGAGGTTGAACTTCTCTCTCTTTGTTCCTCTCCCTCTTGTGTACCATAGCCAACCTTCTAACCTGTATCGAGGAGTATGCTGGATCCTTGCAGATGATAGATGATCTGAAGTCTATGGGTTGCAAATGCAGCTTTTTAAAGTAAGTGCTTTAAACAAAACAGAACAAGAAGTGTGACTCAGTGGTACCTGCTTGCTTAACTCCTAAAGGCCCAATTGACCCGTTTTTGGTCGATGGCCATCATTTTAACCGTGTGCAGCTTCTTGTTAGTTTGCTTTGTGGTATCTCAACTCAGTAACATACCTGCTGGTAGTAAACATCATCAGTGAAGACAGTAGGCACATCAGAGAATATGACGATTGTAGTGGTTCGAATGTGGCAAATGTGTACAGATATCAATGAAATGGTTCACGGCCCTGGGAAGCAGGGGGAATTGGACAGAAGGGTTGCTTGGCTGAGGGCTAAAAAGCAATACAAGAGGAGTAAGCAGTACGTATTTGTGGCAGCCACTCTCCCTCAAAGTGGAAAGAGGACACCTGGGGCAGTCCTGAAGCAGAAGTTTCCTGAAGCCAGCTGGGTAAATGGCCGCCTACTCCATCGCCATAATCCAAGGTTTGTCCCTCACTCCTCTTGTCTGAGAGATTTCAATCCTAAGGATCATCAAGACATTATTTCCTTTTGTTTTCTGCCAAATGGGGTTTCCTGGTTGTGGAAATAATTTCGAGTAGCACCCCCAAGTTTTAGTAGAAGCCTAGATCACCATATACTAGTCATACTTTGTGTGGCACTCATGCGTATATCTGACTTTCAGGCTAGAGCAGCACTGGGTGGAGGTGACGGAGGACACTCGGATTCCATCTCTCTTGGCAGCTGTCTCAGAGCATGGAATTGTCTCGGACGATTCTGGCACACAGAGTTTAAGGACCATGGTCTTTGCAAACAGTGTGGAAACTGTCGATGCTGTTGGGCGTGTGCTGGAGAGAGCAGGGGTAAAATGCATGCGCTACCATAGAGACCTCTCATCGGAAGAGCGAGGGGAGGCATTGCAAGTGTTTGAGCAGCATGGGGGTGTGTTGGTCTGCACCGACTCTGCTGCACGTGGCCTTGATATACCCAACATTGGCCATGTGGTCCAGGTACTTTGAGCTGCTGTCTTTTCAAGGCGTTCCTTTTGTGTTCTATATTACGTATAATGTGCACTACTGGAGCAAGCCTTCTGTCATTGTCTTGGTGCCCCCCTTCTGATCTCATCCTATTTTCCTTTGACCCAAAAAGCACTTGATCTTCCTGTGGACGTCCCAGTGGTAGCGGACATCATGGTTTAGTTTTCCTGTAACTAAAGGAAAGTGGCAGAAACTCAGTACGGAAATTTGCATAGCGGTATTTCCACGAATTGGAGTGCAGTACTATTTGTAATTTAGACCCATCATCAGGAGCTGATGAAGTCAGTGGAGGGTAGTGGCAGCTTGTCATTGCCGTAGATGATGAACTTGATGGTCTGAAACTTTGTGATTGACAGCACAATGATGAGACTCCACCTTTTATGTTGTGCTAGTTTTTTTTTAAGGAAATTTTTTAAAGGAAACCTGGGAGTGAGCTAGTTTAAGTTCTAACTTGGACTTGTGCAACATCTGTTTTAGTTATGGTTTTAGAGTTCTTACACTCTACTTACAAAGATGATTCCCTTCTTTTTCCTTCGCCTCTGTCCCTTTTTTCACTCTTGTTGTCTTTCGGCCGAAAGAAATGTCTATTGAGTATATTCTGTTTTTAATCTGGGTAGCTTCTCAGGCAGCCTGCGACACTGTCAATGTGCAAGCATGGCGTTCTGTTACCTGGAAATTGAGATCTTGATCTTTTCTGACTCCTGATCACAATGATGTGAGTCATATAGCTCAAGAACACACTCTTATGGAGCTCGGTCCATCATTCTCATGCATGGTCGTTGGCCTCTACATTAACAGTCGTTCACTATAACCAGACTGTGTGCCTGCAGAGTCTATGTATTAGGTAAAGTCCTACAACGAGGGCTTTACACGATTCAAGATTTCATAACCCCGAGGGCGTGGGAATCTTGATTCGCGTAAAGCCCTCGTTGCAGGACTTTAACTCACGTAAAAAGAAAACTACCTGCCTATCTGCCCGTAATCTGAGATTACGGGCCCCAGTCCATGGGCTCCACGGCGTAACAGGACAAGCGGGATTTTATGCTATTTAAAGCCCACCAAAACTACCGAGCTAGGTCCTTACGTGTTCAGTAATGGTATGTTTGTAGGGAACAGTCAGAATGTCTCTCTAATTGTGTCCTCTGGCCTCCCCTTGGACGTCATAAATTCTTGCTTCTTTCTCTCCTCCACCCTCTCCCTAAAGTTTAAACCCTGGTGGGTGCGAACCCCACAAGGCTCTGGGAGGGTTAGTTTCCCATGGGGTCAATGGCCCGAAGGCTGTGAAAAGCTAATGGTTGCAGGGAAGGGCAGGAGTACATTCTCTCTAACGTGTCTTTCTTTGTAAAAGTTCTATTTGATCGCATCAGAAGTCCCAGCAGTCAGATCATAGGATGCCAAGATTTATGTCATTTAGAGGCTGATTGGTGTATGTTGCCTGCATGTAACAAGGCGGAGTTTGCATCGTCTGCAGTTGAGTTTCTTCACAGAATAGGTCGCACAGCCAGAGCAGGGAAACCGGGAAAGGTGACTAGCCTCTTTACAGCAGCCAATCGACCTCTTGTTGACGCAGTGCGGCAGGCAGCGACCGTGGTATACTTCCTCAACCCTAAGTTATACTGGCTGCAGTTCCAGTAGAGCACAAATATCCCGGAGCAATCTGGGATGGCCATCTGCAACCTCAGCAATCAAATTATGTGCTCTCGCCTAAAAATTGTCAAGATTTTTGTTTTCAGGCAGGCCTGATTTCGTAGAAATCTGCAAATGGTCTGCATGAAAGCAAGCTGTACTGCAGACAGGCACAGATATTTACAGGATGTTTATTCCTTTTCAGGAGGGAGCATTCAGCCGTAAGAGAAGTTTCCGGAACAAGATAAAAAAATATGGCACTAATCAAGGTATGTGCTTTTGTATCCTGTGTCTGTTGGGAGTGCTTAGTAAGGGACTGGTGTAGGTACTTATCGATTGAAACCTCATGCTTTAGACAAAAAGTTGTGATCAAGTATCATTTGAGTTGAGTGCCTAGGATTGTTACGTCTCTGTAGGAAACTCTAAGAGGGCACTCAATAAGGGTACCATAGCCAGTGTTCACATGCAATGAGCATACATCCCTCTCAGGAACCCAGCAAGAAACAATGATTGGGTTGCTGTTTGTAGGTGTGGCAAAGACTTCTGGAGCTATTTTAGAGTGAAGCTGGCTCACAAGCACCACCAACTGGGCAGAGAGGTGTTGCATGAATTAGTGGATAGTTTTGTATAGGTTTGTTTTAGTTCTCTTTCCACAAAAGCTAGCTTGTTTGGATGTAGAGATGCAGTACTACACGGCGTTCCCTGTATTCCACGAGGTTTTTGGGTCAACATTGCCCCTACATTGTCTACATGAATCTGTCGTGGTCATATATCAGTGCACCATCTTCATTCCAATCCAAGTTTCTGTGAGTAAGCCGTTGTTTAAGATGGCAAAACCATGATTATGAAGTATGAGTGCAAGTCATGAGGTGAGTGTATGGTGCGATAGTTCTGTTCTTTTATATACTACGCTAATATGTCCATGCGGGGCTCAAAGGGGAACTCCTGAAAATTCTCACAAATGCCATGCCATGATGGTGCAAAATACCAAGAATTAGCAGCAATGTTGTGGACCAGTAATTTGGTTGCATACAGCATGAAGATGACATCACCTTGTCCATAGGAATCAAAGTTGTATCTCATGTG
Source organism: Takakia lepidozioides (assembly GCA_030704615.1). Lineage (NCBI taxonomy): Eukaryota > Viridiplantae > Streptophyta > Takakiopsida > Takakiales > Takakiaceae > Takakia > Takakia lepidozioides. The sequence goes on from CM060731.1 coordinate 43,990,342, forward strand.
GTTCATCGAGGTTGGGACTCTTTCCACGTCAAACCACTCCATATTGCTCTGATGGAGTTCCCATATGTGGATATTCTTGCAACCGGAATCTGTTGAGGTGATCTTTAATGCCAACCACCATCATGAGCCGTCCTTGGAGGTACACAATTTGTTGAAAAGCAGCGATGCTGGGTGGAACTGGCCATGGAAGTCTGAACCAGACTCTTTGATGTAGGTTATAAACCATGATGCCGAAAAAGCTACGAAGCCGACAATAGATGCTCGAGTTGCAAACAACGATCTGTGTATCATCAAAAGCATAGGGAGGAAGACCACCAAGAACGTCTGGATTGACACGATCGAGTACTTCCCAACGGTTGGTCAAAGAGCAGTAAGCCTCTAGAGCATGTTCGTCTCGAATCCGATCAGATCCAGACCATGGATGAAGCCGGCCAAAATGGTAGATGGCATACTTCTTTTTGTTCTCCTCCACGACCATTCGATAACCAGGTCCATGGAGAGATTGGGGAGATAAATGCCTATGCGATGTCGTAAAGGGATTGCGAACTATAAGACGATCTTGCAGACCTTCCACTCGCCGTCGGACACGCGACAGAATCAACCCCTTGTCCGTCGCAAGAAAGAAAGAATTTTGCGGGAGAAAAGTATCTGGCATGCTGTACCATTTTTCGTTGGACGGCATGTACATATGAACCTGACCACCATCATCAACAATGGCAAACCAGGGCTTCTCAACTGGACTTTGAGAGAACTCTTCCAAGAATACCCGTGAATGCAGCAACCTGGTCCACCTCCTGCATACGCTTTGGAAGCGTACGAAACTGCGGAGGGGTAACAAGGCTAGAATTTTGTATGTGATATGGTCTGGAAGCTCACTCCACAAGGTAGGATCCATGTTGCACTCGCTGTCATCGTGGGCCCGATCTCCCATTGAAAGCTCCAACTGTGCCTATACGAATGCGCGATCTCCAAGACAACAAAAAATACACCTGAGATCATTCTAGATTGAACCGGGCATGATTCTGGATTCGAGCATATATCTGTCAGGCCAGCTTGTGACCTTACACAAGAGAGTGTATAACACCATAGCTAACAATTAAGTTAAGTAATTACTTTCCTATCTTACTTCACGCACAAAAATTCTCATCTGGAGGATTCGATCAAGAACGGTCTTTCACAGCATGATCTTTGGAAGGTTTTGCCACAATGGAAGAGGAATGGAAGATATCTAATTAGTAAAGATTGAGCAATGATAACTCTGCTACAGATTTCAACGCTTTCATCGCTTTCATCGCTAGTAACAATCTCACAAAATATTAGTCTTTCTCTTTGCTTGCGGCGACCGGAACTCACACCCGATCAAGAACGGTCTTTCACAGCATGATCTTTGGAAGGTTTTGCCACAATGGAAGAGGAATGGAAGATATCTACATTCGTAAAGATTGACCAATGATAACTCTGGTACAGATTTCAACGCTTTCAGCGCTTCATCGCTAGTAACAATCTCACAAAATATTAGTCTTTCTCTTCGCTTGCGGCGACCGGAACTCACACCGATTGCCATCCGCAGCACCTCACGAAGACAATTTCTTGTTGTGTTTTGTTGTGATGGAATATTGCAAAGGAGACGAGACGAGAGAGACGAGAGAGAAGACGGTTGCACAGAGGTCGCCAAGATAATCATCCGTCCACCAATAGTCTATCTTCATTCATCTATGCAGTTTTTCCCGCGCATAGATAAAGCAAATGAAAAGCTTGGACAGTGAGTGATACGGCCTCTGTCCATCCCTGCACCCACGCCAGACAGGGGCGCCGCAAATAAACTGACATTCATCCATTCGCCCTATCCACAAGCTGGGACCCCTGACACGTGGCATGGGCCAAGGAGCGCCCTACGGATTTTCGGGGCGGGCAGCAGGAGGCGGGCAGGGGTCGCATCGCCTTGGCTGTCACCCGTCCCTCCCGTCCCTCTTGATCAAACTGTCTGCAGGCGCCGTGCCACGTCCTTGGTGCCCTAATGTTAACGTTAGTTCTTTTTTTAGTTTTGCCAGAAAAAGGCTATCTGTTATTTATTTAGTCAAATACATTTTTGTTCCCATCGTCGCAAGTACGGCGCGTATTTGGGATTTATGGCGAGAAAGTCATGATGGCGAAACTAGAGAGGACGGCGGCTCATTATCCAAGGGTTGTTCATGGAAAATACGGGGGGTAAAGATGGATTACAGTGGGTAAAGATGGATTACAGTGGATAAAGATATTACACGGGGAATGCAGAGGCCGGCTGCGAGGATATTTGTTGGGAGCTCTTCGTCTTCCTTCGCATCGTGTCTCTCGCTGCGCTGCGCAGCGTTGCTCTCTGTTTCTCTGTTTCTCTGTTTCTCTGTCTCTGTCTCTGTGTCTGCTCGGTTCTGTTGTGGTAGAGGGGAAGAGATGGGAGACTCTGGAGAGTATAGATGCTTTGTGGGGGGTTTGGCATGGGCCACAAACGATGTGGGGTTGGAAGAGGCTTTCCGGCCGTTCGGAGAGGTGTTGCAGTCGAAGGTGATCAATGACGCTGAAACTGGGCGCTCTCGGGGGTTTGGGTTCGTGACCTTTGCTGACAATGAGGCCATGAACAAGGCCATCGAGTCCATGAATGGAAAGGAGCTTGACGGGAGGAACATCACTGTGAACCAGGCGCAGTCACGGGGTGGCGGCGGTGGGGGTCGTGGAGGAGGTGGTGGTGGTGGCTACCGCAGTGGTGGTGGAGGGGGATATGGTGGGGGTGGGGGTAGCCGGGGGGGTTCCTACGGTGGTGGTGGTGGATATGGCGAAGACCGTGGCAGCGGTGGGGGTGGTGGGGGTTATAGCCGTGGAGGTGGTGGTGGCTATGGTGGAAACTATGGGGGTGGTGGCCGTGGCGGCTCTAACGCAGGGAGCTGGAAGAATGATCGCAACAACAGCGACTACTGAGTGAAGTCAAAGGCTTTGCTGGTGGTGCAGTTCAAGATGAGACCTTCACGCCATGTGCATCCGAGCTTTGCGAATCTGTTTGCAGCTTCGGGAAGCTTGTCAATACTGGCGATCGGCTTTGTTTCGAACGGTGTCTCTGAAGAATGACTTCAGAGCTGTCGGCTGTAGGATGAGATGTTCGGGTTGCAGCGATACTTGCCAGTGTCCACCGGGAAGCCACTTGATCACTAATCAGCCCCGGAGGCTGAAGACAGCCTTAGGCAGTTGCTCTGCCTTGAAAGGGCTCAAGCCATGTTGCATGGCTCTTCCTTCTTGTTCAGTCTCTTGGTCAAAAAGTTTTGATTGTGCTCGTTGCAGTTTTGTAGCAGGAAGATCTATTCCTAAGTGAGATTCTGAAGCAGGCTAACCGCCTGCCCTGTGACACTTGTTAAAATGATCTAAGCTCGTAAATGATCCGTTTTGGTGTGGTTTCACTATCCAGTGTTTGTACCAGCGAGTCGTCGTCCGGGTTTCTAGTATTGTCTACAAAAAACCCTCCCACTCTGTTTGCTTGAGTTGCCATTCATCTGGCTTGTGAGACTGGCTTGCAGCTCGACTCTGACTGAACCTTGCAGATAATAGTCCGTGTTCACGTGATTTCTCACCTCCACTTTCCACTCAATCTGTGGTCAGATGTTGCAAAAGGTTTCTGATGCATCTTACTTGCTCTACGGTGGTGGTGCAGCAATGTGGAAAGCCTTACAGTTTTAGTTTCTGTGCGCTTGATGGGAGTTATTGTCTGTCTGTGATCTGCCCCATGCTGCAAGTAACGGAATCTGCTAAAGATGCTCCCATTAATTCCCAGGAAATGGGTAGTAATGGCTTTCAACTGACATTACACCGTGATCTGTCAGGATGAAATATGCCGCATCCCATGCTCTGTGACGATCTCGATTCTCAACAGGGATTGAAGACTAAGAATGAACACCTTAAGTATGCCACCGTGTTGTGTTGGGTCAGCAAGTGCTCATCAATACCGTACCTGTTCTGTTCCATCGCAGTGATGAAATCAAACAACGTGACACTACAAGGGTTTGGGTGTAAGCGGCCTGCTTGCAAAGTAATAATAACGAGGAGAATCCAAACATCCAAACCCAATACACACGAAGGTCTGCTAGTAATAAAATAGAAGCAACAATCTCTTTGTTGTTTTGTTGTATACAATGCAATACTTGTCTATGCACTTCTCCTCGCTCTCTGCACCGGTCCCTCCAATCGCACCTCATGTGATGCGAGTGGGGCTCGGGTTCTCCGCGCAGTTTCACCTGGCCGTGGTGGGCTCCAAGCATTTGCAGAGGATTTCGAAGAAGCAGCCTCATTGCCTGTATGGGTCTCAAGACTTGTTGACTGATGCATTCCCTCCAGTTGGTGCGTGCCTCTCGGGTTTTGCTGTGCAAAGGAGGCATGGCCATCATTGGAGCTTCATGCGAGCAGGCTTCTATGCGAGATTGGGTGTCAGCTCTGGTGGGGATTTAACATCTCGGGATCGGGAAGGTTTCTCAGGGGGTTCGACAGACGTAGCCATGGATGCACAGGAAGTTTCCCGGGAATCAGGAGACAACGGTGAGTGGCTCAGCAGGCATGGCAGTTGGTCACAGTTAAGATTTAGTAACTGGAAGAGTTGTGACGGTTCCAATAGCAAGAGACAATGATGCATGGCTCTAAAGAAGCAATTTCATCATTGTTGATGTTATTGCAGAGCTGTGACCATGATCCATATCCAGACCTAAACATTTTCGGATAGGAGGTTGACACATGTATCCTGCTTACAATCATATGTGCTAATTTGCAACCGCCGTTGTGAGAACGTGAGACGGGAGCCCCCTTGTAGCTAATGTGCTGTATAAACTAATTGTGCTTTACCCTCTCTTTCCCCTTCGTGGAAAATTCTGCTTGCGAGGTGAATCTTCACAAGTGACCTTCATGTTTCAAGCGCACCTTGTGCTTTTAAGTCAACATGGAGACAACACCAATACTACTTGTCACAATCTAGGAAAGAATTGAGCAGAACAACTTTACTACAGGCATTGAGTTTTCCTTGCCCAAGTTTTTGTCCCACTAGATTTTCCACAGAGCTTTGATTCAACGACCATTTTCGCGGGTCATTAACAAATTGATAGAGCTTGATGAAGTATGGTCACTGAGGTTATAGATTGAGTGTCTCTGAGTTGTGGAAATTACTTTTGGGCATTTAGCAGTCGCATGACAAGCTATTACTAAATATTGTAATGCGTGACAGTGCTGCAAGCGGAAGGGGCTGAATTGGTTGGAGACTCAAAAGATGGGGTCACAGTTCAAGTCTCAAAGGATTTACGAAAAGTTGAGCCGCAGGGCGTGGACTCTGATATAAAGGAAGGTGTTAAGATTGAGCAATCTTCTTCCAGTGCATCCAGCAGAAAACCAGAAGTACATGGAAGTGAACCAAAGGGCTTGTGGGCGGAAATTGGGCAAAGGATAAACATTGCAGGCGTCACTTTTGCTTCAAACATCATAGTGTGGGAACAGCATCTCGCAGTCCCGCATGTCAGTGTACCTGACATCAGGTACAAATTTTGTTCAATTTGTTGGCTATCTTGGATAAATCTTCGGGATGTTGACGATTTCTACACGCCGCTTGCTTGTGCTCTGTCTCCTCCTATTCAGAAGATGGATTTCACAGCTGGATGCTGGAAATGACACGCCGTGACAGCACTATACTCATCACTGACCACCTTAGCATGTTCCGCTTACAGCTTGTGTGGGCAGTGCCTGAGATTGCCTTTTTCGTTTTGCAAATCTGTCTGGGGACGGACTTAACCCACAGTTTGGGAAAAGACTCTTTATTATGATTGTATGGTTGTTTCTGCTTTTTTGTCATTTTTGCGGCGGGGGGCGTAGGTGGATAGACTGGAAGGCATTGCGGAAGCAGGGTTTTGAAGGTGTGGTGTTTGACAAGGACAACACCATCACAGCACCCTACGCAGGAGTTGTGTGGCCAGCTCTTACGACTGCATTGCAAGAATGCAAATCAGTGTTCGATGGTCACATAGCGCTTCTTAGCAACTCAGCTGGTATGGCACCCCCCTTGCTCACTCTCCACTCAGACTTCTTTTGTCACTGTATACTTAATTTTGTGTGTAGCATTCACTGCTCATTTGTATCTTGTCTCTTCATGGGAAAGCAAGAGAATCATGCAGAGGGTTACGTGGTTGGGGGCCAGAGCAGGTTTGTACCAATTTGATCCAGACGGAAGTGAGGCCAAAGCTTTGGAGGACAAGCTGGGTTTCCCAGTGATACGCCATGGTACTACTCTCCTTCCCACTAACTGCACACGGAGAAATGTCTTCGTCATTAGCGTTGCAATGTAGACCCTTCTGGATGTAACTCTCCTGGTTGGTGGGCCAGAACAAGAGATAGAGGGCCAAGGGCTAGCCACTGTTGTTGACAGTGGTTTCTTTTGAATGTCAGGAACAAAGAAACCAGCAGGCACTGCAGATGATGTGGGGAAGCACTTCAACTGCAATCCCTCCCTGCTCGTCATGGTAATCTTCCCTTTCGTCTGGCTGCAGTATGATGCATGGGTTGCATTGGTGTTCACTATGATTAAGCTTTAAATGTATCAGTGCAGTTGAACAAGGTGCCAGTTTTTGTGCAGAATAGTTCTCATACATCACCAAACACCTCTTTGGAGCTATATTTCTAGTTTTAGTCATATGTGTCTACAGGAGTGGCTGATATAAGTGTGTCAATTTGGGTGTGGGATCAGGTAGGAGATCGCTACTTCACAGACATTGTGTATGGCAACAAGAACGGGTTGCTCACTATCCATTCAGCTCCTCTGACGGCTGTTGGCGAGCCCTTTGTTGTGAGACAGGTTTGCACAAATACATACATGATTTATGCAAGAGCGCATTGGATCTGTATGTGATCATGCTGGTTTCTAGTGTGCTTATGAAGGGCTACGATGAAAAGAGTGGTAGAGCTGTAACCCCACAGTTCACCTGGTCATAGCTTGCTCGTCTTTGAATGCCGTAGTACACATCCCCCAAATGTGTGGGTACATTTGTGGGGCAAAATGTGACACGTACGCACACTCTCTCTCTCTCTCGCCCTTCCTGGTCGTGTGTGGTAATAAGATTGCAGCACGCAGCATTTAATAATCATCAAAATGTAAGCAGGTGAGGAAACTAGAAGACGCATTGGTGGAGCGGTGGCAGCGCCTAGGGGTGCAACCCACAAAACACACCTTGTTCAGTAAACCACATGATTTCATCAAGGATCCAGGTTGCTGGTAGTTGCCAGTAGTGGGACTAAAATGGCACTTTGTGAGTAGATCTGGGCAGGAGCCCATTTGTGGCAATATAACTGGGCATATTTGCTGGAAATGTCACAGATAAAGTGAAATCAGCCTTTCTTGAAAGTTGTTCAGGAAAGTGGTCACATTTCATCAGTCATGGGGATAGGGATGCTGAAGATGAATTGCAGGATCAAACCATCAATGTTGGTATAAGAAACTCATGTTTACTGAATGCACACAAATGTGTCTCCACATTTGAGCAAACCAAGACAGTCAGAAATTACATGAAAGAGATCCTTCCTGCCGTCATCTCTTAGTTCCTGGAAAATATGAGTGGATTGAGGACCTGTTGTAATGATGATTGGTTCAGCCACCACACTCAGAACATCTGACATGTTTTAGTCTTAGAGAGCTAGCTCCCTGGATGTGCAGCAGAGAATCTTTCTATGTTTCAATTAGTACTCTGGGCCCTGGTCCCATTTTGATTAGGCGATTTGGACAAATGGTACCTAAGGGTAGTGATCAATTCATTAAGCAATGGGATTGTGGTCTTGGTTTATGTCGAGCTTCAATAAGTGGTGCGGTCTGGCACTGCGGGGCCCCTCACTGTATAGAGCTGGTAAGTAGGCTTTGTAAGCAGGCATATATCTGGACACAAAATCTGCAACCTGGAGAGGAAGATGGGTTCTATGATAGGGACATGGGCATTTACATGTAGAGAAGAAAAATAAACACACTTTCTGAGAGCAAGAGAATGTACTTGGTATATCTGCTTGTTGTAGACTTCTGGATATGTAGATATGCCTTCTTTATACCCGTGACAAGATGTTTTGTGGCTACAGAGGGGTCGCGGGGAGAAACCCAGGCAGGGTGTCCTCCACTAGTGAGACGGAGTTGTTATTCTATTGTCCACTGGATGCCTAAATGGCCTAAAGGACCGTATGATATAGGAGGAGGATATTTATTGAACCCATGGCCTTGCTTGAAGGGTTGAGGGATGGGGAGAGAGAGGGCACTGAAAGTGTAGGACTGAAGAAGTCTATTCAACCAAAGGGAGGGAACAATAAAAGTGAAGTACCTGCTCGTCGGTCATGCCAGGCCTACCTTCAGACCTCATTGCTACCTCCGCCTGTCCAAATTACTTCAAAAGTTTAGGCGATTCGTCAGTAACATGAGTTCACAAGAAAGGTCCCATTGATCCAAACATGTATGGCAAGCCTTGACCAACTTTAATGTCACCACTCCAAAATGTTTTCTGAAACTTCCCATGCCAAATTCCACAAGGAACTTCCAACGCCCTTTTGTGCCACTCTGACAGTTACCATCATTTAACTAGTTAAGCTGAGCTACAGGTCCAAACAAACCTTTGAACACCCACTTGGGATCTTGCACTTGGATGACAACCCATGAATCCACAAACCGGTACCATGCATTATGATACAAGGCTAGGTTCTTGTTCACAGCCCCTAGCTGTACCCTCCATCGAACAAAATGTCCCAGATGATTATGCTTAGTGTTTAGATCTGGCCTGTGGCTAGGCCATTTTTGATATATAGTTGCTGCACAGGGGTTGCTGCCCAACCTCAGTAGCCTCCCACAAATTTCTGAAAAAGCACATGCAAACAATGCATTACCATGTACTAAATGACCATTAAGATGCAACCTGCAAATTGAGAACCGAATTTCAGTGAACCAAATACAATCTTTGAGTCAGTGCATTGCTCGCTATCAACAGAGCAAAAGACAGGCCACAATACAGGGCTGACAGTCTTCAAACCAACCAGGTGGACAACGCTCCTTCGCCTGAATGACCATTACTTCTAAGACAATCTTTAAGATTTTGTGAGACGAGGGAGGATATTCCTTTGCACTGTGTTGACAGAAGGGGTGTGGATAGATGAACTGACTGACCATCCCCTATGATTTTTGGCTGTGACGAGCCTGGGTGCATATGATACTGACTTTGGTTGTGGGGTTTGCCCTACCAGGGTGAGAAACTCAGCTCAAGCCAGTGTTTGATTTAGCGGCTGACATACTAGAAGGCATGACGTTTATACCAGTGGTGCTACTGCCGGGCCTCCACCTTATCCCAGATGTGCCAAGATGTATGTAGCACATCTGGCTGGTTGCACTGTCGTCACACTGGAGACGAAAGGGCAGAGGTGTGTCGAGATGACACAGGAAGACGAGAGAAAAGAGAGATCAGAATGTAAGAAACAACGTAAACAGCGTTCTGATCCTTTCGCCTTTGAAACGAGATGCCAGGGTACATGGAAGCAGAGGATTCTTACATTGGGGTGAATGGCTGTGGCCAATGACTCCACTATTGGTTCAAAACCAAGCATCCATCCCTCAAACAGCACTACCTGGCCATAACCCCAGAAGCCCACATTTTCCCCTTACTGACAGCCTGAATTTTCCTGGAAATTTCTGAATAACTCAGAGTCAACGACCAAGCAGTTGCAGAAAATATTTAAAGAAGAAATGTCAACAGAAGACAAAACAAAAACGGCCAGAAATAAAAGAGAGAGCAGCAATCTTACCCTGACTGGCCCTTCCAGCTGTGGCCATGTGGACGCGTCTGCTCTATTGCCTCGACCCTTGTTAGCTGACTGCAAGTTCAAGCGCACCCAACAGAGCTACTGAGATAAAAGGCCATCCCTTCAGCAGGTTTCTTGTTTCTTCTGAATACAGAACACCTTCCATGTGCTGAGTGAGCTCGAGGGGAAGTACAGTTGCACTATTTGTAAAATCTTCAGAGCACTTCTGGTGCATGGATTCTGTTCTATGCCCAATAGATTTTGTCTATCAGTGTCAGCCTGTCCATGTACTCGAAGCTACACTTACAGATACCCCATCAACGCAGTGGGTGTTGTGTAGGTCTGCCCCCTTATTCTTCCAGAAAGACGAAAAGAGGATGTGAGAAAATTCAACTTATCATACCGTGGAAGCATTGTCCTGTCACCTGCAAGGACATAACAGAGGTAAGTTATGGTTCAGCCAGGCTGATTGAACATTATTCATCATGAGAGCATTCACATTGGCCGTACAAAACAGAGGATTGGATTTTAACGTGCACTTTGCCTCCACCCAAACATCAGTCAGCTGGAAATATCTCAGGTAAAAAACCCAAGCATATGCCCAGACTAGTGCACCTGAAGGATCCTACCTCCATGTGGGATGCAGGCAGAGATCAAAGGTATAGACTACTCTCAGCCAGTCATCCAAGCACTCTACTTGAGCCTCAGTACAGGGAACTGGAGATTTCATAGAGATGGAAAGGTGAAGTCAAGGACAATGAGGTCACACTTGTGGCTCAGCCACAAGGTGGAGACAAACCACTGGATGTAAGAGCACTCAGCGCCTTCAAAGTCTGAGTTCCCAGCTGCAAGTTGTGGGTTCCAGCGTTGCCCCGAAACTGCCCCATCCATCCCATACAAGCTTTGAATTCCTCTTGCAAGCTTTGCTCTGCACCTCATTATTGATTTTGGGGACCTAGGCATTAGTTTACCTTGTGATGAGAATACACACTATCAAGCGACATCACAGTTCTCCTTGGAAATGGCTTAATGCCTACAGGTTGGGGGGCAGTACACACACAAGGGGAAGTGGGTCTTATTTACTCTGGCCTCAGTGTAGTCTTCAGAGGTCATTTCTCAACCATAAAGTTGGGGAGAGAGATGTCCCACCGGTGCCTTGCATCTTTTCTTTGATTTGTAAATGGTGAAAACTTAGTGCTACAGTAAGCAAAGAGGAAGAGGAGGAAGACTCCTGTCGAAGAAGGCGTAACTTATGGTGTCACTTCATCCCGAAGGGCTACTGCCTTCCGTTCACAGTAAGCAAACTTTCTGTTCTGGCCGAACTCAGCACAGAATTTGTACTTGAGGGAGTTACAAGCAAGCACTCAGAGGTGGAAGAGTACCTCCAAAAGATAGTTGTCCGAATTTGAACTTGCCAGCTTTCCCTGCAACAGACAGAGGAGATGCTGCATACCATTATCAGAGATTTACACACAAAGACATTGCCCATCCTGGCATGTTTAGGGTGACATGAAAAAAGACAGTAGGTGGGTAACCACTGACTATTGAGCACACTCAGATCCATGCAGGCCTTTGTACTACATAGTTGCCCCAGCTGGGGCTTAATCAAGTACTTGAAGTTTGCGAGTATCTAGCTGGGCAAAAGATGCTCACTACCAATGTAACTGGCAGTTCAGAAGTGTTCTTTCCAAGGAAGGCAATAGACCTAAGGGGTCAAGAAGGTATTAAGTTAGGCCACAGCCATCTTGTTCTCAACTATAAGGAATGCTGGGATCAACTTGGGATTGTGTCACAGTCTCAATTCCTACATCTTCTACATTGAGTAGTAATTTGAAAAAATGAATCTATCTTCCCAGTCTGCTTCCGTTGTCAAGAGGGGTCCCACAGAATATTGGTAAGGATAAACTAAAAATCAAATTAGACTACTGGAAGTGAAATAGAGAAGAAAGCATATGCCAACCTGCAGCATTCCAAGTTGAACAGGTACTCCAGTGAGTCAACAATGGTTGTCTTGCCACACCCCTGCGGTGCACTGATGCCTATCTGTCCCCATCAACCCAGAAACTGCCATCACTCACCCTGAATGGAGAGTCTTGATCTCCTTTGAAACTCCTGCAAATCAAATCATGACGAGCTTTCATCCATTGGCTTCTAATATGTGCTACCATGGGCAAGTAGTTAAAGAATCATCACTTACTGTTAATTGTAGCATTGCTCTAACAGCATAAGATTCAACCATGGAAAAAAGTTAGTAGGACTTCTAAGTATCTGCTTGGCCCTTAAGGTTGTTCCCCCCCGGAGTGGCCACTATTGAACAACTAGTGCTATGTGTCAGGGGACCATTTCTTACCCCAGAGACTTGGTAGCCCATCATATCCAGTTTCCATATTTCATGACCTTGCGATGGACAAAATGTCTGTAATTTCCTCGGCATGTATCAATATCTGGGCACAAGTGGGAATTGATTGGCTAACTGTCATTTTGGGTTGTAACTGGCATTGGTTAAAGCACAATCCGGATTCAGGCTGTGTAACGGATGGGAGTCCCTAGACCATAGAAGAGGCTAACACACCCATGCTGTCCTAGCAAAGATTTAGGACAAGGACAAAGGATAAGAAAGAGTAATCCCTCGAGCCTGAATTTTGTACTAGTGTATAAAATCTACTCGAGCCTGAAGCCGGTACACTAGACTCTGTTTGCTGTACCTATGTGGCCATAGACCCCCTATCAGAGAGAGGGAGAGAAAGAAATAACGGAACTTTACTACATCCACAAAAAGCCGTAAGAGCTCATGCTGTGGAAGGAACACTGGCCCAAAAGACCTAATGGGCCAATAAAGACAGCAGAAACTAAGAAGAGAAGGAGCTTCATGACTAGACAAGGCAGAGAAAGATGTCTCACCACCAGTGGTGGAACAGACTTCCCTTGAAACTTGGAAGAATGAATCTCCAACTGGTGCTTACACCACAAAAACACAGGTACATAGTAATGATAAATGCGCACTTTCTCTGCCCCAGAGAGTTCCACAAAACCCAGATGCAGTGACAGCTTAACCCCCAAATCCAACCACTGATTGATATTTGCTGATACATTGTCCGGGCTGGCTCCAATCTTTCCCAGCCACGGCCCACTGCAAGGCAAGGGTTTTCAAACATTAAGGATTGATAAAAAATTAGCAAATCTGCCTCCCATATCTGGATACTGCTACATACATTTCAATCAAGATGTTTTCACATTACTGATCATTGAATGCCATAACCTTGTTAGCCTTTACAAAAGGGAATTCACCCAAGCAGCATGCTAGAGCTTTTTCTTTATGTTTGTTATTCTTTGCTGACATGTTTGGGCTTGTAGATCTGCAAATTCGTTCTGGAAGCCTAGGGTTCTTATTTTGGACAGCCTTTGGCAATTGTTTTTGGTCTTGATGGTTTCTTGCCTTTCCTCACCTTTACCAAGGTGTTCAAGGAGAGAATTCCTTGTCAGTTTGATCTGGTGCTTGCCCTTTTCCTCAGAGGAAGACAGACAGAAACATAGAAATTCCTTAACCAATGTGGGTGCCAGATCCAGGCTAGCGACAAAACGGTGGTCGTATGGAGACTGAAAGGTCAACTGGACGAATATAAGGAAGGGCAGTACCTGCAAATCAACTCGAACAGATCCGAATGAGAAGAATGGGACGCCGCTGTCATCGCAATCGTCTGGCTACCAATGTCCCTGGCAGCGGTCTCCCTTTGTTCGATTCTTCCTTTGCCTTTGCCTAAATCTGGTGCCCTTGAGACAAATTCGGAGCAAATTCCCGTTGAAAGAGCCAAAAGCTATCCTTTCTGTTTCAGCGAATTGAAAGCCAACAGATATTGGAAGATAGGAGATTGCCTCAAGCACATTTGACAGCACTGGAAGAGACGAGAGAGAGAGAGATGAGATGAGATGATACAGAGAGAATGCCAACTTGGTCACTCCTAAAGCCAATGTGATCGTACTTTCTAAATATGAATGAATGGTTCAGGACATCCCTTGGCTGGGAGGAGACCACATGGTATGTTCTGAAACTTGCTTGTGCTGTGTTCCAAGAATTAGATCCGGAAAGATCGCGTCCATTTGAGTAGGAGCTTTTGAAAATGCAGCAGAGGTCCACCATCGCTAGCTCGTTAGCTCAAACCGTTTCGGGCTTAAATGTACACAGTGCGCTGAAGGCGTTGGGCACAGACTGTACGTAAATAGAGCCTCCTGAGACACGTTCCCCTTGCCTTCCAGGTTCACCTCACACTTCAGCAGACAAAGTTTCAACGAAATTTGGAAGTCTCGAGGTCAGAGAACTAGCCAATGGGTGATTCAATTGACAGACAGAAACTTCCTCTGTCATCAGAACCTGGTGATAAAGAACACATGGGCATTTGCCGGTAGAAGTTACAAGTCCATGTCCATCGAATTCGGTTAGGTCTGTGGGTGCCAGAAACTCCCATCATGCTCTGACAATTTGCAATGGGAGGACGACGTCACTAGATAACAATTAGGCGATGAGGTGATGATGATGGGGTGATGAGGTGTTACCTAGATCAGGTGATGAGGGAAGGATTAAAGTGCTGTCTGTTCACCAGTCGGATTGTGGGTGCCGCGGTGGAGGGATAGTGTGGGTGAGGAGCTATGGTGTTATTCAAGAACAGGTACCTGGTGTTGGAGATGGTATGGCATGGGCACAAATGGGTGAATGCTACTCTCAGTCCTGCCGTTGTGACCAGCGCTATACATGAGAGCCTCCTCTTGAATTTTGGCGAGCACGGCCTTGCTTCTTGCGTGCCTTCTCTGCAAGGTTGGTTTCTCTCACCCCCCCTCCCCCTCGAGATCATCGGATGTGGGGATGTATGGCAGATTCAGACTGATATTGTGAGAAATCTGGCGGGATAATATTCAATTGGGTTCATACCGCAATGTCAAAGCATCTGTGGCATAGAAAGAGGATCGCCTTCACAATTCTCTGTTTGAGGGGAGACGCTAACGGTTTGATCTACGTATCTGTCTGTTGTGTCTATCCTACCTGTTGCTTTATTACCAACGCCAGTGTAAAGACAGAAGTCATCTAGATTGTTTCCTCTCTAGCAAGTTGACCATGTAAACAGTAGGAGGCAAGAAAGCAGTGGTTGTTGACTGTGTTCTACACCAGTGCTGATTCTCTGAATGGTGTTGGAATTATGACACAATCATCAGAAAAGTAAGCGTTTTTGCATTGCAGAGCGTGCATATGCTATATGGACCTCCTCCTGCTAGATCCTTTCTCCTATCATGCCTTGTTCCGTATCCAAGCCTCTTCCCCTTTGTGCAAGGACTTATTACCCCACAGCCCCTTCTCCCCCCTAGTCATTCTTCTTCGTGGAGGGTTTGGATTTCTCTCCCCATTTCCACTTTTGGTAGATGATGTTTGGTTTAACCTCTGGTGGATTTTGTCCAACGCTGAAAGGGGTGGAATGGCAGTGAAGTATGTGAATGCTGGGACAGGTGTGTGTATAGTGCGGTGCAGCAGGCAGCAATACCATATGGTTTGGGCGGCAATCACCTTCATCACCCACATTCGCAACCTCCCAGTATTATTCAACCTCCTGGATCTCAGTGGTGAGTGGAGAGACTGAACGTTTACTCCCGTGGGAGTACATATTTACTACCAGAAACTATTGTCCTTAGAGGGCACCCTCCTTGCACAGATACTAACTCGCGGTATCATTGGTTGTTGAAATGTTTCCAAATGCATCTGAGGAAAAGGTTGAAGAGGGCAAATCCAACATTATCTTCTGTGTTAAAAGTTCAGGGTTGCACTTTTCAGGTCATCCGGTCTTATTTGGAATACTGAGCTGGTACCTCAATGTTACATCACAGGCAGCATAGGAGCATGTCGGAGGGCGTCTATGCAGTATGATACAGAAAAATTAAGGCAGCTGAAGTTGAATACTGACACTCCACTCCTGAAAGAGCAGTTGGAGCTTGCTGAGCCCAAGCTAAGCAGACTCGCTTACCTGGAGGGATAGTGTGACATGGACATGCTGCTTAACAAGCTTTGGACGAGGCACTTTTCCACTTGAGACTTGCAGTTGTTGCCCAAGCTAGCTTTAGCTCAGGTTCTTGGCCCTATCATGTGATGGGGAGTATTGAGCATTCAAAAATTCTCATCATGAAAAGAGACCATCGGTGTATTTGCAAGGTGAATGGATGAGAATCCCCGGATCTAATGTGGGCAAGACACATTTGATCAACGGATCCAGAGACGGATTTTGAACAGTGACCAAAAAGACCTTGGTGATTCACCCACACAGAACACACCCAATCGAACATGGACAGAAGGTTGGGGTGCTGCTCAGCAGAAAACCTGGCACACCCTCCAGGCAATTCTTAGGTGAGGGGGAGGGAATGGGAATGGTTTCGGCAGGAATCCAATGATCCTAGGCTTTGGTTGTCTTCCTGCCAGAGGGCAGCAGCGAGGTTAGATGGAGCCCTGATGGCTGCACAGAGCTATTTCAAAGTGCCAATCCCACTCTCTTTCCTCACAAGGAGCAGAGACCGTGATGGGGTTCTGCTGAGAAATACTTTTCAGATTTTTATCCTCACTGTATGGATTGTTACAGTAGTACAGATATGCATACCCTTTTGTTCCACTAACAGTAAATGGACACTTTAATGTTGATCATCCTGATGCTTGTTCCTTGGTGGTGTTTTATTCAAGTCATCCACATTTTGTTGTTGGTTGTCTACTATGAGTGCCTTGTTGCTAATGTGGTCCAGCTTTCTTTCTCTTCTCCTTTCCTTGAAGGTCCCTCTAACATTATATTCGACGGCAAGCTGCTTTAGTAGTGTGTCCTGAGCCTAGCATTAATCAAGTACAGTAAGCTGACATTTGTAGCTCACAAATATGCAGCTAACCTAGAGAAGGCGGTGAAACCATTCTGTGCCGAGATGAGCTTCTGTAGGACCACATAGAGGAGGATAAGATCTGGTCCAGTGTTGAACTGGTATACTGGTAAGAAACTGGTTTTAATGCTAGTATATATACTGGTATGAAGTAACAGACCAGTCGGTATCAGCTAGCGCCACTACCTAGCATATACTTGTATTGGCCCGATATTATTCTCTGGGCGGTATCCTGCCAGCCTGGTAGGTGGTTGAAATTTTTGGTACCTGATACCAGTATCAGATCCATTTTGTAAGGAAAAACATAGAGGCTATTCTTGTGGACAAAGCGCCAGCTCTGGTATTGTCACCTCTTACCTCACCCCTTCATTACTCTTGGAAATCGAATTACAAGCAGCTCGATACTTTAAGAATAGATTCAGTGAGAAGCATGCTTTTGTACACATTTTTAATGTAGTATGAGAACTGGGACTACTCTCATACTAGAGTTGGGAAGACTTCCCAGATTAACTCCATTTAGTTGTTCCTTCTTGTTTACCAGTTAACTTAGTTGTGCTTTTGTACTTGGCCACTGTTAGAGGATCACTAGTTGCAAATGTTTTGAACCATGAAATATATTTTACTTGTACTTACCAATATGAAAGGGCCTCCATATGCTTGTTACTATCTTTCAAGTGCACAAAGCAATATCAATATGTAGTGAGTTCTTTTCTATACCAGACCAGCATTGATAATGCGCTGGTCTCAGTTTTTCAAAACTCTTGCTATTGATACCAGTAAAACACCACACAATAATGTCTTATTGACACCACCATGCAAGTATTCAAGTATCAGATTCTTCCCAATACCAGTGCTTCGCTGCTATAGCAACCCGACCAAGGCCTTCAAAATACAATACAAGTACAACACTGATCTGCCCCACTAACAGAAGTTGACAGATTGTGAGTTTGGTCCATGTAGTGTAACACTGCCTGGCAACAGAGAGAAGTGAGGGAATACAGAAAGAGGGGAGGATTGTTGTACTGCAAAGTCTGAATGTGCAATCAAAAGCATCGGTGGGGCGCACAGAGTCCTTGATATCCGTCCTGGATGCACTCTGCAACGATGTGAATGGCAACAATGCAAAGATCAGGGCACCCAATAGACCGGTCCTCCCCTGCCTCGCTTTTCCTTGTAGAGAAAGCACCACAAGAATCACGGCCGTGCTTGTCAAAGTTCAAGAGGAGGCTCTCATGTATAGCGCTGGTCACAACGGCAGGACTAAGAGAAGCATTCAACCATCGTCTCCTCATCACATACTAGTAACAGAAGGCAGGGCTCCTGCGCGTTACTCCGACCTCGGCAGACACGACAATGGCCGGCGCAGAAAGCGGCTGTCCAGCTGACATTCTCTGAGGTGGGATTGAGGAGAAAAGTGGGGTAGGTAGTGGTGAAGGAGTGGCATGGGAGTGGTGGCCTGAGTTGGCAGTGACAGGGAGGAGGGTGGTGGAGAGTAGTGGGGTACCGTTTGTGGGTTTGATAGTTTGGAGTAGAAAGACGAGGGGAAGGGGTAGTCATGGCGAGTGTCATGTCTGGGCTTATGCATTCGAGGAATTCTGGACTTTTTTCGTTTCGTGGATGCGTCCTGGGTCGTGCCTCTAGATTCCAGCTGTATAATCGGTATGGTATGAGCTCCCAAGCTGGACATGTTCCTGTGTTGGAAGAGAAGAGATCAGAGGGTGAATTGGAGCGTGGTCAGCTCGAAGCTCTAGATGCGTCCTTTCCCACCTATATGGTATGGGGGGCCAACACAGGCGTTGGGAAGACGCTCGTCTCTGCAGGTGGGTGTTGTCTCATTGCATCTTCTGTTTCCGGTGAAGTAAAAAACAATGCAGGATGCAGAATTGGTGAGGGGTTATCTTCTTCTTCTACAAGGTAGATTATGCGCTTCTAGTTCGATCATTTTCACGTCGCAAGCTTTTGAAATCATACCGACGGGCTTCACGACATGGGGGCTCCTGGCAATGGATGTTATTATGCACGGTGGCTTCTTTGCAACAATTATGGAAGTCGGATGTAAAGGAATGAAGCACAGTCACAGACTTGAGTTGTGTCTTCTTGTCAGTGAGAGTAATGGAATGCTCAATTTTCTATCTGTGGGCGTGCAATTTCTTGGGGCAGGTTTAGCAGCGGCAGTTGTTTATCAACAATTCTCCGGCCCAAAGCATCAATCTGAAAAGGGTCTGGGGTTTAAAGCGGAGGACCCGACTGAGCGACCTATGGGGGCCAGAGATGTTCTATATTTGAAGCCCGTGCAAACAGGATATCCCGTCGATTCAGACGCCCGCGCTGTCTTTCAGGAGGTCTCTCGCATGGGCAGACTTCGTCCCCAAGCCATCCCCGACGGCTTGTTTGTCTGTAATCACACGCTCCAGGTCTCCCCTGCTGTTCGGAAATGTGTCCAAGCAGTCAGTTCACTTACTTCTGCCAACTCTGAGTGGAGCAAGCCTTCATCAGGAGCAGATTCGACAGGTTTGGGCTGGAAAAGGCAAAGTACCCTCCATGAAATGCAAGGTCTTGTGGTCGTAGGTGGCTTCAGACTGATAAACCCTTGGCCTAAACTCAAGGTTGGGAGGAATGATGCCTTCCTTAAGTAGGAGGAGGAGGATAACATTTAAGACAGGCCTATGGGACGTAAAGAGAGAGATAGATCGAAGAACAAGGAATGAAATTTCCGTTGCTTGCAGGAGGCCCAAGGGATACACTAGAAATACAGCAGAGCCACAGAAATCAAAGAACCAAAGAACAACAGAGATGAAAATGTACTTTATAACATGCATGCAAAGTTCAATGAGCTTAAGGGACAAGAGAAAGCATGGAACAAGAGAGTGGGGCCCTCAACAAGAATTGAAAGGAAGAAAGAATGTACTCAAAAGATGTTGTTTGCCATAGACTTGTGGCTATTGACCCCGTGCCCAGTTTGGGCGGAACAAGAGGGAGCAGATGCTACCTTGGGAGGGGCTCACTCCAGTAGTGGGCTGAACTTTGATATAAACAATTTGGTCAGGCTTTCCAGATTTCCTCTAGAAAGCCCTTCACACAAGCATCAATCTGCTGTGTGTGAGCTGCCCGACAGTTAGACCCCAGGGCTTTAGGTTCAGCCTCTTTTTAAAAGTTGTTGAACAGAGGTGCAGGGACTGTGTTGACAATGTTCCTGAAGTGGGTCACTCTCTGATGAGAGTACCCCGCACATTCTATCAGAAAATGTCTACTGTCTTCAGGATGACACACATCGGGCATTGACAATCCCCCTTTCCTCTCTGCGTCTGTTTTTTGTTCTAAGGTAGACTCCCTGCCCTGCGTTTATATTTCAGTCTTGTGCCGAGGGTAGGCAGGCTTACAGGGAAAGAACAAAAGAAAGAGAGACAAAACCTTTGAAATGTCCAGTGAAGAAAGAGAAATGAAATGAAATGGTGCTTTATAACATCCGCAGAAAGAGAGAAATTTTTTTGAGCTTCCATGGGGCCAATGTTGGGGATGCAGGAATGAAGGACCTCTGCAGCTACGAGTGCCAGATGCTGCCAGGCATTGAGGCTGAGGAGCACCACAGGGTTTCTTCTTGGAAAAACGTAGACCTCGTGTTCTCAAAGAGAGAGGTAGATGGTGTTAGACATGTAGATAGTGAAAGGCCATTGTCATCACACCTCACCTGTAAGACAATGTGGTCATGGTTCGATCCTGTCTCCCCCCACCTTGCCGCTGCAAAGGAGGGGTCTACAGTCACTGATGTATTAGTGCTGCAGTCACTCCAAAATGCCCTGGGAAATTTCAGCTGTGAGGGTCAGGAGGGAGTTCAGAAGGAGAGGGACAGAGGTGGAAGTGGGATGACGAAGTGGGCAATTGTAGAGACTGCGGGTGGAGTAGCCAGCCCTGGACCATCTGGAACCCTCCAATGTGACCTCTATAGGTAAGAGTTTACCCCAGTAATTTGGCTCATAGTATTTGGACCATCTGAAGCCCTGTATATGTGAGCAATTTGTATCCCTCCTACCATGATTGGCTCGAAGCTCGGTGAATTGTTGAAAGTAGTAGAGCAATTCTTAGTGGAATGTTGGGCCACAGAGATGGATGCCTCTACTTTCAAATGCTGAAAAATGGATTCTCTTGGTCTATTGGTTATTACAGGCCACTCAGATTGCCAGGTGTGCTAGTTGGCGACGGGAAACTCGGGGGCATCTCAACTACGATAACCTCCTATGAAAGCCTGCACTTGCGTGGATATGACGTACTTGCAATTGTACTGGTGGATTCAGGGCTGGGGAATGACAAGTCTTTGCTTGAATACCTGCAACAGAAGTAAGCACTAGGCACCTTTCTGGTATATTAGGTGACTCTAATGAAGCTGAACTGGAGCAGATTGGACAGTGCATCTTGCTGCATTCTAATATAACCTACAGTTTCAAGGGATATTGATCATTTCAAAAAAATTGTCTCTATCTCAGGGTGCCATTGCTTGTCCTGCCCCCTCTGCCTCAAGATCCTACTGAGAACCTTATGGAGTGGTTCTCTATGTCAGAAGCTTTGTTTGCTGAGTTGCGTGACACGTTGGAAATTGCCCACCTTAAGAGGATAGAGAGGCTGGAGGAGATGCCCAGAAAGGCAAGTGAGATTCTATGGTGGCCGTTCACACAACACTCCCTTGTTGCAGAGGAGGCTATTACGGTCATTGATTCACGGTCTGGGGAAAATTTTGCTGTGTACAAGGTGTGTTCGTGTGTCACCTATCTCCCTTGGTTCACTTTTGACAACCAAAGATCTTCTGGACTTGGCACATGAGCTTAAATCAGGCCACATTGTCGGTTTATCCATCTAAGCGTTGATTGCACTGAGTACAGGAGAATAAGTTCAGCTTTGTGACCACACATCAAGGTCCCAGCAGAGTTGCCTGGATTGCATTCAAAAGTAGACTTTTTAGGCTAGTGAACTTCCATGTTACTTGATATATACTACTACGTAGCAGTTCATGGAGAATCAACACAAGCTGTTGTGGAAGTTTTATATTGACAATTTGTGGACTATTTTCTGAATCTGGAGATTGAAATATGGAGAACTATAGGGTGGCAGTGAGGGCCAGAGAGATGTGATAAAGCCACAGTTTGATGCATGTGCGAGCTGGTGGACGCAGGGACCTGACACTACCCTCCAGGTAGACCTGAGTCCATTCTTTCTACCTTAGTGACTGTTCAAGCGTTGTGTCCCCCATCCTTTTTCATGTTGCTCTTGCTCCTCAACCCTTCTGGACTTGCCTTTAGCTAAAATAGAATACTGGTGATGGCTGAACTTATGAGCTCTTTGGGGGTTATTTTAAAACTAGAACTGCAATGCTGGTGATGGTTGTACATTTGGGGCAGATTGTGCAATGAGGCCTCTATGGAATTTTACCCTTCACCGTGGTCTGAATTTTACCAGTTGGTTGGCCATAATTTCAGCCAGAGCTCGCCAGAGAAGCAGCATACACGGCAGGGAGGTATGGCCATGTCATGTTCCCTGAAAACGTGCATGAGCCTGCCCTTCGCTGTGCTGAACTCCTCCTCCAAGGTGTAGGACGAGGTAGCCACTCCCTCTCTTGTAGTTCCACTTCGCCCATTGGACCATGAATTCCACTTTTTAATTGTGTTTTCTTGCCCACTGGCTGTGTTTGTTGGTTCAGACACATTACTTGGTCGGTCCATTAGCAAGTCATGTATATGCCTATGTCTGCTGGCATATTCATAGCATGTGACACTACAGTTTATGGTTGATTTGTATGTTCACATGTTTTGGTCTCCCATATCAGTTGTCTGCTTAATGCATCTGGGATGTTTGGAACTCAGTAGCGCAGTTGTGATAATTTCCTATGTTGAATTTTATGCGGAGGCAGGGTGGGCAGACCGAGTCTACTATTCAGACAATGGGTCGACCGCAATAGAGATTGCCATCAAAATGGCTTTTCGCAAATTCTCCAACGACCATGGTCTGCATGTTCCATCTCCTAGCCCTGAGCGCCAGTTCAAGGTGACTATTTCACTTTGCATTACTACAAGAGGTCGGATTCTGATAGAAGTGAACTGAAAAACTGTGCGGGAAGGAAATGAAATGAAATGGTACTTTGTAACGTCCCCAGGAAGCTCAAAGAGCTTATGGGACAAGAGGAAAGAAACAGGAAAGAGAGAGGGGCCACAAACAGCCCAAAAGTAACTAAAGCTCAAGGGATTGTCTAAGAGTCAAGGGTTCATGCACGCACGCTGCCAAGCATTTCTCCCTCGTAATGGAAAACCTCTGTGAGAGATTGGCTATCCCGGAACAGACAGTTGAATCTCCCGAGGAAAGAAACAAAAGAGAAATTACAGAAATGAAGAAAAAGATAGAAAGGGGGGGACAATCAAGGCCCTTAGGCTGTTGGTCAAGCCCCGGTGGTACTACAGATGTTCTAACTCATCCCAAGGTTATCACCAGAAAACTTGGATCACTTATCTTTCACACTGTAACTGATGGGTGAGGAATGCAGGTGCTTGCTCTCAAAGGGTCGTATCATGGGGACACACTGGGAGCCATGGAGGCACAGGCACCCTCTGCTTACACTGGTTTTCTACAACAACCTTGGTAGTTGCCAGGGTGCTATGGGGGAACTGGGGACTAATGTCCTCTTTAATCTTTTCTTGCCATAGTCTTGAGTGAGACTGGAGAGAGTTGATGCATGTATTTTTTCTTTGCTTGTAGTGACCTTGTGGCCATAGACTTCTTGCTCAGTTAGAGAGCTGAAATTAAGGTAGAGGACCATCATGGAAGGCTTGCTTAAGTAGAGGGAGTCATGATCCTCTGCAAATAGCTTTATAAGATTTTGCAACCTCCTCATAGTTTGAGCAGGGGAAGGCAGCTTTTGGATATTCCTTGAGTTCCATTTGTTTAGCAAAGGCTGACAAGCATCTCAGAGTAGGTTTCTGAAAGCTGCTCAGGTTTTGTGGCATTTTCCTTGGCCACGACCTCCCCCCCAAGTTGTAGCTCAAACTTTCATCCACCCATGATTTCACAGACTAGTTTGCTAGTGATAGAGCAGCAAATTTTTCTTTCAGTATTTGGTACCACCATCTCACCTTAGATTCCGTGCCTTCTCAGAATGA
Organism: Takakia lepidozioides; assembly: GCA_030704615.1. Classification (NCBI taxonomy): domain Eukaryota; kingdom Viridiplantae; phylum Streptophyta; class Takakiopsida; order Takakiales; family Takakiaceae; genus Takakia; species Takakia lepidozioides. The sequence goes on from CM060731.1 coordinate 44,014,182, forward strand.
GGTGGGTGTCGTTCTCATGAGATCAGTCACATTGTTCTGGAGTAGGCTGAGATTATAATCTCAAGGGCAGCAAGCAGTATGGCTTCCAGTCTCTTTTATCATTTAGTTGCCCTCTCGTACAGTGGGCCTGGACTCCAGCAGCATTTATTAATGCTTTACCAGAATTTTGCTGCTGTTGCAGGTATTCAGGGAGAGGCCTATTCTTGGAGCCGCCCACTGTGTTTCAGCAGAACAGCCGTTGGCACTTGCATTTACCAGAGGCCTATCTCAGCACTAACAACATTGATGTGGCTCACAGTACGTTTGCCTCACAATTTCAACCCATTGTACACCTCTTTTGACTTAAAATTGAAAATTTGTTCTTTTCAGCTACTTAAGAAACCATGACAATTACAAGGAAATATACATTATATATCCATCCCTCGCAAATTAGGGTTTGCAGTGATTAAATCAGGGACTGTGTTGGGTGGGCTTGGTTGTTTGCTCTTGTGGATGAAGGCTGGAGATCAAGAGATGAAGTTTTTGACTTGAGCCGGGAGGCCACAACCCTCACCAAGGTCTACAGCACATTTATAGAGGAACAACTTTCATTATCTGCAGCTAAAGAGGAGACTACTTCCATAGCTGCCTTTATTACAGAGCCCGGTATGTGTCTATTCTACCAAATTTAACACAATTTCATGGAAAATGGATAGGAGGATGATACATGAGGTGCCCAGGCAGTGACATGTTCATCTCAGGAAGGTGGGGGCTAGAGAGTGGCTCGAAAAAAATGCCCACCCAGAGCACTTGAGACATGCTTTTGCAATATGTGTGGGCATAGCTTACGGAGGAATGTATGAAAGCAACACGTCCTGCTGTTTTTGTACAATGTACTCCCATACATCAACGGCATATTCTTTTTCTTCCTCTTTGGACATAGAGTCTAGCTAAACATTTGAGGCAATGGTTGGTTGGGTCATGGGTGGCAGTGATTCATGCAGCAGGAGGTATGGAGATGGTGGATCCTCTGTTCCAGCGCGTGCTTGTCCACAAATGTCGGCAGCAGCACATCCCTGTTATATTTGACGAAGTCTTTACTGGCTGCTGGAGGCTTGGTGCTGAGGTTCACCTGTATTGTTTTCTTGACCTTTGATCACACCTGAGTTTGTCAGGCTCTTTCACACATCTTCCGGAGTGTCTTTTGCCTTCAGACTTCTGACTCGAGGATGTGTTCCCATATAATGACACATTGGATGTCTTGTTCTGACTGTGTGAATGTTAGCTGCATGTATGTCGATGTGCCCATGTGTGTATGTGCAGTTTAAACATGGTTGGACTCTCCTGTATGCATGTTTGGTGAAGTCTTTGCCGAATCTGAGCAGTGTAGGCTTGGACTTCATGGGGACTGAACTCACTTGTTTGAACTCACTTGTTTCTGCTGCCAGTCTGCTATTGAATTATTGGGGTGCACGCCTGACATTGCATGCTATGCAAAACTCCTCACTGGAGGCCTGCTTCCACTAGCTGCAACTCTTGCCTCTCAGTCTGTATTTGATGTCTTCATCGGCCAATCAAAGGTCAGGAAACCCCTGGCGCTTCCAGCCGTGTTCTCCTCTCTCTTTATCTTTCTTTGATTTTTGGAAGTTTCAAGACAGACCAGTGGGGGCAGTTAAGGCAGAGTGCACTGCCATTTGCAGGTCAGTACCCTCACAAAGACTGATATACAGACACATGAAGTTAGTGCAATACATAGGAAGATGCTATACTTGGTAGACTTAAGGTAGCCTTGTGGTTATGTATCCCTTGCCAAGTTTTGATAAAGCAGGGGACAGGAGAGGCTGACGCACAAGTACGGATAGACAGTCTAAGGATAAGAGGCTAGGGAATGATTTGAACAGACAAGCACATTGAGAGGGATAGAGAGAGGTGGAAAAGCTAGGGTGAGACGAGACATATATGGACTTCTCTATCTTTGCTTGTCTTGACCTAGTGCTATGTGATGCTTGGGGAAGGAAACAGCTAGATGCTCTATTACATGGGCATTCATACACAGCTCATGCCATGGGATGCGGCGCTGCGGTCACCACTATCCAGCACTTTTCTAATCCCTCACGGAATTTCAACCTTTTGCCGAACCAACGCCGGCTGAGGGAGGTGTGGATATGCCCCCTCTTTTTGGTAGAATAATGAATTTCAGTAGGTTGTTGAGAATCATGTGGCCGTGCCTGGTGGCCTCCAAGTGAAGCATATACTGTCAGTCTCCAGTTTACATCTGTATGAGATTGAGAGAGCCTGTTCTATCTGTTGATTTGATATGGAAGCTTTTGGTTGCATGTGCAGTTGTGGAGCCCAGAGTTAGTATCAGAAATTTCATCACATCATGCCGTGAAGAGAGTGGTATCTCTTGGGACCCTATTTTCCCTAGAGCTCCGGGCCAGTCCTTTGAACGCTGGGTATGTACATCTTTCCCTGAGAATGGGGTTGTGACAGTGATGCGTAAGAGAAGAGAGGAAAGGTTTGAGGGAGAACCACCAGTTTTCCTGTGCAGCAATTCTGCATGTTAAGCAAGTCCAGTCATGTGTTGGGAGCAACGACTCCGATAATGTACCTTATGTAGGAAAGCACCCCTCAACTTTTCCTTGTGTTCTCCTCCCGCCCCTTGTCATCTGTCAACTTCGTAAGCTAAAATGAGGATGTTGCATTGTTCCATGCCCAGAAGAGACTTGTGTGCTTTGGTTGAGTATGCAATATTAATGTGAAGCGTTGCCACAAGAAGATAAGACACAGGTTTTGGTAACTAGCTCTGCAACACACAAGGGCATGCTTTCTTCTTTGCATTGGCATGTCACACAATCCAGGCCAGTTAATGGAATTCGGCATATCGACTCACACAAATGTACACAGGCTGGTGGTCGATCTTAACCATTATGATATTAGTAGCTTGACAAGTGCATGTTGCATTAACGCAATGCCAGAAAGTCTCATGCTAGGCGTGCTCATCTGAACTATCTCTCACATGTCTCTATGGATGAGAACTTTGTGCAGGTATGCATCTACGATGTCCAGAGAGCTCGTGGACAGGCTTCGATCCGATGGCATCTACACCCGACCACTAGGAAATGTGGTGTACCTCATGTGTGGGCCACTCACATCGCCTGAAACTTGCTCAGCTTTATTGCGCAAGTTGCTTGACCGGCTGGGTTAGAGGTGAGTAGATGTTGCCTTAGCATCCCATGTTCAACAGACTTGACATCACATTTTCCAGTATTTCCAACTCTACATATTAGTGCACTGCACAATATCCAGTCTTAGGCAATGCGGCTCATAAGCATTCAATGAACCCTGCTTGTCTCAGTTGTGTTGCACAGACTTCCTTGGACAGCATCTAGTAGGTATGACTGGAATTGGTACCCTATCGATGGGTTTCAAGGTTGATGTGTTGTGTGTACATTTTTTTTTTTGGGGGGGGGGGTGTTCCAGGTGGGAGTTCTGGACATTCTTGGAAGGTAGAGTATCTACAATTTGCCCAAAATTTGGGAGCCAGGATAATCTTGGACCTTTCATTATGCCAGCATTTTGGAATGTGGTAAACCAGATCAAAATTTGCTCCTCATAGCAAAAAGGAGTGTGACTCCAATGTAGCTATGAGTTGTTGGTGCTACAAGGGCAATGTAGTTTTCATGTTCTGTAATGTACATGGAAGCTAAATGTGCAATGGTATCTGTTCCATATCCTTGTATCTGTTCCATATCCCACAAACCTTGCCAACACGTCTCACCTGAGCTTAATTCACCAGACGTCCAGGTGGAATCCCGGTTATCCTCTAATTCCTGGAAGCCGGTCACTGCCCTGTAGGCCTCTGCACTATCATCAAGACTGGGTTAAAACTTGGTCTTGATACTTTGAATGCAGGAGCAGGAATTGAGAAAACATAAACCCCAAAAAGATCTGGGCCAGGCCACTCTGTCGAAAGATCACTACCTAGTTCCCAGAGTAACCTAATTCATTGTCTCCTTTAGATTTGTGCATTTTTCACAAGCCTTTTGAAGAGTATTCCACAACATAAACATTTGCATGGGTTTTATGTCCGGCGCAAGCTGTATAGTCCACTTTACTTGTTTGCTATACAGGTGGATTTTCCGGAATCATTATGTATTCCTTGCAGAAGCTGGCATTTTTTATAAATTAGTGAACAATTCTTTCAGTGATCGAGGAAAGACGGGCAATCAATCAATCCACCACGCGTTCCCAGAAATAAGTTAGCTCCAATTGAAAAGCACCCCGGACATGACCAAGACCGCTCGACCTCGTACGTAGACGCGCCCAGCAGGATTGTCCACTCTTAGACTCAACGCTCCCCCTCTTTTGGAAGCTTGGTAGGCCTTCAAATTTTGCTTCCCAAGCTTGGCCAACCAATACGGCGCGAGCGCACAATGCGCGCTCCCACACACTGGGTCCTCATCGATGCCAAACCTAGGACAGAAAAACCTGGAGACAAAATCATAGGGAGACTCTGCGGAAGCACGAGCTGTTACGAGCACCCCGCGACCGCTGCAACGCATGATTTCCTCCATCTTGGCATCCATCCCAGCGACCTCCTCTGCACTTGCAACCTCAACAAGAAAATCGCCCGAAGCAGTTCTTCCAGTTGAGACCGGAGTACATCGGTGCAGAGTGTGACAGAGGTGCTTCAGGTCCGTGGAAGGGCAAGGCGACGTTGACACAAGGGGGAAATCAAGCTCCACTAGTCCCTGCCATTCTAAGTCGTCCATGACCTTGCGAACACTTAGCAAACCAGATCTTGTGAAAAATTGAATCGCAGAGCCAGTCACCATGCCAGATGCAAACAGCAAGTATGATGCTGCCAATGTTGCATGGCCACAGAGATCCACTTCCACGACGGGAGTGAACCACCTCAGATCATACTGATCTACTGTCGCTTCATCACCATCTCCATTCTCATGAGCTGTCCGTCCGTTGACCTCCTTCCATCCTGTTCGTTCATCGCCACCTCCTTCCCCATTCACTCCATTGAAATACTCGCACTGTCCTCCTACACCATAACTTTGAGCCGATCGCTTCACCAGGAAAGCAGTTTGAGACACATTGAATTCTGCAGCCACCTGCTGTATCCATTTTGCATCCTTGTGGTACAGCAGACAACACACAACCGCTGGATTTCCCGAAAACTGTTTATCTGTGAAGGCATCCACCTGAGCATAATCTATAAATCCCTCACACTGCGAGGAGAAGCCTTTCTGCACGCCCACTGCTTTGGATATGGGGAAGAAGGACGCCATAACCAGACCTCCAGACACGCTCTGGAATTCATTCACTTTTTCAACCATACTTACCCCCCTTAGCAATTTATTTGATTTTCGAATTTCGGCTTTCAATCCCTGTTTTATAGGACACTCAGTGTCGATTCATGGCACAAAGAGATTTGAACTCTAGATCTTCTGGGAGCCATGGACGTTGTGCACAGAGTAGATGTTCCCGCCCTTGTTTCAAGTTGAAGGCTTCTCTGTCCCCTTCGTCTCTCTCGCTCTCTCGCTCCATCGGAGCTCAAATTGTGGTCGCAATCGACGCAGACAGAGTAGTTGGAGGTGCGTAGGCCTTCAATTGAAGGTAGCAGCACTTTTTTTGAACTGGCAGTCTTTCACTTCTGTCTGTTACAGTCTGGTTTCGACAGACCTTGACGTTGTTTGATTAGTAAGAGTGTGCAGACCTCAGGGTTTGTATGGAAGGTAGCAGAACTCATTGTTACTGTCCCCCTGCCACATAGTCTGGGCCAGTCTATTCGGCGCAGTTTTGAACTTTGTTCTCGTCTGTGTGAGTGTGTGTGTGTGTGTGTGTGTGTACCTGCATCGCAAGGGCAGTGGAGCAAATATGACTTCTCGGGAGGCTTTTTCCTCCTTCTAGTTGCTGTACAGAATTGTGGCGGGAATGGGACGAGTGAGTTCGGCGGCCCCTGAGGGGGCCCCGGCTCCCCACCAGAATCGGCCAAGGTTGTTCATCAAGGAAATGGTGTTGGAGAATTTTAAGTCGTATGCTGGGAAGCAGTTCATTGGACCTTTTCATAAGGTGATTATTTCCCTTTATGTAGTTTCCTTCATGTACAGCACGAAGATACCTTGGCATTCCACTCATCCAGCAAATTTTCATCACGTCATTGCGTTCTGGTTTGAGATTGGAGTATCACTGGAGAGGTCTACTTCTGTGCTTGCAGTGCTTCTCGGCAGTTGTGGGGCCAAATGGCAGCGGGAAAAGCAACGTTATTGATGCCATGCTCTTCGTCTTTGGCAAACGTGCTAAACAGGTCTGGTTCTTTATAACTGGAAGCCCAATAGTGAGAATTGTCATGTTAACTGTAAGAGTCATCAACAACCTCTTTCATGTATCCATCACATTTCTCACGTTTCTCTCACAGACTTTAATGCAGCTACTTAAGTCTCCAAAGAAAATTGCTGTGTTTGATAATCTTAGCAGCTAAAAGTGCTGATTTGGGAAGTGCAGATGCGGTTGAACAAGGTGTCAGAGCTTATCCACAACTCCACCAACCATCAAAACTTGGAGAAGGCCTCTGTGTCTGTGCATTTCCAGGAGATCATTGACCTGGTAGAGCTCTTTCAGTCCTTGGAGAGCCTAAGGGCCCTCAGAAGAGAGTAAGAAGGGAGTTTTCTGTTTATCTGCCATATGTAGTTTGTTTTGAGTTTAAATTTCTAGTATCCAAAAGCTGTCTGAAGTTCTGCACAGAATCTATCTTACTAGGTTACATTGGGCTGCATGTTGTGGTGGGGCCAGGAAGGCGATGCTTATGAGGCTGTACCTGGATCAGAGTTTTCGCTCACGCGAGTTGCCCTCCGGGACAACTCCTCAAAGTACTACATTGACAACCGCACCAGTACCTTCACTGAAGTCACCAAGATGCTGAGAGCCAAAGGGGTAGACCTTGAACACAACCGTTTCCTCATTTTGCAGGTGAGACCAGTTGAATCCACAGTAACTGTGTAGCAAAACCATGAGTGTGCTTTGGGCTACTGTTTTCATAGATAAATTTGCAGCTTTGTGGAAAGGTTGAGGAAGAGGAATTGTTTCACAACCGTCCTGCCACAGTGGTTATAAGATTCTAAAGAACCCTTTTTTTAGCTTATACCAAGCATTATCAACCCATGAGATTGATGAGCTGGTGGAAAAAGGAGCACGCACAGACTGGTACTTTGGACAACCCATACCTTATGGGACTTAAGACCTGCTATTGGAGGCTTCTCCCTTCTTTCAATACTTGTCTTTCCCTTTGACGGTAGATTCATGCTGCACAAAGCAGTCTGGGACTGGGAATTCTGCAGACCAATGAGATAGCTAAAAATGATTGCTGGAGGTCGTTGTAGGGGGAGGTTGAGCAGATATCATTGATGAAGCCTAAGGCGCAGGGTCCTCATGATGAAGGGTTTTTGGAATACCTGGAAGACATAATTGGCTCAAATCAATATGTCGAAGGCATTCAGGGGGCCACCGAACAGTAAGTGTGACCCTCTACGACAAAGTCATTTATCAAGTGGTTTTGTCCTGTATGTTTCTATCACAACTACATTTGATGTGCTAGACTAGAGTCAAACTACCCCGTTTTATCCTCTGTCTGGATTAGACCTTAATTCATGTATTGAACATGCAACATGATTTAGGTTGGAATTATTGAACGAGAAACGGGATAGTATGGTGCAGCGAGTCAAGATTGCAGAGAAGGAGAAGGATGGTCTGGAGGTAACACTGGTCTTTTCCCCTTCAGAAATGTGATGTAGTCGATGTGAATCACCAACCACAATTTGATTGCAGATACTCCATTAAGAAAATTTGAGGTATACAACCTTAGCTGGGCACTGGAGGTGTATATATGTTGAGATTTGTAGGTGCATATTAGGCCAGCATGGAGACAGCATCCACAGCAGCTGGGTCATTAAAGATGTGACTTTTGAGACATTGTCAAGCAATCTAGTTGCATTCATACCCTCTATGAAGAAACATCTTCAGATTACCCATGAAGATTCATGGACTTCAATAGTTGGAACTTGTCTGCAATGGGAGTACTGTGGGTGAAAAGAGTCATGGAGATGTGTAAACCGTCAATGTATGTAGCCTGGTTGTGTGACAGTAAGCTCATGACAGTCAATGATCTGCATCTGTTTACTTGGCAATAGTGTACCAATCAGCAATGTAAGGTTAAGTTCTAAGTTTACAATTTCAACTAACAGAATGCAAAGATGGAGGCTGAGGCATTTATGCTCAAGGAGGCACAGCTATTAGTGGCCAAGAAACAAGCGACAGAGCTTTCTCTAGAGGAGGTCACCACTGACGCTAAGAATCTAACAGAGACTGTTGCACAATTGGAGATAACCCTTCATCAAGACCGGTATGTGTGATTACATCCTACCTACAGTTGCATGCAGCCTTCACAATTTTGACCTTGTCATGTTTCAAACTCCTGCTTTTGGTACCTCCTTAACAAATCTCCTCCAGTAGTGCATTGCATATGCACAGCTGGTGACAGAGAGTAAGTTGCTCCCTGTTGCTAGACTTTCAGCCCATAATGACCTACAGATTGATTGTTGCATTATTTTTATCCTAACGCTGCGAACACTTGGCAGTGAGAAACGTGCTAACCATTCAGTTGAGATCAAGGAGCTGGAGAAGACCCTGAATAAACAGACCAAGCATCATGAGGTTTGTTTCTGAACACCATGTCTGATATTAAACCTTCATCTGCCAATTTACCCTGCCTGTTTCATCAAGAAAATATTTGTGGTCCTCAACCTGCAGTATCATTAAATAAATGGTTGAAGACTGATAATCTCAAATTCTAGTCAACTTACCTTAGTTAGATGCTATCATCTCAAGTCTAGGGACATTTTTATCCATGAATTACTTTGAATGTTTCGAAACTTCATGAGCAGATATGATGGCTAGTGAGCTGAAAGCTCTCTTCAAATTGAAGAAGTGCAGTTGATGAAAAAATGGTAAGATTTTACTTCCTCTGTTGTGGGGGGTTGTGGCTAGATCTACAATTGATGCACCAATGGCACTTCTGAAATTGGGAAGCGAGATCGTGCTTTGTGGTTTCTCTGACAAGCCCTTGTCTGGACAAGTGCTGGTGCAGGAGGTAGAAGTGGACTTCAAAAAATGTTCAGATCAGTTTAAGAGCTATGAACGCCAAGACCTAAAGTATCAAGAGGATCTCAAGCATCTGAATCAGAAATTGAAAAAATTGGAGGAAAAGATAGCTAAGGTGATTCCATTTCTTTTCCAGCAGACATTTGCATCGAGCATAGGATGAGCTTTCTCATTTACTTTCAGAGGTTTCGATGTGAAAAAAATTGAGTAGAAGACACCATTATCTTCGGTGCAGAAAGCTTTGGATGGAAGTTAGAGATAGGCCTATCTCCAGACCCAGTGTGTGTGAGCGTTGACATTGGTAAACACACTTTTGAAGGTCATAATCCTGTAGCATATGAGCTGTTTGCACTTGTAATAGGATACTGCAAAGATTGAGGCTGTGGAAAAGGAGAGTGAGGAGGCAACATTGCTGATACCCAAGCTGGAGGGAGATATTGGGAGGCTTAGTCAGCAACTTGGAGAGGAAGAGAAAGTGCTTGAAGAAATCAAAGAGAGCTGTAAAGGTGGGTTTCCTTGGCCAGATGTGGTGAATGATGAGACTGCTACTAAGGTCATTGTGACAGAATGGAAGTAGGCTCTGGAGGGTGATGTGTTTCAGACTGGCGGTAAGCTTATCTAGTCATTGCATATTCTGAAGAGCTTTCTGAGGCAGTCCTGTTTTCATCTTAGCATGGTAGTAGTGATCCTCAACCTTTAGTGTAAGTGCAGTCAGTGTCCACCTTTGAAACAGAAGGTTGTAGCCCCTGTCGAGATGAAGGGACTCCATAATTTATGCTTGCTTCGGCAGGAGTCTAGTCTATTTGTGACAACCATTCCTTGCTCTGTAGGTAAGCTACTTCAGTGTGGTGGTTCTTTGACTTGTGGCCCCATGAGGGTCTTAAAACCATCTTTTGACGAGTGCACTTGCTGGTTTAGGTGAAATTGAGAAGTGTCGGGAGCAACTTGCTGTGGTACGTTTGGAGCTGGAGCCCTGGGAGAAGCTGGTGAATGAGTCTCAAGGCAAGATTGACGTCAATACTTCAGGGAGCAAACTTCTGAAGAAGAAGGTGGGCATGCCTTAAAGACTCCTGAGTTAGTGTTGGGTGAAACAATAACTGCTGTTCTTGGAGAATTGGAGAAATGAAATGAATGAAATGAAATGAATGAAATGAAATGAAATAAAATGGTGCTTTATAACGTCCGTGGAAAGCTCATAGAGCTTATGGGACAAAATGGAAGAAAACATGAGAGAGGAACAAAATCAGAACCCAAGATTAAGAACTAATGTTCTAGCGATTGTCTAAGGGTGAAGGCCTCGTGTAGGTATGCTGCCAAGTAATGTCACAGAAAGCCCAAAGAGACTATTGGACGAGAACACACTTTTCATAATGTTACAGAAATGAAATGAAATGGAACTTTATAATGTCCGCGGAAAGCTCCAAGAGCTTATGGAATGGTACTTTATAATGTCCGGCAGCTTATGGGAGAAGAAATGAAATGAAATGGGACTTTATATCATCCGCAGAAAGCTCAAAGGAGCTTATTGGAAAAAAGGAAAGCGAGAAACAAGAAATGAAATGAATTGAAATGAAATGGTACTTTATAACGTCCGCGGAAAGCTCAAAGAGCTTATGGGACAAAATGGGAAAAACAAGAGAAATGAAATGAAATGAAATGAAATGAAATGGTGCTTTATAACGAGAGAGGTGACAAAACCAAAGCCAAAAAGCAGCCCAAAAGCAACTACTGCTCAAAGGGCTTGCCTAAGGGTCAAGGCCTCGTGCAGGTCCCATGGAATAGACAGTGGAATCTCCCACAGACCTCATAATACAGAGGGCAATAAAAGAAGAAGAATTCTTCAGTTTCAATGTCCTGGTTGCGCCCGGTGCAAGCTGGGCAGGCGGTCCTCCCGTTGCAGGTTTTCCCATCTGCCAGTCTCTATCCGTAGATTGTGGGAGCCCACCTGAACCCCCTAATGCCCTCAGGAGGGAAGGAGAAATGAAATGAAATGGTGCTTTATGACGTCCGCGGAAAGCTCATAGAGCTTATGGGACAAAATGGAAGAAAACATGAGAGAGGAAACAAAACCAGAGCCAAAAATAAAAACTACTGCTCGAGTGAATGTCTAAGGGTGAAGGCCTCGTGTAGGTAAGCTGCCCAGCATTTCTGATCCTCATAGTGCAAGACTTCAGTGAGAGATTGGGTTTCACAGAATAGACTGGAATCTCCCACGGATCTCATAGTAAAGAGGGCAGTAAAAGAAGAACAAACAAGAAAGTGAGAGGGGCAGCCCAAAAGCAACTATTGTTCAAGGGATTGTCTAAGGGTCAACGCCTCATACAGGTATGCTGCCAAGCATTATTGGGTATCACAGAATAGACAAGTAAATCTCCCATGGAACTCATAGTAGAAAGGGCAGTGAAAGAAGAAACGGTTTTCACTATAGATTTTCCTGTTGTTCCCAGCTCAAGCGGGGCTCATGTTGCAGGTTGTCCCGCCTACCAGTATCTGTCCGGAGACTGGGAGCCCACCCTGAACCTCCCCAATTCCCTTGGAAGGGAGGGAGATTAGAGCTGCAGACCAGTAATTCGCCGCAAGATTCTATCCTCATGGAGGACCAAGAATGTCTATTTGATAGAACTGCAGTTTGGCTTCCGTGTCCGTGTGACATGAAGTTCCATAAGTTCTCTACTCTTGTATATCGAGAGATTCTCTAAGTTTGAGAATGAAAGGAACTTCACAACATCATGGGAAGCTAAAAGAGCTTATGGGACAAGGCCCACCAAAACCAGCCGCCACAATCAGAAAACTGGAGAGAAATGAAATGAAATGGTGCTTTAGAAGAGAAATGAAATGAAATGAAATGAAAGAAAATGTGCTGTCCCCTTTGTATTGAGGTTACTTTTGTTGGGTGCATCCTCCCTTGGTCTGTCTCCACTTCGTGCACTTCTTTGCCTGCTGTCTGTACCGCGGTTGTGATCAAGGTTTTTGGTTTATAAAGTTTGTTCTGGGTTGTTTCACCCTTATGAGAGAGAGTGCTCGTATTTTGTACTCTTAAGGGAACAACAACCTTTGGGAGACCAAAACTGGTTGCAGCCCAAAATTGCCGGTACTTGTGCACAACGGACAGCCATGTGGTTACAGGGAATTAAATGTTGATTTTTTGTGCTGACATAGCATGACATTGATTCCAACACTGCTTCTCAAGCCCTCTAGCTCTTCATGTAGAGTGTACAGGGACTATATCCACTAGGCTATGCAAACAACGTCTTATGAATACATTCTATCTAGACAGAGAGAACGCAAGACAGATCTGAGATCACAATGTCTGCACAAAGTATATGCTAACACAGTCCTCATGGGTACAGCACAATGCAGGAAAAATGGCATACAATGAAGCCCAAGATAATATACGAGCAATAAAGGAAAACATCCAACAAAAGGAAAAAGATCTGGAGCGCCTGATTGCTGACCAGGGGCATACTCAGGCGAGGTCAAAGAATGCCCACCAGGAAGAGCAGGTAGCATCCTTATCCTCCCTGTGTGTATGTGGGGAAGGGAGATCCTTTATCCTTGACATTTGCACTGTTCTACAGACTCCTAATGAGAAGGTATCATGCGGCAGGAATGTGTGAAAAATGAGGAAGAGTTGATTGCCAGTGAACAAGCTCTACGACAGAAAGTGGGTGAAATGCGTGCATTGTTGGAGACAGAGAAAAGCCAGGGGACGGTAGTGCGGGCCATCCTTCAGGCCAAAGATTCTGGCCAGATTGAAGGCATTTATGGTCGTCTTGGAGACTTGGGTGCAATTGAGGGTAAAGTCCTATATCCTGTTTCTTTCTCTCGAGCAATAGTTTTATTCTTGGCTCTGGTTTTGTGTCCTCTCTCATGTTTTCTTCCATTTTGTCCATAAGCTCTATGAGCTTTCCCCGAACGGTTTAAAGTACCATTCCATTTCATTTTATTTCATTTCTCTTAATATATTTCTCAAGGCTCTGAGGAGGTTTGACACTCACAGCATACTGATGCATAACTTCAATCTGCTTTTTAACTAAACTCCTCTGTACGTGCAGCAAAATATGATGTGGCAATATCAACCGCTTGTGGAGGATTGGACTTCATAGTTGTGCAGAGCACAAGTGCAGCACAAGATTGTGTTGAGCTCCTCCGAACCAAGGGCCTGGGTGTTGCCACCTTTCTGATTCTGGTGAGCACACAGGGAGTTGAGCACCATGTTGATTGCTCTTATCTCCCAGACTGTAGTCTTTGCTTACTATTGCAAACTATCAGTAAATTAGGTTCTGGATTGTGGCACTCACAACAATGTATTCTGCTTCAAAGTGCAACCTTTAAAATGAGGATGTAGGAAGAGTGATTGAACCTGACATGTGACACAATGACTGCAGGATAAACAAGGTGGGTTGGTTCAGAAGATGAACCAACATATCCAGACTCCAGAAGGGGTGCCCCGTTTGTTTGATCTAGTAACTGTCTGTGATGAGAGCCTACGTCTTGCATTCTACTCACAACTAGGGAACACTGTTGTTGCCAAAAATCTTGATCAGGTCCGTATCGCAACCCGGTAGCTTCATGTAATCTTCATCTTCTTACTGCTCAATGGGTTCTTAGGCAGAAATGGACTTGCTATCAAGCCGCAAGTTAGAAATTTGGTTTGAATTGATATTCAATGTTGAATGTCAGTAGGCCACTGTTGGTTGCAACTGCAGTCTGCAAGAACGTGACGACTGGGCAGAAGCATGCACCTTAATCTCAGCTGATTTTCTTTGTGGAAGTGAATGTGGATAATGTGTTCAATCTAGGTTTAGACATCTTCTGTACTTTCCTCTCATGGACACAATGAATTTTTTCCGCGGACGTTATAAAGCACCATTTCATTTCATTTCTCTTGCCTACTCACTGGGTGGGATATCAGCGGGACCTTGCTATGGCCTTGGGAGCCTGGATTGTAAGTCGTAAAGCAACATTTGACTATCCAAGATTCTTACCCTCATAATAGTTGTGCACCTGCTGACAAGAGAAACTGGTGGATCTGTGGATCTGTATCGTCACCAGGCTACAAGAATATCTTATGGACCAGCTGTAGAGTTCAGGAGGGTAGTCACATTGGATGGTGCTGTGTTTGAAAGGTCGGGCACAATGACTGGAGGTGGAGGTAGGCCTCGAGGGGGACGAATGGGGACTGCAATTCGGGATTCTAGTGTGTCTCGAGAAAGCTTGGCAACTGTGGAGCAAGAATTGCAATCGGTGAGCGAACAGTTGGCTGCTGTTCGGCGCCGCATTTCAGTAGCTGTGCAACAATACCAGATGGCTGACAAGGCCCTCTCTCAGTTGGAGCTTGCTATTGCAAAGACTCAAATGGAGGTTGGTCAGCTTTACATCACATTTGTTAAAATGTGCTTTGTGGGAAAGAAGGATACACATAGAAGAGATACTAGGGCAGGAGAGGAAGAGAAATCAAAGCAAAGTGAAAGTTTACGGGACAAGAGAGTGACTGAACAAAGAAACAAATACTGACAAAGCTGGCATTGTATTCCACGTTCCTGTCACACTTGAGTAGTTTGTTGGTTTTTGCTGTGTTGTTCTCTCTTGTTCTGTGTCCCTTGGACTTCTTGTACCACCTGCTTGAGGGACTTGGTCTGTGTGACTCTTGATGTCTTCTGAAGTAGTTCTTGGTTTCTTCTACCTATCCCATGGGCCCCTGTGGCTTCTGTGGATGCCATAGAGGTTCTGTCTTTAGTACACACATTGAGCTTCCTGTGGACGTTATCAAGTCTACATCTTGTTTCATGCTTTCTATGTATAAGTGAGCTTATTCTTGTCTTGGAAGTTGTCTAAGACTCAACACCTCGTGTAGATATGCTGCCAAGCATTTCTGATCCTCATAATGGAAGACCTCTGAGACTGGCTTTCTCAGAATAGACACTAGTATCTTCCCTGGATCTCATAGTAGAAATGACAAATGAAATGAAATGGAATGGTACTTTATAATGTCCGCGGAAAGCTCAAAGAGCTTATGGGACGATATGGGACAGATGAACTGAAATGGTGCTTTATAACGTCCGCGGACAAAGAAAGAAGAGATGTTCTTCACTTTTCACCCCTCCTGTCATTCCTAGCACAAGCAGGGTACAAGCTCTCATCACACTGCAGGTTGTCCGACCTACTAGTCTCTCCCACAGTGAACGAAGAATGAAAGAATTAATGAACAGTATATTCCAGGACAATGTGGAAGAGGGGAGTAGTCTTTGCAGATGTTATCATGATGAGTTTCAGACTGTGTTCTGAGAATGGATGCTGATGCTGATACTTAACAGCGCGTTATCTGTACCCTTTTTCATCTGGACAGCTAGAAGCCTTGAAATGCCAGCAAAGTGATCTATCTAAGCAGCTTGACACTCTGAAGATCGGGGCTGAGCCCAAACAAGAAGAGCTTGACCAGATCCAAGAACTGGACGAATTAGTTGCTCGTGAGGAGGCACAGCTAGCAGATTTACTTCAAAGTTCTGAAGAACTGCGAAAGAAGGTAATCTTTGAATTTGTTGCTCTTTTCTAATTTATGTCTTGGTGGTATGTCTGTGTTGTTAGATATTAACTGCTTACTAACGTTCACATATTAGGATCTCCTCATTTGACTTTGCTTTCAGGCAAAAGACTTCATATCTTCATATCACAAGGATTGCGGTCACACATTCATCAAGGCCGGTAAAAAGAAGTGATCAATTGATAGAGTGATAGTGAGAGGAATTCACAAAACACACTGCAGACTGCTGCACTTAAATGAATTCATATTTGACATAGGTCAAAAAATTTCCCGCAGGCAAAAGAGCTACAGAATGAAATGGAGCATGCTGGAGGTGAAAAACTGAAGGAGCAGAAAGCTGTTGTTGATAAGCTTCAGGAGGTAATTGACCAACATTCTGGAGCCAGCTTCAATTGACTCACACTGACAACACAGTACATGGAGAGGCACAGGGTTAATTTATAATCATCTACAAATCCCACAGTAAAAGCTGTACCCTTGTGCAGGATACCAACCAAGCAAGCTCAGAGATCAATCGGAGGAAGGTTCAAATCACAAGCAACAACAAAACAGTTCAGAAACTCAAAACAGCCATTGAAGATGCCAGCAATTCAAGTGCCAAGGGCATAAAAGACAAGGAAAGATTAGTGGCAGAATTCAAAGATATTGAGTGTAAGGCGATTCACATGAAGGAGGAATGCAACAGCCTGCAGGAGGTAATTTTTGTGATTGTATTTTTGTGATAGATGTAAAGGGCACTTAAGAAATCTTTTCAGAGGTAAGGAGAAATGCATGAATAGGAGATTGGAAAGCCGTAGGCCAACAGTTGCAGCAAGGATACAAATTGCTAAGGGCCAACAAAGAGAATGTATTATTTGCTAGCAATCTGAGATGCCACTGCCATAAACTTGTAATTGACAAGGAAAACTGCTTTCTTCCTTTCTTCAGGGGCATCACTGTGGTCCACTCTATAACCTGTAGACAATTTCTTATGAGTACATTCTATATGACCCAGAGACAGCTTTCAACTTTCAGCATCTCAAGGCTGAGCCGAAAGCCCTGGCCCTGTTGGGGTCTAACTTTTGGGCTGCTCACACACAGCAGATTGATGCTTGTGTGAAGGGCTTTCTAGAGGATATCTGGGAAGCCCAGACTAATTGTTTATATGAAGGTAAGTTGCACTACTGGAGTGAGCCCCTCACAGAGGTAGGGCCTATTCCCTATGTTACCATCCAAACTGGGCGTGGGGACTATGGCCACAAGGCCACAGCAAACAAAGTCGTAAGGGTACATTCTATATAACCCATAGAGGCTGACTACGGCAGACTCTAATGTCAAACTGGCCTGATTTTGATGGTATAAAGCAGGGTGGATATATCTGGTTCGAGAAAAATCTGCTGTAAATAATGTGGTCATATGCACTTTCTCAAGATCCAAGAGGGGCACCCATGTATAAGCCTGGCTCAGCACCCCTTATAAGTGTAGTATTGGTTATGTGCAGGGTTGGATACTGTTATGCACCCCTTAATTGCACTTTGCCGGAAGGTAGAGACTATTTTTTCAATTTTCATATGACACTCTCCACAGTTCTTCACTTGGTGGAGCTGATGTTGAGTATGTGACTACAGACTCTCAAGAAACACCATTCTGAGCTGGATGCAACCAGGAAAAAACATGCAGAACTCAAGAAGAAAATCAATGAGTTGCGCACTGCAGAGGTAAGTCAAGTCCTTCACACCCTGCCATTGTGACTCTCCAGTTTAGTTTATTTTTTCAAAGGCTCTCTAAGGAAGATGCTGTGACAGTCTCATACATAGAATTGACCCAATCTTCCCCAGTACTTCGATGTTGGAGGGGTTCATAATCAGATGGTTTGCTGAGGTGAACCACACTAGGTTACGGTTCAGGCACCATCTGAGGATATCTAATAGAATTGGACAACTGAGAAAGGTGAGAGGCATGTCACCACAACTTTGCACCCCTCTGAAAACCTGTAGTATCATGCATTCAGCCTTGCAGGGTCCCACACTGCCTGTAGATTATCTTTTCTAATTTATGGTTCTTGCACATGCAGGTGGATGCTGAGGACAAACTGAACGACATTAAGGAGGCAGCAAGATCACATGAGGCAAAGAAAGAGTTTTGCAAGAAGGAAGTGAAGGAGCTAAGCAAAAAGCTATGTGAACATGTGGAGCAGTCAGTCTCTATCCTTGGGATTTAATACGAAGAAGCTCCTGGGGCACTGATTGTTTCAGTAACTAACACCTGTTTGAGGGGTGTGGTTGGGACACGGTGGTTATAGGGTGTTTGAAATCAGGGGGAGAGAGGGAAATGAAATGAAATGAGTGGAGGCCCGGCAAGGGAGTGGGGGCCCGGAAAGAAAGAGGGAGGAAGTCTAAGAGTTCACGGGAAGGGAAGATATGAGATGAAAAGATTCTTTATGAATGAAATGCCTTTCTAACATCCACAGGGGTCCCCAGGGCATGGGACTCTGTAGATAACAAGAAAATTCTTCAGAAACCATAAAAGAACATCCAAAGATGAAGTGACTCATGCAGGTAGGCTGCCAGGCACTTCAGGTCTTCAAAACTGAAAGCTTCTCCAAGAGATTTGGGAGTCCCTAATCGAGAGAGAATTACTCATAAGACGTTGTTTGTGATAGCGTTGTAGCCATTGACCCCAGACTGCGAGCGGGACACACTTATGGAGAGAGAGAGAGAGCAGATGGGAAAAATGGGGGAGAGAGGATGCACTCATGGAACTTTTCTTGATGTGAACTTGTGGCCATAGGCAGTGGGGCATGTATGTGCCATCATGATGCTTGGTCTTGAAAATTATTCAACCTCTCTCTTAAGTTTCTGTTTGTGTAATCTTTCCTTCGTCCCTTGAGCTAGTGGGCATTATTGAGCTCCTTTTCCTTCCCTTCTGTTTCATTTCCTTTATGGGAAGGTGTTCCAGTTATTTCTGAGATGTATGGAAGTTTTTTCCCATTCTGACTTGGTGTGATGTTTCTACAGAATACGAAGGGAGGGGATTGACTCAGAGTTATTGCAACAGGCTCTGGAGGAGCCTAGTGCTGATGTGGACCTAGCACGTGCCAAAGAAACTGTGGAAGTGCTGGAGGCGCAGCTCAAGGAAATGCAACCTAGCCTGGAATCCATCGGCGAGTACGGCCATGCCCTCTGAGTTGTCCACTGAGATATGTGAAGTTTGTTGTCAATGTATTGGTGTGGGCATTTAGTGTTGTGGTCCCAAGCTTGACTTGCTGCCTGTTTTGGATGCCCTAAGGTATCGAAAAAAGGCAGCACTGTATGATGAGCGAATAGGAGAGTTCAATGCGGTGACCCAAGAGCTGGATGAAGTCAAGCATCGCCATGATGATCTGCGCAAAAGAAGGCGAGTCCTCAACCTTACCCTTTAACCTTGAGGTGAAACAGCAGGAATCCATGGCAACACTGACTTGCAATCCAAAGAGTACCTCTGAAACAAGAGCAGCAAGAGTACACATACATTCAACTTTACTGGAAATGCACCGGATGGTCTGAACCTTTTCCAGTACATTACATGGAGAATCTCTCAACGAATAGTGCATTAGTGGTTTGCCCTCACTGACAATTGTCCAAGACTAGCATATCTCAGGTCTTCCTCTATGTGGTTGCGCTGACCAAGGATGGGTGGGGGTTGTAGGCTGGATGACTTCATGGCTGGCTTCAACACAATCTCAATGAAACTGAAGGAGATGTACCAGGTTGGTTTCCTCGTGGATTCTACAACCTTAACTTTGGCAACATTTCGTGGGAGGGAGAAGATATGCTCACTATGGTTGGTTAACTCCCTATTTTTATATTTAATAACTAGAATATGTCGGTCATCTGTCACCTGCATTCCTTCCAAAAAGTGTCTCGTTAAGCAGTCAATTGATACTCTACTTCAGATGATTACCTTGGGTGGAGATGCTGAGCTGGAGCTTGTGGATTCACTGGATCCCTTTGCGGAGGGTGTGGTCTTCACAGTTCGACCTCCCAAAAAGAGCTGGAAAAATATCGCCAATCTGTCTGGAGGTGAAAAGGTTAAGTTCTACTCTCTGTTTCTTGATGGATGAGGACTGGAGCGTTGTCAAATGCAGCATCTCATGAATCTCTTGACATAAGGGGGTGAACTTGGGATGGTGGCCTGGTGACAGACATTGAGCTCACTGGCATTGGTGTTTGCACTCCATCACTATAAGCCTACTCCCCTGTATGTGATGGACGAGATTGATGCTGCCCTTGGTAGGCTCCTGTACCAGTGTGTCATATTATGAACGATGCGACTCTGTTTTCCAGAGGCTTTCCCCAACCCTTTGAGTTTCAAGGACCCTAAGGGCGTGGCAGTCTACCTGCATGAAGCACTGCATCTTGACATGTTGTTTGATATTCTCTGAAGTGGTCTCTTATAGTTCTACTTTGTCCTCAGGGCCCTCTGTGGATGTGATATAAAGTCTCTTCAGTTCTCTCTTCCAAGATTTGCTCCCTGTCCTCTAGGAAGCCTATAAGTCAATGGCCACAAGGCTACGGCAAACAACGTCTTATGAGTACAATCTCTTCCAAGATTGGGATAATATTGCTGGAAGAATTGAGGTTTCACTCCTGGAACGTGCTTGTGCCCTCAACATGCATTATGCACTGTTGATGGAATAATAGCAAAGGTTTACTACCAAAACAGTAGCCTTGGCATGTATTCTCTCATTTTGACCTTGTCTGATGTGCATGTGCAGACTTCAAAAATGTGTCGATAGTGGGTCACTACATCAAGGAGCGCACTAAGGATGCTCAATTTATCATCATCAGGTTGAATGTCTCCCTTGTATCTGCTCACTAGTCTCAGTATCTGTGAGTGTACATACATGGGGTGCATGTATGGTGCCACATCATTTGCTGAAAGCAAAAATGTTGCTATTGCAGTTTGCGGAACAATATGTTTGAGCTGGCTGACTACCTTATAGGCATATACAAGACCGACAACTGCACAAAGAGCATCACCATTGATCCTCACAGCTTTGCTGTTCCTGCACCTGGTAAGATTTCATTGTCTTCATCCGGAATTCCCCAATATCTCGTTCATTGTGCATTCTGCAAGGCCAGTTTCTTGTCGGTCTCTTATCATTTTGATATGTGACCATCTCTTTACTGAAGTGGTAGGCAACCAGTTTCAGGGGTTCCTTGCAGCTGGTAGGGGCTTCGTATGGTACCCTCCAACATAGGACGTGCACAACTGGGTCCAGGACCAGTAAGTGTGGCTCTTGTTGCGCTATCCACTAAGCTGTCTGCGAAATCTGCAATCTGCTAATACTAAGTCTTGGCACAGTCACACGGCCTCACTTTTGAGCTGCCACTGTTGCTGCCACTGTTGCTCCCAACACCTTTCTCTGTTGGGTTAAGTTCTGGAAACTTCACCACAAGTGGTCTTATTGAAACAGGTGGAAGAGCATCGACCAAGAAAGTGAGGCGGAAAAGAAAAAGTGCAGCTGCGACAGACAGCTGGAGTTGAGGAGAGAGTGGCTGCTAAGACCCTTCATTGAAGGTCCTCAGCTGTCACCGCTGGATCTAACGGCTGTCTCCTGTATATATACACTTAGGTAGCCTAGAAAGCCAGCCGCTTGCATCTTCAATGAGCGGCTGATGTACATGTTCTTTTAGCACACGGAGAACTCGCATTTGGTTCCTTCGATCAGTCACTATCTTCAGTGACTCGTCCGATGCAACTTGTAAATGTGTGGAAGATGAAGCTTGGGAAACAACAACGCTGACTGGGCGCGCAGCGACATATTCAAGCCAACATTGGGCATTGAGGCCTTATTTTACAGCCTCTGTTCATTCTTATATGGATACTTTTGACTGTAGTCCACCTCAATGCAGCTGTGCCCTGGCTCCTTTCAGATCAATTTTCTCGGTGGATGCGCGCAAGTTCCAGCATCCTGCGGATTTGACTTGAGAAGACATTTTGCCACTCTCTCGTCAACGCGTGGTGGAAACTTGAACTCCTTGGCAGGTGCTACACTGTATATCACAACTGGCATCAAAAAAGTTTTTGTATTAGGTCAAGCATTGCAAAGAGTATTAGGTGACAGGTCTATGTGATTTGAGAGCTCGACGCTCGAAGTACATAAAATACGAGTTGTAAGGCTTTACCGAGTCTCACATGCATCATCCTTGGTTGGTGGTTGGTAGAAGATCATTATAAGATAAATTAATTGCCTTTCTATGCCTAATCTTGGATTAGGCGTCCAAGACCATTCCGGGTCAATGCCATAACAGGAAAAGGGCTATTAGAGTAGTTTGACATGGAACCATATGTAACCAGAAAAATTAAACTTGGGTTATGGGTATCAGTAGATTGATACCATGGGTAGTATTTAGTTTTTTAAATATGCTCTGTAATTCATATCGAAAGGAGTCTGGGAAAAAAATAACCAGGACCGGGGGCCATGAGGAATACATTGTGAACGATGGGGTAACACCCAGGAACCGGCCACTCAGGGAAGGGCTCTACGCAAAGACCATGGCTACTCTCAAGTACGAACAGGGAGCCCTTAGCCAGGTCAGGCATGTATACTAAGCATCCAATGGATCGGAGAGAAAAAGATGAACACCCCCATCTGGATCAGACCAGAAAACTGAGGGGTCAAAAGAAAAAGAAGGCCAAGGACGTAAGCACATACCAGAAAACAAAAGAAGAAACAAGTATCACCCAGAACAAAAGGTAAACTAACCCCCCACCCCAAACCTGAATCAATGCTGCCGAAGAGTGTGTATTATTGTGTAATGCCTGCGACATTTCTTACTCTTTACCTCAAGATCTTTTCTCATAGGAAGCTACCAGCGGGGAGAAAGGATGATGGAAGATGAAAAGAAAAGAAATCATCCTTTTTCTGTACGCAGGGTAACACCCCTCCTGTGGGGCATTCCCAGATATTCTGGCCTTCCCCTCATGCTACCGGCTACACCTTGAGGCTTACGTATTGGGTAATACCCTGAGTGGAGGGCATTCCCGGATTTAAGGGCCTGACGTCTTTTTCTATCATCCTTTCGTAATGCGATTTTGCAATTGAACTTCTCAAAAAAACGTTAAAAGCAGGTGTGGCGGATTCTGCCACTTTTTCGGCCTAATTCTCAAGCCGAGCCAAATCGGCAGGATGGCCGATTACGCACAGAGGACGGCAGACCTACCACCGAGGCCCATGTCATCAGCCATCAACCAACCCACCTTCCCCTAAGGCTCGCCCCGTTTATATCCTCTCCGGGGCTCTGAATCTGGCCAATCGGATAATCGAACCTCAATCATATTGCGCCACGTAGCGGCGAGAACCCCGCCACACCTGCTTTTAACGCCAGTGAACGGGCCGCGTTGGCCGACTCTGCCTTGTGCGCGGCCATAGGGCTCGCCCTGACGGGCTCGCCCAAAGGCCGCTTACAGGGCAGAATCGGCCAAACAAGGCCCGTTCTCTAGTACAAAATGGATCATTCCATACCAGAATTGGACTGCCTGAGCTTCCGTAACCCCTTGGGATTTAATTACGCGGGAAGAGATATGGGGTTTTTTGTTTTTAAAGAGAAGGATTTAATTACTTTCATATGCATGGGCATCATTAACCCGTAATGTCCTATAGAAATTTTGGCAAAAATCTGCCTATTCAAGCCTTCCGGTCAGCGTATACTTTGTGTATATCTAAACATATATTATGCATATTTCTCCTGTACTAGCACACCTATAGTATGTGTACTCCACCATTACCTTTGTGGCCTCTCTCCTGCCTCTCATGTAAATCACAAAATTCCACATTCATGAAGAATGCAGTGAAACTTTGATTCAGGCATTGTTGGGATAGGAGAAACATCTCTATGTAGAGACTACGGAATGATAGATTTCTTGCTTGGTCAGGTCTTCATGTTTCCAAATCCTTAATTTGACTGCAGTTCAAGAGAGAGTATGAGTAGGTGTGCACTGGTTATGTTGATGATCATAGTACAAGGAGAATGAATTGGTTTCAGAGCTATGTGCAATGAGCATGACAATGGCAACGATTGCCATGGCAGCCGTTTCTATGCGTAAATGGAGAGGGCCAAGACCAACAGTTACCGCCCCTGCACCAACCAATGATTCAATCTCCTCGGTGGTAAAATCTGCATGCTTATGAACCCCAGCTGTATTAATAGTTGTATACATACAGGTTAAATATATGGTATCTTCTTACCCTAAATAACCCTAGTTGACCAAGGGTCTAAAGCAAACCACAGGCACGAGAGTCTTATCCCGGGCTTTTGGAATCTTAAGCCCAGGCTCAAGAATGTTCCATATCCCCGGATAGTGTACGAGTATGGCCTTTTTGGGCTTCCGTAGACTCGCTCCCTGATCCCCCAACCGCGCCCCTCCCGAGGCTCCACACGCCTGACCACACATGTGGGGCTCACCAACCCGCCAACATTTTGGTGGGCCAGCCATCCCCCGGGTCTACCCTCACATCTGCCCACTCCCCACCTTACCTACTTCTCATCCCTTTGGTTTTGTTAAATAAACAAAAAATTAAATGAGGATTGCTTGGCATTGTTTTGAGAGTGCAAGTTTAGGACGCACAGATCTGGGTGCTCAACACGCCCTACAATCCACAGCACAGAAAATTCTAAGAAAAAAAATCTGCAGAAGTTATTAACTCGTGAGTAACTCACTGCGGGCCTGGTGGGCGCTTAAGGGTTAATGCTTCATTGACAAGAACAGGAACAACCTCCCAACTGGTACCCATCAAACATACAATATAGATTATCTGGTTTGTCTTTTGTTTTTTGTTTAGGTTTTTATGCCGATGTGAAAACTACAAGACCAACCTTCCGGAGGATATACCAACCTCCAAACTGTTCAGAATTTAGAGAAAATTTAGAACTGGTAAGAACAACCTTCCAGTTGGTATCATCGAACATGATAGAAACAACCTTCCGTAAGAAAAACGTAATTGTTTGGATTGTATGCAAAGTGTAAAATGACATGAACAACCCTCCGAAGGGTACACTAACATATGTATTGAGCCTTCCTCAAGGGGGAAATGAAACGATCATTGACTTTCACATTTGTATGATCAACATTTCAGATCATATGCCTAAATTATACATTGTTCCTCAAGTTTTTTGCATAATATATTATATTTCCAATCAAAAGAAACATTGTTTTGAGAAGTCATCACTACATAGTAGTACGGATCACCCCCGAAAGGGGGGAGTAGCCGCAAGGCGAAGTGGCTCTTAGTTATGCTGGCCTCGACAGAGTCTTCTCTCTCTCAACACGTAGTCCTTAGAGTAGTACAGTAGAAAGCAAATATTTAACCTATGGCTAGTAACTCACTTGGATAAGTGTACTGTGTGTCACATTGGTGGTTCAGGGTTCAAATCCTACTACTCTGTCCTATGGATATGATTTGTTTCGTGATCAGTTGGTCTTGGATGACGTTTCCTCCTGTGTGCCCAATGGCTTATCTTTAAAGTCCCCCCTCCTCAAGGGCCTATATTGTGAGCAGTCACTCCCAGTTTCCTTCCAAAAAACAAACATATACACATACACATATATAAATAATAATTTGAATAATGTAATATTATTATACTATAAGCAACAATATTTCCCTAGTGAAAAGGCGAGGATTACTAAAATATATCACATATATTTGAATTCAGGAGAGTTTCGTTGGCCAATCCTCCCCCCCCCCAACACAAAATGAACCAAAAATCAAAAAGATGGTTTCGCTGAAGAAACTCATTGTGAGTACAAATTTGTAACTTTTAAAGTGTGGTCCCATTTTTGTTTCGCCATAATCTATTATCCATATATTCTTAGAATATGGAAAATATCCTATTTGCTCACACTAAAAAAGTGTTTCCCCTCGGTGAGACCTTATGACCTCCCTAGTGGTTACTTTTTCCACCACATTGTGGTTCTTATTTTTAGTGGCTCTGTCCCGTAAGGGATAGAGGCATTGTGGAGACTTCTTGCCTAGGCGGAGCTAGGCAGAGAAAGAACGGAGAACTAGGCTTATCCATTAATCCTAGAGAGAGAGAGCCTAGTCTTTAGAGGGTGGATGGAACCCGCAATGGATAGAGGCATTGTGGAGGCTTCTTGCCTAGGCGGAGCTAGGCAGAGGCTCATCTATTAAGCCTAGAGAGAGAGAGAGAGAGAGAGAGAGAGAGCCTAGTCTTTAGAGGGTTGATGGAACCGCAAGGGATAGAGGCATTGTGGAGACAATCTTTAGGGAGAGAACTAGGCTTATCCATTTAGCCTAGTCTATGGAGGGTTGATGGGCATGATTCATGAAGCCCTAGGAAAAGTATAAAACAACAACCACAAAATCACCAAAGGAGATAGCCTCTTGTGGGAGCCGCTTGTTTATTTTGAGTAAAAGGGCCATTGTCCCTTTCTCTTTATTTTAAATAAGAAAAATGATATCTAATGGATCGGTATGAAGAATAATTTTGTTCAATAAAATCAACATATGAAGCAAGGTAGTTTGTTTGTTTTGTTTTATTTTATTTTATTTGTTTGTTTGTTTTGTCGTGTTGAGATCTCCCAAACCGCAGGCCCCGGTTTTGGTGCTTGGTGCCGTTGGAAAGCCCTCGAGGAGGGGTGCATGGGCTTGGTCTCATAAATTTTGGACCTGCGGTGTGGGATATGTGGAAATCCAAATACCTCATACCCGCGGTTACTTGGTGTCCCCCTAGACACCTATCATATTTGTATAGGGCCCCACCCTCGAAAAGGGGGCAGTAGCCGCAAGGCAAAGTGGCTCTTAGTTACTCCGGCCTCGGCCGGAGTCTTCTCTCTCTTTGCACACTGGGCTTGGGCTTAGATGACACTGGACACTTGGGCCAACGCTACTCTAGTAATGACACTATTGAGAACCTTATATCAAACCGGCAAAGAAAGACCATCTGAAATTAATTTTGCCACTTTCTGTTTTCAAATCCAGATAACTTTCTTCATTTTAACAAAACTGACAATACCCTACACCGGCCAATCTCACCATGATCGGATATGGGGATACCCACCCACCACTGGAAATTACTGTACTAAAAGGCCTCCAAAACATACACGGAAATTCCCCCCATTAGGTTATAATTGTTAGCACTCTAAGGTCCTGCGGCTTCACTAACACTCTTCAGGATTTCTTAGGAACGGTGAGTGAGGACAACAAGTGTGTAAGGCCATGCTAATGTGACTCCATCACCCCGTTTTTGCTGTGGTTGCAATATGCAGCTCAAGCTGGAGAGGTGTCTTCGTCATTGCATCTGTTGAATACCATGCCTCATATTGTGGTTATCAAGTAACCAAGTTGGGTGTCTGTCTCTCTCTATTTTTTAAGAAAATTAGAAATTTAGAAGAGGGGGAAGAGGCCCTCCAATTGTATTGCAGCGAGGTGGAAAAAATAACCACTTAAAGAGGCCGCGAACTTAGGCTTACAGTGGGAAACCACCCGGTGACCGCTCTTAATAAAGTCACCAAAGAAACAATGTCTTTAGCTGAAACAGCACCAACTTCCCCGAGCTTCTGAACCGCAACTTCTCTCAAGCTTTCACAAATCCTAGAAAGAGATTAGCTCGAAACCCTGGCCAAATATCTGGATGGATGAAACCAGAGTACTAGACACTAGACCTATTATAGAACATATATCTATATATATGTTTATATATACATGTGTATTTAGAACAAATATATATAGAACATGGCATGCAAAGACATGGCACAGTCACTGGGCATACATGGGCGTACTATATTGCCTATGTTTTTTTTCCTTTTTTATTTTTGAACCAAAATCACATCTTACACACATGTTGAGAGCCTATGCAGGGCAGTGGACTAGTTTAAGCACTGAAGGTAACTTAACTGCAGATAGGAACGTGCACTCCAGTAAGTAGTGCTGTATCCTTGGACAAAGCACATATCACATCGCTATCAGGGAAACTTTACATTCTTTAGGTCCTTTCCACTTGCGGGCAGCCTATCTGGGGAGCTGACAAGCAGCTTCATTCATCATATCTATCAATGTCTCAGTGCTTGGGTTTCGCTCAATAAGAGTTTGAAGGGCACTCAAATTCGTGAAGCAATGAGCGGAGTGGCTTTCTGGAGATAGGCACCTGCTGCTGCCACGCCACTGCCTAAAGAAACGGGATAACCAACCTCCTGTAATACCATCTCCACACCTGCAAGAGCACCAAGCAATTGGAGCTCGTTCAGATTTCCAAGATGCCCAATCCGAAACACTTTCCCTGCAACTTTGTTTAGGCCAACTCCAAGGCTGAGGTTGAACTTCTTCCATGCAAGCTTCACGATCTCTGCGCTGTCAATGTAAGATGGCACAAGCACAGCAGTGACAGTATCGCTGTGCCACTCTGCCTTTTGCGTGCACAGCTTGAGACCCCAAGCCTTCACGGCTTCCCTTGTAGATTGTGCAAGTCGATGGTGCCTGGCAATGACATTCTCGAGACCTTCCTCAAAAATGAGGTCCAGAGAAGCGCGCAGACCATAAAGCATCTGGCTGGAAGGAGTGTACGGCCAATAGGAGCCAGCTTTGTAATACTTCATGTAATCTGCCCAGTCAAAAAATACTCTGCAGGATTTGGCAGTTTTTGCAGCTTCCAAAGCCTTGGGCCCCGCACATACAATTCCCAGGCCTGTAGGCAGAGAGAGTGCCTTCTGTGATCCAGTCAAAGCAACGTCCACTCTCCAATCATCCATGCGAAAATCAATGGCACCAATTGATGATACACCATCCACCAGCAACAAGGCTGGATGTGCGGTCTCATCGAGTACCTTCCGTACTGCGCCAATATCGTTTGTGACCCCCGTGGATGTCTCATTGTGCACACAACAGACTGCCTTGATAGCATGCGAGTAATCCGCGGATAGCTTCTGCTTCAAAACAGCCAGCTTGATACCGGTTCCCCACTCACACTCTATCACATCCACGTCGAATTTGAGGCGCTGCATCTGGTCTATCCAGAGGAGACTAAACTGTCCTAATTCGAACGAGATAATCTTGTCCCCCGGTGACAATGTATTGGTCAATGCACTCTCCCATGCACCAGTTCCTGTTGTAGGAAAGATGAAGGAAACCGCATCCTTGGTCTTGAAGATTTGCTTCACATCCTCAATAACCGATTTGGAAAGCTTCGGGAAAGCAGGGGAGCGATGGTCTTCGTTACTCCTGTTCATAGCCCTCAGGATCGGCTCCGGTACATTGGTAGGCCCAGGCACGAACAAATGGTTCCTTCCAGGCGCTGGGTAGTACTCCATCTCTGCGCACTACAGGCCGCTTCCTAACTTCTCCTCTCACAAATGCAATTCTCGTACACTCTCCTGAGCCTTGACAGGCCACAGTGGTAATCAATTTCTTTCAGAAAGCCTCAGTTGCAACCTCCTTGAAGAATGGCCGCATACATATGAGGCTGCGCAGCCGAAAGGCCTCACCTTCGCACTGCACTTGAAATGTTGTGGAAACTATTATCAGCAGCAGGAAAACGCAGTGCAGTGCATATGAAAAGCGCAGTGCAGTGCACTTGGGTGATAAGAAAGCGCAAGCAAGCATAGCCTCACATTGCAGAAACCAGTGCCACCCATTCCGCCCATCCGACGTAGACAAGTTGGCGCCAAAACTTGTGCCACGTAGGTGCCATGTAGGCAAATGACCCACTTCCATTTCTTAAACTTGTGCCACGTAGGTGCCACGTAGGAAAATGACCCACTTCCATTTTCTTAAACTTGTGCCACGTAGGTGACATGTAAGCAAATGACCACTTCCATTCTTAAACTTGTGCCACGTACGTGCCATGTAAGCAAATGACCCACTTCCATTTTCTTGGGCTGGGGCCATAGTGTAAAGCTGTTGGGCCCAATTTTCAGGCGTCCGCCAATGGGAACGCTCCACTTGGTCTTGGGCTTGTGCCCTAGTGCCGCTTACTCGCTACGTAGACTCGATTTTTGAGACAAAAATAAATAAAATTTTGCAAAGTTTTGCATTTTCCAGCTACTCCTTTGCCTGCTCAGTATGGCGTATTTGGAGGAGGATTAAAAAGCAGAATTCTACGCCTAATGCCACTCGCACATTATGCCATTTGCACTAGCACATTATGAAACATAATGTGTTTGATTAAGACTTGCAAGCCAATGAGAGGGCGGGAGACGCAATCCTTTACGTTATGGAATGGGCCACGACATGCCATTATGGCGGTTTCGGCGGCAGCTTGCCCTCCCGCTCGGCATGTTGCGGCCCATTCCATAGTACGTTACGCCTACACGGCCTTCCTGGAGGTTATTTTTTCCTCCGCGGTGTTCTTGCTCCTTTTGGTTAATAAAATTCTCCAGCCTGTTATTACAAAATAATAATAATAATAATAATAACTGGCCGCTGGAACGCAGACGAGGCGACCCGGTATGTGAAGAGTCCTTGGGTTTCGCCAACCTAATGTAAAAAATAGCGGGGCGGGGACTATCCCTAGCTCTGCCCAGCTCACGCGGTTTTGACCAAACCTGGCGAAACCTCCGGACTGACTCGCCACCTTCCGCGCAACGCGACAGTTAGGTGGTGCGTAGCCGTCCGACCGTTAAAATGATTTAGTGACTTGGGATCTGTAAGTTAGTGAGAGGCTTGGTGGAAGGTGGCGGGGATTAGAAGAGTGATTAGTGAGTGCGTGGCCCACGTCTTTGTGTCACGTCGTCGTTGAGCTGCGGAGAGTTTCCTCGCAGCGATTTCTGTTTGCAGAGCAATTGGAATGGGAGATCATCGTGTTGTTCAGAGATCAAAGCATGTTGGAGGAGCAGTTGCGTGAATGATTTGGTTGCTGGCAGACGAGGGGATCCAACTGGGAGAGATGGAAGGAGTTGATTTCAAACATTTTCATGTGAGATGAATCACTTGTCATACATACGCGGTGTTGTGGCATTCAGATTGCTTGCTTGGTGATGACCTAAATGGAGCGTGAATTTGAAATTTGAGCTTCGACAGTGGCTATGTTTCGGACAGATTTCTTCCTTCCTCGTATTGGGTAGTTTGGGTTAGGTGTGAATTGCAATCGAGAAGTTTTCTGGCATGGCGTTGGTGGAGATTCAATTGTGCACCTGGGTCTCTCTATAGTTGATGAGGAGTACATCCATTCATGGTTGGAACACTGGCAGCAGACAGGAGGTGCTGCATTGAAATTGAGTTCCCCTGTGCAGTGAAAAATATGGGAGTGAGGAGTACATAAATGGCGTGTCCATGAGTTCTTATGAGAGGGATAATGCTGATGCTGCGAGCGACGAGATCATAGAAATTCTATAATAGTTCAAGCCGATCCTTTTACTGGAGAGATAGTGCAGGACTTCCATGATGAGGACTTACATACTCGAGTGAAAAAAATTCCAATTGGTTCACGCCTCATTCTGCCCGACCATCGATACATCTGTCATACCTGTTCATAGAGTTAAATTGGGACACATACGCATGTTCAGCATTCATGTTAGTTGCGAGGATTGCGAGTGACTATTTTCGGAACTCGTGGAATCTGCAAGGGCTTGCCTTCAAAGGAGGAATCGATTTGCAAGGACGAGGAAGATACAACCTGACATCACAACTAGAGGCCAACTCAATTGCTGAGCTTGATGTTCACAGTTCGAAGGGAAATTAAGGGAGAAGGAAAAGTGTGATCTTTACCCCCGAGCAATCCTGGGAAATGCAGTAGAGGCAAACCTGGCTTGGTTTAGAGGGGCTGCATTTCCAGGTTTTGAAGGTCCAAGAGGATCACGATTTTGGGTTCAAAGTTTGGCCGGGTTTTCTCGCAAAGAGGATGAAGTGGGAGGGATTTGCATACGCCGCAGCGGCAGCAGTTGGGCACAGCTGCATTGATGCAAGTAGAAAACTGGCTTCCCAAAGATTTACTTCTTTAGAGCTGGTGGGTCTTGTGGGTTTCATGGATGCCATTATCCTCTCCTCGGTTGTCTTTGGCGCAGGATTGTTCAATTCGCATGCAATGCTACAAATGGAAGACGCTGATCTTTTCGCAGGAATTTTGTTGGGCAGTGCAGGCATCAAAGTGCTAGTCAATTTTATGTACCAACGAGCCTTGCATGTCTCTCCCCTCTCAGTTACAGTCCCCTATCTCGCGTTCACACCTGTGCTACTCGTCTTCACAGGCTACATGATTATGCGAGAGACCCCAAGCTCGCAGGGTTTGCTAGGGGTGGTTGTGGTCACTATGGGAGGCTATTTACTGGCTATCGAAAAGACTGAAGAGGCTGATTTGAAAAAAGTAAAAGGACTGAAGCCACCGCCCCGCTCAGAGAATTTACTGGCCTCTGTCATTCCAAGATCAGCAGCGCCTGCTTCTAAAGCAAGCGAGAGGATATCCTGGCAGGGTGGGCTGGAAGTGGCAGGCAATGGTGAAGAGAGCGAGCAAATGCTAGTAATCGTCGATGAAGATGAAGCAGCTCTCAAGAGTACACTTCCATTGGTTGTGAACAAGGCAGCCTCTCGGCACCTTTCTTATTGGTAAGCATTGTTTTCTAGCTTTCGTATCAGATAATCCAAGCCAATGTTTTGATAGTGATCATCATGGTATGTCATAGAAGCTGTCTAGCTTCCACAATTTTTGTGGCACGCAGTACTCTACCTCAGTCAAGGCATTGCAATTCATGAACTGGGCATCAGGTTGAGCGTTGGACACATATTGGATCCATTGATGGCGTTGAAAAGAGAAGAGGGTAGTCTCCTCATGCTTGGGGTTGCAGGACTGCTCAGCATAAGCAACAGGTAAGAACCCCCAAGAGAATTCCTTGTTTCTTGTGTTTTCTGTCACTCCATTTTGTTATTCAACACTCCTACATCAGATTTTGTGTTTGTGGTGGAAAACCAGCTTGTGATGGTTTGACAGTATGCTCTTGGGGGTTTTGGGGCCAGGAGAGAGCTCCCCTGTACAAAACTGCTTATAAATCTTGCTACTTTATAGGAGCCCCTGCCTTGCAACTCGAGGCCTGAAAAGTGTGGGTTTGGGGGGGCTGGGTTGGGGGTGCAGCGTTGACAAACTAGGAGCACATATGGCACCATCCTTCATTGTCTTTGCAGCATTGCAACGCGTTGTGATGGCGATCCCTGTGGTCCTGTATCTGGCCTTCACCAGGTGTGTCCCACTTTCTTTCACAGACACACACACAGTTCTAATACAGCTTTGCGTGAAATTGAACATTCCAGAACCCCGTAGATCTCAGAAGGATTGTCCTTGTGCTCATCCTAATGTACAGATCAGCTAGTTTCTCAAATTAGCAATTGCTAGATAAGAAGTATTTTGTGATGTTTTTCCTATAGCCATACTTACCAAAGAATTGAAACTTTTGTTTGGATACAGTGTCACCCCTTCTGGCAACTTACCTGTTGCTCTGGGGTGTGGGACAGCCCTATGTCATTCATGCATTTGTTTCGCCACTTTCCAACCATGCTGGCGATCTCTATTTTTGAGTGTGTGGCCATTGCCTGCTACTTGAAAAGCTTGGAGACTTTGCTGGTCGCTTACTCCATAGCTGTGAGTGTTTCTGTCTATTTCACCTAGCGTTTGCTACGCAATGCATCCATCATTCAGACTTTTCTTTGCACAAGTCTGTCCGCTGTTAATAAATGAGCATAGAAAGTCTAATCTCGAATTTGTGGCCAAACCTTCATGCAAGGTTATAGTTGCCAATCTGTACAACATCTGCAAGAGCTATGCCGCTAGAGTTCTTCCCAGTTGATTGTTACCAACTTTGTTTCTTATTTGATAAATCTTACCCGTATCAGGTCCAGTCTGGTAAACAGTTTAAGATTTTGGCATGATAAACAATGCACAATACAGTAAGAACTGTAACAAATCTGACCACTAACCTAGGTGGACTTCACCGGGGTGGATGCCTTTGCAAGAAACCCTTCTCTGGTCTGTGACCTTCAAAGGATTCGTTTTCCAATTGTTGCTGACAGAAAGCTTCCATTTCTTGCTGTCAGGCAAAGCGCAGCAATGTATTGCTATCAGTGATCATTGGACATGTGATTTTTAAGGTCAGTCTTTTCTCTCAATATCACTTCAATTAATTG
The DNA here is from genome assembly GCA_030704615.1 of Takakia lepidozioides. Lineage (NCBI taxonomy): Eukaryota > Viridiplantae > Streptophyta > Takakiopsida > Takakiales > Takakiaceae > Takakia > Takakia lepidozioides. The sequence continues at coordinate 44,047,961 of CM060731.1, forward strand.
GTTGTCAACCTTATTATTCTAAGAATCTTTTGCTCATGAGATTGAGTTTATCACTTGGCAGAATTGTCTTTGGCCCGGAAGGCACAGTACTGCTGAAGTTGTGGACAGATGTTATACTAAGATCTTGGAGGTTCTCTGTTGTGTTGACTCAGGAGAGAATCTGGAAAAGGCTGCCCTACGTGTTGTTGATGCTGGTTGGGATGGTACTCATCCTCTTTGCTTAGAAGTACGCTCTGAAGGTAGCCCAGTTGTTAGGGCATTGTGACCATACTGAAGGTGATCCTGGATGCAACCACACAACAGAATCTCCGTGTTGGAGGTCATTAGGTCATCCACATCGTCACACAGGCAGGCACAGGTGAGGGCCGTTGCCTTGCCAGACTCGAGTACCGACGGACTACCCAATCGCTTGTGGAAACATGGGGCAACAATTGTCGTGGTCACGATGTATGTGGCTGAAGAAGGTGCCCCCCTAACAGAGTTTCTGATAAGTCCAGGAGGCACCAGAAGTTACCCTGGCTTGAGCTGCCAGCTTAATGGCACCACCTAATGAGGCTGGCACTTCATGGCTCTAACTAGAACATTCGACTGTATCCCAGTAAGAATCTGGGTGATGCAGGCCCCAGTTTCCCTACTCACTGGAAGCTGGGTTCTAATTACATTCTCAGATTGGACAGACATAGTAGGAGGGGAGAAGCAGAAGCTAATCATGGAAGGTTGATATTACCCTCCAAAAGGATCTGCATCACGACCCCTTCTGTATTCTTGAGAGTCCAGGAATAGCCTATTGCTCCTATAATGTCGCCAAGATGACATTGCTTTGAGGCTCCCTCTCTCACCAGAAACTTTCTAACAGGAGGCCGTAACTGAGCCAACAATTTTGCTGCCTTCCACCCAAAGTTTGGGAGAATTCTTTCCTTCAACATTTGCAATAAACCTCCCGATTATCATGAGAGAGAGAATCTAGCACTGGTTGGAAAAAGGGCGTTCAGTGTGGTAGATGATGATCATTCAAGACAGAAAGGAACAATGTTTGTCGTATACTTGTCTACCAGGGCGACCTATGCAGCCTTCGCCTCTCTTCCAAACTCATCACCCGCAAGGTTTCCAGAGAACATGAAACTGAGTTATAAAACTCAGTGCCAAGAATCCATGTGTTGTTCTACCTCGATTGGATATCCTCCTTGCAGAAAAGACGATGAATATGATTTATGAAACCCACCGTGGGAACTAGAAAAGAAACGCAGAGTGCATCGTCTCCTCCTTCACAAACGAATCCCCAATCCCAACACACACAAAGGAACCCCTCATGAAGGTGGGACGGTAATGGTAAATATAGCCTTATTCGCAGTATATGTGCTTCCGTGTAGTAACATGTATTTATTTAGTATGGCTTACGAGATGGCTTCTCTTTTCTGTCCCCAGTTATATTATAGATTTGAGTGAGAGGTCTCTGGTTGAGATTTGAAGGTGGCTAGATGCATGAGCTGCAAGGAGGAAATGAAATGACTAAAGAAGGCTTCATCAGGCTACAAGATTATGAAGCTGGAGGATGAGATGGCGGTCTTCCGACTCACCGCTTGGAAACTTGACATGCAATTAGCGAAAAGAGGATCAATGTAAAACAGAGAGAGTTAAGTAGAGTTGTGAGAGAGAAATGAAATGAAATGAAATGGTACTTTATAACGTCCGCGGAAAGCTCATAGAGCTTATGGAAATGGAAACATGAGAGAGCAGAAACCACAATTAATGTTCTAGCGAATGTCGAAGGGTGAAGGCCTCGTGCAGGTAGGCTGCCAAGCATTTTTTATCCTCATAGTGGAAGACATCAGTGAGAGTTTGGGTTCCACTGAATAAACAGTGGAATCTCCCACGGATCTCGTAGTATAGAGGGCAGTAGAAGAAGTGTGCTTCAGTTTCGATTTCCTGGCTGCGCCCTATGCAAGCTGGACATAGGCGGTCCTCCCCTTGCAGGTTTTCCCATCTGCCAGTCTCTATCCGTAGGTTGTGGGAACCCACCCTGAACCGCCCCAATGCCCTAAGGAGGGAAGGAGATAAGGATGCTGAAAGGTAATTTGGTCTCAAGATTCTATTGTCGCGGAGCACCAAGAATGTCTCTCGATAGAAGTGGAGCTTTGTTGTGAGATTGGGTAGCTTCCAAGTTCTCTGGAGAGAGAGAGATGAAATGACATGAAATGGTGCTTTATAACGTCCGCGGAAAGCTCATAGAGCTTATGGGACAAAATGGAAGAAAACATGAGAGAGGAACAAATCCAGAACCCAAGAAGAAGAACTAATGTTCTAGCGATTGTCTAAGGCCTCGTGCAGGTAGGCTGCTAAGCATTTTTTATCCTCATAGTGGAAGACATCAGTGAGAGTTTGGAAAGAGAGAGAGAGGGCGTGGTTGATGCCAAATCACTATCTGGCGCTTCGAAATCTGAGACTGAACAGAAGAATAAAGACGGGGTTCCAACCGAGAAGGTTCTCCAAATCATCTCTCAGGAGCTTCGTGACCATGTGAGATCGAATAATACTCTTCAGCAGTGGCACGAGGGGTCTCAAGCTCATGTGGAAACTCCAAGACGCCCGCAGTAGGTGGCTGCAATAGTTTTGTGAGCCAGTTGACATGTAGAGGCAAGCTTGTCCTTATGGAAATATCCTTCACTGGAGTATTGGCCACCTTCGGCATATTGCCAAGAGCTCGAGTCATGCAGGATGGCAGGGGTGAGTCAGGCACAGATATTTGTTGCACATCAGAACCGTGACAGGGGTAGCAGTACCCCCGCTTTTCAGAGAGGACCAAGAGAGGGAGGCAGCAACGACTCTTCTGGCATTTGTGGGGACGTGAAGAAACTCTGTAAGACAGAACAACTTAAAGAAGCGCTTCACATTCTGAACCAACCTTGCATTCGGGCGGACTCGGATACATATGCCTGTGTCTTGCGTGTATGCATAAAAAAGAAAGAGCTAGCAGCTGGAAAGCAGGTGCACGCCCACATAATCCGAAGTGGAGTCCAGCCAAGCACCACTCTACTCAACACCCTTGTCAACATGTATTCGAAGTGTGGAAGTGTGGTGGATGCACGCCAAGTATTTGACAAAATGCAAGCACGAGATGTATTGACATGGAACACTATGATAGCAGGATATTCCAAGCATGGGTGTGGAAGGGATGCTTTCACGATCTATGAGCAAATGCAGTCCGAGGGGATGATGCCCAACAGGATCACTTTCATTTGCCTTCTCGCTGTGTGCGCAAGGCTAAGAGCACTGCGAAAGGGCAAAGAGTTCCATGCTGACATTATCAAAGCTGGAATTGCAGCAGATATCATTCTGGACACGGCCCTTTCTGACATGTATGCCAAATGTGGGAGCATGGTGGATGCTCGCTTAGTCTTCGACAATATGGCAAAACGAAATGTGGTCTCATGGAATGCAATGATCACAGGGTATACTCAGCATGGGTGTGGTAGGGAGGCTTTCGAGATCTATGAGCAAATGCAACGTGAAGGGGTGACGCCCAGCAGGGTCACATTCATTTGTACTCTCACTGCATGCGCCCGCTTAGGAGACCTGGACAAGGGCAAGGAGGTCCACTGCGACATTGTAAAAGCTGGAATTGCGCCAGATATCATTATGGAGACAGCCCTTGCTGACATGTATGCCAAATGCGGGAATGTGAAAGAGGCACGTCGAGTGTTCAACAGTATGGCTAAACGGAATGTGGTTTCATGGAACGCAATGATCACAGGATACGCTCAGCAGGGGTATGGGAGGGAGGCTTTAGAGATCTATGAGGAATTGCTACGAGAAGGGGTGATGCCCAACAAGGTCACTTTCATTTGCGTTCTAAATGCGTGTGCGAGCATAGGAGCTCTCCAGAAGGGAAAAGAGGTACATGTTGACATCATCAAAGCTGGAACTGTGTCGTACACTAATTTGGAAAACACCCTTGCCGACATGTATGCCAAATGTGGGAGCATGAAGGATGCACGTCAAGTTTTCGATAATATGGCTCAACGAGATGTGGTTTCATGGAGTGTGATGATTACAGGATATGCCCAGAATGGGTGTGGTAGGGAGGCTTTTGAGATCTATGAGCAAATGCAACGGGAAGGGGTGAGACCCGACCGGGTCACATTCAGTTCTGTCTTAAAAGTGTGTGGCAGCCTTGGAGCCCTGGATAAGGGCAGAGAGGTCCATGCTGATATGATAAAAGCTGGAATTGTGTCCGATATCATTCTGGAGACTGCCCTGGCTGACATGTATGCCAAATGTGGGAGCATGAAGGATGCACGTCAAGTGTTCGACAATATGGGTGAACGAACTGTGGTCTCGTGGAATGCCATGATCACAGGTAATGCTCAGCATGGGTGTGGTAGGGAGGCTTTTGAGATCTATGAGCAAATGCAAGAGGAAGGGGTGATGCCCAACAGGGTCACGTTCATTTGCATTCTAAATGCATGTGCTAGTGTAGGTGCCCTGGAGAAGGGGAAACAGGTTCATTCTGACATCATCAAAGCTGGAATTGTGTTGGATATAAATTTGGAAAATACCCTTGCTGACATGTATGCTAAATGTGGGAGTGTGAAGGATGCACGTCAAGTGTTCGACAACATGGCTAAGCGAGATGTGGTCTCATGGTGTGTTATGATCACAGGATATGCTCAACATGGGTGTGGCAGGGAGGCCTTACAGATATTTCAACAAATGCAACATGAAGGCTTGAAGCCGGATGGGATTACCTTCATATGTCTTCTCTCTGCATGTAGCCATGGAGGCCTAGTGGAGGAAGGCCTTCACTACTTTGATTCCATGAGTCGAGATCATGGCCTCACTCCTACCTTGGAGCATTTTGGCTGCATGGTGGACCTTCTTGGCCGTGCAGGGCGATTGGCTGAGGCAGAGGACCTCATTAACAAAATGCCGATCGAACCAGGTGCCTTGGTGTGGCTGGCCTTGCTTGGTGCCTGCAGAATTCATGAAGAGGTACAGCTAGCAGAACGAGCAGCCAAAAACATTCTGAAGAGAGATCCACAGCATGCTGGAGCTTATGTGCTGCTATCCAACATTTATACAGCGGCTGGCAGGTGGGAAGAGAAAACAAAGGTGAGAAAAATGATGGAGTACAGAGATGTGAAAAAGGAGCCAGGGTGGAGCTGCATTGAGGTCTACAACCAGGTTCATACATTTGTCGTAGACGACAAAATACATCCTCAGATTGAAGAAATCCATGCTGAGCTGAACAGATTGTCTGGGCAAATGAAGGAGGCTGGGTATGTGCCGGTCACACGTTTTATATGGCATGATGTGGAGGAAGAGCAAAAGGAAATTTCTCTTTGCCACCATAGCGAGAAGCTGGCAATCGCCTTCGGGCTCATCAGCACCCCTCCTAGGACACCTATCCGGGTGATCAAGAACCTTAGGGTGTGTGGTGATTGCCATACTGCCACCAAGTTCATCTCTAAGATTGTTGGGCGAGCAGTTGTTGTGCGGGATGCCAGTCGCTTTCACCACTTCCAAGATGGGATTTGTTCTTGTGGGGATTACTGGTGAAAACAAGTAAGAATGAATCGAAGGGTTTCTGCTTCAAATGTGAGGGTAGAAAGGCCATAGTTTATCCCTTTTTGTAAAGCAATTAGGATGATTCTTCATAGCTTGGCGGGGTACCATCCCCTTACACAACCCATGCCTATGCATACCACAACAATGACCCTCCAAGGTGAAGAACAAGGATTGTGTAGACATGCAGTTTATGCGACAGTGCAGTCTACCAGAGAGATACGTTGCTTTGTCTCAAGTTGTTGCCGGAGACCAAGATCATCAGCTTGAAGAGATTTGAAACTGTCACGAATGAATTTCTCACATTATTGGGAGAGTGGAGAAGAGAATCCAATGTTTAATCTGGGGATGGCTTGAGCAGACCGAAGATTACTGGTTTTGAGGAATCACCTTTTGCCAAGCATGTCAACCTTGCAAAGAACTCAATAGTAATGGATGGCACTTGGAATGAGCTTTACAAGGTTGAAACTTGTAAGTTCTTGCTTACAGGTTTCGGATTTCAGACTCATTGAAGACAGTAAGAGTTCTCTTACAACCTTCACCCTACAGAAAGAATGTACCCATAAGACGTGTAGACCCATGGTTGGCAATGGTGAACCCTCAGATTACCTTTCTTCCACAGTAGAGGCAGAACTCTGCAGGATGATAGATGGTCTCAGACCATCAGACCATTGTTATTGGTCGAGGGACCACGAAAGGGTTCCCTGTGGTTGAACCAATTCTTGGACCCTACATACTTTGTAGAAGACAAATTGCATCCAAATTGAGGAAATACATGCTGAACTGAAGAGAGGCAGGACATGTGCGTAACACATGCTTTGTATTCCATGATGTATGCCCAAGTGACACAATTTCAGTGGTCCTGTTTGCGATTTGAACTTCCTACAACCATAATTTCCCAGATGATACAGAGATGGCTCTCATGAAATCCTATAAATAGCACAAAGCAATGGCTGCAGTTGGTATAAATGGCAGTACTTTCTACCAAACTCTGTGGGGGAATCTCTGGCAATTAGTGATCGACAATGCCAGATGAAGAAGGATGCAAGCTGCTCCTTCCTTCGATTCACTTGGGCATGTTCCAAAATCCAAACAAATAAATAAGGAGTCCCAATTCTAGGTCCTAATTTTGATGCACTCTACAAGAGAAGTACTTGTGGACTCTCTCGTGGACAGCTTTCAGAACATGTGTTCAAAGTGGAGGTACCTGATTCAAACAATGGTGCCTGAGGCAATCGTGCTGTATACTTGGCTGGGGGCTCCAGCTGTGTCACAATCAGTGCAGAATTGTGTTTGACCTTGTATAACAGCTGCTATGTCTGTTGTCACCCAAGAAGGGTGCATCCAATACAGCCCGGCTATCATAGTTCCCTTGTGGCTCTCTCTGGGAAAGTGGGACGGCCGCCCATGAATCGCTCTATATGGTAGCAATGTGGAAAGGGACAAGCAGGTCATAGATTGGCAACAGCACCGCTTCATTCTTCTGACTAACCTGCACCAGACCCGGGGTACTGTGACTTGAGGAAGTCAGAAAGACAAAACGTTTCTACTTCTTCAATTTTCCACAAGGACAGCCAGAAAGAAGACGTTAGAAGATCAACTACACAAGATCTGAATTCAAAAAACATTACATCCAACATCCTTGTGGAGCTGAAGGGATTAGTAAGCAGTTCCTGCCAACAGTAGGTTGGGGTAATTGAGTGAAGGATACCAAAACGGAGCAAGCATGAAATGAGGGAAAAACCTAAGTCACTCTTGAGTCTTAGTTTCCTGATCATGAGCTACCTCAACGTTTCGATAGGCCACAATGTCCCCCGTCGCTCTAACGGAGCCCTGAGCAACTCCACTCCCCAGCCCTCCTGCTGCCAGTCTTCTGGCAGTCTCTTGGTTCTTCTGCCAGGCTAACTCTGCTTGATGCTCGTGCACAATGAGGAGGACGACTGACCATAGCCTTGTGGAGGAAAACTAGTATAATTTATTCTAGCGACGACTGAAGGTCGGAGACTAGTTTAGCGTAGAGCAGGCCATAGTGCCACGTCATCGTAATGCACTGCCCGTACGCATCATCCTGACGTCGCAGGTTTTGATTGCCTACGTGGAGGCCTGCTATTGCCTGTAGCATGTGTCCTTCTTTTCATCTCGTATTTAGTGTCCTTCGTGTGTCCTTTATGATGTGACAGGGCTGAAAGACCTACTCAGCAGGTCACTTTATGACCTGCTCCATCCGTAGCGACAATGACATTACGTCCCGTAGCGCACTGGAGCGCGACCGCTACGGGCAGTAGCAGGTCGCTGTGACTGGCTCGACGCTCCCGGCGTCTGGCCACGCACAGCTCCTGCTACCGCCCATAGCGGCCGCGCTCCAAAGCGCTTCCTAGTACGTAGCACATCATCGTAACGTCGGAGACTAGTTTAGCGTAGAGCAGGAATAGGGTGCCATAGTGCCATGTCATCATAGACACATCATCGTGGTTACGCCATCATCGCCCTGTCATCGACGTCACGCCACGTCGTCGTTGCCAGCCATGTCATCGTCGTCATTTTTGTGTGTCAGTTATAACGGAGCCTTGCAAAGTTGGCAGCGATCAATCATCTCTTGTCGGTTTGTCAGGACAATGCATCCGTAGAAGAAGCTGGGAGCGTGGACCCTATGGCAATTGCAGGATATATTATGTACTAGAGAACGGGCCCTGTTTGGCCGATTCTGCCCTGTAAGCGGCCTTTGGGCGAGCCCGTCAGGACGACAGACCATAACCGATTTTTAGAGCAGATTCGCTGACATGGCGTGTTTCTACTGGTTTTGAGGAGGGGTGTTGTATGTGGTATTCTACGACCTATTAGATTTCAACTACCTACGCGGCTTGGTAGGTCCTAACTCCCTGCTATATCCGGTGGTGGTAGGTACATACAAGGGTAAACTGACTGGCTCGCTGCCCTAAAAACCGGTTATGTCCGGTAGGGCTCGAGAGGAGCCCCTGCTATTGGATATAGCAGGAGCCAGGACCTACCGAGCCGCGTTATAGCGGCGAGGTGTCATGGCGACATGCTATATCCGATAGCAGGGCTCCTCTCGAATGCTACCTAGTCCATAGCTTTGTGGAGGAAAACGAGGATAATTTATTCTAGTGACGACTGAAGGTTGGAGACTAGTTTAGCGTAGAGCAGGAATAGGGTGCCATAGTCCCACGTCATCATAGACACGTCATCGTCGCCATGTCATCATAACCACGCCATCGTCACCACATCATCCACATCACGCCATGTCGTCCATGTCATCGTCGTCATTTTTGTGTGTCTGTTATAACCTAGCTTTGCAGAGTCGGCATCGATCAATCATCTTGTTGGTTTGTCAGGACAATGCATCCATAGAAGAAGTTGGTAGCGTGGACCCTGCGGCAATTGCAGGATATGTTATGTATTCAGGGACCTCACTGATACTGTAGAGGCCGCTCTATTTCGACGGACCCCTGCCGGAATCATTAAATACATGCCAGGATCGGCAGGCTTACTGACAATATTTAATTTTTTCGTTCAAGCTTCATCCAATTTTTCAGGAATTCGGCATTCATGGGTACTTCTCATTAAATTAGGTGTTCCATGTCACGATTCACATACAGTTGACATTCTCTGTCGCAGGTCATAGTTATGGTTAGCCATAACTCTATGGCAAGCCATAGTCATGGTTAGTGGTAAACATGTTTAATAAGTCTCAAACTTTAATTTATTTTTTTTCCTTTCAAACTTGACGTTTTCACTGCCATATTGCCACCTTTTGTTTTCAAAGTTCATCTTTTTAAATGAAGATTATTCCCATTTCATCTACTCCCAGGGCAAAATTTTAAAATATTTGTTATCTCTTAAAGTGAATTAATTAATGTCGGAATAGAGCGACCTCTACGGTAGATGTATAGATGCGTTTGACACTTAGAACAGTTTATATAGCTACCGGGACATTAAATTAAACTCCAAACTATTTGAAATCTACACCAATTGCAAACTAATATGAAAAAGATACCATATAAACAAATGGTCAGAGGGGTTAGAAAGGAGCCAGGTCGCTGCTGTATTGAGGTATTTTCATGCTACTTGAGGGGTGTGGTATACTCTTCTACCCCTTCCATTGGGTGGTGTCCCATTTCTACGCCTCATGGCAGGGTTACTGTGAAAGAGGTTATTTTCTCCTCTCACTATCAATGGTCCTGATTTGCGAGCTGTCACTCCCAGGTGTTTCCCTTTAAAAAAAAATTGAAAAAAATGATGAGCAACGGATAAACAACCGATTTTCGGTCCGGATGAAACAAATGCAACGAAGGGGAAAATAGAGAAGAGGGGTTCACCTCTACCTCACTTCTAGGGCATAGATAGAGGTAGTTGTATCAAACAATGAAATTTGGGTACCCACCTTATTTTGTGAAAATTGAACGTTGTTTCTCAAAATTTGTCGCTAGTAGTGCGGAGCAACGCGAAGCCCTAGTTCTAGCGATGACCGAAGGTCGAGAGCTAGTTTAGCGTAGAGCAGATATAGGGTGCCTTAGTGCCACATCATCGTCGCCACGTTTCGTAGCCATGTCATCGTAACCACATCGTCGCCACGTTTCGTACGTCGTCAAAAAAATTTGAAACTGCACGGACTGCCGGAAATGCCCGAAAATTACCGTATCTTGCAGCGCGGGGAAGCGACGATGATGCCCCAGCGTGGTTGAGCGCGGAGGGGTGTCACACACCGATCTCAGAGGGAGATCCTACATGCTGCACAACCTTTTTCACAAATAATAGAGAGAGGAGAAGCTCTGGAATGAATACGTTCAGATTCATCCAAGAGGGCCGGATTTCAAGCTCCAGAGAGGTCCATGCTGCCATTGAAAGCTGGAATCGTGCCAACTATCATTGTGGACACTACTGTGGTGGACATGTATGCCGAGTGTGAAGAATGCAAAGGCAGTGTTCGACAGTATGGCTTACCGAAATTAGTCTCTTGGAATCTGATGGTCGCAGGGTTTGCCCAGCATGGATGTGGGATGGAGGCATTGGAGACTGTACGATGTGAAGAAGTTTGTCCTTCCTACAAATGTGGGCTCTTAGCTCCTGTTAGTACCATGATTTGGTATTCTTCCTGATGTTTACAAGGTTCTTGGGAGAGTCAGCTTGGTCTAAGCAGGTCGTGTTTCAATCTCTGCCTGCTTAGCTGCACCGTGGTGGTTCACACAGACCAATCCGACATTACCTTACTACATACACAAGCAGCACACACACGAGGTCATTTTGGGTTGATGGTCTCCATGGGTCACAAGGTCAAGGACAATGTGGTGAGGGCACCTTCTTCTTCAACCTATTTCAGCCTGTTTTTCCCTCTCATCAGACTCGGCCCTGAGATGCATATTGAATTTTGTAAGTTATCTCGTTGGGTAGATCTGTGGTGGTTTGGAGTGACTTTGACAAGTGATTGCCGATGTGGCAGCAGGAAAGCATCCGAAAACAGATAACAAAGATGAGGAGAAGCTTTGGAATGAACACTTTTCCGACCCGAGGGACAATGGAGACAAAAAGGTGAATGCCTGTTGGACTACAGAGAGAAGCGGATGAAATTCAGAATTGGAACTACTATAAAAGTAGGGTTAAAATGTCTGCTGGAAGAACTTCATGCCGTCAGTCCTAAATTTCCATGTTGAATTCTGCAAGTTAGTTGGTTGACTGAATCTAGTTTGGAGTGACTTTGACATGATACTGCCAATGCGATAACAGGAAAGTATCCAAAAACAGGTAACAAATATGAGGAGAGGGTGTGGAATGAATATTTTTCTGCCCCCAGTCAATGGTGGGACAACAGAGGCAAAATGTTGAACGCCTACTAGATGACAGAGAGTAGCAGACGCAATTCAACATAGGAACTAGTGTGATTGGGTGTTTCCTAGAACAAATCTAGGTTGTCATTGTCAACTGCTAACAACAAGGGCAAAGATGAATGTATGATTTGTGCAGAGGCATGGATAGCTGAAGGAGAAGGGATAGAGTGTGGGTCCAGATATCCAAGAGGGCCAGATTTCGAGCACAAGATTACGTATGATTTCATGTGGATCAATAGCTACAAGAAACCTGCATGCGTAGATGGTCAATTAAAGGCAGCAGCTGCAGCGGCACCTCAACCCTGACCACAGCTTCTGGAAGAGGATCAAGAGAGGGAGTCCACAATGCCTCTTTTAGCACTTCTGGGCATGTGAAGATGCTTTGTGAGGCAAGCAGACTGAAAGAGGCTCTACAGACTTTAAACCAAGGAGGAATTTCAGCAGATTCAGATACGTATGTCTGTCTCTTGCATAAGTGCATCAAGATGAAAGGCCTTGAAGCTGGAAAGCAGGTGCACACGAGGGGTGAAGCCCATCCACATCACGTTCGTTTGTGTTTGCAATACGTGTGCAAGCCCTGGAAAAGGGGAGAGAGGCTCATGATGACATCGTCAAAGCTGGAATTGTACCAGATGTCATTCTGAACACTGCTCTGGTGGACATGTATGCCAAATGTGGGTGCATTAAGGATGCAAGGCAGTTTTCAACAATATGGCTGAACGAGATGTGGTGTCGTGGAGCGTTGCTTGCAGGGTATGCACAGCAGGGACGTGGGGTGGAGGCTGTGGAGACCTATGAGCAAATGATGGGGGAAGGGGTGAAGCCCAACCACATCATGTTTGTGTGTGTTTGCAATGCGTGTATAAGCCTGGTAGCTCTGGAAAAGGGCAAAGAGGCCCACGGCGACATTGTCAAAGCTAGAATTGTACCCGATGTCATTCTGAACAATGCCCTCGTGGACATGTATGCCAAATGTTGGAGCATCGAGGATGTGAAGGCAGTGGTCAACAATATGGTTGAATGAAATGTGGTGTCATGGAATGCGATGCTTGCAGGGTATGCACAGCAGGGGCGCGGGATGGAGGCTTTGGAGACGTGTGAGCAAATGATGGTGGAAGGGGTGAAGCCCGACCACATCAGGTCTGTGCGTTTGCAAGCCTGGCAGCCCTGGAAAAGGGCAAAGAGGTGCATGGTTGCATCGCAAAAGCTGGAATTGTACCAGATGTGATTCTGAACAATACCCTTGTGGACATGTATGCAAAATGTGGGTGCATCGAGGATGTGGAGGGAGTGTTTGACAGTATGGTTGAACGAGATTTGGTGTCGTGGAGTGCGATGATTGCAGGGCATGCATAGCAAGTGCGCGTGATTGATGGGGGAAGGGGTGAAGCCCAATCACATCACGTTTGTTTCCATTTGCAATGCCTGTGCAATCCTGGCAGCCCTGGAAAGGGCAAAAAGGTCCATGGTGACATCGTCAAAGCTGGAATTGTACACTGCCCTGGTGGACATGTGCACCCTGTGACAAAGCAGGTGCACACTCACATTATCCTAAGTTGCTCAATTTGTATGGTGTTCAACTGTTGCGGGCATCACCTTAGTAGTTTTGGAGTGACTGTTCCCACTGATAGTCAGGTGCCCGAGGAACTGGAATTTGCATTCCAGTGAAATATTAACACATCTAATGTGCCCCATTTTTCAAAAATGAAGATTTCCAGCGTTCCCATGGGGTTAAGGCTTCATGAAGGCACTGCTAATGAAGGCCCTTCTTCAACACATTTTGCCCTGTTTTTCCCTCTAATCATAATCGGCCCTAAATTTCCATGTTGAATTCTGCAAGTTAGCTGGTTGAGTGAATCTAGTTTGCAGTGACTTTGACATGATACTGCCAATGTGACAACAGGAAACTATCCAAAAACAAGTAACAGAGATGAAGAGAAGCTGTGGAATGAATACTTCTCTGACCCCAGTCAATGGTGGGACAACCAAGGCAAAAGGTGAATGCCTAACAGATTACCAGATGTCATTCTAAACACTGCCCTAGTGGAAATGTATGTCAAATGTGCGTGCATTGAGGATCCAAATGGAGTGCTCGAAAGTATGGCTGAACGAGATGTGGTGTCGTGGAGTGCGATGATTGCAGGCTATGCACAACAAGGGTGCGGGATGGAGACTTTGGAGACCTATGAGCAAATGATGTATGAAGGGGTGAAGCCCAACCACATAACGTTTGTTTTGCTTGCAATGCATGTGCAAGCCTAGGAGCTCTGGAAAAGGGGAAAGAGGTCCATGGTGACAACGTCAAAGCTGAAATTGTACCAGATGTCATCCTGAACACTACCCTGGTGGACATGTATGCACGAGATGGAGGCTTTGGAGACCTATGGTGAAGCCCAACCACATAACGTTTGTTTTTGTTTGTAATGCGTGTGCAAGCCTGGGAGCTCTGGAAAAGGGGAAAGAGGTCCATGGTGACACTGTCAAAACTGGAATTGTACCAGATGTCATCCTGAACATTGCCCTGGTGGACATATATGCAAAATGTGCGTGCATTGAGGCTGGACTTGAGGGGGATGTCCCTGTGGGGACTGCCCTTGTCAGCATGTATTACAGGTGCGAGAGTTTGATGGATGCCACCACTAGAGGAAAAACGCGGAATAACCACTTTGGCAACCACTCATTTTGAGTGGGAAAAGACACCCAACCACTCTGGCATGTCTAGTGGTATACCAGTAGATCTTGACTCAGCAGTGGTTAAAGACATGACGTGTCCAAAGTGGTTAACGACAGTGGTTACGATCACTTGCCTCCGAGTCCAGCTGTTCGCTTACGTGTCACAATGGTAAGCCAGGTCACGTCTGACGTGTCACAGTGGCAAACTAACCACTTCAGAACATAGTGATTCCAACCACTTCCACCGTATGCGACGTGGACGCATCAACTCCGTCGATCATACTTAGCAATGGACGGACACGTATCCGTATCCATATGGACACGTGGACGAATCCGGTTGCACAGTTATGTTGACCACGATCTGAACACGTGGTTCACCATTCAAAAAACACAATAGAATCCAAGAGAGAAAGTGCAGGAACAGAGTCAACAGAATCCAGCCATGAACAAGGGTGACATACTACATCTACACTACGTCTCCGCAAGCATGCTAAAAGCCATGAACTACTTTCCGCCTTTTCCTCACTGCCAGCGATGTTTATGCCCGGTCGAACCATACTTCTAACCCCTCCTTAGGTTCTTCTCTGGCCAAAGGGTGTTCCTACCAAGGACGTGGTCCAACTCGGTTTGCGGTGGGTCATCTTCCTCATTAGGATGAGGCAACACACAATGTGAAACATGGACATACTGGACCTCAACACGGTACACGCCTTAGGAATAACTCGACAGTGATATGTGTCTTTGCCAGGCACACCAGTGACAACTCCAGTGCCGACCCTATGTCATGATGATAAAGGATCATACAGGTGGACTTTGTCCTTCATCTTAAACTGCACCCAACACCCACCACAAAATGCATATGAATCAACCCATGAAGTCATACATGTACTGATGGTATTGAAAGCTAGAGAATGAGGAACGTCAACTACAATTAAAAACTGAAAAAGTACAGTACTTTTGGTAGCATAAGTGGATCTGTGAGAGTGGCAGGGGGTTGAATTGTGGGGGTTGGCTTTGATGCAGGCGCAATTGGTGTAGTGCATGTGGAAGTATGAAGAGCAGCTTTCTCAGCCTGCAAACATCACCCCCCAACACCCCTTAGAACTTTAAAGTCTTGTAAATGTCACAGCCATGTACCCAACATGGCTAAATGACCACATTCTTCAACAAACATAGCCAACAGGGAAGGCTTATGGGTGCTCACCTCTAGTACGGGGATTACAGCAGGACCAGGTGCCTCCTCAAGGCCCACCTGATCCTTACTCCCGCTAGATGCTGGTGTTATGTCGCCAATTGCATCAGCCATTTTGAAAGTGTCTTTGGCAGCAGTGGCTCTAGTCACACGTTCAGCTTTTCGTGTTTGTTTCTTTTCAGCTCCCTTCACGACGGCTGGGGCAGGCTCCTCAGCTTTTCTCCCCTATTTACATGCCAGAAACAACATGGTACAGTACATGAGTACTTACCAACATGTTCATAATGCATTCATGGTTGTATTGGTGTCACGCACACCATTAAATAAAACATACATGAGAGTAACAGATGACGGACAGTCTGCCCAAGAAAATGAAACAAGATAAAGTCTGGGAGGAGGTACCTCTTTCTGTGGGGAAGTTGCCTAGTGAGGAAAAGGTACAATCTTGTCTGCCAACACCCTACTGTCACCCTTACCAGCACTGTCAATGGAGCAGACGTCATCACTAGCAGCCAGTGCTGTCCCACCTGCACCTCCCTTCTTGCGTGGCAATTTTTCAGGAGCCCCCTTGCGCCCCACCCGTACAGTAGTGATTACAGGGTCCTCAACCACTGAATGTGGCTTTTCCCCAACTTGTGGAGCTTCTTCCTGCACCTGAGCAAAACATGCCACAGCAGCTCATCTCAAACTCAAGAAACACTTTAGGGACGCCAAAAAATAAATACGTGGGGTGAAGAATAATGTAACCCACCTCTTGCACAAAAGTGTTGCCTTCCAAGCCTGCGTCATCATCCACTGGTGCAATTAAAGGACATGTTGGGATAGCAATTGGAGGAGGGGCGGGCGTCGATATTCCCAGCATCATTTCCATCAATGCATCCAGTTTTTGGGCATTGTCCTTGGGAGCCTTAGCCACTTCAGCTTTTATAGTGGCCAATGCGCTCTCAATCGTGGGGATCTGGGTTTCTGACAAGGCAACCACACTACCCTCAAGATGGGACAGTCGAGCCTGCATCGCACTCCCTCCTCCCTACAAACCCAAACAACATGGAGATAATGAGTTTGTATGGTCTGTCTGCTGATGCAAGAAATCTAGGTAGTGACAAAGTAAGGGCCGCACGACATTTACCTCTACGTCATGACATGACTGGGTGCCATATCCTTTGTCCACCTTTGCGGCGTGTGCCAGCTCAGTCAAGCTTGGACTGCTTGCTCGGTCTTTCTTCTACCAATGCCACAACAAACACAAGTAAACCCCTACTCATGAAATCATTTCCAAGTTTACAGAGTCAAGACTGTACCACCACTTTGCAACAAACTCACAGGGCGCCTCTACTATCCTACTCCATGCACATAGACCATGTAAATATGCATACTCATATACATATACTAATACATGTGGTGCAGGTATTCATATTACCAAGCACCTTGCCTGTCCAGCCATCCCTGCTCTTCCAACCCTCGATGGGTTGGTAACACTGGATCGTGCTCTCCTCATGTTCTCACTCTCTTTTTGCCCCTTGGGGGACTCCCAATACTTCACCAATGCATCCCAATGGGTGGACTCTACACTCGGAGGGCATGAACCTCCAGCCTCCACCCCAACTTCAATTTCTGGTGGTACACTTTTACAATCCTCCCACATGCTGCATGGAACTTGGATACGCTCATAGGTTGAGGATTGTACTCAAAATCCTCGTCCATGGCTTCCTTAACCTTGGCCATGTCACTGGGTTCTTGCTTGTCTGCTAGTAAAATGCTAGGATCAAGATCTCTGATGCACAGTCCCCGCAAGGAGCTCTGCCAGTAATCCTTCCCCTCACACCCCTAGTCTACTGCCCCCTTAGAGTTTAGTTGTACCTTGTGCGCCTTCAGCCCAACGGCCTTTCGGGATTTGGCATTAGTGTCTTGTGCCTTTGAAGCGTGCCTCTTTGCACGTTTTTTGGACCACCATTAAAAGGGGGGCATGCCCACTGCCCACCAGCAGTGGGACAAGGAGGTGCCCAAGTTTGGGCAGCTCCTTGTACCCTTGCTCCATTCCCTTCGGAATTGGACCCACCTGGTATCCATGACCATGAATTGGTTGTGGGTAGTGGGGCCATGGGCTGCTGCCAGGTAGGCGGTCCTTGCTGCAGCCACGTTTGCCTGCCTGTGGACTATACCCATGGCCCATTCGGGGCTTGTTGCACCCATGTCGTAGGTGGACCAGCAGCAAGAGCCACAGCCTGAGGTCCCCCTTCCTTTGCACGCTTTGATGCAGCCTAACACAAGCCCCTCCACCCCACAAAGTTGGAACTTAGGGAAAAAATGAAGTGGCATGGCAAAAGTTGAACCTGCATGCTAGCAATGAATGCATACAGACCTTGGCCCAATGTGCTGTAAAATGTTTGGCATCCGATGCTGTGAATGCATGGAACGTCATGCTCTGGCAACCTTGCAATGACCCACATCCATTTCCATATTACAAAATGTACACTGCCCATTCCAAAATACCCTCCCTCATGCATTCAGGGCCGAGTCTGATGAGAGGGCAAAATAGACTGAATTTAAACTTAGTGGGGGTAAGCCTATATGTACCCACTATTGTAATTAAAAAACCCATGACAAAACCAAGTTGTATTGCAGCTGACTCCCTCCCTCTCTCTGAAATCTAAACTGTTCGGGGTTTTCTAAGCAGACAGACCCTCTCGTCAAATCTACCAAAGGAATTCTGCCTGTACCTTTGTTGACCAAACAATGTGGGCGCAAGGTCAATGGGCATGGCAAACAACGGCAAACAACATCTTGGGAGTACACTCATTCTTACAGGTACAATTTCATATTGATAGATCTGACAAGAAAGTCTCGCTGCTTAAAAAAACCCCTTTCACTATTCAATAAATTGAAGAAGAAGGTGCCATCACCACCACCCAACCTGCTAACTTCCAGAAATTCAATGCATTCAGGGCCGAGTATCATGACATGGCAAAACAGGCAGCAATAGGTAGAAGAAGAAGGTACCCTCACCACCACCCAGCCAGCTACCTTATAGAATTCAACATGCATTCAGGGCCGAGTCTGATGACAGGGCAAAACAGGCTGCAATACGACAAGGAAGAAGGTACCACCACCCAACCAGTTAACTTACAGAATTTCGTTCGTCTCAAAGATTGTTGGCCGAGCAATTCTTGTATGGGACGCTAACCGCTTTCACCACTTTGATTCAGGGTCGAGTCTCTGATGACAGGGCAAGACAGACTTCAATAGGTCAACGAAGAAGGTGCCCTCACCACCACCCACCCAGCTAACTTGCAGAATTCAACATGCATTTGACAGGGCCGAGTTTGATGATAGGGCAAAACATAACGCGAATACGTCAAAGAAAAAGGTGCCTCACCACCACCCAACCAGCTAACTTTAGGGTTTAACATGCATTCAAGGCTGAGTCTGATGAGAGGGCAAACCATGCAACAGTAGGTCAAAGACTAAGGTGCCTTCACCACCACGGAACCAGCTAACTTCAGAATGGCAACATGCATTCAGGGCCCAATCAGATGAGAGGGCAAAATAGGCTGCAATAGGTCAAAGAAGAAGCTGCCCCCACCACCACCCAACCTGCTAACTTGCAGAATTCAACATGCACTCAAGGTTGAGTCTGATGAGAGGGAGAAATAGTGTCTGGCCGTCAAAGAAGAAGGTGCCCTCACCACCACCCAACCACCTAACTTCAGAATTCATTTTGCATTCAAGGCCGAGTCTGATGAGAGGGCAAAACAGGCTGCAATAGGTTGAAGTTGAAGGTGCCCTCACCACCACCCAACCAGCTAACTTACAGAATTTAACATGCATTCAGGGACAAGTTTGATGACAGGGCAAAACAGGTTGCAATAGGTCAAAGAAGAAGGTGCCCTCACCACCACCCAACCAGCTAACTTTAGGGTTTAACATGCATTCACAGCTGAGTCTGATGAGAGGTCAAAACAGGCTACAATAGGTCAAAGAAGAAGGTGCCCTCACCACCACCCAACTAGCTAACTTTAGGGTTTAACATGCATTCACGGCTGAGTCTGATGAGAGGGAAAAACAGGCTGCAAATAGGTTGAAAAAGAAGGTGCCCTCACCACCACCCAACCAGCGTACTTACAGAATTAAACATGGTCAAAAACTAGGTTTGTAAGACTTGTACGAAAGATAATGTGACTTACCTTGGAAGAGAGAGAGAGAGAGAGAGAGAGAGAGAGAGAGAAGAGAGAAGAGAGAGGTCTTAGGGATCCCACCGCCATCTTGTTAGTCTCCTTAGTGGGGGTGGCAGTCCTAGCAGGCCGCTTGGCATGAGTCATTTGTGGACGAGCTAGCTCAAGTTTGTTAGCACTGTCCACGTTCTCCTCCTCTACGCTCTCGCTCTCTGGTGAGTAGTCTGCACTACGTGTCGCAGCACTATCATCCTCCGAGTTCTTCTCCAAGTCGCTCGACTCCTTCCCCCCCACACCCATGTGAACAGGAGTATTTGCACTCAAACGACTACTTCTTCGCAATGGGCCATTCCACATAAAACGGGCTTTTCGCGAGGCGCACTCTTTCTCTCTCTACAGTAGGAACTCGGAGAACGGTAACAAGAGAGGGAGTCAGCAGTGTGTAAAAGCTCCTTATGCATCAAACGCGAGAGACTGTGTGTGTGAGGAGAGAAAAAATGAGAGACTTATCGCGACGTTGTCCATGTCCCGGGTTGCATCGGACGGTCCACGTCCATCCAATGGCAGAGATGGGATGTGGACACGTCGTTTTTTTTCAAAATAAAAACTAGGGTATAAAGTAACCATTACCTTAGTGTCCCTAACAACTGCTGATTGCTGACATAACAGTCAGTGAGGGGCTATTGTAATCTAAGGACGTCGTTTATGTAACACCAGCGAGACAACACAATGGAGGCTACGTTGGGCCACGAACGAGGGGGAGCGCAATGCAAGTGTTACTTGAGCAAATGAGGAGCTAAGAATGTGAGCCAAACAATGAAGAAGGAGGGGAGCACTGCATGTAGAGTAGTGGAGCGTGGAGACTGCATTGACTGACCCAGGACTGCCCTTCTGTTGCCATTGTAACAACCAGGCATTGTTCTTGGCTATTCTTTGGGCACGGAAGGCTTCGTATGCGAGCATCCCATCCTCTTCTCCTGGGGTAAGTGACTCCTCTTCTCCCCCACCATTAGCTTCAGCAATGGCTCTTGCCAAATCGCCTCCAGTGTAATTGTCATTCTTGTGTTTGGGTTGCGTTCACTATCTGCCATAGAAGGACTCTCGGCCTTTTGCAAAAATGGGAAGAGAGAGTATAGTACTACACCCTACAATGTCAACATTCACTGCTGATTGATGACTTAGGTTGTAGATACAAGCACATGACAACAAATGGGCTGACGCTTGATGCCAAGAAAAGATGCAACGAATGGGCTGGGGTGCTGCTCAACACCTTAAAGATATCCAATCTTAAAGCAATATACCTTGTAACTAGAAGTAGGGTTTGCTAGCTCATTAAATGAGTGGTTAAATCCGTTCCAAATATTACTAGGAAGGTGGTTTGTAGATGACAACAGTCATGTTTTTCCATTTTCTGCACTGTCACAGTCATACTCACTCTTAGTGTAGTTGTAAAGTAGAATGATGACCTCTAAAACAACCACTCACAAAGTGGTTTTTTTACAAGTCTGTGAGTAGTGACAGTAGGTTGATGTAAGTCCTTCTTAGGGACTTAGTCTATTAATCATGATTCTCCCCCTCATACCAGGCAAGGAATTCCTTAGCATCATGGAGCCTAACAGAGCGGCTGCCACCTGCTCCAGTGTCGAGAGCGTGACGATGCTCTTTGGCAACGTGAAGAGGCCCGGTGTCGAGAGTATGGTATCAACAAGTGCACATGCCCTTGCAGGAAGTGTAAGGGTGGAGGACGACCTGTCGCGTTAGACAAAGTGAGAAAACATCTAATGGACAACGACAGATCCCCTGCGTTCAGATCCTGGAGAGGAGCAAGGAGGCATGCTTCTGACGATGAGTGGGAAGAGGAGGCCATGGAGGTCGGTCAGGACGTAGCTTCAGCAAATGGAGGGATTAATCGGGATCGTGTTGCCGGAATCGCAGGACAGCCTCACCGGACACATGGACAACTGGACATGAATGTTGAGGTGCAGCGCATGATCCAAGAGACCTTTCAGATCATAGACACACATGAAATTGCAAATGGGCCAGAAGTGGAGTTAGATGATATAGATGTTCAATGTGACACAAACACCCCAGAAGAAGCCCATGACCCGGTTGCGGGTGGGGACTCTCGCACTGATGATCCCATGTCATTGGAAGAGGCATGTCTACCTTTTTATGAAGGCTGTAAATCCTCTAAGCTTGCAGCCACCATGCTTATAATGAATCTATGCGCAACACATGGGGTTACAAATGGCTTTGCGGAGAAAATGTTCTCTTTGCTGCAGAAAACCTTGTTGCCACAACCAAACGTACTACCCACATCTTTCTACCATGCAAAGACCATGGTGAGCAAGCTTGGGCTTGCTTATGAGAAGATCGATGCTTGCCCAAAGGGGCGTGTGTTGTTTAGGGGGGACTTGAAAACTTCAGAGAGTTGCCCCAATTGTCAAAGCGTACGATTTAAAAATGTGGGGAGATCCAAGGTACCTGTTAAGGTGCTTCGACATTTTCCATTGATACCGCGCCTTTTGCGTATGTATAGATGCTCTTCTATTGCAGAATTAATGACCTGGCACAGTCGGAATGCAAGCAACGATGGCCTTGTGCGCCATGCAGCTGATTCAAAGGCTTGGAAACACATTGATGCTACTTGGCCCGACTTTGCAGCAGAGCCTCGCAATGTAAGGCTTGGTTTTTCCTTCGATGGAGTCAACCCGTTTGGTGATAAGAACAATTGCTAGTCAACATGGCCAGTGTTTGACACTGGTATACAACCTACCTCTGTGGCTCACTACAAAGAAGTTCTTTGTCATGCTTACTCTCTTGATTCCAGGAAAGCAGTCAGTTACAAGTGAGCACATAGATGTGTACTTAGCACCACTGATGGAGGAATTACTTGTTTTGTGGAGGGGGGTTCGGGCATATGACATATGCAAACCTATTGGTGAGAGAACCTTCATACTACGCGCCATACTACTGTGGAGCATCCACGATTTTCCTGCTTATGGCCTACTTGTAGGATGTGTCACAAAAGGCTACAAAGGGTGTCCAATATGCGGTCCTCATATAGATGCAAGACACTCTAAAGTTTTGGGCAAAACTGTCTATCAAGGTCACCGCAGGCTCCTCCCTCAGGCCCATCCATACCGCAGGAACCGCATACACTTCAATGGACAAGTGGAGATGCGTGCGAAGCCACATCCGTTCACACCGGTTGAACAAGAGGCCATTGGTGTTGAGGCTGAAGGTTATGACCTTGACCCCCGTGCTTTTCCTGATGTTGAAGTTCATCCAGCCAAGGTTCATGGTATCAAAAGGCGCAGCTGCCTATGGGATTTACCATACTGGAAGGTACCCCCTGCACTTGTACTTGTTTGAGTTCAATGTTCTTTGTAAATGGAAAAGGTAGTGCCCCTGTAGTGGTTACTTCTTACTTTCCGAGTGGTAAAGTAGCAGTACTGCATGTAATTTGGACTTCAAATTAATAACTCGTGGAGTGGTCAGAGGTAGTATCCATGATGCTTTGGAAGTTGTTGACATCACTTGAAAGGCTAATAATGCACTAAATGAGTTGTTTGAACCACTAAGGAGGGACTGTCATGCATCACAGCCACTTTAGACATGGAAGTATATAGTGCTCATAAAGGAATCTGACTTGTATAGGACTGCAATCTGTCCCTATGTTCCTGAAATGGTGTCATGTATTGCAGGATATGTTGCAACGCTACTTACTGGATCCCATGCATTTTTGTGAAAACTTGCTGAAGACGATTTTCGGACGGAAGGACACGGTGAAGGTGAGGAACGACATGGAGGTAATTGGCATCAGACATCACTTGTGGCTTCGGCCTGATCCACAGAACCCTTCACGTATCATGAAACCAGCAGCACCGTATGTTCTCTCTCCCGCTGAAATCACGATATTTCTTAATACTTTGGGGGCTATCAAAACTCCTTCGGGATTTGCAGGTGCATTTCATAAACACATACACTCGTCTAGGAAACATTTGACGAGTATGAAGTCCCATGATTATCACGTTTTAATGCAACAGATTTCACCTGTGTGTATTCGCCATTGCATGGCTCCAGGCCCACGTGGGGTCTTTATGCGTGTGAGTCACATTTTCCGTCGAATTTGTGCCAAAGTATGGGACCCTAATGAAATAGATTCATTGCGTGAGGATGTTTGTTATAACCTTGTGTCTATTAGAGAAAGAGTTCCCCCCTTCTTTTTTTGATGTCATGACCCATTTGCTAGTTCATCTCGTAGATGAACTAGACACATGTGGTCCGGTGTCTTTACGGTGGATGTATCCCATAGAGCGTTACATGAAAGATCTGAAGGGATACGTTAGGAATTACACAAAGCCAGAAGGGAGTATGGCTGCAGGGTATGTTCTTGATGAGGCCATGGGGTTCATGAGTGAGTATATGCAATCATTTGATGCAACTCAACGGCGGATTTGGGATGCAAATGCGGAGGAAGGGGCTGAGAACGAGGTCTTGGAAGGTGTCGGCAAAAAACGGGACATGAGTGGAGCTGAGAGAGATGCAGCACATTTGTATGTGCTGAACAATACCAATGTGATGGTTCCTTGGGTGCAGTGAGTTCTTCTTGTCATTGCACCTTCTCATATCAAGTTCAATTGCAATTGTGACTGACACCAATGTAATAAAACCACCCACAAAGTCACAAATGTCAGTGGTTCATCGTGATTATAACCACTTTTGCAATAACTGAATGTCTAAGTGAGTGACTTTTTGGAAGAGCATGTTCATTTACAAGTCATTCTGCTCACTCATCCAGTGGTTTTCAAAGTATCATTCATGTTAGGTATTTTTTGCAAAGTAATGCAACACTTCATTGCTAACATGTGTCATTCTTGTTGCCATTTTGTGACAGAAAGTATGCAACAGAGAAGGCACAGTTCACTGCAGACAGAGAGGCATGTGCTCGTGAGTGGCGTGCCAATCGTCGACGTCACCGCAGCCTTCCGGTGCCATACCCTCCCCATTTGTTGGAGTTTCCACCCCTACCGATATGGATACGCCGTGCAGTCCAGGCCCATGTCTCTGAGCATAGTGTTGAGGATACGGATGTAATTCATTTGTCTACTCCCCCCTCATTGAGATCAGCTTCATTTCGTGGCATGAAGACATATGGAAATCATTATCGAGTGGATGACACGGAGAGTCGTCTTCTTGTCTCTTTTGATTCTGGAATTGCATCCGTCTTCCAGCAACAGAGCAGAAATAGTGTGCGTGATAGAAATCCAGTCATGTCACCATTAGAGTACGTAGGGGTCATCAAAGAGATCTTGAAATTGGATTATAGACGAGTGCACCCCATTGAATTTCGTTGTGCTTGGGTGAGGGCCAACCTCGTTGGACAAAATGCTACAATGAAGCGGGATTTGTATGGTTTTCTATTTGCGAATTTTGGGAGGATGTTACCCGCCAATGATCAGTCGTTCATCTTTCCATCTCAAGTTGAACAGGTGTTCTTTTCGGACGAGTCCCCAAGTTCGGAGTGGAAGGTAGTCCTTCGGAAGGATCCAAGAGCAAAAAGGATTGTGGCGGACATAGATCAATGTGACATTGGAGAAAATGTTGATTTCGATGGCCTTCAGGCACCGTCTACCTTATCAGATCAGCCAATACCTAGGTCATTAGATGGTGCCACGGCTCTAAATAAAGAAGACCTGGCTATGTTGGCTACCATTCAAGCGATGTGGATCAGCAGATGAAGGAATAGGCTCTTTACCACCAGAGCGAAAAACTGGCCATAGCTTTTGGGTTCATTAGCACACCCCCTAGGACCCCTATCCACATCATTAAAAACCTATGTGTATGTGGGGACTGCCACACTGGCACCAAGTTGATAGCCAAAATTGTTGCACGAGAAATTATTGCAAGGGATGTCATCTGCTTTCATCACTTCAACAATGGGGTGTGTTCTTGTGGGGACTACTGGTAATAAACTCAGGGTAATACAGCAGCCAGAAAACACTCCAGACAGCTGTTTCACCTACCAAACTAAAAAATATCTTTCCCCAGGGTATGTTACCCACCTTCTGGTAAGGCCTTAAAGTTCTCCCAAGGTTATTTCCCTTGATTTAATACGAGTTACCGCATATATATAAAGAAAAATCAACCTTGTCAGGTGTGGTATGATCTTCTCCCCAACCCCCCCCCCCCCCCCCCCACCCCCCGGGGGTCCCATGAGCCTTGTGCTCGGTTAGTGATCCTGGATTCAATCCTTCAACATGTGCCTTCAAACCGACCATTGGCCTCTAGATGGCTGTGTTGAGCAGTAGGCTCTATAGATTCATTGGACATTAAAGAAAATTTATCTTTATCTTTATCAAAGAGGTTATTTTGTCCTCACCATAAGGAAGGGCCTGATTTGTGAGAAGTAGCTTCCCGTTTTTTCTTTTCTTTTTTTCCTTTTCTTTTTTTCCTTTTCTTTCTTTTGAAAGTCTTAGGTGTCTACCTATGGTAATGCAACTTAGTCTTAGTGGCAATCTTTATGTGCTTCGTCAAACTCTGGGGATGCCGAAGAGGAGGGACCAGCAGAATTTCGGCCCTCTTTTCTTTGAAAAATAAAAATAACATAATAGCTTCGGCAACACTCCTCCGTTCTTCTTCCGAAAAACAATGAAATACAGAGTGTATGCATGGAATGACCCACTCCTTTTTGTGAAAATTGAACATAGGTCTTAGAATTCGTCGCTACGAAGCCCTAGTTTCTATAAAGAAATTTATATGTCATAGTTGTTTTGTTCTTTTGGACATGACTTCCTAGTAAGGCGCGAGTGTGCGTCCTCCGGGAAGTGCTGGGGTCAAATCTAGCTCGTGATGACCCCTGGGGTCCTTTCAATAGGACCCGCTCTATCCGGGGGTGACATGCCCATGAATGAGACTAGCCCTCTCTTCCTTGGGGTGACACACCCCCCTCATCAAACAAACCCTCTTTTGTTTGGTCCATTCGTCCATTCCCAAGCCCATATTATGATTGCGATGGCTGGGGCTTCGTGCTTGGCTGATGTGCTGCGAAAATCTACAAATGTGCAAGTACAAATCCTGGAGAGGATTATGTATAGTTCTCAGAATAGGGTGTTAATTACTGAACCTAGAACTTACTAATGCAAGTAATTTCCAAGAGGATTTCCATGTGCATACTGGTAAATATTCCAGAAAACATATCCAAGTTTTTCCAAAAAACCAAAAAATGTGGTAAAATGCAGAAAATGCAATATGTGGACCCCAGCGGATCACTACATAAGCCCAAACTTTTGACTCAACTGTTCAAGACCGAAAAAGGTATCTTGGTACAATGGCTGCTATTTACGAGTATATTTTTTCCAATATACCATTTTTCACAACATTGGACCAGCTGTAGTTGATCATCCCGTTATACGGTTAGAGCCGGTGATCCAAGTGTGTCTCAACACGTCATAAATACGTAGGATTCAAAATACATACATGTATATGCCATAAATTCTCATTATGACCCAACCTTGTATATACACACTTGAGGTTAAATATTAATGGCGTTTCATCTCGCATCATCTATGTTCAATGGTGGTCGTAACGATACATGCTTGTTTTCATCCAACTTAAAAGTCATCATCCTTAATCATTAACAATCATGCTTAACCCTTAATTTCCTACGGAAGATAATAGGAATAATGTAAGAACTTAATGCGAGCGCGTCAGGACGGTCCAGCCCTGACACCCCGTACCGCCGGTTCTCCGCCTCTGGCAGCCATCGAAAGGCAGCCGGCTGGGCTCCGTCAATCCCTCCCCACCCCCGCTCTCATCCCATCGGCGTCGTCGTTCTGTGACACCAGTCCGCCGCTTCCACCAGTTCCCTATAACCCCCTGCACGTCAGCCCCTGTAACCCCCGCCCCGGGTTTAACCCTCACCCCCATGTAACCCTCTGTAACTCCGCCGAGTGTAATCCACACCACCATGTAACCCTCTGTAACCCATGTAACCCCATGACCCTCTATAACCCTCACCACCATGTAACCCTCTGTAACACCACAGAGTGTCACCCCCACCCCTATGTAACCCTCTGTAAAACTTTGCAACTCAGGTAATCCTCTGTGACCCTCTTAACCCATGTAACCCCATGACCCTCTGTAACCCTCACCACCATGTAACCTTCTGTAACCCATATAACCCTCTGTAACACCGCAAAGTGTCACCCCCACCCCTATGTAACCCTCACTCCATGTAACCCTCTGTAACACTTTGCAACCCATGTAACCCTCTGTAACACCGCAGAGTGTCACCCTCACCCCTATGTAACCCTCTGTGACCCTTTGTAACCCATGTAACCCTCCGTGACCCTCTGTAACCCTCACCACCATGTAACCCTCTGTAACACCGCAGAGTGTCACCCTCACCCCTATGTAACCCTCACTCCATGTAACCCTCTGTAACCCTTTGTAATCCATGTAACCCTCTGTAACACCGCAGAGTGTCACCCTCGCCCCCATGTAACCCTCTGTGACCATTTGTAACCTATGTAACCTTTTTGTGACCCTCTATAACCCTCACCACCATGTAACCCTCTGTAACCCCTGCAACCTTCTGTAACACCGCAGAGTGTCACCCTCACCCCTATGTAACCTCACTCCATGTAACCCTCTGTGACCCTCTGTAACCCTCACCACCATGTAACCCTCTGTAACCCGTGTATCCATCTGTAACACCGCAGAGTGTCACCCTCATCCCTATGTAACCTTCACTCCATGTAACCCTTTGTAACCCATGTAATTCTCTGTAACACCGCAGAGTGTCACCCTCACCCCTATGTAACCTCATCCCATGTACCCCTCTGTGACCCTCTGTAACCCTCACCACCATGTAACCCTCTGTAACCCATGTAACCGTCTGTAACGCCGCAGAGTGTCACCCTCTCCCATATGTAACCCTCACTCCATGTAACCCTCTATAACTCTGCCTTGTGTATATCATACACGTGTAAACTATCCGACGCCCGAATGGAGGTTGAAATGGAGGCCAAAACCCTAATTTGCTCTCTCTATCCGTTTTTCAGATTCCTAGCTCGCTCGTTTTTTTGCTTTGGAGCATCAGCTTTCTGCAATTCCCGTGGCGCCCAATCGGCTTCACACATCAATGCAAAAGATTTGTAGTTCATTCAGTTCAGTATTGTCCTCCCAGCAACATGCAAGACAACGCTTTCCGCGCAGCGATCCGGCAAATCTATTACTACGGTTTTCTCTACGATTGATGCAGTTGTCTCTATCCTTTTTCTTTCTCAATGTCATTCTTGTTGTTTTGTCACCGTCCCCGATGGCTATGGTATTCCTGAGATCCGCATTAGGAAAGGGTTTTGTTTCTTTCGGTCTAGCCATGCAAGCAGCCGCTCATTTGACGGGGTGCCCATTCACTCACCTCTCGTGTATCTTTTGTTCACACACCAGCCAGGGCAGTCTACTCATCGCTATTCTGGATGCAATACGTATCGAATCCTGCGTGTTCTGCAAGCACTGTCAACCGGTTACATGTCTGATGGTTTATATGACTGCGTCACGTGTGTTATGGTTACACACATGGGGTTACACGGTGTGTTTTCTTTCTCAATACATGGTGGCTTGGTAGACGGTTTAGTAATGGAGGTTTAGATGGGGTTGACATGTTTGATGGGTTACGTGGATATTGCGCTCGTGGAGCCACATAGGCTAGGGTTACATGGGTGGGGCGTTACATCGACCATGTTTACCTGGAGGTTGCATACTAATGGTTTGATATGACAGGGTTACATCGATGTTGTGTTCTGGACTAGGGGTACATGAGGTTGTGACGAAGGGTTACATCATATGTGGGTACATGACGTAGGGTTACACTCGACGTGTCTCGCATGCGGGTAACGGCCGGTTTGTCGCGCTCACAAGTATAGGGTTACGGGTTACATTCCGCTATTCCGGGTGACACCGGGATTGCAACTTATACACGTGTGAGTCAGTGCAGATGTAATTGATTGCAAGCCGCCAAATTTTAATGAACCGCCGTCTTTCGCTTAACCGACGTGCCTTACGGGTGACATCTAGCTAGCTTCGTTCTTTGTTCTTTGATCATTGTTCAGTTTTTCCCTTCTCGCAGCCCTTTCCTATTATTCCTGCACTCCTTGTTGTGCGTGCTCCCTGCTGTGCGTTCTTCGGAATTCTCTTGGTCTTGTCTTGTCTTGTCTTGTCTTGCTCTTGCTCTTCTCTTCTCTTTTGTCAGCTTTTTCTTTTGCCATGGCTGATTGTTATCTGTTCCCTGGAGAGGCTACTATTCCATTTGATCACTTGAAGAGGGATGGCGAACAAGTTCGCTTCTGGTACACTGAGCATGAGCATGCTACCACACCAGGTGTAGAGAAGCCAAGGTGGAGGGAGCAAAGGGCCGGCCTAAGTTCAAATGTCCTTACTGTGGGGAAGTAAAGGTAGATAAGAGCAGATTGAATCGGCATATTGTCGATGGAACGGCCGTATGTATGGCCAGACCGAAAGGAACAAAACCGTTTCTTGATGCGGAGCTCAAGCATGCCATGGCTGTTGAAAATGTGGTGAATTTTGTTCCAGCTTCTTCTGTTGATGCATATCATGCATGGATTCTGCAAAATAGGGTGGCTTTGGGTGAGATTGCAGATCCTATTGAAGTGCCCGCTGTTGTACCTTCTTCGGCTACTTCTGCTACAAAGGTTCCATCTTCTGGTGCTCCTGCTGTTTCTGTCCCTGGTCCTTCTGTTCGGCAGGTTCCTAATGAGAGAGACAAGCGGCGATTGAGCCCGCCTCTACCTGTCCCTATTGCAAAGAAAATCAACATTGGAAACCGGGGAAACCGGAGCTCAAGGTTCATCTTGCGAAAGCGAACTCCAGGCTCAATCCTTTTGCTACCGCATGGCCTTATTCTTCAGTTCCCATTTCCGAATGTCAATGAGAAAGGGTTTTGGCCGGCATTCCAAGAATTTGTTGCGCAAGGCGAGGGCATAGTCCATGCGACAGCTGCAAAATAAAGTTGGGTTCTATCGACGGACAATCAAGTTGGATTCCCTGTAATTTCTCTGTTTTTCAAATTTTGGGCTGTTGTCTATCCGTGTAACCCTTTGTGTTACCCCCCCTGTCTCTCTTGTGGCGTGTAACCCAGAGTGTAACCCACCTACAGAGGACCCCTTTTAAAAATCCCTATGGTGTGTAACCCACAAAGTGTAACCCCGTGTAGCCCACCTTCCTTGTAACCCATTTTTCATGTGTAACCCCTCGTGCTGTAACCCTTTTATCTGGTGTAACCCCTCACACTGTATTGCGCAGGGAGCTCGACATCATCTTAGAAGCGATGATATGGACAGTGTTTTTGCTGCCCACAAGGCGTTTACAGCCCAGCGCCGCCCATCACTTTGCGATCCATCAGAAAGAATCGTTTATCCAGCTTTGGTGTTGTGGCCTCTTCAACGAATCACCAATAGAAAGCCACAATGGAACTCCAATGAACCGTTTTAACTCATACATGCTCATGATGACACCACTTAATGGACAAGTTAATAACCACCGGCGCGCACTTTGAGAGCATTATCAAGTCGAGACAGGAAGAATGAATCTTAACATGTAGGAGAGGGGATCACATTCCGTGATCAACGATCCCAATTGAGTTTCACCTAGATCAACGATCAGGATTGAGTTTAATCCAAATGGACCTTGAGCTCCGTTTTCTTTAAGGTGGGAGGTTACTTTAAGGTCAATAAATGGTTATGTTAGTTGACTGACATGGTCCATGTTACTATGTTGTTTAATCACTAAAGTGAAAGAGGATGCACACTTTTTGGGCATCTTTGGCTCCAGATAAAGTGATGCGC
This sequence comes from Takakia lepidozioides, assembly GCA_030704615.1. Lineage (NCBI taxonomy): Eukaryota > Viridiplantae > Streptophyta > Takakiopsida > Takakiales > Takakiaceae > Takakia > Takakia lepidozioides. The sequence goes on from CM060731.1 coordinate 44,079,273, forward strand.
GTTTGGGCATCCAGTATATGAGAGACCTTGGGTCTGTAGTGCCTTGGTATCTCTGTAAGTGTTACTCCATCCACTGTCACCCCTCTCGTCGTGTAACCCCTTTGAGTGTAATTCTATAATCAGTGTAACCCTCGCTATGTGGAACCCTGTACTCAGTGTAACCCTCGCTGTGTGTAACCCTGTAATCACTGTAACCCTCGGAGTATATAACCCTGTAATCAGTGTACCCCTAATGTTATCCCTCGCTGTGTTACCCTAGATTTGTTACCCTCTCGTTGTGTAATCTCACAAGTGTAACCCAAGTAGTGTAACCCATTGCAAACTACTGTCTCTAACAGGGTGGTGTAACCCACATTGTGTAATCCGAACCACTGTCTTGTCCTAGTCAGTGTAACCCTTACATAGTGTAACCCTTGCACTTTCAAAACCCTCGTTCCACGACTAAAAACCTTTGTCTTTTCCCCGATGCAGATGAGTCCGAGCTCATGACCAATCAAGTCGCCAATGCGTTCAAAAACCTTTTTGAGGCTCAACGTGAGCTTCACGAAGTTGTGTATGGGGCCCCTCCACAATGCGATACAGGGGGCGCAGGGGGCACGTAGACGAGTGATGGGCCCTCTGTGTTACAGGTTGAGGAGATGGTTAAACCTCGTCTTCATTCAATTTCCGCCCCGCAAAGTGACGATGTACATGACGAGGATATCATTCCAAGTCAATCTGCCGTTGTATCTTTGTCGCAGGTTGGTGAATTGTACTCAACCCAGCTGCACTTAGGGGTGAACCTAGCAAACTTGACGCGGGATTTGCCAATGAATTCTGATACTGATACTGAAGATGATACATCAAGGTGGAACACCCAAGTGCGAACCTCTTTGTCCGCAACCCCAGTCATTTCTTTTGGAGGTCTTAATCGAAGAACCGGGGACCCGCTTGACCCAGAGTTTGTGTATGACTTTGAATCTGGAGATGCTGGGTTGAACCCTCCATGCAACAATGTAAGTATTTGTGAGGATCATTTGGTCAACCTCTCTCAGAATGACACTGTTCGAATGATGCAGACCGAAGATCCAAGTCATTTCGCGCCACAACATGTCACATTGGAGGAGGTGGTCAGTATTGAGGGTGACATTGTCCGGGGGATTGAGCAGACAGACAGTCACCGAGCCTTCGTGGGTCACATTGATGTGGAGGGTGACACTGCAAGGGGAGGAGGCCGTGAAACCGAGGGTTACACTGCACCTGAGGGTGACACTGCGCAGAGAGGAGCAACTGGGAGGGTTACACTGCACCTCAGGGTGACACTGCGGTTACCGGTGTGGCTGACACTGCCGTGAGGGACATTGTCGTGGGTGACACACCATTGCCCGTGAACACTACAACTTCCGTTGAGAGTGACATTGACATGGGTTACACTGGTAGGGATGACACCCCACAGCCAACCCACATGGCAGATGTCCGTGAGTGTAACACTGCCATGGATGACACTCCACTACCACTAGTCGTGGAGGGTGATACTCCTTTGCCACAACCACTAGTTGCGACGGATGACGCTCTTCTGCTAGTCAACATGGTCTTGGAGGGTGACAGTGCGGAGAAGGGCGACACAGTCAAGGATGGCATTTGAGGAGGTTGATGCAAAGAAATGTGACATCAACATGGGTGACAAGGGGTAGGTTGTCACCGAGGAGGTTGTCAGTTGGAAGGGTGACACAGAGTAGGGTCACACTGAGAAGCGTTTCACTGTGGAGAGACACGAAGAGGAGGATGTTGCGGAGCATCGTGACACTGAGAAGAGGACACCGCCAAGGGTGACACACATAAGATTGTTACTCAGCAGGGTGACACTGGGAAGGAACCCGATGAAAAGGGTGACACTGCAAAGAGTGACACTGATAATGCAGCCAAAGAGAAGGGTGACACTGAGAAGGTAGCCGAAGAGAAGGGTGACACTGAGATGCGTGACACTGAGGAGGTAGCCGAAGAGAAGGGTGACACTGACATGGGCAGCACCGAGGAGGTGAGCTGTGACACTTCTGCCCTTGGTCAGTCACCTCCCCAGCACGTCTCAGACGAGGGAGTGCAGTCTTCAGCACTTGCAGCAAACTCAGAACAAGGCACCTTTGGCCCAAAAATTCCCCCTACCGGCGGCATTGTCAGGGTTGCAGAGAATCCCAGGAGGTCAAAACGGCCCCCTGCTCAAAGAAAGCGGTTGGCTGAACCCCCTAGCGCTGACAAAGAAGTACATGTTCTTGTCGCACCCAAAAAACAGCGAACCAAATCGAAAGGCAAAAGTGCAGGGGTCTCCGAGGTTGACGTTGTCCAGCAGCAAGAGGTCCTTGCCAAGCACTTGCGGGAGCGTTCGAGGTACCTCATTGTACTTTGATCCTCTCTGATTGTGAATATTGATTATAACTCTTGTATGATGCATCGTAATGTTTGTAATGTGCGGTTTGTTGTGCAGACTAAAACAACGGTACTTGACGAAGTTCAGAATGGTGTCGGACCCTCCTGGGGCGCCCGAAGTGAAGTTTTATTATGGCGATGCCTTCCTGGCTTCTACCCTGTTACAGTTTTACTTGGAAGAGACAAATTTTGAGCCGATGTATAAAATAAGAGCAACTGTCACAGATGCATTGTTCTCGGGTTACAACAAACTTCTGGAGCCAAATTGTTTAAGGCTATCGCACCTGAGTTTGTCATCTGTGCTCCTTTCCAGTGGCATGTCATGCATACCAATGGTAACGATCTGCAGACGCTATTCGGGTTGGTGCAAGAATGGTATACTCAAGATGCCCAAGGGATGGTATTCACCAAGAATCGAGATCTTGTGGACGTGGTTGTCATCCCTATTGTCTTCGAGTAAATAATTGGAGCGTTGACTGATCATGTTGGGTTACACTCCTCTGTTCTACACTGAGTTGCACTAGTTTGGAGTTGCACTGCTGACTAGTTGTGTTACACCGTTTAGAGTTACAGTACAAAGGGTTACACTACTGGGTTACACCACTGAGGGTTACACCACAATGGGTTTCATTGGAGAGTTTTTTTTTCTATTCTGACGTTACGGCTTTGTTTGTGTTGCAGTGATCACTAGAGTGTTGCTGTTTTAGAGCGCCGAGGTCGGATAGTACATTTGGACTCCCATAAAACCATTGCCCGACCCAAACTCATTGAAGGAATTTTGCGAAATTTTGCCATAGCGTTCTTTGATTGCATGCCTGAATCTGATGACTTCAGTTACGTCATGGAGAGGATGGAATGGTTTGAGGCCAGTGTCCCCCAGCAACGGAGCTGTTGGGAGTGCGGCTATTATGCACTTTGTTTTGTGCAATTTTTACTTGGAGTGGAAGTTCAATGTGAAAACCACAGAAGATCGAACCCGTCATAGGCGGGCGTTTACTGCAAGTTGGTTCGACGAGTCAACCATGATAGCTTCCTGTACTCATATGATTAGTTGGCTGTGTGACGAGATGGACAAAGACTTGGTCAAATGGCCAAAGAAATAAATAGCGTCTCTTGATGCATTTTTTGCTTCTATGTGGTTTGTTCGTAACACTTCACAATTTGGGTTTCATGCAATGGGCTTACATGGGGTTACACCTTATTGGGTTACATGAAGTGGAGTCATAGACAAGTACTTGGGTACACCTTGGAGCCCTGGGGCAATGGGCTTACACTTTGTGGGTTCACACATAAGTGATGGGTTACACCGTGCCGGGTCTCACAACGTGGGGTTACACTTATGGGTTACATGCAATGGGCCTCTCAGGGTTACATGGTTGGGCCTTCCTGGCTATGTCAGGGTCACGTAGCTGAAACAGTATAGTTTCGTGGCATGTAACCCCACCTCGACTATGCACACTTGTTTTTTTTTTTTTTTTTTGTTTTTTCGCACTGAAGTTTTTGTGCACTGAAGTTCTCAGAGTTATACTACATGGGGTTACAAACATGAGGGCTATGTACAATGGGTTACATACGATGGGGTCACAATAGTGGGGGTAACATCTGGTCGGGCTACATACTTCTTGGAGTTACAACACTCTGGGTTACACTCACTCAAGAGGGTTACACAGTTCTGAGTTACACTGTGCACAGTGACAGTGGGCAGGGTTGCCTATACAAGGGCTACGTGTCGTGGAGATACATAAGATGGGGTGATGTAGCATCGGGGTTTACTGCATGCACCCCAAATTGTACAATGGGTTACATGCGATGGGGTGACAACAGTGGGGGTTACATGTGGTCGGGATACATACTTCTTGGGGTTACACGACAACAAGTTACACTCCGGAGGGCTACACTGGTCCATAACATAGGTTGAACGGAATGATTATCTATCTCATGGATTACACGTCCATGGGTTACACACAAATTGGGTTACACATAGAGGGGTTACACATATATGAGTTACACATGCAAGGTGGGTTACAGATAGAGGGGTTGCACATAGAGGGGTTACACATACAGGGGCTAGTGTTGGCGACTAAAGGTGCTCGACTTCAGCGTCTTCCCACTCTGTATTGAAGGGTCATGTAACCCCGGCAGACTAACCCAGACCCTGTAGTCACACTGCAGTCATTGACTTATAATTCTCAGAGTTATACCACTGACAACAATATTCTCTGGGGTTACATACTGGGATACACTGTTGATAGTTACATTGCAGTTACACTTGGAGTTACACCACAATGAGTTACACTGAAGAGGGTTACACTGTGTGGAGTACGACATATGCGAGTTACACTAAGTAGAGCTATGTTACGTTATGAAACCCCAGACGGTGTAACCCTGCGTTGTGTCACCCCGGCCCATGGGTGTCCCATTGAGTGGGTTACATAGGTTAAATGTGGATGGAATGGCAAAGTGAATAACAACCCATGAACAGACATGTACTTCATATTAAACCTGGTGATCACAAAATAAGTGTCATTGCCAATGGACTCAATGGTCACTTACTATGGAACCGGTCTACGAAATCCATTTTCCTGGCAAGGGACGTGTTGTTTCCATCATTATTTTTTATGAATGGAACTGCATGAAGAGGGTGCAACAGACCTTTGTCGATTCTGACTTGTAAAGTGGACAGCCTCCCACGAACACAACGAAGCTCGGCAAGCAGATGTTTGCGCATTGTTTCACTCTCATTGCCAAGAAGCGACATGGACTTCATCTCAGATTCAATTGATGAAACATCCGACGGCTCCTGCCGACCACGTTGGGATGATGCTGAGCACTCCGTAGGCTCTGCTAGATTCACAACTTCCTCCTCTGCATCAATATCTGGAAGTTCCGATTTCATCAACATGTCAAGACCTCCATGAATGGTCCCGAGCTTTGTGACACAGAGCTTCACAATAAGCCCTTCCTTCAGATTTGGCTTCATCAATTGAAGAACGCGGATTTGATGTTTGCACAAGTTACCCTTCAAAACCCATGGACAATCGCAACAAGCCCAGGTGGTTGCAGGTGCATAGATTGTGTAGCTTCGACCAGCCGTTTGAACACTATCCACAATCGCCGGATGACCGGGAACAGTGGGCAAATGAACATTGACGTCAGGGATCTCCCTCACAGTCCAAACATCATTGCTGATAAATTCCTTCTGTCGTACATTCCTTTTGAAGCCTTTCGATTTCAAGTTATTTCTATACCAATAGTGGGTTAGAACAAGACCCACGAGTTTGCTGATTAGCCAATCAATTCTCTTGCCATCAAGCCTTTGCTTTCCCGAGCGTAAACGAGCCTTCAAATTTCCGTGCCAAGAGACATTGGTATCCTGACTTGCATGGGGAATATTACGAGCCCCCGTGATCCACATGCTCAGTTTTGGGACCCATTCCATTCTGATGTAATGTAGGAAGTCACGCGCAAGCGGATAGGAATAATGCAAATCTTCCAGTCGCTCCAGCGCCCACTCTTCTGGGGTGACTCCCACACAGGCGTTAATGCCGTACATTACGTCACCAAGCTGTTTCAAAACAGCATTGCGAGTGTATGGATCGGGCATCCTACGCCACGAATGTTTCAGCCAAGCGCGGCGAACATGCCAAAGGCATAGAAATATTGCTATGTCCCCAAACGATTCCTTGCACGCACACACATCAAATGCCACCCAATCCATCAATGTAACTCTTAGCAGTGTAACTCTTGTCAGTGTAACTCCTTGCAGTGTAACTTTTATCAGTGTAACTCTTAGCAGTGTAACTCTTATCAGAGGAACTCTTAGCAGTGTAACTCTTCGTAGTGTAACTCTTCAAAGTGTCACTCTTAGTAGTGTGACTCATGTAACCCCTCGTGCATCTGGCCATGTAACTATCAGTGAAACTCACAACAGTGTAACCCAACGCATATAACCCCTCGCAGCGCTGTAACGCAATCCATGTTACACCGTATAACTCTCAAAGCGACCCAACCCATATAACCCTCTGCGATGCTCCCAGTGTAACTCACAGGCTATAGTAGTGCAACCTAATCCACGCAAGACTGTAGATGACACGCCGTGTAACTCCCAGTGTAACTCGCAGTGTAACCCTCTGTCTACCTCATAGCAGTGTAACCCTCTGTCCAACTCAAGGCAGTGTAACCATCTGTCTAACTGATAGTGTAACCCTTAGTGTAACAGACAGCACTGCAACCCAATCCATGTAACCCCTCGAGTAACTGACAGTGTAACTCCAAGTTTTACAAGCAACAATGCACCCCCTCGTGTAACTGGCAGTTTAACTCTTACTGTGATTCTCAGTGTAACTAGCAACAGTGTAGCCCAATCCATGAAACCCCTCATGCATGCAATTGTAGTGTAAATTACTGTGTGACTCAGAACATTGTAACTTCTAGCCGTGTACCTGATAGCATTGAATTCTGCGTCTGCATCGTCGACAACAAAAGCATTTGGCCTCCAATCTAGTTTGCTCTGAAAAAGTCGGTCGCAAAGACGTTTCATCCAGGGGCTCAGGTCAGTCGTTTTGTTTCTCGCTGATATAATATAAGCAACAGGTATGCCGTTGAGCCATTTGTCGAACACCATCATGGTATACATTGGGAACCGCAATGTCACAATGGTACAAAAATGAATAAGGTGAGTATTGTAATATTAGCAACAGTTGCATGGCACTCACATTTCAGAATGCAATGAAAGGTAAAGCGTGACACAAATACCGTTGGTCCCAAATGTTGCATCGCAGGATACCACACGGTTGTGTCCCAGGTCGATCATTTTTTGTTTTTGCCACTCCGTTTGTATTCCAATCTTGAACTTCAAATCACCTGCCACTGGCGCTGTCTCTTCATGGTACAAGAAGACGCTTTCAGGATTGCTATCGACCCACATACGTACACTTTGTGCATCATCTGGATGTTTTTTGTAACTCTCAATCGCAAGCTTGTCGGCAATGTTTCTCACGTCGTACTCGAACAAGAAACAATCGCGACTCCACTCCATGCTTGGCTGAGACGCACAAGCTTCCTGGAGCTGTTGAGTATGTTGTGTCATAATCATAGCTGGAGATAGGCCACTGCGAAGACTATCGACGATCCACTGTTTTATATCTTGGCTGAGACGAGGGGCATGCAAGAATCGTGTGAAATGGGAAGAGGGGTCAGCTGAACCATGCCATGGCTTTCCTTTTGCATCCACATGCTGTTTCTGGAAGTATGTGATGATTGCCAACTCTGGATCTAGAAAACACTGGCCAACTTTGAAGCTACACGTACACCCACGTTTGTATGACTCTCCGAAATCCGCTCCCTTACGTTTGATTCGCTTGACTGGTTTTTGATTATCGGAGGCTGCTATCGGTTTTTCTTTCTTCTTCACAATCGGCGGGTCCGTGCGCCTATCTAACGGGCCGTAGCAGCAGTGGTACCTGCAAAGAAAGCATACAAAGCGAGGAGAGTTATCGCCATATACGACTTTGCTAGGCGAGCAGAAAGAAGTGGGGCTAGGAATGTTATACAACCCTCGTAAGTGACTTACTTATGCCACTGACGATAACTGTTTGCACGCGGTGTCGTCAGATCTGGCAACTCACAGTACCTTCGATCTTGAACATAAAATTGGGTCTTTCCATCCATTCTACTCCTTTCTCCCTCCAGAAAATCAGGAATGCGAGACCATGGAACGATAGCTACTTCGATGGATATCCGTTTCCCTTTTCCCTGGGAAACCTGGCGTATCCAACGGAGGTTTGTGTGATTGAAAAGCCCGTCTATGGGCAGCTGTAGGATGCATTTCAAATGAGATACCAAATGCTGCAAATGACAGAGTTCTCTAGCCTCGTCTTTCAAACCATTTGATTCCAATGTTGCTTTGCGTTCCTCGTCTAGCACCTTTGCGACAGCACACGCCATTAGTGACAACAGTACCACCAGTACAGTACAAATCATAGAACACACACGAGCAACGCAGCGGAGCCCTCGGGACCGCACGACGTCTGCGCACCTGGTGAAAATGACACGCGATGATGGAGTTACACGTGGGTTTTGATGTCACCGAATCGTGTAACCCATTCAAAATATCTGACACCTCTCGGAGCCCGCCAATTTTTGTCGGGCACTAAGGGGCTACACGAACAGGGGTGACATGCGTTGGGGATAAAAGATCCGGGGTGACACGAGCTAGGAGTGACACGAATCGGGGGATACACGGAGGGGATTGACACAGTATCGGGGTTACATGGTGGGGTTACAATGTGAGAGTTACACAATGAGGGTTACACGAGGCGGAGTTACAAGGGCTGACGTGCAGATGGTTACAGGGATGATGGGGTTACACGATGAACTAGAATTACACGGAGAGGGGTACATGGGATAACATGATACAAGCTTGCATTGGGGTTACGCGATGCGGGTTACATATGGTGGGAATTACATGGGATCACATAATGGGAGGGTTACATGATGCAGGATAACATGGAGTGAGGGTTACACCCCGCGGAGTAACCGAGGGTTACATGGGTTACAAAGGGTTACAGAGGGTCATGGGGTTACATGGGTTACAGAGGGTTACATGGAATGAGGGTTACATAGGGGTGAGGGTGACACTTTGCGGTGTTACAGAGGGTTACATGGGTTACATGGTGGTGAGGGTTATAGAGGGTCACAGAGGGTTACATGGAGTGAGGGTTATATGGGGGTGAGGGTGACACTCTGTGGTGTTACAGAGGGTTACATGGTGGTGAGGGTTACACCTGGTGAGGGTTACTGAGGGTTACATGGAGTGAGGGTTACATAGGGGTGAGGGTGACACTCTACGGTGTTACAGAGGGTTACATGGTGGTGAGGGTTACACCTGGTGAGGGTTATAGAGGGTCACAGAGGGTTACATGGGTTATAGAGGGTTACATGGAGTGAGGGTTACATAGGGGTGAGGGTGACACTCTGCGGTGTTACAGAGGGTTACATGGGTTACAGAGGGTTACAGAGGGTTATATGGGTTGCAAAGTGTTACAGAGGGTTACAAAGGGTCATGGGGTTACATGGGTTAGAAGGGTCACAAAGGATTACATGAGTTGCAAAGTTTACAGAGGGTTATATGGAGTGAGGGTTACATAGGGGTGGGGGTGACACTCTGCGGTGTTACAGAGGGTTACATGGTGGTGAGGGTTACACCTGGTGAGGGTTACAGAGGGTCATGGGGTTACATGGGTTACAGAGGGTTACATGGTGGTGTGGGTTACACTCGGCGGAGTTACAGAGGGTTACATGGGGGTGAGGGTTAAACCCGGGGCGGGGGTTACAGGGGCTGACGTGCAGGGGGTTACAGGGACTGGCGGACTGGTGTTGCAGAACGACGACGCGCCGGGGGCGACGACGCCGATGGGATGAGAACGGGGGTGGGGAGGGATTGACCGAGCCCAGCCGGCTGCCTTTCGATGGCTGCTGGAGGCGGAGAACCGGCCGTACGGGGTGTCAGGGCTGGACCGTCCTGACGCGCTCGCATTAAGTTCTTACATTATTCCTATTATCTTCCATTTCCTACATGGTTCGTTTTTTGAAACCTAAAAATTACTACCCGTGTCCAATAAAATGAGGCTAACTACCTATCAAAAATTATCCAGAAAATGGACCTTATGTAGGTGCACACCTGGCACCTGCATCGCACTCACCAAAAAATGAACTTGTTTCACTGTGAAAAATGATAGATTATATGTTTTTAGAGAAGATGGATTTTATGTTTTTGTTTTTGAAGATATGGTTTTATAGCCTTGACCAACTAATTTGAGAGGTTTTAAGATTTTTGTGGAGTGTTTAATCCCCACAGTCCTAACTCACATTCCTAATCCGTGGTAGGAATGCCATGTCCATGCAGAAAAATGAGGGGCAAAAGTCAGGTTTAGCATGGGGGTGCTTTGTATGTGTTTCTTGGGGGGGGGGGGGGGGGGTTTGGTGTTTACAAACTACCTTCATTACAAAGATTCAAAAATTGGGATTTGGCCTCCATAAGAGGCTATGAAATATTGCTCAAATATCCCTCAAGTGAGGGAGTGACTCCCTTCACACCTACACCTTGGTCCAAATTGTGCCCACATCACAAGTTGTAGCCCACTGGTAATGGGCACGTACCACCTCAGAAGTGGTTGTGGGTTCAATCCACCGATTGAAGGTGTCCACCTTCCTAACAGAAGGCAGTAACCCTTGGGGGTGAAGAGACAGCATAATTTACACTTCCTTCGGGAGGCGTCAAATATTTTTATTTATATATTTTAAATTTTTTTATATAATTTGTTTTTGCCCACATCCAATGGTAAAAATTGTTTGACTCCCACTGGCCTAGAATGTTGTCCAATCAGCGATGGCCACCTAGCAGTCAAGTTTGTGTGGGCCCCTTCCATGCAAGAGCATTTCCGACACAGTGGTTTTTGGAAATTTGTGGATGTGGCAGACTTTCTTTAAATTGCATGCTACCAATTGGAGATGATCCATGTCGTCAGGTCTAATGTTAAGGATTAATGAGTCCCGCACCTATGTAATGCCCCAAGACCATTTAAATGAAGCCCAAGCCTACAATGATCCGCTCCTAACCCTTACTATATTACACTAGCACACAACCTACTTTGAGAGTATCTCACGTTAGTTTTACAATGTTCTTTGAAAGAAGTATAACCAAATCTTGTCTAAAAACTCTGAAATATTAGGAGCACAATTGTCAATTATGACGTGATATGGCGCAACAATGTCGCCACCCAAACCGACATTACATCTAATAAACTTTCTTTTTATGCTTTTTCACTTCGACACAATCAAATTTACCTCATTATGGAGGTGAATTTACCTCATTATGGAGGTGACGGCCTACTTGTACTACATGCATGACATTTTTTCATTTCATTTTTATTTTTTGTCTTTTGAAAATGAGTTGTTGGACAATGGACGATCGTCCAACTCCAGTCAATTCCAGTTGACAGTGACCATACAACAATGACCATACGATTTTTCTTTTTTCTTTTTTCCCAGATAGTCCGAACGATAGCTAGACACCTTCGGTGGTCATATTTTTTTTCAATTTTTATTTATTTTTATTTATTAAAACCCCAGTTTTTTTAATTTTATTGTGGGGACCGCGAGAGGTCCCGATTTTAATTAAAAATAAAAATAAATGAAAATTGGCACCACGAATTTATCCAAAAAAGAACAAATCTGGCAGTCCCGATTTTATACATAAAAACAAAAAGAAAAAACCAATGACTGCCAGCCCAATTTCTGGGTCCCCAGAAAAAACCTTTGACAAGGAGATGACAAAAATCAATGAGTGCTAATGTAGCCCTCAGTCCACTTCCAAAGCTTATCAGCCAATTCCCTGTCCAATGCTCGCCCGGTCAATGGAGTTTCATTGCAATCTACGAAGTATTTTCCAGTCACCTCATCCAGGCTCGGGTGTGCTGCAAGATAGGTTTGTGTAGCTGCCCCCTGCCATGAGCACCAACAACACAAGCAATTGTCAAGAAACTGCATAGAGCTAACATCTGGGCATTTGTTGAAATCAAAAAGGAAAATTGAATGCTCTCAAGTACCCTCAGTCTCCAAATCCTTTTTTCCCTCCCGAGGAGAAAGCGGAAGCGTATAACCCAGAAACAAAATAAAAGGTCTCTACTGAAGCTTGTATGCAGGCTGACAACGTGAAGATTTTTGATGTATACCTGCTGAACATTCTTGTAGATGAAATTGGGCAGAAGGGACTCTGTTCACATCACGATGTAACTGTTGTGTCAGATGATCAATCGAAATGGGGAGTGATGATGGTTGCGTGAATTTCTTCCTTAGACCATTAGTATGGCATATAATTTTCTGGAAAAATCCAAGCAATATCCATTTTGGAAATGGAGGAGGCATAAGAGACTTTCTTACCAAGGAGCCCCAGTGGACCCTTAATTTTGGTGAGCTTGGTCCTGATGGCTCCTGGGTGGAGAGTATTGACTGTTATGTTGATGCCTTGTTTCTGCACCGAGTCAAGAGAAGCGACACACTGATTAGTGACTCTAAAAGATTGGCACCATACTGTGTTGCACCCATAACTGAACCACCTTTAAGTCCAGTTCTTATGACTTGCCTTTGACCAGTCTGGTGACTTGAGATGAAGCATTGAACAATCAGCACGGGTTCCCCCCAGGTGCCCACAGTGGAGCTGAGTAAGGCAGTAGGAATACCAAAGATTGTCATATAGACTTGGTGGGGAGAGAGAATGTACTCATAAGACGTTGTTTGCCGTAGCCTTGTGGCCATTGACCCCGCGCCCAGTTTGAGCGGACACAAAGGAACAAGTCAGGAGCTGACGCCGGTAGTAAGACTTACCTTGGAGTAAACAATTGATCCGGGTTTTCGAGATATCCAGAGAGAGAGAGAGGGGGGGGGGGGAGAGAGGCATGCACCGATTTGGCATTCTCTGTCAACATGGGCCATTGAGCATGCACTACGGCTCTATATTCACTTGTTGTGGAGTTTTCACCCACAACTTGGGCATAAAGCTCGGGTAAAGAAGGTTTGAACAACCATGGGCAGCAAAAAGAGGACCTGGAGACGTTGCGAGAGCTCCTGACAATGGAGGATGTTGGCAAGCTTTGATTGACCATATCCCGAAAAACCGTAGATTCTGTTCCACACCATCCAGTAAACCCCCTGCTTTCAGAAGACCAATGGTAACAGAGCTATAATCGATGTAGAGAGGGCTGGGCACAGTGAGAGGACTATAGGCAAGGGCTAATGTAAATAACAACCAAGGAGTTATCGATACCCAATTCATTGTGCAGGTCCTTACGTTTTTGAGTTGATTAGTTGGTCAAATGCTATCCCACCCTTCGGAGTGAATGTATAGATTGCTCCCGATACAACAACGATGCGTCCTCTGATGCCAGTCTGCTTGGCAGTCGTCTTCATGGTGTCCAGCAGCAAGTCTGTCAACAAAAAGTGACCTGCACACAGATATGAGGCCCAAACCCCTGTTAGCCGACCAACATGAGAATTCAATGACTTCTTGCCAGTATTCTTTCAGAAAATTCCCTAGGCCCTGTTTAAGCTCTGGAATTCCCAGGAATAATGCCCAACATTGGGATCAACTTAAGGGTTGGTAACAAAGAATCAATCCTGTACAACGAATCTGACATTGAACTTGTAAACACAGCTTGTCTTGCAACAGGGGCATACTCTTTTGGAGAGATTTGGCCAGCCTGCTTCACAGTGGGTTTCGCCCATAAGCCCCATGAGGGGAGGATGAGTTACTTTGCCCATAAGAATAAGTGCTAAATCTCTAACCTGAAAGACAAATGCACACATCTGTCACTCTTGCTCCCTCAGTGTCCAGACCATTCAGGGCATGAGAGCAAACCCAAATAGTTGGTGGCAAACATCAACTCCAGGCCATCTGACGTAGATCTAGGCTCGTCAGAGCTGATTCCTCCATTATTTCTGCAGAGAAATATCAAGACATCAGTAAGCGTAAGCTCTCGTTTCAAATTGTTTTTAAGAAGCTAACAACTTCACTCAATGGCACATACGCATCACATGGTATGATGGAGAACCTTAACTCGCTAATTCCCTTGATGGTTTGACTAGGGTGTCTCTCTGGTGAGAGTTCTTCCAGGCAGTTTATAAACTGTTTCTGTTTACCAACTTTCAAAATCTCAAGGCTGAGCCAAAAGCCCGGCCCTTTTGGGATCGAGTTCTTGGACAAATCACACACAGCAGATTGATGTTTGTGTGAAGGGATTCTAGAGGATATCTGGAAAACTCGGATCAATTGTCTGTTTCAAGGTAAGTGTTACTCCTGCCGTCAGCCCCTGACAAAGGTAGTTTCTGTCCCTTTGCGTTCCACTCAAACTGGGAGGGGGGTCAATGTCCACAAGCTGACTACGGCAAACGTCTTATGAGTACATTCTTCCTCTATGTCTCTCTCTTATGGAGGCTTTAGCTAGAAGACACCCAAAGTGCTTCGCCTTACCCTTATGACACCCTGCGCTGCCTTTCATGCAAAATCAGTGCCCTGAGTTGTCATTTTGGACCTTCAGTGGCTCTCTTGTGTTGGTCTATTTTTTTTCTTCGGCCTCCCATGGATGTTGCAGAAAGTTCATTATCTCTTCCATGAGTTTCTGCGCGGGAAACAATGGGACACATAACCCTTTAAAAGTAGGGAATCAACTTACACAAGAATGTTAAGGGGTAAATTGCGAGCCTTGAAGTCTGCAGCAAACTTGCGAACTGAACTCAAACTGCTCAAATCGAGCTGCATGACCTCCACACGGGCCTTCATGTTTTCCTCCAAAATCTCTGCCTTCACCTCCTCTCCAACTTTCAAATTTCTGATAGCAAGAACCACTCTTGCCCCCCTGTTTGCTAGTACCCTTGCAGTCTCCTTTCCAATCCCAGCAGTTCCACCTGCCAATCCATCAGCACTATGATATCAGGAATTCGACCACGCCTCTGTGTCACAGAGAGCTAAATTCCAAATTGTCCATATGAAACTTGATTTGGTTGAACTGTAGCACTGACCTCTGTAAAGTTTGAGGGAACTTTGCCCACGCTGTTGGGCCTCTCAGCAGCAGCAGATGAACATGTAAAACCTTTCCTCTAAGAGCTTGAGCGCTCCTTGTGGTACTAATTATACGACCATGACCCAATTTCGTTTGGAAATCCAACATCGTCTCAATAAAAGCTGGAAACATAACTCAAAACTGAGGGTTGAGAAGGATGATCCACCTGTGATGATGGCAGTGTAGGAGCCCAACGAGAGACCATCGGTAACATCTTCAGCGGTGGATCCGGACCCAAAGCCACTCGGTCCAGGTGTGGCCTTCAAGTAGGTCACAAATGCCCCCATTTCTCTTCTCCTTCTAGAACGGTATCCGTCTCAAAAACTGGGACACTGTGTCCTTAGCCCTCTCCTCAGTAATATTCGGTGTCCAGCTAAAGCTTCTTTCAGCTCTTCAGCGTAGTGATGAGAGGTCTCCACCTGTCCGTAAATCCTCTCTCTTTCCAACAATTATCTGTCTCTCTCGCACGCTCTCTTCGAACTTAAGTGCCCCCACTTGACAATGTCTGATCGTCACAATAATTCTCTCACTTTGCACCCTCTCTCTCCCTCTCTCTCTCTCTCTCTCTCTTCAAATCTAGTGCTCGTCCTCCAGTGTAGAATCTTGCACTTTCTTTCTTCTCTCACTATACAGGACTTCTCCAAATAGTTAGATCGTCTCCCCCTGTGCGCCGATTCTGTGCTCTTCCCCGTCTACAGCAGACCACTATCTGCAATTTTCTCTGTAATTTTCTCTGCTGCCACCCTCCAGCAGACCACCGTCTTTATCATAAATTCAAGGCCTCTGCCCAGTGACTCGGAAAGTTGAAGATCGCGTGTGGGATGATCTGATCTATATAAAACCTCCTCCATGGCTGCACACAAAGTCATACACGGTTAGTTTGACACTTTCACTAGACGGCGGTGTTCGGAGGTAAGAACCAGTGTTGTGGGGGTAGTGCCTTTTTAAGGAAACCGCCGGGTCCGGGTTCGGGTTTACTTTTGGAACCAAGTCCGGGTCCGGATCTGGGATTGAAATTTGGAAAACCCGGGGACGAGCATTGGAGTCGGGACGAGCACTTAGGGACGTTTGGAGGGAGTTTAGTCCAAACCCTAAACTTCCCCACTTGCTCGTCCCTACTTACCACATCTAAGGTGGACCCCGCATGCCCGACCTTCTAAAACCCAGACCGCACCTGCACTGGCCCACGGGTGGTTCTAGACCTGGCACGCGGGTCCGGTTCCAGGTTCATTTCCATTTTAGAAATGAACCCGGGTCAGGGTCCGGTTTTTGGTTTTTGATGGTAACAGGGGTCTGGGTGCGGTCCGAGTAACCTGGACCCTAACCCGCAGGGTACCCGGGGTCAATACCCAGACCCGCACAACACTGGTAAACACCCTACAGTCACATTTGGATAAGTCAAATCTTGGCCTTGTTTTTTTGTTTGGGGGACCGTTTTTGTGCTTCCTGGCTTTCTAGTTTGCTGGTCCTACTCGGAGAACACTAGCAATAATGTAAAACTTTAACCTGCTTGCAACAACTCCCAAACTACATCAATCTCTAATGTAGACATGTCAGAAAATCCCATCCACTCACACCTAATCTCACCCTCGACGAAACCCCCCCCCCCCCCCCCCCTTCTCCCCACACAACTCCGACAACCCCGACGCCTTCACCATTGAAGCAATTCTTGGAGTCAAGACCCAAACGTCAATTGATTCCTTTGGCGCCACTTGCATGGATACTTACTACCACTGCAAATGGGCTGGCTACCCTTCAGAGGATAACACCTGGCAAATAGAAGATGACCTATTTTGGTTCCCATGATGACTGTAATCCCAACCACAATCTCACCTTTCTCACCACCTTCTACAAACACACTAACATTGACTACCTAACCCATATTCACCAGCAACACGCCACCCCCGCTCAACCTACAAACAACCGATACATCCACAAACCAATCACTGCCCCCAATGTCCACATCTCCATAACCGAATGCAACCCCGACAGAGACATCCAAATTGACCAAGCATTAATTCTCCACATGGGTCCCCGCCTTTCCAATATCTACGCTCCACACGGCCGTTTTATTGGGCTCATCCCCAATGATAGTCTACCATGGCTATGGGGAAAATACTAAGCTACAAACTCATATCCCCAAATCTTACAACCCCCAAAACAAAACTTCGCCACAGAACTGCACTGGCTAGTAGACCGCTACCTCAAAGATAGCCCCCCCCAAAAACCACGCTCCCTTTCCAAACTAAAAGGGGCATACGCACACCATACTCTATCTCAGGACATCCTCGACTTACTTATAAATACATTCCAGATCACACACTCATACTACTCCAGCCCACTCACATGGCTATGACACTAAACACATTTGTCCACCCACACCAACACGACTGCATCTTTGGCGCCATGGGTACTGCTACCCATCACTCATGGGGAGGTCGTGGCTTTGCCCACCCCCCTCCAGGTCCCGTAGCCCACGAAGCTCTCCAATGGGCAAGATTTGCCGCCCACTCATTCCCCCAAGCGTCCACAATACTCGTACTCACCCAACAAAATGCCCCAGATGCCTCTCATCCTCTTCTACGCCTCCCAAGAAGGGTCAAGTTACTAGCTACAATTGAACCAAGTCAGCTTAAATATATGCATATCCCACCTTTTCCCAAATATCTTAGACAGAAAGAACCTACTCTAACCTTGATTCTACTTGTACAACACTCCCTACATACCAATATATCGACACCCTTTCTACATCAGTTAAAACAACTACTAATCATAACACACAAAATAAAAGCTACAATCAACCACCCGCCTACCTCAGACCACTACACACCCACCACATTTCCCAAAATTAAACCAAACAAATCCTGGGATAAGGCGCTACCTCGCCCCCCCCAGAACACCCCATCAATACTCATACCCCCTATCCCCTCGATATATCGACAAAACACCACCCTTAAGTACGCCCTGGCCAACTCACACTACACAGATGGATCCCTCACCATACCCCATGCAGGATATGGAATTTACCATGTAGGCACATGCCAAGGTGTCGCCCTCAGGCTACCCGGCCCTGCCACCATCCTCAGAGTTGAACTTATGGCCATCCACAATGCCCTCTCCCTTATTGATGCCCCCCCCCCTTTTTCTATTACATCTTCACTGACTTCGAAACCACATCTCCCGGCCCTTCTTCCCATCACCACCACCCAGACCGCAATATCACCGCCGCCATTGTCAACAATGTCACTTCTAAAACCCACCCAGTACACCTCATCAAAGTTCGCTCCCACACTGGCATTCATGCAGTCCCTACTCGCTTAGCTCGGTGCCTCCAAACCCAAAGTTGACCTCACGGATGACCTTATCCACATTGCCCATACACACCCCTTCTGGTTTATGCACCCCATCCTTGACCCCCCCCCGCACCTAAAATACACTCAGCTACTCACCAAATACGTGACACTTGGCCACATCTCCTTAGCCAATGCTTACATCCAGTTATACGTGGCCTTCATATCACACGACACACCATGCAGTCTGACACCTCCACAAACTCTTTTTAAGCTGTGCCGAAACCAGATGGTTCTCGCTCATTAACGCAGGCATCTACCAAGGTCGGCCATCAGACCACACAGTACCACCATGGCTACTACCATGCATATGTACCCAATCGCCATGTTCCTGCCCCACTAGGCTCTACCTGAATATACTCCTTGCACATGGCCTACCTATTAACACCCTGCCTCCCACCTCACCATCCCCACAAATCAATATTCACTTCATCGAATTCACATTTTGCCATGACCGATATCCCAACGACTCGATTATAGAAAAACGACAAAAATACATCTCGCTCATCCTTGCAATCCGATGACGCGGCTGGAAAACCGGCCCATTAATTGTCATCACCGCCGATACTTGAGGCGACATTCATAACACCAGTATCAACAACATACACGACAACTTCAAAATCCCCATCCTCCTCATCCATAAATGTTACAAAGCAATCCACCTCATGGCACTCCGTTCCCTCACAACTATTATCACCAACAAACACCAACTAGAATCCGGCTCTTCGAATGCACCCTAGGTCACCCAGGGTACCCCTGGGTACCCAGGGGATACCATCGACCCTTCTATTTCCTCCGGTCACTCGGTGTCCCACAAGACACATTCCCTCTTTCTTACCTTCTGAGTGACATGGAACTAAAGGGAGTGTAACTCCACTCAGGATTCCACCGCGTTACACAGGCCTGGGGTTTAAACTCCACTTGAGGTTACATTGGGTTACAGATGAGGAGTGTCACTGGGCTATATGGAAGGGAATGTAACTACTTGGTATAACTTGCACTTGGTCTCGAAATTTGACTAAGTATAAAATTGACTAGGGGTTACACAAGACGACCCAGGGTGACACTACTCACAAGCTACCCACAGGGAGATGAACATCACCTCACCGCCTATGCTGCATTTCACCTTACCAGTAGGCTATTCACCACGACTTATTGACCTATTTCATTCTAATGTATTTAATAGTGAATTTGGGGGTAGGAGGGGGTGGGGAGGATTTGATAGGGTCCCAATAGAAAGAGCCCATGCTGCCCCAATCGGGCGAAAGTATTGTCAGATCACAAGCGTCCATTAAGTTCTTACATTATTCCTATTGTTTACCGTCTTGTCCGACCATTACCTCTGCATCCCCGTGTATATAGTACCTATGGGTCCAGTCCTAAATGGCCCCTCGGTAGACACAAGACCGTGTATTCCCACTCCTATTCCCCCCTCATCTATCCTGGCATTCCAAGCCAAGTTTCGATCCATTTCCGGTAGAGCTCTCTCTGATTTTAAAACAATACTAGATCGATATTCAACAAACCCCACCCTTCACATTTGGGAAGACGCAAGCTCCAAGTTGGAACAAATATTCACTCAAATTACAGAATCCACGCTACATACATGCACAAAGTTCCCTGATCCAGTACAAACTGAACGATAAAAAATAAACGGATGATACCTGACAATAATGCAACAGAGGAAATGGCAAGCACAATTAAACACCCACCACAAAATCCACAAAGCTATTACAATCCTCTCATCTGATCCACGAGACCCCCAATGGAGAAATACCCCACCTATTATAGACCTAAACACACTAGCAGCTTGCAATACAGATTGCCCGATACCCCAGAATGATGCAGACATACATACATGGCTCATATCTCTATCCTGAATTGGTCGAGATGCAAAGAAAAACGCTTACAATATCACCAAGCAATATCACCAAGCAAATACAACCAAAAAAATTTGCTCAATCATACTGTAAGATGCTTCAAGACAAGCCTCGTCTCATACATAAATCAATCTTCAACTCTTCCCCATCTCTTCCTTTGGATGCGATATGCGACAGCGCATGAACTCTACACACCTCTCCAGCCTCTATCAATAAAACCGTTTTCCCAACAAGCAAAGACCACATACCAACCACAAGCACATGCATGTTTTCAGCCATCACATCACATACAACACTATTCATGCCAAGCTAGGCATTACCCTTGGCATGATATAGACGGCTTTAAACTCGAGCGAAGGGGACCCTTACAACTTGACCTAAACGCTTACCTCACCCCGGAGGTCTACCATTCATGCCTCAAATCTCTCTCCAACTCCAAAGCGCCGGGCCCAGACAACATACCTAATGAAATACTAAAGGCATTGGACCCACACTTCCATCGATTAATTCATCGCTTCTTTCTGATGTGCTATCAGCTCCATAGAGTTCCCAAATGTTGGAAAAACAGTCGCACAATACTAATTTACAAAAAAGATGACCCTACCCAATTAGGCAACTACAGACCTATAGCTCTTACTAACACCCTTTATAAACTATTTACTAGCACGTTGACCACCTTCCTCACATCCTTCGAAGAGCAGCATCATATTCATAGTGACTCGCAAGAAGGGTTTTGAACTACCAGAAGCACAACCCGACAAATCAAACTCATTATTTCGGCCTTAAAAGATGCACGTTTTAGTCAAACAAGACATATTTTTGCTATACATTGACTTTAAAAATGCATTTGGCTCAATTGACCATGCGCGTCTACTAGCCGTCATGGCTGATCTTGGATACCCACAAGATGCAGTCATGCTCATTGGCAATATCTACACTGAAGCCACCACCACATACTCCGGGCCTTCCTTCGACAATACATTACCTATACCAATTCATAGAGGTACCATACAAGGGGACACACTTAGCCTATATCTTTTTATTGTGAACTTCTAGAATCTCTCCTCCGCTAGCTAACCCCTCCTCCACTAGCTTGCTCGAGGTAACATATGATACCAATACATTACCTCTCCCAATAACATCCCAGCAGCTGCATATGTAGATGATCTTGTACTGTTATCCAATCGACAAGTGAAAAAACTAGAAAGATTCAACAAATGGGCAACAATTTGGAACTAAGCTTACATAAATGTGCTATCACGGCGATCAGCCATTATACTAAACATGACACACAAGCCCTGTCAAGAATACTAAATAACACGGTGCTGTATAATACTCAACCCTTCTCATATTTGGACCAAGACAACCCATACACATATTTGGGTATACAATTGACACCCTCTCTTAAGTGGAGTACTCAAAAAGACACAACTCAGAAAAAACTCCTCTCACAAGCATCTGCCTTATTGAATTCGTCAGCCACAATGCGCCAAAAATTATTTATTCTTGACACAATACTCAGAATTTCTATAAAATATCTTTTTCATGCAACGTCATTCTCTATCCCAGACGTAAATGCACTCGATAGAATCATTATACGCCTATCCAAACAAATATGTGGTCTCTCAAATAGTACCCCCAATGCACTAGTGCAGCTACCCAGGAGCCTCTATGGTATTAGTACTACTTTAGCTGAGGCCTACGCCAGAACGTTGGGAACGCGATTGCAGGAAGCTCTAAACGATGTTGGTAAAGTGGGGGATATTTATCAAAGACTCCTTAAGCATGTCGCCTCTAAATTTGGTGGCTTAGCAAATTTACTAGCTATTAATCCCATTGCATGCACCCACTCCCCAATCACTATGAGCCTCTTCATACTCAAACATATGCACATTACTCGATGAGCAGACGAGCCATGAGCCATGAGCCATGAGCAGAGTTTTCGATCCTACACCGAAGCAGTTCGGAAGAGGCTTGGGATATAAGCAAAGCTGAAGGACCAAAGTTATATTCCTAAATAGAAGATATCCCACCTATACCCGCGCGGGCAAAACGGAAAATGGGAAGCTGGAAGTCTGTGCCGACTTCTCAAAAAAAAAAAAAAAAAAAAAAAAACTGAAAATTGGGAAGCCGGAAGTGTGTGCCGACTTCTCTAATAATAATAATAATCCAGAAAATAGGTAGCCGAAAGTCTGCGCCGACTTCTTCTTCTTAAAAAAAAAACCCGGAAAATAGGCAGCCGGAAGTCTGTGCCGACTTTTAAATTTACAAAAAAAAACGGAAAATGGGTGCCGGAAGTCTGTGCCGACTTCTAAAAAAAAAGGTCATGAAGGTGTCCACCTTCCTGTTATAAGAGGTAAGAAAATAAAAAAGAGTTGGACTACAAAAAAAAAGACAAAAAGAAAAAGAAAAAAAAGGCACTGACACCCAAAATATGGGGAATTCCCGAACCTAGTTTTGCATCCGAACCTAACTTGAATGTCCTGTGATGAGGGAAATCGTGCACTAGTAGCATTGATAAATTGTCATAAAACAGCTCCACATGCTCTGAAACCAAGGAATATTCCATTAAATATGCTTAAAATATGTTTTTTTGGGCCTGTGCTCATTCTTAAATATGCTCACTGCTCATAGAAAAACAACTCCCGGGTACTACATTGGTAATATAACACTCCAAAGATTGGAGTGGTTTTGGGAAAGGTTTCATTCCAACCCACTCCACCTCACATACCCACATACGCCGTCAATATTTGCAACACATGTCTCCAGACTCATCTAGCGTTACGCACAAGACCTACCACCCAAAACACCCACAACAATAAACAAACTTTCACTTGCACATTCCCACTCGACCCTTCCCGCGCTCCTTCTAGAGTTCCTCACCACGGAGCTGCAACTCACTCACTCATACTACTCTAACCCTCTCACATGCCCACTAGCTGGTTTATCTACTTACTCGAGTTTACACGACATTGATCAGCACATTCGATCCTTGGGGACTGCAAGGTTCCACTAGTGGCAAGGGCGAGGGTTTACACACCCCCTAATGTCGCTTCTGCCAGTGAAGCGCTTCATTGGGCGCGCATTGCTGCACATATATTACCAGAATCATTCACCGTCTTATTTATTCCTAATACTAACCATACCAACTCTAAACACCCAATACTAAGCGACCCCCTGGAGTATTCACGTTAACTACATTTGAACCTCGCTCAATCATTTATCAACCCCCACCGCCGTGGCGCAATTACATGAAATATGCAGAACCATTACTAACTAAACTAGTATGTGTACACAACTCACAAAACCCGCAAATACCTACCACTTTCTACCATCAACTGGACCGGATACTAAAACCGGATTTATTTGGTCAGACAGCCACGGTCCACCCGCCTACCCAAACACCCAACAAATACCCCCGAATCAATCCGGACAAACCATGGAGACGTGTGACCCCAGGCCTATTTGGGCAGCGAGACAAAAAACCTTTGTTATACCACTCCCAAATTTCACGGAACCCACAACCTTGAAATTCCCACCACAAAAATGTATATATACTAATGGCTCCTTAAAATATGCCCAGGCGGGTTATGGTATATATTTGGTTGGCACCAACACCAGAATATATAGCCGTCTCCCTGGTCGCCAGAATATTTTGCGAGCGGAGCTTATGGCTATACATGATGCTCTCAAGTCTCTCCCCTACCAACCTACTTCAATATACTATTATTTATAGACAACTTGGTCTCCCTATACCTTCTCACAAACCAAATTTGCATGCCATCATCACAGATCCACCATCCTGATATTATTCTCATAAAAGGAATCGTCGATGTTGTATCCTCTTTACCGCTGCAAATCCATATACATACAGTTCGATCTCACACATGCATAATATGTAATGACATAGCAGACCATCTTGCTCAACTTGGTACCATTCAGCCAATCACCAACCCCTCGACCAGCCTTATCCACCAGTCGCACACATACCCGTTATTTTATAGTGCTACTTGATCTTGGTACATACATCGTTGAATGAGACCTATGGGTAAGGATCCAGTAGAAAGCACAAGGGCTAGATTCCCAACCATAACACCTATACGGAATCTGCACACACACATTCAAGGCGAGACCAAACTACTCATACAAGAATCCCGCACCTACATAAATTCCTACACATCTAAGTGGGTCTCGTCCCCGCACCTGCTACATAGTATGTCCAATCATTTTTGGACATCCCCCACGGTTACTGATGCACAAATCAAACAAACTTTGAAATTTCGGTATGGTATACATGGGCAATCAACGACGGAACTTCTAGCATTGTCGCCGACAGAACCGCTTCCATATCTCAAAATACATCTTTTGGAATTCGCATTCTGCCATGATCGAAATCCAGATCAATCAATTATAAACAAACACGAAAAATATGACCCAATCATACATGCCCTCCGTGAGCGAGGCTGGAACACGACACCTCTAACCATCATCACTGCGGGTGTCAGGGGCGGTGCTCATATCCATAATATCCAGGGTTTGAAGGATAATCTCAACCTACCACCCAAATACACTACACCTCTACTACGAGCCTTACATTTCATGGCTATCACATCACTCACATCCCTAATCCTCAACAAACGTAAGATTGAAAGTGGCCAGCTAGCCACTATGTGACAGGTTACGGTGCGGAGTAGAGCCCACCCCCGAAAGGGGGCAGTACCCGCAAAGGGAAGAGGATCTTATTTACTCTAGCTTCGGTTGGTGTCATATATATATATTTACCGTCTTGTTGTTGCATTGTTCAGGCAAACCATGTAGAAAGCCATAGCTACCGCTAACCGAGTTTGTAATGATGTTGTTTTGGCTCTTTAGTCGCTCTCGAGGTTTTTATTTTCTCTTATCAATCTATTTCGGTTCCGTCACCAACCAGCCCCTGGTATGGCAGTCTCTTATGGAGTGAGTGTGGTATGCACTCACCCTGTAAGAGACTACAACATGAGAGAAAGTTTGTGCTATGTATCCCTCCACATTCTCAAAAGGAAGGAAGCTCAAAGCAAGCTGAGAGATATGGACAGATGTACCCAGTATCTGCGGGACGAGAGCTGGTTGTCGCAATTTACCCAGTCAAGGTCCAAAACTCATTCCGAAATTGCCATAGCAATCACACAATGTATCACACACAATGTAATGACTTTGAGGGCTGCCTAATAACCGTGATGTTGACCAGCATGCTACTCAAGCTCACATTGTAGGAAACAGAATGGATAGAGGAGCAAGTCTGATTCCCCTTAACCCTTAAAGGACGAGCTAACTTTTTCCACTTTTGCGAAAAAATATATATACCTTGACTAAACTAGCTATATCTTCCTACCCACATCCATCCACTTGCATGAACCTTACAACCTCATCCCTCATGACGACATGACACCATCACAAAATCTGGGAAGGTTTGACCATTGCAAATGGGAGATTATAACAAAAAGAAATGACAAAAATTGGAACCCAAATGAAAAGTACATGACAAAAAATGGTTTGACCATGGAAATTTTCCAATATCCATTACCTACTGTTCATCCCTGTGGATGACCAGGGTAGGTAGATATATGCTATTTTATCAAGGTGGGCCCTGGTTTTGAGCAGAAAATACAAAAACACCCCTTGTTGTTTAAGGGTGAAAATCAGAACCCAATGCACTACATCATTTGAGACTTTTACTCTAAATCACAATTCTATAACTCAAGGCACCCAGCTATCACATTTCCCACCTTTTTCTTACCACATTTCATTATTTTAATCTACTCTTTTTTTTTTCCTTTAAATCTGCTTAAACCTGCAAATAGGCCGGGACAGAGCACAATACAAGGGTGGGGATTTGACAGTGGGGCCTGTCTAAGGGGGGATGTCTCCCTTCCTGCCACCCGGGGACCATAACAATAAGTCTCCAATCCCCAAGCGTGCATTAAACCCTCAACCCATGTATAGTGTGTTTGGGTAGGTGCGGCGTGTGCATGGTAAGAGCCAGGAAATTATTCTGTGGTCCCAGGTCTCCCTTGATGAGCCTAGTTTTGGCTCTTCTTTACATGGAAAACCTTACACTATTATCGTAAATTTTGTAGTGTATTCACACATTCAGCATAAGTTGGATAGGGTCTTCCGGAGCAAAGAATCTTTTCCTAGGACCCCTAAAAAATTTCAAAAGTTTTTACGCTGCGGAAATCCTCTCCCCAAGGGATTCCCGGGACTTCGCCCCCCACAACTAGGGTGGTGTACATTGAACCACGGTTGAACCACAAATTCCCCATGTAGGCGTCTCAAATACAAGATGTTTTTTTTTTTTTTTTTTTTTTTTTTTCCTCCTAAAAAAGGGGATAGAGGCCCTTGTAAATCATATTAACGACGTTCTTTACGTGGGACGCATACAATCTTGGTTTCATTTTCAACCCCTGCGCGGTGGTTGGTGCATGGCGATGACAGCTCAGCCTTTCACTGCCGCCCTACAGAAAATTGCCGGAAGTGCGTAATTCATGTGAATAGCGGGTCAAGCGACAACATGGTCAGCAAATCGTGGACGTCAACCTTGTGCGGCGCCTGACTTTGAACACGACTACAGTCTACCTTGTGTATGTGTTACACCTCAGGAGTACACCTAACACATACTCCCTAGGGAATGGCCTTGATTGAAATGCATCACAATTCAATTGATCACGGACTAAAAGTCCACAATTCTCCACAATTCAATTGAACTATTGGAAATTCTTTGAGATCAATCTTAACCCTTAAGCGACGAGAGCAGTTTTGGACCATTTCGACAAAAACTGGGCCCACCCTGACACGGGGCCTGTATCTCCCTACCCACTTTCATCCAGAGGGATGAGACGTTGCAAATTGTTCCCACCTACCAGATGCACAACCACCCCAAAAATGGGCAAATTCCACCGTCGAATTTGAGATATTATAACATATGAAGATGGTGCATTTTCTACTGAATGCAAATAATGGTCCTCAAATTTACCTTTGACCAAGCCCCTGGGCTATGTTTGGTGGGTGAATGAAAGCCATATTCCATTGGTTGCATACATCCCAAAGCACCTGTCAAAATTTCAGGTGAAATTGACAAGAATAAGGCGGTGTTGCTTTGTATGTGGATGGGGAGGGGCTTAAAATAGGTAATTTGCAAATCAGATGCTGGAGGTCCCAAAATTGTTGGCCAAATTGGAATGCCAACAGTCAGTGTGAGCATGCCTACATTGAGAGTACACTGGCCAAAAATCAAACAAATTGGAGTAAAAATGGTGCTAAGATGGAGGATTTCCTGCTTTCCCCGGCCCTTCAACTCAGGCATAGGGTTGCCGGATTTGCCGCAACGCATCCCAGGCCACGTCATGCACTCCCTCGTGTTTGCAGGGCCACGTCATTCAAACCGCCATCATGAAAGGGTGAACATACACCCGTGCCTCATCACCCCCACATGGCCCTTGCTACAAACCCCCGCCGGATTTTCCATAGGCGCCTGCCACGTTGCCAGTCAACCTGCGTGGGCCCCCACCAATCCACCCAGACCCCATGCTGGCAAAAATCGCTGATGTCACAAAAATAACTTTTTCCTGGCGCAATCAAGTCGTACATGTAGAGGACATTGCGGCCTACATTTTTCATTCAGGATGGCCCTTCATCCGAGTTCATCCGGCGAAGCTATGCTTGGATGAAAGCATGACGCAGGTCGGGTCGCTTCGTCGTTTAGGGGTTAATCTACAATTCGATTGAGTTAAGAAAAAAAAAAATTGAATTGTGAGCACATAATTCAATTGAATTGTGAAGTGCCAGGTCAATGAAATTGTCAACTCATAATTCAATTGAATTGTTGGCAATTCACTTGAACTACAAAACTCAAACCTAATTTGCAATTCAATTGAACTGTAATATATAACTATTAGTTTATCAAGTGAATTATGTGCTCACGAGTCACAATTGAATTGAATTGTAGATTAAGATTGATCTCAAAGAATTTTTAATAGTTGAATTGTCCTTGCAATTTAACTGAATTGTGCATTTTTAATCCGCAATCAATTGAATTGTGATGCATTTCACATCGAGGCCTATTTGGAACCTATTCAAGGCCTATATGTAACCTATGTTCGTGTTCGATGTTTGTGTTGTTGATGCAGGTTGTGTTCTACAACAACCTGAATCAGTTACTTTGTTGACGCAATTCCCCATCCGGCAATTTTTTTCAGACGGATTTGAGAAACAAACTGGAGGTAGGAGGAATTTACTTTGTCATACCCAGCCGTCAACAGAAACATGTAGGGGTGTGTAATGTTTAACCCCTAAACGGCGAAGCGACCCAAATCGGTCGCTTCAGTCAGCACCAGGATCCACCTCCCGATCCACCTCCCGGGATGTGAGTGGATGGAGGTGGGTCCCCAAGATAAAGTGAGGGGGTTAACCCTAAACGCCCATCTCCTTCTCAATGTAGTCAAACTTTGATCTGTAGCTCAATTTCCCGTCTTGAATTTGAGAAAATTACGTTTTTAATATTTTCCATAGTTGAAGCTATATGTTACCTATAAATCTTGATTTTTTCAGAATTGTCTCATAAAAATTGAAATATTATGATTTTCTTAAGCTTAATGTCTTCAAAAAATCATATCAATTACTATACGTATCCAAAATTTATGAAAATTTTACCTTGGGTGTAAATCACAATGAAAAACACTTTCGTATATTTAAAATTCAAAAAAAGTTTATAAGTTGAAAATTTCGATAGAAAAACTATGCTGAAGAACAAATTTGGCTCTTGATCCATTGAATTGGTAATTGCTATAAAAGATTCAATAATTGGAATTTTGATGAATTGTAAAGTGGAATAGAAACTAGACTTGATTACCTTTACTTTATTAGTTCAACTCAAATGCAAAAAATATCGTTTTCAAAGTGAAAACTAAGTTTGACCAGAGAGGAGCCACTGTAGGGCCTCTTGGACGTTTAGGGATTAACGAGAAGCACACGTGGGAATTTAAAGCGCCCTAAAATATTAAAAGCTGTGCTCCCTAGAATTTTTCAAAGTGCAAATTCAGCGTTGACTTGCCTACATGGTAGGCCATATGAGGAATCTTGAAAATAACATCTAGGGCTCAGATTTGATCAAAATGCCAATTTTTTTTACTAGGCACTATGTAATGTTAGTGTGCACTTACTTACTAGAGGAATTAGAAAACAAATATCACGTCATGGCTCTACTTGGGTAAGAAGCCAAACCATGATAATTTACCCCCCAGATTTCAGATACAAAGCACCCCCCCAAATTTTTAGCAAATTGGGGTGAAATTTGGTGTGAGGGTTTGGGATACAACACTTCACTAGAATATAGCATTTTTTCTCCCAGCAAAATTTTGGAACTTGGATTTTTTGCTTGGTCAAACATGAAGTTTACCCTTTTGTTTTTCCATTTTCCAAAAAATGCACCATCTTCAATTGTTATAATCTCCCAAACTAAACCCTGGAATCTCCCCAAATTTGGCCAAGTTGTGCATCTGGTACGTAGGAATAAGTTTGTATGGTTCATCCACGTGGATGAATGTTGGTAGACAGGTACACGCTGACGTGTGAGTGGGTCCCAGATTTGTCCAAAAATCGAAAAACTGATCTGGTCCCTCACTCAGGGGTTAAGTGTGCAACTACGTACACCTGTTCATTCAATGGGATGGGCAATACTTTTCCTTCACCTAGCTTTGGTTTTGTATGTTGGACATCAATCACAAAAATGCTTCACCAAACTTCTAGATGAGGGGATGATGGCTGCGGGCGTTTCCATGGGCTACACCTCTTCCAGACAAAGAGGGAGGTGAACAGTCGATGAATTGGATATGACAGCAGCCTTGGGTTCTGATGGATTAGATTGAAAAACTTCAGTGGTTTGAATTTTGCATTGGAGTAGTCTGCTTGATTGTCTTCCAGTGTATGAGAATTTGAATGTCTAAAGCTTAAAGCGGTGTTAAGTCAGGTACCAAGGTAATCTTGACACCTGGAGAGGGTTATTTTCAACCGTCGTTGTCGCGAGGTTCATGAGACATTGTACATTTGTCTTTCATGTATGGTTTGTTAGAGACAACCAAGTTATAGCCCAGCCGTAATGGGCACATACATACCACCTCGGAAGTGTGGTTCAGTCCGCCCATGGTAACAGAAAGGTGTCCACCTTCCCAGCCCTTCGGGGTCAAGAGACGCCATAGTTTACTATTCTTTCGGGAGGTGTCATATATTATTATTATGATTTGTAGGATAGCGATAGAGTTGTGTATCGATTTTATGTATGCGCATGATAGGCTCAGTTACACTGTCTATGAACATATTTTAAACATATATAATATTTTATTTCGAATTATTTGAAAGAATAAAGTAAAGTTAAAAAAAAAAATTTGGTTGGAGAAATTCATTTCCAAAATATTTCTCCTGCAAAATATTTTGTAGGCAAAATATCAAAACTATTGATCCTAGAATAGGAAATAGTTCTTTTTTGTGTCTAAAAAATAACTTTATGCCTAAATAGAAAAAGGATAACTTTTAAAGCCTAAAACTGGCTTGACAAAAATCAATAATATCTCTCCAACATAATTGACTCTATTGTAACTTAACACAAGCACAAAAAATCCCTCGAGTCTTTTTTCAAACTAAAAGCTTGTAGAAAGAAGCTAACTGCAGAACTTTAGCAAAGTACTAATGAAGTTTAGGGTTTAGGACGTCCCTAAGGCTTAGAATAGAACACATATGAACGTTCATTGAAAATCAACTGAATAAGAGGAATGAGCCTCGGGTCCTGGGGGCATAGAGTCAAACCTGGATAAGTGTTACACTTTGGAAGTAACAAAAAAATAACATTTACAAAAATTTAATGCTAAAACAAATAAAAGGCTTAGGGTAAGAAAAAAAAAACATTTATGTAAGTAACATTAAACCAGGGTCTGACAATTTCTTTTTTAAATAACACGTACCTAGTCATTGAAATAATTTATAACAAGTGGCTCCACCACAAGAGGCTTTGTCCTTTGGTGATTTTGCGGTTGTTGTTTTATACTTTTCCTAGGGCTTCGTGAATCATTCCCATCAACCCTCCATAGACTAGGCTTAATGGATAAGCCTAATTCTCTCCCTAAAGATGTATCCACTATGCCTCTAGTCCCATCAACCCTCTAAAGACTAGGCTCTCTCTCTCTCAATGCTTAATGGATAAGCCTGGTTCTCTGCCCAGGCAAGAAGTCTCCACAATGCCTCTATCCCTTGCGGGTCCATCAACCCTCTAAAGACTAGGCTCTCTCTCTCTCAATGCTTAATGGATAAGCCTGGTTCTCTGCCGAGGCAAGAAGTCTCCACAATGCCTCTATCCCTTGCGGGTCCATCAACCCTCTAAAGGCTAGGAGCTCTAGGCTTAACAGATAAGCCGAGTTCTCTCCGTAAAGATGTCTCCACAATGCATCTATCCCTTGCGGGTCCCATCAACCCTCTAATGACTAGGCTCTCTCTATCTCTCTCTAGGCTTAATGGATAAGCCTAGTTCTCCGCCTAGGCAAGAAGTCTCCACAATGCCTCTGTCCCTTGCGGGACAGAGCCAATAAAATAAAATTTAAAAAACACACACACACCCTACCATTTAACATATAACGCTTCCCCTTGTCAAATTTGCGGCAGTAGAAAAAAAATAAAGAGTGGTAACTTAGCTCTCTATCTTTATCTAAATGCTCCGTTACGGATATCAAGTAGCTAACGAAAAACAAGAGTTGCTGGGTGGTGGGAAGCTGAGCTATGGCTTCCCTCCTCTCTTCTTCCCTTGGGTATGGCCTGCACAGATCCGTTGACAATACCTGCCCTGTCTTGGGTTCTCTATCCTTCTCTCCTGTTGGAACTATAATTCACAGGAGGAAATGGGTTTCAATCTTTTTGAGGACGGGGAGGGAGTTGTGCATCGGTACCCCTCGGGCATCACACAATCATCGATTGGCCGTGGCCAGCGTGACAGACTTATGCACCTCGAAATCAGCTTGGAGGACTAGTGAGGAGGAATGTGAGAAAGCACATTCAAACGGGAGTGTATCTTTCTCGCTTTGCAGTGATGCAACAACAGCGGAGGCCCAGGCTTGTCAATCTAGGATTGTGAGAATGAAATGGAGTGGTTATCTCCAGGTAGAGACATGGATTGGCAGTAGGAGAGCTGCCCTTTTGTCAATATCGCTCGCGAGCCTTTTGATATCAAATCCGAAGGAAAGCATTGCGGAGGGTGAGTCCTTCCCACCCCCCAGCCCTCCTCGTCCTGAACTCCTGCATTAAGTAGGCGCTTCTTGAATGTAATTAGGTGTTTCAGGCTACGAAAAAATTAAGTGGATGCTTGATTAGTGTCTCAGCAGAACTATAATAATTCCTGTATTGTAAAACGACAGCATTCTACCTTCAGATTAGAGCAAACAAGATTCCTGCTTTCCAGTAAAAAGTATGGGAGGACAAAGGTATCTTGAACCTGGTTAAACCTGGCTTAAACCTGGTTTCTGACTTTGGATGGAACAGGAAGGGAAGAGATAAAGATAAAGATAAAAGATAAAGAGAGAGAAGTTCAATTTGACTGGAACTTGCCTGTTTAGAAAGATAGACCTGAACATACACTGTTGGACTTGGAGTTGTGTACCTAGGAAGTCCGGCAGATTTGAATTGTAAAATGCTGCAGAACTCTATCTGCAACCAAGTCATGAATGAGACAATGGTGCCTTTAGTTGCAAATGTTGTTCAAAGTGCCCCCTGGTCTGGCAATCTGGTAACTGATCGTTTGAGCAATTGGCAGAGAAACAGGATATTCAAGATTTCAGCTTGGAGCCCTACAATGATGAAAAGGAGGGCTTCACGCTGCTTAGACCTGCTCTATGGAACAAGGCAAGATTCTGATGCTTATATATTTCTCTTAGCTCTCATTCCTGGTTTGATTTCTCAAAGAATTCCCTGAGGCTGGAATCCCATGTTACACTGGTGTAGCAGTGAGATTGCATCCTTAGTCCCTGGGGAACTTTGCTTAAGGGCTAGAAATGAAGTGCCAACAATACCACATGCAAGTAGTTGGTGGGGAGAGGAAAGGAATTCCACAAGTGATAAGCTTATATCGGTTGCACTGGAGGGTGATAGGTGGAGAAGGCAGGAGCTACACTTCTCTTGGAGGATCCAACTACAAGGGGAAACAGCATTGGTGTAGTGGTGAACCCAGTGCGCATTTCATCTCTAAAGGACTTTGGTAGCCTTGATGATGTGGCCGACAAGCTCATCGCAGCAGAGCGTCGGAAGGTACTGCCAGCGTACTCAGTTTTCCAATCCCTAACCATGTTAAGATAGCTCAAGATCATCTGCTCTTTAGAAACACCATTAGTTTGCTCTCAGCTATCCATGTCTGCTCCTCAATCTCCTGAAAAGTAAACTTTACAATGCCTGTGTTTTCAAATTTTGCAGCCTAGCACAAATGAGGCAAGGCTGGTGAGAACACAAGAGCGTCAAGCACATGGAAATTTCCCCCTTTATCAATTGGAGTACACGTTGGACAGCTCGAGGGGCAAGAAGCGTATTCTCTCTGCAGTGACAGTAGCTGCACGCAAACTCTACATCCTCAATATTGCCTATGTAGACTCTCCAGTTACACCTGCACCAGCAGCCTTGGTTGAGGCTTTTCAGCAAGTGTTGGACTCATTTGATTTACTAAGTTAACATAACCTCTAATGCTATAAATTATAATTCTAAGACAGTAAAAGGACCTCCGTTGGTACCAGGCCCTGTGCGATTGCACCTACATCAGCTGCAAAGAGCATGTTCAGACAATTCGTTGTTATGGCCGTATCAGCAGGTCACAGTAGTCTTATTTGTCTAGGTTTAGATTGAATGAAACTCTTGAATCTGGAACCAACACCTCGGCCTCCACAGCAGATCCTCCGGAGGAATCCTGATACGACTGCTAGCATCAGAAAACAAAGTGTACAAACCTGGGTATAATATGAGGCACAAACAAATAGCTCCCACAACCATTGGAATATTTCAAGTTTTTAAACCCTCAGAGAAATACAATATACTCTGCTTCTAAATGGGCATTGAGTTCATGATCAAATGCAGAGGGTAGGTACCTGAAACTGGACAAAACATCCAGATCAGGAATCTTTTAGGAATCTTTTAAACTCCAACAACATAGACTAAGCCCACAGCACTACTCCATGAATCATTGATCTTCATCATTTTACTTAAAACAGTGACCATGCTACAAGAAAGCTTTGCTTGGTGGTAAGGAGGATAGGTACATCCCAAAATTGACTGCCACGAGCTCACTGCCCCCTTAAATTCTAGCAATGAAGAAGAAATTCAGATTTACTCTTACATGCGCCATGCTTACAGTGGAAGGGTGGACTGGAGGTTAAGGGGACAGCCCGAACAGATGGCAGCAGGAAAGAATCATGTAGGAACAACAGAATGACAAATAATAGAGTGAAGATCATGTAGACTAACATATAGCTTACATGCGACGGCTTGGCTCTCTAAAGAATGGGTGCTTCAGCGCCTCTTTTGCAGTGAGTCGTTCCGAGGGCTCAAACTTGAGCAACCCTTGCAGCAAGTCAATGAGCAGACCCCCAGAGTGATCCACGTGTTGCATAATCAGATTCTGCCACATGCCCACGTTCGACCTCCACTTATTGTAAATCCCATCTACAGAAGATGCTATTCAAGATTTAGAGTTGTCTGAAGCATGCCCCATCAATGCATACAGCAGCACCATCAAGCACAAGTATGCAAGGCAACGATGTCAACAAAAGGCCCGCTCAACAGTACAAGTCCACACTATGGCTACCAAATTTGTAAGATGGGCACATATGACATCCCATTACATTGCAACAAAGCAATCTTTGCAGATTTCTTTCAGTTGGCTTTGAAGGTCCTGGGGTTATCAGGTAACCTAAAACTCCCAATGTTAAGGATCACCACATCTCCAGCTAGCCTGACATGCCGGCATAAAGCATCAAACCTGGGTGGATTTTTGAGGCCAGGTACAACTGTGCCATCAAACCACTGGTTGAGGTTTTGAAGAGTGAGGTGAGAAAGCACTAAACCCAGAAGAAGTAGATTATAGCACCCAGAAGACGGGTAAGGTGCATGCAGAGGCCATGCGCACTATACTGCCATGCATATCTCTCTCTACCAACACCACAGGATCAGAGAAAAAGGCAGTCCAGCAATCGGCCCTGCTACAATATCCAATGCAACAATGACAGAAGAGGGGTGCGCCTATGCCCTGCCACAATTTCCCAGTCACATTCTTAGAATTAGTTTGCTCAATTATTTATCAATGGGTCTGCAAGCGAAGAAGACATACCCGAAGTCGTGGTAGTCTGCGCACAGCTCTGATGCTCTCCCTTGAGATTGCACCCTCAGGCCAATTCAATTCACGTCCATGCCTAAAATACTTCTCGGACCGTCGGCTGTCAATCGACACAAAAAGCCCGAGAGATTCACATTGTCTGTCACATTTCCTCCACATCAACATGATCTGAAAAAAACCGCAGTTTAGAGATCCCATCTAGGACAGCTCAGATTTCAGATTTCAGAATGCCGCAGACAGCACACAATAAGGCCTGCGCTCAGAGGCCATTAAGATAAAAAGACAAAGACAGAACAGAGGAAAGAGGATGATGCTGTCTTTTGTTAGCAGGTCGGCAAGTTTCCATAGCCACACTACCAGTCAAACTCAGGCAGTTCGCTGTAGGCATATTGATCTAGAGGCATGAGACCCAATTGTACAACTTTGAGAGGCAATGCCCCCACCTACCCTGCTTGGTAGACTGACCACATGGCCATACTTGTAACATGAGGATTTCCAACCAGCACAGCCACTGTCCTAACCACTTGCCTAACATTCAGAAACTCAATGGCTCATGGGAAGTACAGATAAGGTAATAAGATGGAAATGACGGCATCTCAGAATAGGAGAGAGAATTTTGTTGGAGACATGACAGTACCAGTGTTAGAAAGGCAGTGATTTATCTCTCAACAAATATATTGATGAAGAATTAGAACACATACTCTGCCCTTTTGATCATATGTTGAGGGATGGGCCCCAGCACACGCTCCATCATTGCCAAATGCTCCAAGTTTTCATGCGTCTGGAACAGAGCATCCCCCTGCCTCACACCCACATCCCACCACAGAAGTCCATGAGGGAAAACAAAGGAAGGCGGTATGAGAAGATTTCATCGCAGGTAACAGGAGAGGTAGCGCGCTAGAGATAAGCAGGCAGGGAACCTTGAGGATTATAATGCTCTGATATGGCGGATATCACATACCGAACACAGTTCTACGAGTATACAACCCACGCTCCATAAATCGCAAGGGTATGTCCACCCAAGACCTGGGACACAGCACTTTTATGATTATCCACTCTCATAACCTCCTCTCCTATCTCTCCCTCAGTTGCCCCGAAATTTTTTGCACCAGAAGAAACAGAGAAAAAACCTCCAGGTAAGAAGAGAAAGAGAGAGGAAAGAGTATACACAGAGGTAGCTAAACTGTTTTGTCGGAAAAGCCCTTGTGTTTTGGGCTACCAGATGGACCCGAGTATGGAGACAAAAAAAACTCACCAAGTATGACCTCAGGCGCCCGGTAATGGCGAGTGGAGACCACTGAGCAATGGTAGTGGCTGTCAAAGGTGGCACTGCCAAAATCAATAAGCTTAATCTCACTGGATTTGGGCACTCGCTTGAAATGCTTCCCTGTTTGCGACTTCTGCCAACCAACCAGTTGTCAACACCCAACCTGCTAACCATCCCCTTACTCCGAGATAAACCTTTCAGAATGACTTCCACCAGAATGCCTGGTTTCAAAAGAAGAGAATACCACCCAAGATGGAGCTATGGAACTTGTAATGTCTCCTTGACCAGGTTAGACTGCTGCCTCTTTGTTAGCTGGTCTGCAATCTAGACCACCACAAACTGAGTGACCATGACTTCTTGAACCAATTATTCCCATGATGACCCGTATGTGCTCACTTCAATGAGCCACTTGTGCCCTCCAACATTGGCCTAGCTGAGCTTACCCACAGCACCCACATCATACTAACTCAGAAATTATCCAGCTTTGCAATGCACAAGTTATTATGGTGCATTCTGTCAGTTCTGTCACACCAGACCTTGTTCAGTACTCTCAAACAGAAGGATCTAATTTGAACTCTAGAATAGGAAGTATGGAAATTTGTTAATTCACTGTCAGCCCAGCAGAAGGTCACCAAATTATCATTCACTTCAAAGTAACTTGAGGGCTAAGCGGAAAAAAGAGTGCAAGAGTTGCAAGGAGCAAGTTTGGGGTTTCCTTACCTTGAAGTCTGGAACTTTGACATACTCAGACGAGATCAAAAGAATATTCTCCGGCTTCAAATCGGTGTGGATGAGGGTGAGCTCATGCATATCTGCATCTCACGACGTAAAGCACAGTGAAATTTCTAGTCAGGCCGGAAAAAGCCCCTTGCCATAGCAAGCCTTCAGTCACGCTGAGGCTTTGAACGAGCTTCTAGCTACAGCAATTTTTCTCTTCCCTTTTACCAGCTCTCTCCCTCTGCATCCACCCTGTATATTGAGACCAAGTGACTTGTACATGGATGAGTCATTGAACAAAACACAGCTAAAGAGTTGTGTGTTATAGTGTTGAAATGGCATCTCTTTGTCAATACCATAGCAATCACCATGGCAGCTCTGAGCTTTTAAATACCAGGTACATGAAGGATGGATTCTACAGGGGACCATGGTCACAAAAGAATATACAAGCCACAATATGGTAGCTGAGTCTGTCTGTCTGTCTCTCTGTGTCCCACAAACTCACACACGCATTCAAACAAGACATTCACTCACAGTTTCAAAAGCATTACAAGCAAAAATGTGAAGAGTTATTTGAAACACACAGGCTACAGACTCCAGGAGTTGCCGACCGAAATCGCAGACGAGATCAACAGCAAATGGTCGATAGTTGTTTTTCCGGAGAAAGTCATACAAGCTTGGCCCCAACCGCTCACAGACCTGCAAGCAGATTACTTAACTCTTTTGTGTAGCAATGTTTTACATTGTCAAACACTCAAAGTATGTCTCGAGACATTTTCCACTCACTAACCCTGTGGTTAACTCCACCTGGTGCTTGACAGACCTTTCTGTTGAACTAACTAGTACTCAAACTAACTACCAAAGCTGCCTTCCACAAATACTCCATCAGACATTGGCTCCTGCATGCAAGCAAGGCTTTCACTGGCATCTTGCAGGGCAGTTCGGCAAGCCCATTGTGGTGCTTGACAATGACAAATTTGTGACTACAGTCCTGCCGTAAAGTTTTGGCAGTGACTCTATGTGAAGTAATGACACTAAACTGTCTATGAGTACCTGATGATTGGCTGTCAGAGAAAGAAATAGGATCAGGGACATACAATGCACACATGGTTGCGAAAGTCAAACCAGTCCTTGAGCAGCACACAGCGCCTGCATCCCCACAGAATTCCATCAAAAACTGAGTAACTGTCATCCTTCGGTTCACACCAGCCTCAAATGGACCTGAATATATGTTATCTTATACATGACAATACTGGAAGTCAGCCAGACAAAAGAAGACAGCCAGGCAAGGTAAAAATATAGACTAAACTAGGACATTTGTTCACTACACAGAGAAACGGTATCAGCATTTCCACTCCCATTGAGGTCCTCAATAGAGAAGGACAACAAACCGTGAGCCTGTCTTATCATTCTTGGCAAGAGTGCGTAGCACATCGATTTCAATCATGGCCGCATCCCGATACTTCTGCACATTCCGGATCACCTTGATGGCCACATACTCCTGCACATCCCTATCCCAGCACTCCAGCACCCGCCCAAATGTTCCTGCACATACCATTTCTGATAGTTACTACCTACTCTAGACGAGGAACGACTTGAGCTGGGCACATCCACTTCCAGTGAGCCTATGGTTTGTTGCAGCACATCCATCGGAATTCTGAAACAAACCTCTTAACTGAGGTCCATCATTGACCTAGCAAGGCCAATCCTATACAAAAGGCAGACACCTGCAGTCCATTCTTATAGGGCGTCACCAAATACAAACCTACAGCAAGATACCCTGAAGTGACAGATTGTAAAAGATATAGAAGATTTTTACGTCCCTTAACACAGCTGACATGTGTGGTATATCAGACAGCCATACACTCCCAAAAACAGATTCAATCCTCCATAGATAGTCACTATTTCTCACCAAAGCTGAGAAGAAACGGGGTCAAAACCTCTGAATACAGCACAGTCACATCCCAACTTCTGATAAAAACAGAGCAATACATCACTATGCACACAGAAAGGAGGAAGAAAAGGAAGAAGGACAGCACACCTTCACCCATCTTGCTAATGATTTTGTCTGCAGGATCACACCCCACAACACAGCCACCACGACACAACGTGGTCAGGGAAGGGTGTCAGTCTCTGCCTCTACACCCCCACCTCCCAGCTGTCCATCCTCAACTGTTGCCCAGCCAACCAGACTGACCCACTGACTCTTGACATAGGGCGCTGAGGAAGCTTAGTGGCTCCTAATCCCTCCTCACAAAGAATCTGCGCCTCCACCTTCAGGATAGGGAAGGCAAGAGCTCTCACCGCCAACTCTTTGCAACCGCATGCTTTTTACCTCACCCCACATAGAAAGCTAAGGAAGGACCAAGCCGGAAGTCACGAATGGCTAAACCGTGGGGAGACTAAGACCAGGGTTAGCAAGTATGATTACAGCGAGAAGTAATATTCTCTCCCAGCTCAAACATGTAGTGCCCATCTTTGTCATCTTCACGCCAAGGAGGGGAGGCAGCCCTGCCAGCTCCATTGAAGTATGTAGGCACCCCCCCTGCCCCTGCTGTTGCTGCAGGCACACCCCTTGCCACCCCCAGCTGCTCGTCTTGCCCACTAGAAGTTGCTGGCTGCGCCTACACAAAGCCCGCGAGAGTCATCATAACTTCCCACCGTGAACAAGTTCGCCTCCCTCCCACCCTCTGTGCCACATCCTTTGTGGTAAAGTCCGCCAAGGCTTAGTCCAACGACTTGCAAACTTTCCGTCTCTCCCAACTCTGTCTGTCTGTCTCTAACCCACACCACTACACCGCAGCTATCCGATGCAAGCACATCCGGGTTAGGCAATGCTCCAGACAGGCTAAGAATAGCCTGCAACAACGCCCTATCGACGGTGCTGCACGGACTGCATCCAGCAAAAGAAACCCTACAACCATCCCCTACCATCCGCTCTTCTCTCTCTCCCACTGTATGCCTCTCTGGTCCGTCAAAGTTCGGGATCAGCTCTAAGGACACAAACTCCTGCCCATCGGCGTATATAAATCTTAAAACAGTCTAGACATCTGCATGACAGACATACAAAACCTGACACGGGAAGCCAACAAAAATGAAAGGAGATGTGTGACCAACCTCTTCAAAGCCATCACCCCGATCGAAGTCCTCTAGCAATGTCAGACGGGCACGCTTCTCCGGCCTTGTGTCATACATCATCCGATCCATGGCTGCTAATCCTCGCCGCCTACACCTCACAAGCTCCTAAAACCACACCCAAATGTCGAAACCCTACCAAAGAAAACATTTTCCCCCGCAATAAACTCCACGCGGATATGGCTGCCCTGTGTTCTGGTTGTGGCACCTGCCTTGTAACCTCGTCATATCTTCTGCTACCACAGGAACATGTAGTCTATCAGAAAGATTCACCTTTGAAGCTCTTCGATTCCCAGAAACATAAGTTAACCTTCGTGCCCTGGAAACAGGCCATTCACACATACAGAAAAATCCACAGATTACCGCCCAAGAATCTGACACTGGAATGCAGCGCTCTCAAGGAAAACGCCCCACTGGGGCTCAACATTATTTCTCGGGAACACCACAGAATAAGTATATCTTTGTCATTGATTACTCACCCCCATGCAGAGGTAACCTACACAAGTCCATTGTAAGAAACACAGATCGAACACAAGCCCCTGTAATCCTCGATCGAATACCCGCACAATCTCGATTTCGGGTGGACCGATGAATCGAGAGAGACGAAGCGATGGCCATCATGGCATGCATGCATGCATGCGGGCGACTATGATGCAAGGGGGCCGACGGACGAACTTTTACCAACGACGTTTTTGAAATGTCTGTAGCAACGGTCATTTTCATCCCCGCCGACGACAGCCATTCGACGAACGAACTCCGTTGCGGCATCCTCGACCTGTGCTACTTTTTTATTCGTGTGGAAACAGTCTGCCACACTCTGGTCGTTGGTTAACTTCTACCACCCACAGAGTTAGCCCTATGTGGTTTTCCTAAAGTAATTTGCAATCAAATATTGATTAAATAAGAAGGGCACAAGAAAATTCAAACTTCTACCACCCACAGAGTTAACCCTATGTGGTTAACTCTGATCTGTTTTCCTAAAGTAATTTGCAATCAAATATTGTTTAAATAAGAAGGGCACAAGAAAATTCAAACTGCTACCACCCACAGAGTTAACCCTATGTGGTTAACTCTGATCTGTTTTCCTAAAGTTATTTGCAATCAAATATTGTTTAAATAAAAATTTAAGAGTGTGTGCAAGAAAATATGCTGAATTTTCTTGTGCACTGTTGGCCGAGTATCACATTTTGACTCATATGGCACCGGTCTAATCTTTGAAAAAGTGAATGGTCGAGGCAGAATATAGTACAATATACTTCAAAAATTGCCCAATTACATATTCTCAATAAAAGTTTATGGAAAAAAAAGTCTTGCGGTTCTCACTCTCCAAGTTATTTCAGCTTCACAAAAACCAATATCATACTTTTGAACATTGAAACGGAAACTCTCTTATAGCAAGACTTGGAGCATGCCTTGCATCTTACTTTTGATATTGTAGTAGTTCAGTTTACTGTCAAGTTGCTTCTCCTTGCTTACACATTGACAAAAACAATAGTATCTTCAAAAGTATGATTTGTACAGAGATTCCAAGAATCCACATTCCATATCCAAGAAAGACTTGGACATTTTACATACACCCTAGCTTGAACAAGACAAGCAGTCAGTTCTGCCTCATACCAACAATGACAATCAATTTTTTTTCAACAAGGGCAACTAGCTACAAATCACAGAAACAAGATGATATGTTGGAGTATTTGTGGATTTGAGAAGCCCAGAAAGTGGTGGATCTTATTGCTGTTAGTCAAAAGAATCTCAGATCAAGTGTGAGAATGTTGGGAACCAGGGCACTCGTCTTGCATTAGGTTATAATTGGCTTAGTGTAGCAATATGCATCACCATTTCAAACAATGTATGTGACAACATCAAGAGCCATGAAAAGCTGGAGAATGGAAGAGAATGGACTGTTGAGCTCAAAAATCCAAAGAAGTCATAAAATGAGAAAGGTAAAAGAGATGAGGAGATAGAAGATAGGAAATGTCAATGTTTGATAGCTGAGACTTCACTCACTACATGCATGATGTTAGAGCTTATGCGATGATGATCTTATCCAGAATTACAGCCTTTCTTTAGAAGAAAATCTTAGCAGTATTGTGGTTGGAAGTGGTTTGAGGTTTTTCGTCTTGCATTAGGATACTGAACTTAATTGGCTTAGTGTAGCAAGCCGAAGATCTTATCCAGAATTAGAGCCTTTCTTTAGAAGAAAATCTTAGCAGTATTGTGGTTGGAAGTGGTTTGAGGTTTTTCGTCTTGCATTAGGATACTGAACTTAATTGGCTTAGTGTAGCAAGCCGAAGATCTTATCCAGAATTAGAGCCTTTCTTTAGAAGAAAATCTTAGCAGTACTTTGGCTGGAAGTGGTTTGAGGTTTTTCCAGTTTGGTCTGGTAGTCTATTTTGAAATGTACCAACGTCAGCGAGGTTGAACCATCTAGAGGTGGGTTGTGGTTGAAAAAGTATGTGGAATTGCCAAACTACTTGAGATGTGACCATGTATCTATTTGGGAGGGGGTAGGGCATTGCACATTCTCCAATGTTTGTTATGATATTGTAATGGTCAAAATAAATTACGTCATTTGCTATGTTGTCTATATCGAAATTGGAGAAATTGGAAAGTTTGTCTCATCTGTACATCAATTATAGCGTTGGATTACTAGAAGTAGTTCGAAAAGCTTAAAAATAAATAAGTAAATAATTTGAGAATTTGAGATTTATTTATGCTAACTTTGATAGTTGTCATTTCTTTATAATGAATTCTCTAACAAGAAAGAAGGATCAAGTGTGACTTGTTCATATGACTATGCAAGAGATGCACAGAGGTAATTTAAGAGCAATGATAGACAAATGGACCAAACTTTGCAATTGACTACAATAGACGTATATCTGAAACAAGAGCTTCAAGCACAGATGATCACCTGTAATATCATATCTAAATATCGGAATTGATATATTTTATTAATATATCATAATGATCCCTAATATTCAAATAAATTTTATTTTTTTCAGATTTTTTCTGATAGGATAAGCTTACATATATTTTTTTAATTTACTAAGAGAAAGATTTTGGCTGAAGCCAACATAAATAAGAGACATTTTTTGGACAAACCAGATATTGTCTGGCCATATTATTATACTAAATGATTATAATCATTGATGCAATAATTATAAATAAATAAACATGAATATTAACTTTTCGGCAAACTGATGGAAATTCTATCGAGGTTTCCAACTTTGAGGTTCTATCACTCATGTATTGTCAATCTGATGACTAATTGTTATTCTGTAATTCATCCATGAGATGAAGTCTGTCACTATGAGCACTGAGTGCCACCTAAGTGTGGTTGAATTCAAATCCTCCTACCTAGTTTGTGTGGTATAATCTTTTTCCTCTTTGTATTTGGCACTTTACGGCAAGGTCAGAATTTTCATGAATATTGCCACATAGTCATATGTTGGATGTCACCCATTATAGGCATCTAAAAGCAGATCTCGAGATCAACCAGCATGTCATGTTGAGCCATAGGTAAGCCAATTTGTGACACGATAACGGAGGAATTGGTAGCTATAAGAACAAAGGTTGGGGAGGTGCTGAAGGAGATGGCCAGTAGGATTTTGGGAGGTGACAAGGGAGACCAGGGGGACTAGATGGCGAAGGTAAGTAGCGTCTCCAATGGAGATGGCAAAGGTAAAAAATTAGATTGTTTGATTTGATGAGATGAGTGCTATGACTCAATTTATGACAATGTTCATTGGAGTCATGAGCATACTAGACAAGAGATTGTTCTTCCAATTGTTAGTTGAAGCT
This sequence comes from Takakia lepidozioides, assembly GCA_030704615.1. NCBI lineage: Eukaryota > Viridiplantae > Streptophyta > Takakiopsida > Takakiales > Takakiaceae > Takakia > Takakia lepidozioides. The sequence continues at coordinate 44,123,828 of CM060731.1, forward strand.
TGGTAGAGTGCAATGCAGTTACGTATGCTTTCACCAACGACGGACCCAAGAAAATCTGAATTTATTAAAGTCAATGTATTATAGTCATTTTAGTATCAGATGGGGGGGGGTTATTTTTAGAGCATGGGCACTCATTAAGTTAAGTTGTCTGCTAGACCATTCAAAAATGAGTACTTGATATTGAAATAAATTTTTGTCTTTCGACTAGAAATGATTATCAATTAAAAATTGATTACCTCTCTTTTCTAAACAAACAAATTTGTATTTGATTCCTCGTGTGGACCGATAACACAATTTTTTTTCCGGATATATGTTCAATTTTTCTTATTTACATCAATCACATGCAATATGAAATCATACACTAATTTAAGTAGTCAAGGGATCAGTACACTTATGGTATGAAATATTTTTCATATACATCCAATAGAATTACTACAGGGTTTTCTCACTGGCACACCCCAAAATTTTGATGGCCATATATGTTGAATTATTTGTTCAAAGTGATTTGAAATAGAAACTACTGATAAATGAAACTGAACAACACAAGTAGCATCAAGTCATGTTTGCTCTTACAGTTGAGTAATGTCTTCACATATTGTCTTGCATAACAATCTCCACAAGCAAGGCTACACTCCCCCCACATACACAAGCAAATCAATCTCCTATGTCGACTTGATTGTAGAATTGCAGTATAATTACAAATTCTCATCATTTTGTTAATGATCACAACTTTGTGTATGCTACGTTATAGATATGGAGTGACATTAGACATTGACAGCGCAAACATGTAGATGTGTACCTTGAAAGTTGTTGTCAAATTGCACTCAATTTGTAGATATTTGCCCCAATACAATTTCCTACCCTTGGATTATGTTAATCTGTACATGTAAGTTTTTTGGAATGTGCCCTCTCCCAATGCATTTGGACGTAATCCACGCTGCATAGAAAATTTTCGAGCGGGCGTCATGTTCTAGGATTGTTTTGGATTTCCTCGAGTTGGCCCTTGTCCGAGCATGCCTCTCAAATCCAAGAAAGTAAAGGGGTGGAAATTTAACCACTTATAAAATGTGCTCCCAAAAAAAAATCAGCAGAAACCTTGTATTATTCGAAACCAACATAACTTTTTGCCAAAATATACTATTCGGATTTTTTTTTTGTTCTATTAAATTGTTACAATATTTAAACTTACTGCAAAAAATTATGAACTCTCTTGAGATGGTTAGCTTACCAAAGTAATTAATAATCTTGGTATACGGTCAATTTTCATGGATCTGAACTTTCTTTGCGTTACGGACCTTTTTGTGGCTGAATTTTGGTTGTTTGCATTTTCACAAAAATATGATTGCGACAATAGGGGGTAAAGGTCTAATGTGGAAACATTCGTGGAGATAGAAAGAAAGCACTCTTGCCAAAGTAGACATAATATATGATATTACTTCATCCCAAATGGCTACTGCCTTCTGTTTGGAAGACAGACACATGATCGTAACTGGGGCAACCCGGTTGCCCGTTAAACCTCCCCCCAAGGACTCGAAAGTTCTCAAGTACCCACACATGACAGTAGCAGCTGTTGTCAGGCCCACGCAACTACAGCCCACCTCCAGGCCCATTCCTCCATGGAGAATGGGAGGAGGTAACCACATTGTTGAAGGGCCAAAACATTGTTGATCTGCATCAACCCAGATATATAACAATCTAGAGACTATGAGAATTCAGAAAAAGATAGGCCATCACGCAAGTTGTTTGAAATATATAAAGAAAAGTATGCACTACATCCATGATATGACATAAATTCACTGGTCGTCTCAATCTTTTAGGCTAACAATGGCCTAAATCAATATTGTGATTTTCATTAATTTCTCTCTCGTCAAATTTTACATATTGGCCATCTCTATCACATGAAAGCTCGACGCCACTGTTACGCATGAAGTTACATAATTATAATTACCCGACATAGATGCAGAAATTTCTAGTAGCAATTAAGAAAACAAAAAGATGTATTGAAGAAGTAGTGGACCATAATAGGAGGCCACATTAGTCAATTTGTCGCATGATACATCCCCATAGTTCTTCTATAGTCATAGCATGTTGAGCTAGCATCGCAATGTTTGTTGTACAAACAATTGATAACCAACAGTCAGTAGCTCAGTTGGTAAAGTGCACTGAGTGCCATCCGGATGACCCTGGGTCAAATCCTGCTACTTGACGGGTGTGGTACGCTCTTCTCCCCCTCCTCTGCGCAGTGTCGCATCAGAAAGCCTTACGGCGAGGTTACTGAGAGGTTATTTTCTCCTCTCTCTATCAAGGGGCCTGATTTGTGGCTGTCGCTCCTGGGTGTTTCCCTTTGAAAAATAAAAATAAAAATAAAAATAATTGATTGACCTATGCTTTTATCCAATTTATGAAGAAGTAATAGATCACTTCATTAGTTGTATTGGCACAAGTGCTGAATACAAATCTTCTTGAAGTGCGGATCTTAGAAGATATTAAAATTCTTCGACCACTTCACCCTCAAGTAATCCAACAAGGCGGCAAGTGATGTATCAAATTAGCACTAAGCAAATAATCAATCAATGATTTCAAATCGAATGCAAAACAATCGTGCCTAAGTGTCAAACATTTAATGTCTATATAAGATGCATTTACGTTTCTATATGATATAATTGTCCGCCTTTGCATTTGACCTGATGGAAGAATGGACAAAGAAAGTCAACAAGCTGATCCTTCACCTGTCCTTTGGAGTACATATGTTCAATGGTCTCGTCCGTAAGAACATGAGTAATCTTTTTACAAGATGGGTCATTGCTCATATGTGCAGGTAGGATGAGGGAACATCATTGCTGATACCTACGAGTTGCAAGTAAATCCCATGTAGAGGGCCAAGTGTCCACTGTCATCTAAGCCCAAGTGCAATCTCCTATGTACCCAAGTGTGTCTCCTATGTATCCAAGGGCATCTCCCATGTGTGTCTTCTATGTCGAGGCCCATCTAAGCCCACTATGCAATCTCCTATGTATCCAAGTACGTCTCCGATGTCAAGGCCCCATTTATTTTTTCCATGGATTTATTGAGTAGTAATATATCCAATCATTGTTGACATATCTCCTGTCGAGGCTCCAATCATTGTCTGAGGAAAGCCTTGTGATTTTTCACGATTTTCCAGCGACCAAAAGTACTTGAAATTCCACATCTCCCACATCGCATGTCCAAAAATCGTGAGACCAAGCCGGTGCACCCCTCCTTGTCGAGGGCTTTCCAACGGTACTAAGCACCAGCGGTGGGCCCGTAGTTTGGGACATCTCAACGCTACAAAACAACCAAACAAACTGGCTTGCTTTATATATTGATTAGGGTAGCCTGTGCTGTTGGCCCAAGTGTCCAGTGTAAGTCCAAGTGCAATCCCCTATGTATCTAAGTCCAAGTGCAATCCCCTATGTATGCGTCTCCTATGTCGAGGCCCAAGTGCGTCCTCTAGGGTAGCCTGAGTCCAAGTGCAATCCCCTATGTATCCAAATGCATCTCCTATGTCCAAACGCAAGTGCGACCTCTAGGGTAGCCTATGCCATTAGCCCATGTGTGAAGAATTGAAATTTGAGCCCAAGTGCAATCTCCTATGTATCCAAGTGCTTCTCCCATGTAGAGGCCAAGTGCGACCTTGACTCTCCAGTGTCATCTAAGTCCAAGTGCAATCCCCTATGCATCCATAGATACTGCAGTTTGGGAGAACTCCACGTCATTGTTCCAACAAAGCCCGTGTCGAGGCTTCGTATATTGATATATCCACTTTGCTATTTTTCAAGAATTTTCAGCGACCAAAAGTACTTGAAATTCCAAATCTCCCACGTGAAGGGCCAATCATTGCTCCAGGAAAGCCCACTTTGCTATTTTTCCCGAATTTCCAACGACCTAAAGTACTTGAAATTAGATATCTCCCATACCGCGGGTGCACCCCTCCTCATCGAGGGCTTTACAACGGCACCAAGCACCGGGGCTGGGCCCTCTCGATTCACATTGTCCTAATCAAAGTTCAAACTCTACAAGTTACTCACATATTGATCTTGTCCTAATCAAACTTCAAACTCTACAAGTTACTGCTTAAAACTAACTTCGGCCATTTAAAAAAATAAAAACTTATGCCACATAGCTTTATAAAAAGACCCAAGTGGGGTGACTGAACAAATGGGTAAAACTGTTCCCAAGAGGGAAAACAAAATCTCATAGAGCTAGTAGATATATCAACAAAATTAACTTCTGCCATTGGGTTTTCAGTTTATAGTGATCCAACTACTGTGGGTTGTCTATGTGCAAGATCACTACGCATGAGAAAACTGAAAGATTCAAGACACCATGAAATAGAATATGACGAGGGGTGTGTGGGCTCCTGTAACAAAGATATAAGTTCCCACATATAACTAAAAAGGAACCACACCACCATGCACACCATTCGCAGGGACTAGGGATGTGGTGGCATTGAGTGCCCAGATGAAAGAATGTGTCACATTTGCATATTACAGAGCTAATACATGCTGCGCATCTGCCCACCAACCTTGCATAAGTATGCAGGAGATAGACGGAAGGAGGAAGGGAGGGAGGGAGAGATATCATGGACTGTTCTCTGCTAAAACTATCTGTAACATAGGCTTAAGGGCATAGTCCCCATAGGACACAAACCCTTCCTCTGCCCATTGTGGGATTGTAGTCCACTGAGCTAAGACTCGTCCCTACATGCCCTAGTGTTTGAGTACAAACAAGAACAATCCAGTTACAAGGAATTGAGTGCCTGTTGTACGAGCTGGTTTCCACGTCATGCTCGTAAACACTATGTCCATGCCAGCGCTGCTGTAGACCTAATTAAGCCACAGAAAATGGCAGGGGAAAACATCCGTTTCTCCTTGCCTTGTATAATTTCTGTGCTAAAATTTTCTCCCTACTAGAGTTGATTAAACCTACTACAGCAGTTAAATTCCCTATGTAGCCCAAAGGAGGGTTAAGGGCTAACTTCCTCTCGATGTGGCCATTTGGTCATTCTTGACAGACATGTGGCAACATAAGCTATGTTTCATATGCGACTATGTACGCCTGATAGCATGGCTGCAAGGCTGAAAACCAAAGTACACCTTTTAAGCTGCGATGAGAGACTCGGTGCAGGCTGTAGCTGGAGAGCTGTCTTGGCTCTTCTTCCCAGACCCATACTTCTTGGTGATGAACCTGAGATTGAAACAGTGTTGAATCCGTGTTAGAGAAAATCCCGTTGAACAAACTGCCAGAGGCTTACAAATTGATAGGCTTACGATACGAAAGCATAAATTTGTGATTAAGGATTCTCACTGAAGTTCTACACATCTTACCTCTTTGTGTGACCCAGTAGGAAGAAAGCTGCCTAAACATAACAATGCACCGTGCAGGCTTACACGACAGAAAAGACTCACCAATGCCTGACAATAACAGTTTGTAAGGGCCCAGTTGGGCCATTTTCACAGACACTGACAACTGGTCAGATAATTGTAGACAGTTTCTTGAGGCTTATACGTTCATGACCCCAAACACACTAGTAGGAGAAGAAAGCAGACACTAACCTGAAGAAATCCCGCCAAAGCAGCTCATAGACAAGCCAGTTGAGCCCACTATCATCAGTGCTTTTACCTCCTGCGTTTGCTGACACTCCGCCCCTTCAAGAAAAACACCTCCAGCTTTAGACTCTGTTTGGACTCAAAATCTAGGGTAGCACTGAGATATGATCTTTTATCTTTCAATGGCTTTGAAAACCGAAAGCTGGCACAACTTATAAATTGTGCTCATCACAAATACTCTGATGTAGACAACCACCCACAGCAATCCTTCTACAAAACAAGTCTACAAAATCGAGGTATTATAGCAATGAAACCTACAGTAAGAAATTGTATAAGCAGGCCACAATCAGCTAAACAAGGGATTGCTCTCTTTACACAGTTGTGTCCAACAAAATACTCAATCTACAAAAGCCAAATGAGTAGAAATGTACATGTAGGACTCCAGACTTACATTGAGAGCAAGAAGACTTCTTTCAAGGCACTGAGAAATAAGGTCTTTGCAATAAGTGTTGAAAACTTTCTAGCATCTGATCAGATGGAAGAAAAGAAAATACCTTCAAAGAATATTACAATAAAACAGCAAACAACCAAAGAAACAAACGAAGACAAGGAACTTCTTGTTTAAGAAAAGAAAAAAGCTTGGGAGTGTAGATCTATCTGCTTTTCTCGAGGTAAGTGGACCGGTGCTCTTCCTATGTAAATGCATCATCCTTCATGCTGCTTTGAGTTTATCTGCAGAAGACTATCTTTGATCTCTGTAATGACATCGAGCTGCCTGACATCGAGTTCTGGTGGGTTTAAGTTCAAACAAAACTCCACCACTGGGGTCGTGAGAGAAGGGCATGCTTGCACACAGTTTGCTGGGTAGCAAGTCTTTAGGACTTGGGCTCTTGGCAAACCTGGCATTGTAATCATGACCTATGTCTATGAGCTTTTCAACTTCTTTTTTCAGCTTCTCGTAACCAGGGTTAGTGATATTCAGAGTGTGGCGTGCCAATCTTTGAGTGTGACTGACCAGGCAGTAGTAATTGTCTTGATCAATTGAAGAGTCTCCCTGTCATCTGCATAGGCTGCTGAAACTAGGCCTGCAAGCAAGGGTGGTGGATAGTCACCATCCCATCCATTTGCACAATTTGGGTGATGCAAACCAATAGGTGACCATTATCTTCACTCATGAAGATGAGCTGCAGGCCGACATGTCCCACAGCTCGATCTTGAAGAGGCTGTCAAGTTTCGCCGATTCCTAATATTCGGAGGAGAAAGATGTTGACAACACTAAGAGTGACGATGAATCAGATGTGGATGGTTACAGGGATGAAGACAATGACAGAGACACAGAAAGTGAAACACAAGAGAAAGGAAGGAAAGGAGGAGCAAATTCTGAAGGCCGAGTACTACAGGATGGGATGCTTTCATGGGCAACCAGCTGGTTGTCTCATGTTTGACATGGCCCATGCCTTGCAGGGAAACAAAAACGAGTTGCTCTGGCTTGTGTCTCCCTCACCGATCAGTTTGTTCATGAAAGGCTTATCAAGGAGAGATACACTGTAACTCGGAGGGAGCTAGAAAGGCATTTGACCAGCGCTGGCAACATGACGGAGTTACTTCTGTTACCTTAAAGGATGGTACCAAAGTGAGGGCACAGGATGTATCAAGAAATATTATTGATGTTGACCGCCGTCTGATGCTGCTGAGAGAGTGGAGTCTGTATAAGGCTATACGATGTTCCCTTCAAGCTGAAGACATGGGGTGATCAAGGCTTGCGGAAAATGAAGCTCTTACTTGCGAGGATGTGCATCCCACTCACAGAATGCCAACAGAGGATCAAATACATGAAAAGCGAAACGAAGAAGAGGCTCGAGACACAGTTCGAGAAATTCGAGTCTGAGTCTGGTCTTACAGAGCTCTACTTCCGAAACTTCCATAGGCACCATGGATACAACGACCGCGTATCGGCTGCTGGTGTTGTTTATGGAGTGACAGCCTTGCTGGAGACAGCAAGTGTGGATGGAGAAGGTGATTGCACTGACAAATTTTGGGAGGCATACAAAGCTCTCTCCCCTGATGAATGGGAGGAATTGCGAGCAGGTATGCAGCTGGCGATCAAGATCCAACGAGCCTGTCTCCGCGTCAGAAGTGCTGCCATTGCCCAAGAGTGGCGCCATCAGGAATCAGAGGCAGCGTCAATAAATCAAGGCACAGATTGGCTTACCTGAATGCCCTGCACACAACCAATCTAGAAAGCAAGGGGAAGTATGACTGAGCCCAACCTTGAACCATTCTTCTTCAGATCCTCAAACATGTGACGAGGGGAGAGACAGCCCATCGCCAACCAGGGTGAGATCTTGCACGAAAAGTTGGCACCATATAAACTATCACCTGCACCTTCTGGTTTCAAACTGCTGGTAACTTTGGTTTTGCCAGGTGCTTGCCCTGGAGCTTCCAATGCAAACCTTTGGAGCCGCTTCATGGCTTCATCCTCCCCTCCGACCAGCAATGCTCCCCCTGCTGCGTGACTGTCCTGCTATCGTTAACATGGAGAAACAAGATAGTCAATATTGCATGTTTGTTTCCAACTCCAGGTCCTAATATGTAACAAAACTAGGCGTTTGCCAGCAGGCTTTTCTTCCATGAGCCATAAGATAATGAACAACAGAATCATAGTAAATGGAGGAATTGCCATGCATAATGTGGCCTCTAATAAATATTGTTTATGCAATCTTGCTTGAGAGCATTTGTAGCTTCTATGCTAGCCTTTTAGCAATGGTCACTCAAATTTTAGCATGAATGCGCCACACTTGATCAGCTGTTTCCCTCAATCCAGACCTTCATCAGCACCAGGGGCATAGTTATCTCAAGTCCTTTTTAATTTGAGAATCCATGTTGATTTGTTCTGTGGGTTTGATTTTATGGTGACAATTTGTCCCCAGGAAACGACTGGTATATGACTTTGATGCACAAGACACCTAACAGAGAAATACATTCATTCAGTTATTAAGGAGTGGGGAGGAAGCACTTGCACATCATACAAATATCTCAAATGTTCATGTGAGGTGAACCACTGATCCTGATGCTGGCATAACTCAGAAAATTTAATATGCCGATCCACGAGATGAAAGGTAAAAGAGAGGAAGAGGAGAGGACCTGTCGCATCGTTGCTGGAGGGCTCAACCCAAGTTCCTGAAGGGAAGGAATGTCACCAGGCTTCACACCACCACGGACTGGCAAGCCCTTCAGATGCTGCGGTGCATCAACGGTGTCCCGCACACAAACATTTTTTACCTTCTCGCGGAACCCACCATAATTGGATGGCATCTCATCCAGCTTGAAGGGTAGATCATCAATGTGGAACAATGTGCTACCCCAGAAGTACTTGGCCTCCACGCCTTGGTCTTTCAATGCAGCTGATACTTTCCCCTCCGCCTGAGAATAAAAGACAAGTTCAATCAGAAAGTTGGCCCATGTCAACAAACCATGGCTAGCCGTTGCCGCCCACTAAGATTGCTGCATTTCAGTTTGACTAAGCCTAACACAAATTTCAACCCTCATCCTTGGGTGATAAGAAGTTGCAGGCTTCTTCCACCTATATAAAAACCAGTTGCTTAATGCTGGCCATTTGCTGACATCATCTCCACTCTCTTTGGCTTGCTTTCACCCTCTTATGACAGCCAGTTCCTTCACCGGTTTCTTGCATCCATCTAGAATTAAGCCTGGGCTGCTAGAACTGCCAGCTCAAATTGACAGTTGCCCAAAAGGAATGAACATGAACCTGAAGCTCTTCAAAAGTGACTTCCTGGTGTGCATACAAGGCATCTGCCCCAACAGACTGGGCCAATTTCACAATCACTTCCTCTGGCTTTCCAATTCTGATGATCAAATCTGAACCCCTATGTCTCAGATTTTCCCGCAAGTTCGCAACACACTCCAACAGAAATTTGGCGCGGTAGGGACCTGTCTTATCGAACCCTGACGATGACTTCCCGTAGTCTCTTGGATCAAAACAGTACACTGGAAGGATGGAGAGAGAATCACGACTTGCTGTCACCAGGGCTTCATTGTCATGCACTCGTAAATCATTCCTAAACCACACAATGGATGCCCTGCGCAATCCTGCAGGGTTCCCTGGTTCTTTGAACTCTGGCCCGCGAAGTCGGTCGTAGTCTGGGAAAGCTGAAACATAGTTGGTTACCTTCTTTGAGGTGCTGACAGGGGTAGAAGCTGGAATGTCAAGGGCTACCTGAGACCAAGCATATATAAATATTTATCAATCATTTTAAGAAAAAACGTTTCCTGACACTTAAATGTAGTTACAAAACACAACTACAGACAAGGGAAGTTGCAGAGTTTGACCACAGCAATGCCTCACAGCAGACCCACTTGGAAGCTCCAGCTAATTGAAAATGACTACCCTTCCTGCTGTGAGTATCTTACATTGACTACCAAATTGTACAGAAGATGCTCCAGCCTAGCATGCAGGACAGCAAGCAGTGGCATAATTTCACTGAAACTAACAGCTGTAAGATCATTCCTGGTTATTATTTCTCCTTAAACCACTTTCTCTAAAATCTTACTTTAGCAAAATCTGCATTAACACATTCCCTGAGAAACTTAACATTGCAGCCCTAGAAGAGGACGTATGACTTAGAAGCTTTCAGCTCGTTGTTGTGTGCAATAGACCCCCATTCAGCATGCCATGTACACTTTGATAATTGGCCTCTGAGGAACAAAGCTCTCCACATAATGCTAGAAACTTTTTGCTCAAAAGTGAGCTTGGACATTTGCATAGTAGGTTTCTCATGTCTCAACCCTGTGCGTCGTTATCAAGACAAATTCCAGCCACATGCCCATCCCACCCACTCGAAGCACCCCCAGTTTGGGTCCAGATATAGACTGACCTGAACCTTGGAAGAGGCCATGACTGGTATTGGGCTGTGGCTCTTCTTCTGAGAAGGGGCTGCTGGGGAAGCCAACTTCATAGCTGAGCGCACATTCCGACTGGGTGCTTGGGGCACCAAACCAGGTTTCGTAAGTACAAGACTGGAGGAGAGTACCGAACCAAGGGCTAGCGAAATAGAGGCAGCGGCTGGGAAGGGCTGAGCAGGTAGATATTGTCCTGCAGCCAATGTGATCACAGCACTGGTTACATGTGGTGTAGTCATGTGAAGAGGATATTCCTAACTTGACGTCCCACCGCCTTTCATACCACATGGAGCTGCCACATTATGCTACAGATAGGGAGACAGGGAAAAGGAGAGCATGGCCTCCAGAAGAGAGAGAAGGGAACCAGAAAATGAGGTAGTGAGAATTGGAATGGCAGTGTGTGGACGGTCAGTCGCCATGGACGAAAATGCTACATAACTAAACCACCGGCCACTTTGCAATACACTCCTCACGGCAGGGAGGACTGTAACGACAATCTCCCGTGACACACTCTCAAAGCAGGATCTTCGCAGAAGGATTCCAAAGCCCTTACCTCCATCTACCTCATTCCCTTCGCAGACATCCTCCACCGTCGACTTCACAGCAGGCTCCTCCAACACAGCAGGTGGGGACGAAGCGAGCGCCGGTGCCGACCCCAATGCGCGCTGCACATTGTGATCCATGATGAGCTCCAGGTCTTGCAGAGCGCCATAGGTTGATCTCCCCATTCTTACGGTCCTCTCTCAAGCTTTGGCAGGCCAAGCAAGGCCCCCTTGTGAGAACACAGACAAGCCCTGGCTGCAGGGGATGCTAACTTAATCCTCCGTCTCCCAGACCTCCCTTCCCTCTCTCTCTTCTTCTTCTTCTCTCTCGCTCTCTCGCTCTCTCTCGCTCTAGAGTTTTCCAGCTCTGCAAGTCCAACGTGTGATGGTGGGTTCAACTCTTCATCACTCCTCTCCACGTAATTTGTGTGCAAATGCTTATGGCTTTGAGGGTTTTAATTTTTTAATTTTCTCCCGAAATAAAGCTCTCTGCTTTTTCTTTTTTTTGGGAGGAAGCCTTGAGAGCACTAACATAAGTTACACGCGTTTTTTTATTGGCGAATTTTCGCCAGATTTCGACCTCAAAAAATAAAACGGAATATTGTGTCGCAAATCCCCTGTTTTTCCATAGATGAAATCGCCAAATTTCTCCAAATAAAAATAAATTATGGATGAATTTTCCAAATATGGATGAACAGAATGTACCACTATTTTCTGCAAAACTCTGTAGCCACTCGTGCTGTTTACCAAATTTCTCAAAAAACACTAATACATAGTGCTTTGTCCAGAAATTTGGCGTTCTGATAAATTTTGAGCCCTATTTTCAAGATTGCCCATTTGGGCTGCCACGTGGGCACAAGTTCACAAGCCAACGGTTTTGGACACTGGATTTCAGCCCCATAGCACTTTGAAAACTTCAAGGGAGCATATTTTTTATTGGCTCCTCTAAAGTGGAGACTACACATTGGTGTCAAAAATGAAGCCCCTGTTGTGCTTTCCCCAGGCGTTACCTCCTCTTATTTGCTGAAAACTACTTCTTGATATGCTTCTCAAGATAATACCTCCCTAAGATAACATCTTTCTTATTGAACAATTTATGAAAGATAAATGGATGAATTTTCAGGTTTATTATGGAGGAAAGTAGATTTCACTGTTCGAAAAGAGAAGCCATACGGGTCTAGACCAGTGTCGGGCGGTTACCCTCCGGGACCCAGGTTAACCGCCAGTTCCGGTTCAGGTTAACTGAAACCGGGCCCATTCCTACAGAACCTGACCCGGAACCGGAACCTGCCAATGGGGATCGGCGCAGAAACAAACCGGCGTTCCTGCTGGGTGTGAGAATTTGGATCGCTCCCAAATTTGGCACGCACGTCAGCTTGTCGTATCATTGCTCCATCGTCACACCTCCGCAACTCCTAGAAGAACTCCACCACCGGGTTGAATCTAGGCACATGTGTTGTAGTCGTGGCAGGAGGAGTAGTAGCACCTTTTGAACTGGTACCACCTACAGAAGTACCGGCACTACTTGTTCCACTACTAGTGCTGGCAGTGGGAGATATTGGTGCTGATGCCGCTACTGGTCGTGTTGTGCCTCGAGTAATGGAGACGTAGTCAGGAGACCAATACATCCTCTACTCCTTAATCTCTGCTACATGTCCTTGCTTGAACTTGTGGTAATCGTCCATAGGCGGGCCTTCCAAATGCTGGAACAAGCACAATCGAGCTGGATGACTTTATCCAGGAGTTCGACAGCTGGTGTGATTTGCAACAGATGCGCAATCCACAGCTAGTAGCTCCATACATCTCCTTCATGTCGTCCCACAATAATGGCGAAGAAAACTGCACACCTGTTGATGAAGCCTCCGGGTCTGTGTCAGACTCTAAAGTAGTCGAGGGTGGAGGTGAAGGTGGTCTGAACCGAATACCTCGTCTTGTGAACCCACTCTCACTGCTACTGCCTGTAGCCGTACTCCCCTCAACACCCTTGGGTAACTCCGTGATGACACTCACAACGTGCACCTCCCCTACGTGACACTATAAGGCTCCAGTACTAATTCTAATAGTGACACGGGTGGGCACCTGTTGCAATTTAAGGGTCATATCGCAGTGGCTCAGGGCACCTGCACCTGCATCCACCGCAAGAACTCATATGGTTGGCTGGTCATCAACCCAGTCTCACCATAGAAGAAACATTGGTGGTCTTGTTGGTCATCACTCCAGCCTCACCACCGACAGCATACTCTAGGATTGACCGGTGATCAAATCCGGCCTAATCCCTATGAAAGCAAGCGCCCACACAAAACCAACATGGCGCACAGTCAAATATGCAGGTGTTGGGGGGGATCCAAACACAAGAAATCAAAACATCAACACCCCCACACCAGAATCCATTTGCAGTGCTGATCCTGCAGAATATCCCAGCCCAAAACCCCGGACTGACTGGCCTCCACCAAGAGAGGCTTTGGCAACTACAAGTACAAAGTAATGGAAATAGTAAAAAGAGGGAGGGGAAGAATAGAGGCTCGACCAAGCAAGATCTAATCCTGATCTATGCTATCAACTGCCAGACTTCTCTCAAAGTGCCTCGCTCTGCATGATGGTAAGGTGTAGGAGGTATATCTATGTCCAGAAACCTGTTACTAACCTTATCCTAAGCTATAGTAGCTCGCTCTAACCAACCCTCCTCCTCTCTCTGCCAGGTAGAGACAAAGCAATACTCCCTTATCTCCCGCTCACTGAACACTAAAGAAAATAAAGGTAGGGTCTGATAGTCTCTCAACTCGAAAGCTTTGAGACAGTTGTGGGTGTCCTCATTGCGAATGACTGCATCTCCTTCAAGCAGAACAAACTTTTTATTGCTAATGAACCCCCGCTCATGGTTGCCTCGTGTAGAGCGTGTCCGGCTGCAACCATGTCTGATTGCAAAAACTTGTGTAGCTCCTGCTCCTCTGCTCCAGTACACCACGGCCTTGTGGCTGAACACCTTGGTCCCCGGGGCTGTCTTTGGCTGTGTTCCAAGCCTAGCTTCCACCCACTTTGGTATGTCACCTACAGCTGCAGAACTGCTTGCTCCAACAGAGTTCTGACTGTCCAAAGCAATATTGAGGCCCTCAATGCCGACTACAGCAGTATGTTGTCTATTGCTAATGCCTGACTCCCAATATGCAATCAACTCGTCCAACTGCTCTCCACTCAAATCAGTCTGAGTTCCTTGAGAAACATAAATCTTGGGCCCTTGTGTGCACAGGCTAAGAGAAGAGACCTGCCCTTCAATTACGTCCTCATTTCCCCCAGCCATACAAGGACGACATCCCCAGATTTGTCTCTCGTGTAGACCACAACATGTTCTAGAAACAGAATTGTGGATCTTTCATAGCACACTCACACTCAAAAAATTCCATAGATTTTTAGCAGAGTCCAAAAAAAAAACTAAATAGATAGATATATTTCCCCTTTCTGCAGCTATCCCCCCATAAACTGAGTCAAACGGAGTCCATTTGACAAAGATATGACCAATTAGGCTCTAAATCATTTAAATTAGATCAAAAGGGTTTTTTTTTTTTTTTTTTAACACCAAAACTTTCTCGTCATTAAAAACTGCTCCCAAGTCATCTACGAGTTCCCAACATGTCCATGTAGTTCTCACAGATTCCCTGGATTTCACCTACAGGTGTTTCAAACATACACCGGTGAACTGCTCTGCTCCAGCCAAGATCTGTAGCTATGCTGACTCCGGGGCTTTGATCCTTCGCACTTGTATCATTCTAAACCAAGTAGCTCCCTGACCCAAGCTCGTATCAACAGTATACACCTCTGCTCAACAGGCTTAGCAACCCATAGGCTACTTATCCCCAACCTCTACACTCTAGTGAAACAGGATCAGGCCAAGATGAGCAACGAAGAAGAAGGCTCTGCTCAGCTGAGCCCAATTGAAGAAGACGAAGAGGTCAGTGACATGCACGTTTCCGATGAGCCATACTTCTTTGACGACCAAGTACTGCAACCCAAGCCCGCCCGAGACCAGATCGAGACCACCAACGGAAGAGGTCAACTCGCCCCAGGAAATGAGATCGTCCAGGGCCGATTTCTCTCCCCAACGTGGAGCCCCTCCGCCTGTAGTATCCAGCATGCTAGCAAGGACGGCTCACACCAGCCCCGACCTCAAACGACTTTCCAGCACAGCCAACAGTGACGAAGGCAGCTCGCACTCCGAACCCAAGAGATCCAAGGGCCCCCCCTCAAACGAGCATCCGCCAATTCTCGAAGGCACTACCTCCTAGCCCACGCCACAACTGTGGATGGGCTATTAGGTCCTCCAACAACATGCGTTGGACATGGAACTGCCCATAATCAAGAAGATATGATCCACCGCGGAGCTCCGACAGCTCGGGCTAAAAGCCTCCAAGATCCATGAACTTAGGTACTGCTTGAAAGCTTTCCCCTACGTACCACAATTATATTTCCCTGCCACTAGACCAGATGGGAAGGATGGGTAACTATACCCACTCACCCAGCTTCCCAAAGGCACAAACATCGACCCCGAATCGGGCTTGTCTTCAACACCACATCACATAATCATATGATTTGACAAGGATACAGACATGCCCAAGGAGCAGGCCCTATACTGTGCAAAGAAAAGGTTTGCAGATATAAACATCCCCCTCGGGACTGTTCTGTACTCCCCAATCACGACATACAAAAAAAACGCATGCTGGAAATGGGAGTCCGCATCGACCACACCCTCATCAGGCCGTAGCCGCGTACCCGCCGAGGCAGCATGACAGGTCTTGCCGCCACCCACCAGGAGATAGTGGCAGAGAGGGATGCACTTACGCTTGTTGTAAAAAGCCTGGACCCGTTACACTCCCAGGAGGTTACAGAAGCTGCTCTTAGGGAGGCCTTCGGCAAAGATAACATCATTCAAGTCTACTTCAGTAAAATCGCCCCAATGGAGAAAACCAAACACTCACATGGCCCTCATCACCTGCAAGAATCCAGCATATACATACAGTGGTGTAACAAGCCCCCAACACAGGTGCTAGGCAGCTGGTGAAATTCGAGCCACACATGAATAGACTGAACGGCTTAGCACCCCCTGCCAACGAAAGTTTGGAGCGCCTCCGAGTCGCCAATATAAATCAAGCCCAGTCAGCCAAAATGGGGGTTTCTGCCCAATGACCCTTCTCGCACTGCAACATGAGGGCCCTCATAAACTGAGCACTGCAGGCCTCCTTGGCACTCAGCCTACACCCGTGCCTGGGAGACAAGGGCCCCCCCGAGTGCCGTGAATCACCATGGACCCAAGAGAGTCTCTAAAACACTTGCAGGCCACCTATGGGCGATTATTGTTGGCTTTGAACTGCTGCAGCAACACTTTGAATGGTTTCCGCCTTCCTGTTCTGCTCCACTCGGCACACATAGCCAGTCTAACTACAGGCTCCCCGTGACCTAGCTATATTATAATAATGCTTAAAAACAGAAACATCATATCTAGCTTAGCACTAGAAAACTAGATAGAGCATCTCTCTTGAGTGATAAGAGAACTAAACTCACATGTCTGATAACAAAGAAACACAAAACACAACACAATCTATATATGTAAACTAAACTCACACTGTTGACACAATGACATGAAATACAACACCATTACTCGTTAAACTAAGAGTCGAGCCAGGGGCACCCCAAGCTATGGGGACTCCACCCCACAACATCTTATTCTCCCTTCATAAGCACACTCAGATTCTAAGCAGTGAAGGAGCTCGGTCGTGCAGACTCAACTCGAGAGAGATGAGCCGCACGACTGACGCTCTCATGAAGATAAGATGGTTCAGGTGTCAAACTAAACTTGACACCTGACTTAACACTAATCCAAGTGTTAAATACAAATAACTAGCTTTATTCTAGTTAGTTTCACACTGTGTTTATTTAACTTGACAGTGTCAACACAATGCCGATTTAGTTGGATTTTGTCCTTGATAACCTCTTCATAGAAGGGACAGAAGATCTTGTCTTTCTGCCAATTCGAGTTTTTGGGTTCCGGGCGCGGATGTCTACAAATGCTTCCACTATTTTATGATCAAACTCGTCTGGTGAGTACCAGTACCTTCGCTCCTTCTTCAGCCTGGTTTGGTTCACAAAATCCACCCAGTCCGCTCCACCCTTTTCACAAGCATCCTCCATTGCTGCAGAATGAAACGAGGGTGCAAGGACAATGAACGACAGACATAAATCCTATAAAAAGACTCACCCTAAGCAAGAAGATGACACAGAATGGAATGGAAACACCGTAGCAAGTGAGAACCTCACCGAGCCGATGAACTTCGAGTTGTTACGAAGGCGAGTGTGTTTGCGACGCTTCGCGGCTCACCGTGACTTTCCACACCTGGGGAAGAACGGCCGTCTTTCGTTACGGTGATGGAAACGCAAAGAGGAAAATAAAACAGTGCGAAGAAACAGGCGCGAAGAGAATGGAGTCGATCGCACATGGAACATGAGAATAAATTAGAAGTAGAAGGGGGAAAGCGGGCATGACACTGCCAACGTGGCGCGATTTCACAGGCGCCAACTATCCGCCGTCATCGCATTGAATACGTCCACCGAACGAACGCATCGTACTAAATTCATCCACGGTCCTCGTATGTGCAACAGACTCATTTCCCATCGGGCCGAGAGTCCATCGGACCGCCAGTCTAGCGGACTGTTCGCTTTGTTGAGGCGAAGCGGCTTATGCACGACGGATGCAAGCCGCTATACTTGGTCACATAAACAGTCCCATCGTCCGATACGAAATCTGCAATACACGCCCCCATGTGCATACGCTTTCGCCATTTTCGCGCCCATGTTACCCATGGGTTCCTTTAACGAACTAAACTTGTGAAGGCTCTCATGAGGGATGCAGTACGAAAGGGCTCAACATATCATGACGGATCACAAGCAGAGGACGTTATCGACGACATATGTCTGCATTTTCCATATTTATAACATAGAACCAAACCATAAAACGAAGGTTCCTGAAAGCACAACAAGAAGGCAAAAAATAGTGGAAACATATGCACGATGGTGGCTGTAGTGCCGAGACAGTCCTCTCATGTTCAAGCACACGCTTCATCATCATCATGAACATTGCGCGCAAAAGAGGAACAGTCGCGTGCATGGAAACGCCTATCGCAACATCGGACAACAAACAACCGTCAAAAAAGAGCGGCCGGGATTTGGTGGCAACATCATTGCCATTTTCGCAGCCCTAAAAATGGAGGGCTCAGATGGGTTATGGGAATGGACGGTGGAGATCCTGCGCCGTCAGCGGACTGGATGGCAGGGAACTGGCCAGCGGACTGGCAGGCACTGACGGACTGGCCAGCAGCGGACTGGCGGACTGGTGGACTGGCGGACTGCTGGGCAGCAGACTGGCCAGTAGCGGACTGGCAGCTCATGGGCGGGGGACTGGCCGCGCGGCGGACGAGGGCGCGGTTGCTGCAGCTGCGCCCGCGGCTGGGCGACCACGTGCAGCGGTGGGCGGGGAGCCGGGCGTCCGTTTGCGGGGCCCACCGGCCACATCGCACTTGCCCATTGAAGACCCTATTATCTTAAAATGAGAGGCCGCTGCCCTGTTCAATAAAACCAAAAACAAAAAAAGCCCACAGAATATTCTATATAATGAACGAAAAATTCGATAGAGCATCTTACATGTGCACGCGAGGTAGACCTAGAATGGCTGCTCAAGAGCGAAGACTGTAAGCTAATTAGTCCCTTCACCTTCAAGCGCTTGGGGATGACGAGGTCTACTTTGAAATCAGACAGGTTACAAGGATGCCATAAATTTCTCATGTAGATTCTCTCAGAAGTAGACGATTCTAGAATTTCGCCATGCCATTGCTGAAAGTGCATGTTCTGAAGGAAGCTACCAGCTGCATGTAATGCAGTTGCACATTGTCGTCTTTCGAAATAGTGTCTGTCGTCGGAGTGGGACTGCAGGACTTCGGTCTCTCTCTCCAGGTCATGGTGCGGCGTTATTCGGGTTCAGGGATCAAGAAGAAGGTAGTACAAATATTTTATTGGGAGGTTGTAGTTTACATTTGTCCGTATCTCCATTCTTAGTGAAGCCCGACGACATGCAGAAGTAGTAATCATAATCTCTTAGTTCTCTTCTAGAGTCGCTTTTCGATAGGAGCTCGAGCGGAGGGAGCAAAAAGAGAGAGAAGAGGCGAAGGAGAGAAAGAGCGAGGTCAATCTCCCCGCTCCGTCTTCTTTTAATGCGGAAAGCTGTTGGTTGTCGGAGAGCTTGGCCTCATTTAAAGGATGCATTTCCTTGGAAAAACTCCACTCTTAAGGCCCCTGACACTGTCCGCTCTGACTGGTCCGTCGAGTCGCGCTCTGTCCAACAGCTGGAGCTCAACCTTTCTCTTCGATTACCCTCGGAGTTACTATTGGTAGGTAGAGCAAGAAAAAAGGGATTGCAACTGTATACCGGAAGCACACTCCTGGACGGCAGTGCAACAGGCATTGGAAATTTTGATTGCGCCTCACAGTTTGGAAGATCATTGCACTCCCCCCCGTATTATTCAGACAATTCTGTAAATCGGCCTGGCAATGCGGTTCTCGATGTCATCACAAGCAGGCGTTTGTGTAGTGGACCCTTGAGTTCTTTCTTCCGACATAGCAGCTATGCAAGGTTTGGAAAGCGTCATGGTGCTCCGATATGGTCGACTCCGCACCAAGAAAGACTGCAAAGTAGAAGAAATATGTCAAGGCACTGTAATCTGTCAGGCGATCCTACTTGTATCAAGCAAGAGGAAAATTCTCCATCAAGTATTGGCATTGATGGGGATGATCGGAATGAATCATTCTTCAAAGTGCCGGTCTCCAGGCGGGATGAATGTGGGCTAGAGGAAGGTTGGAGCAAAGTACGGATTGGGACTGATCGATTACTGGAGCATCTGGCACAGAAGTGGAAACCTGAGCTGTGGATAGATTTGATATCTGTTGGCACCTTGAATTTGCGAAAACCTGGGGACACAGAGAGGGTAGTCTGCAGTGGAGAGGGGATACAACAAGCAAACAAGGATGAATTGTTGCATCCTACAGAGGTGGATCGTCATGCCCAAACAGAGAAGAATGGTGGACTGTCGAAGGTTGCAGAAGAGGACAAACCACGCCAGAAGGAACACACTCTACAGTGGGACACAGATAGAGATGCTGGTTGGAAAGTGGAAGGGTTGAGGTCAATCATCGCAGAGCCAACACTCTTCAGCCGCCAAATTGGTGGTTTTGCTCTTTGTTCCAGAAGTATTACCCCTAACTCATTTTGTCAATCTATTAGAAACCCTGGCAACGTCAGTGTGCGTGAGAGAAAGAGAGTAAATAAGAAAGACTCAGATGAGGGGTATCTATATGGAATATGAAATCAGTAGGCCACAGCCTGGAACATGCTTTTGTAGTGCCATTTGTCCCTACTGGTATGCATAACTTTGTGGACCCATGAGAATAATGTATCGGAATTCCACATGTTGTAGGCTACAGCTCGGATGCTGCGTCCAGCACTCCCGATGTGCCACTGGAGCCTGAGGCACGGGATCACAGGTACAATTCCCCTTCCATGCTCCTCACTTCTGAATGCATTTGTAGCATCTGTCTCTGTAAACCTCAGTTGGTTGTTGGCAAAGGCACATCCAGTCGCATTCTTTCCCAAATTTTTGAGAAAACTGAAACTGGTGGCATCAAGTATGCAGCAGCAGCAGCTAGTACTAGTCCTGTAACGAACTGTACATTTTAGTTCACTCAAATCAAGTTTTGGAATATTAAGAAAGCTTGGGGTGACGCTTTCAGATGTTTCTCTGCATGAAGACACTTAGCATCGTGCAAGGACAGAATTCCTTGTTTTCCCATTTTGGCTTTATTGATTTCAAGAAGTTATCAATCTAATGTGTAGTGTCTCCTGCCAACTGTGTTGACAGTGGACGGGCAGTGGTGGTGGCACTGTGGTGCAATTTTTTGGTGTTTGCTTTGAAAGTGGGAGCATGGCTCATGACTGCGAGTCATGTTATGCTGGCAGAGGCTATTCATTCACTGGCAGATGTGGCAAACCAGGTACAAGTTAGAATGGCAAAGCTCCATGTGGAGTTTGTTTCTCCCAAGACAAACTACTCATATATTGTGGCACAGTTTCTGTTTATTGTTACTTCCTAGAGGTATGTAGAGCATTGTATGCACCCTCAAAAGTCTTTTAGTTGGTTATATCCAACCAGGTCTATCTACACTGGGGATATGTTAATTCTATGGTAGTTTTTCATATACACCAAGTCATCATCTTGTTGAGGAATAAACAGACACCTGGATCAATGTTGTGCTCTTATGACAGGCCCTGCTTTTGTATGGTCTCGTCAGCTCAAGGCGTGCCCCTGATGCTATTCACCCGTACGTCATGAACTGCCCTCGCTTTTTGATCAAAAGATGCAAGAAGAGTTGCAATTCTCCTACAGGACGATATGTAAAGACTTGAATGAGTTAAAGGTTCGCCAAGCGGTGGGTGCTTAGGAACTCTGATGGGGCAGCAATTTCTGTGGCGTGATACTTCTGCACTTCTACATTTGAGATGGTCTTTGTCGTTGGAGAGACTGTGAAACCCTGAACAGGAGTTTCATTCTGAAGATATTAGGGGAGGTACTGTAGTGTGGCCTTGGTGAGAATCTATGTAAGCTGCACTAAGAATAAAAAGGTGTCGGTCAAGGCATGGAGCCTCAAGTCACAGTAGTCAAATAGACCTCCTTTGCAGAGAATCCATGTTAGTTCCATTGGACGCTCCCTTGTTCCTTCATACTCGAACGTGCCTGTAGCTGATTGTTCTCCTGGTGGCAGATATGGCTATTCAAAGGAGCGATTTGTGTGGTCATTGATCTCAGCTGTTGGCATCTTTTGCCTGGGCTCTGGGGCAACCATTGTTCATGGCATGCAAAATTTGTGGAATGCTGAGGTGTGATCTGGTTACTGGCAACTTTCAGTCTCGATGGACAAACAATTTGCACTTGCCGCAGTCTCACCGTCCTTTGCTCCATTTCCATCACTTCGTCATTACTTAGCACCCTCTCAAATTCAATGGAAAGGATGGAGAACCATTTGTAGTGGAAGGGCAATATTTATTCCCCCACTATACTGCAGGATCAAGCAGAAATCGTACGTGATGACCCACTTATTTTCCCGTGCACAACAAGATAACCGAGCGCCGTTGTCTCTTTATCTATCATGGGAATGAAATATTTTCATCTCAGAATTTGGACCTTCTTTGTTTATTGAAACAAAACTAGCTTCCTCGGCATGTTGAGCATATCTAGCTGTTCTCATAACAAATTATAGAAATTTAGGCCCTGATATTGAGCATCACAAATCCTCATGCAAGTGTACTAACACCTGTCTAAAGATGAGTCTGATTTGTGGCCTTGGACCATGTGTTTGCCCAGCAATTGGAGAATGTGGCGGTTGCAGCTGCGGTGCTTGCTGGATCCTTTATTATGGAAGGTGTCAGTCTTTTCCAAGAATGATATTGAAGATTATATGGCCTTCATCAATTCAGCTCCCCAATCCAGAGTAGTAATAAATAAGCGATGGTGTTATGGTTGGAAATTAGCCTGGAGATATATAGCCTCGGTAGAAAAACTTGTTCTACCTATCTTGGTTGGGGCTGTTGTGCGTCACGTTAGTTTCCAAGTTTGCCACCTTAAATAGTGGCAGTGGTGCTCTGAAGATAGAACCGTCAATCCTCAAGATAGAAAACTGTCTAAAGAGTTATTTGTCTTTGAGAGTGATATAATTTTGGTGTAGGGGCATGCATAGTTTGTGACAACTGAGATCATCTGTACGATCTTAGTGGTTACTGAACTTGAACATCTTAATTCTTGTGTCAAATTTTATACGATTCTGGGGGACGTTTGCAGGAGCATCACTGCTGGTAGCATATGGTGCTGTGAAGAAAGGTGCACAAGCTGAAGGTATGACGTTGCAAGAATATCTGTGGCGCGGTCATGACCCAACAGCGGTTGCCGTTCTGATGGAGGTTTGTTTTATGATCCAGAACCTCAAATGATGCCATGCTATTCGTTCAGTACTCTTGGTAGCATATGGTGCTGTGAAAAAAGGTGCAGCAGCTGATGACTCTCCAAAAATACATCTGGTGTGGCCACAATCCAGCAGCTATAAAGGAGTTCTGTTTTTTGTTTTATCCTTTCAGCTGTCCAAACATACAGATGGATGTGGAAAATACGTGTTTCTATGGGGCAAGCTTTGGTGCAATTTACCAGAAGCAACATGTCTTTAGAACAGATATATACAAGTGAGTTTCTGCAGGCCAAGCAAATGTGCCATGCTGTGCCTCTTTTGAAAAGTGTGTTTACTCGGACATTCAGGATGGGGCGGCAGTTACAGGCTTGCTTGTAGCTGGGCTGGCCTTGGCTGCAGTGGAAATCACAGGGAACCCAATTTGGGACCCAATCGGCTCAATAATTGTTGGCAACCTGCTGGGGGTGGTGAGTGTCTTTGAGCCACACCTACCCCTTTGATCACATGTATCTGTGGAAGTCATTTGTACTTGTCTTGGTAAGTCCAAATAATTTTGACTAGCAACATTTGCAAGTAACACAGCTTTGTGCACTTAGTCATTCTCCATGTTGTGAAATCACTGGCTTGTCATTGTTGTCAGTGGAATTTTGCAGACCTTGGTGGTCTACTTTTTTCGAGTTTGCTAGTCAATTGGTCTAAGACTCTTCTGTTTTAGAAGATAGGGAGCTTAATCAAACCTTTCTGAATGAACAGAAGTCTAGCAGCTTTTTAGCCTTAGTCGTTGTTTGACTGGTGTAGGTGGGCTCTGGTAGGTGGCGGTAATCTGCGCCTGTGCATGCATCTATATGCTTCAACCAGAATGTTTGTTTTTCACATTTTTCAAATTTCTTAATACAAAATGTTGTGAGCTGTTTACCAGACAACTAGTAATGCAAATTCTGGTATGCAGGTTGCAATATTTTTGATACAGCGGAATCGGCAAGCACTGCTGGGGCGAGCTATTGATGATCATGATATGAGGCGTGTGATGAACATGCTGATGGCTGATCCGGTAAATGCTTTTGCTCTTTAAGTGTAATAGTTGTATGAGTCAAAAAATTATAGCCTATAAGTGTGAATTTTACACTTAATTTGTTATTTGCTGAAGATGAAATCAACTGTTATTCCATTACTCGGGATTGGTATTCTCAGTTTATTTTTCCTTTACTGATTGAATGGGGTAGTAAATACCTAACATATGTGAATGACACTTCACAGGAACAATAGCACGTGTTATGCAAGATTGAGTTTGCCAATGGAAATTTAGCAGAGAGATAAATGTGCATGTGTCACTTCGATTGGCAAAGCTTTGCATGAAAATTGCTCGTCGAAATTCCTCCCTTTGTCATTGGCGTTCTTTTGATAATTGGCTCTGCATTCATGTATATTCGTAATCTGAAAGGAATGGTTAAAGTTTGAGTTCTGTTTTGTCAGGTCTTAGATTGTGAAGCTTATCTGTGGGGCAGGTTGTGGATGCTGTGTATGACTGCAAAAGTGAAGTCATCGGCCCTGGTGCTTACCGATTTAAAGCAGAAATTGGTGAGCTCCTGCTTTTTTCTTTATGGACATAATTACTGACTTTCTTTCCTCAAATACAGACATGCTGGTATGAGCTCACCGTAGTGGTGAGATAACTTGTTAACTGACAAGTATCTCTGCTGGGAATTGTGGCAGATTTCAATGGGGTAGTGATTGTGCAGAACTACCTTCGACGTGCTGGTCGTAATGCCTGGATAAAAGAGGTTGGTTTTTCTTTGTCTAGCAGTTCCTCTTAATGTCCAGTGAATGTGTTTTACATCAAAGGAAAGAAAGAGAAACTCTTGGTCTTAGGAGGTCTGACAATGTGGCAATGATGGTTGCCCTGAAATCCCTCTTTGAGCTTTTTATATATGACATAGGTTCCGTAGCGAATAAGCAAGATTGTTTTGCTAGCTTCTTGGTTACTGAACTGGTCGTTCATTGTTGTAGTTTCGAGAAGCTGTCAACAACCCGGATGGTGGTCTCCTTCTCCATGTCATGGCTAATTATGGTATGTACCCGTCACACCACCCTCATCCACATAGCTATGTCGTCAATAAACCCTGAGTTGAAATGCTGCTTGAGTATTCTCTCTGCTCAGATGAGGCTGCAGTAGAGGCTGCAGTAATCGGAAGTGATTGACATTTGACTGGGTTGTTCACACGCCTTGACGCTCCACCTGTATCTTTTGGCCATGGTCTTCGAAGTAACGGGACGGGCACACTTTTGGGTCTTGTTCTCTGTTGCCTTTCTTTTGAGAAGAAATTATTTGCTTGCAACTATGTGGCTCCAGGTATCTTGAAGCTGCTTTTAGTTTGCACAAATAGGTAGAACTTTTTCCCTTCCTAGCAGAGGTGTGAAATGAAGTAGAAGATTGCTCCATCCATCACATGCAATCAAATGAGAGAAAACGTAGTCATTCACTTGTGATTGGGTTGCCGAAGGAATCTGTACCATGATCGTTGTATGTCCTGCATGGTGTAGGTGAGGAGGTGGTGTCAGCTCTTGGTTTTGAAGTAGATCGGCTGGAGCAGGAGATTCGGAAGATAGTACCAGGTATTCGCCACGTTGACATTGAGGCCCACAATCCCAAGGGCCCTGCTCCGCGAGAGAAGTTCTACTTGTACTGATGTCTCCTAGTTTCATAATCTCACTGAGGAGAAATGCATGTTCATTCTCCATGAATGTAGGTGTAGAGAGTGGGGTTTGCCTCTATGCGACTATTAACAATTACGAAGCCAACTAAAAATAGCTTCGAAGTGCTCAGATATTCAGTACACACTGATCTTTTTGGCTAAATAAAGGATTGGTTTGCGCTTTGTTGCATCCATAATTGTATGAGAAAATGAGTATGTCTATGCAGCTGTGCACATACTGGTGCTACTGTTTCTAGTCCTTGGAAGTGGATAGAACATGTTGCCCTTGTTCATAATGTGTTGATGATGATGACGGACTAGAGTGCAGACATTCACATGCTCTGTACAGATCTATCTTTGGCTTTGCATTGTTGGTTTGTCAAGTCCCAGTTCATGATATCATTCATGTTTGACGAGATCTTGGCATTACTTGGGGTTTCATTCAAGCCGATTGGACATGAGTGGATGAATGGTGCCAAACTTCGGCCAGTTTTGAGGCCTTCTGGTGCGTCGGTTGAAAACCCACACATTGTGTGTGTGGGATAGAGAGGGAGACTCTACAACGAAGCAACGCATGCACACCGCCTACACAAAGAAAGAAAGCCCAAAATTCCAAAGAAGAATAGAGAGAGGGTGTTAGTGAGATTGCTTTGACCACAATCTCATAAGGAAGATTGAAAGTCCGAGAAAGTTATATGCACACGAAAGAGGAAAGAAAAAGAGAAAGAGAGTTGATACAAATTGCCACTAGAAAGATAGAGACAGGGATCGGACTGATGCAGCATCAGGCACAATCGGACTGGAAGGACGATGATGGTGTGCACAAACCTTCCAGCATTGAATTGCTTGTGAAAGCCTTCTCAACTATCTCAGCCATTGCCTTCTTCGGCTTTCTTTCTTTCTTGCTTTTGATCAAGGGACAAATCAGGAGTCCGCCATTCCTTCCCGTCAAGTCTAGAGCAAGGCTTAGTCCTATAGATGCACTGCGGGTAGCAATGGCAGTCGCTACTGAGATTGTCAATTCATTCCAAGGAGGGGTGATGGAACTATATGCATCGCACAAAACATTGTAAGCAAACCATGTTGTCACATGCATTCACACATTCTCTCTCTTCTCTTCGTCCCCATGTGAGCTTAACAATGGGTGGAAAAGAGGGTGCTGAGCTGGAGGTCACCTACGGTGGGGTTGCAGATGAACCACCGCCTTTGGAAGACTTGTCAGAGGTGCTAAAGAAGATACACTTTGATAAGCATTTGCAAGGTCTTCTCTCTGTCTAGTGTTTTCTTTGTTGGTTGTGCGTAATTCATTGGACGTTAAAGGAACTTTATCCTTTTGTTGGTTGGTTGTGCGTAACTGCTCCATTAAGCATCCGAATGTGCCCCGCTTGCGCCACATTTCTTCTTTCACTGCCCTTTTTGTACTACGAGATCCGTGGGAGATTCAGTTGTCTATTCTGTGATATCCAATCTCAAACGGAGGTCTTCCATTACGAGGATTGGAAGTGCTTGGCAGCTTACCTTACCTGCATGAAGCACCGACTCTTAGACAATCTCTTGAGCAACAGTTCCTTTAGGGCTGTTTGTGGCCAGGATTGAAGCCCAACATGCCCAACTGAAGCTGGAGATGCTCGAATTGAAGCTCACGATGCCCTTAATCTTGAAGTTTAATTCTGTGGAGAAGGGGACAGAGGCCCTTTCTAACTTACGGAAGAAAGGAACAAAAGAAGCAACGAAAATATTACCTCGCGTAAATGCCATGAAGGCTGAGAGATGAGACATTGGGAATGAGATTACACTTACCTGCATTGAGGTTTGCCTTGTTCATGTTTGTGTAGACAGATGTATGCTGGCCCGTAGCAGCTCATGACCCCACCAAACAAGAAGGTGAAAGTGCACCTACGATGAAAAATCGTAGGCGCACAGAGGACAAGACATCGCTGGTCAGCATTGTGTCCTCCGATCCTGCAAGTGTGACAGCGACTGTACCAGCGGTGGGTACACCAATCAAGCCATTGAAAAGGGGATTTTTCGATTCAAAGTCTAAGAAAGTGCAATCTGCACGAGCTAAACCCATTCAGAAGACAGACAGTACGGTTGAGGACATACCGATTATTCGGCCGAGTAAACCTCATAAGAACAAGCACAACGACATGATTCCTAGTAATCTCTGTGTCCATGTGTCTATGTGCATGCTACTCCACAACTTATCTCCTTATTCTTCACTCAGATGCTTGCATGCTTTAAAAGCATGACTCTTGTGGGATCTTACCACTACAACAATGAATACCATTGCAATTTTCACAATCAATACCATGGGTTTGCGGTAGTGACTCTGCTACATCCATTACGACTCCACGTTACAAATTGAGATCACATTGTCACATAGTAGGTGTTGCTTGCAAGTTGTGGGCCACATGAATTTCACCCAATGATATCTTCACAACATCACCCTTATGCTTCTTTGTGCAACTAGAAGTGAGGAGGGAAAGTACTAAGTGCATTTGAAAGGGTCCCTATGTTGTGGTTTATCAAGCTTCCAATAACCTGAGAGTATGTTGAATTGCTTTCTTGATTTTAAACATGTACATGACACTCTACAGAATTCATGCGTGTGAACATGGAAGATACTCCAAGAGATCACCTTGAGCAGGAGTTTAGGGGTGAGTTTCACCTCAACTTTCTCTTCCAGTTATTTTCTTTCATAGGATGAACACATGAAAGAGGTGTCTGCAACTGATTGATGGGGAAAATAGGAAGCATGCAATATAGGGGGGACTTCCCACCTAGAAGTGCTGCCATATGTCCTTCCCCTGAAGATGTTATCCTATGGCAGTCACAGCATCTGATCTTCTCCTAGCTTCTACTCATTTTGGACACTATCATCGTGTTCTCAGTTCTGACCTATCCTTTGGGAAGTCTACTTTGACCAAGTAGTTAGCTTTCTTCTTCTTTGTTGCAGATATGCTTAAACCAACGCAAGAGCTGGTCAAGGATGTGATGGACAACGCTGACGTCAAAGATGGGCTCGAGGATTCTGACATCATGGCGGCTGTGTCAGACATAGCCAGCAACCCAAATGCCATCGATAAGTACAAGAACAACAGCAAAGTGGTTAATTTTTACAACCATCTGGGTAAACTCATGGGGGATCGCATCAAGAAACAGGATGAAAAGACAACTCGTTGAAAGTAGAGACAACCACTTCAAGAAAAGAGAGGGGAGACAAAGGCTCTCAAGTTATTCCAAGCCAATTTGTAGACTGACAGTATCAAAATGTAATACATGCTTTCTTGGTCAATGTCACCAATTGTGGTGATATCCAAGCAAACTCGTTGAATGAGTTCCTCTACTGTTAAGCTAGTTCCCACGGCTCCAGGCTAACTCAAAACATTTGTAACATGTCCAATTGTGATTTAAAGTGTTGTTTTCGCTTCAATAAGCACAGTCAATGTTTTGGTGCTGCTAACCGGTTGCAGTTTTCAACCGAGATTGAGGCGCTGCCACGATGACAGGAAGTCTAGAGAGGAAGAGAGACAGTAATGAAAGGGTACGGTTGGATGTGAAGGGAAAGACACGAAAGATTGTCTGATTCTCGAAAGGCACCACGCACCAAGTTGGCTGTCTCTAGGAACTAAGATCCACATCCGTCACATGCAAGTTCAATGCGTTGTGCCGTGATCTCAACAGTTGATCAGTCTTTTGAGAAACATTTACACTGTTCTTGCTCGATCAAGAATCACTGGCCAATAGAAGGAGCTTCTATAGACCTTCAACGCCCATTGGGATATGCAGGACTTGGAATGGTCGTTTCACTGAAAGGGTTTTTTGGTCGCACCTCTTTGAATGGTCGGGCATAGAATTATAACGTTCGGGTCATTTTTTGTAAGGATGTATTGTGGTTGAGTGCTGGAGTATGTGAGAGAAAAGGAGGAGAGAGATGGTGTTGAATTTCATAGATTGATGAGGTGCTACGTTCGCAAAGCACCCATGGTAAGAGATTGAGAGATCACGAGTGTATTATGTATACCGTGATCAGCATCTTAGTGTTAGATTCCGTTGATGGGGGACGTGCTGCCACTGAAGGAAAAGCATGGGAAAGCAAAGAGTGAGAACAGGAGAGATATTGGTGCTGGTGTTCATGGCAATGTTTTAGTTTCCATGCCAGCGTGAGAAGTCTTTCCTCCAACAGATTGTGGGACAGAGGAATGGATACGAAGGGGAAGCCCGAGCTTCGGGTAGAGATGGCTTAAAAAGTGTAAAGAGACGTGCTTGGAGAGTGTAGTGACCGTTTTGATAAGAATGCTTAGGAATCTGTGGATATTTGCTTACACTAGTTTGTGGCCATATGGTGAAGCTGGAGAAACAGTGCTGATGGTTGACGTTTAGTTGCTGCAGGTGGAGTTTTGATTGCGATGCTCTCATGGACTCGACGAGATAGTCTTCAGCTTCATCAATTGTGAAATACAACCACAAATTTCTGATCATATACCCCATCTCTTTCTTCTGCATTTTTCAGGTATGCTGCTTCATTCTCTCCGAAATACTGGAGTTCATTAACTTTGATTCTCTTTCTGGTTTTTTGATCGTTTCCAGGTTCTCTGGCATCCGTCTTCATGGACACCGCAATTTCAGATCCGTTGAGCAGGACTCAGCGTAGCAAGTATGGGAACTCCAGCAGATCAAGGCGTTCGAGTGGAGGCGCAGTCACATTTTTCACTTTATTAGTATTCGCTGGTGTGGCCACTTTGACCTGGAATTACCAGGGAGTACAAGAGCTTATAAACTTGTTGCCGTTAAAAGGTGTCACGAATGGGGCAGCTAATGGGACAAATCTGCTTGAGCCGGAACCTGCAATGGGTTCGGTTGATAACAAAGGTGAACAAAGAGGGGTTCAATCTAACACATTGGACAAACTTAGTTCTGTTGATGTCATTGACGGGGATGGAGGGGGTATAGGAACGCTCCAAAATGTTTTAGTGGGTGAAGAACATATCATGACACATGCAGGAGGTAAGGAAGTAGAGGAAAACCTCGGGACACCGGCAGTGGATGGGTTCATCCCCCAAGAAGGTTCAGGCATTGCAGACATTGCAGCCGGATTAGAAGTTACAAATGGGAGTAAGGAGATGGGCGAGGGGGAAATACAGGGGACAGTTTTTGGGTCCGAAAACGTAGACGAAGACTATGCTAATAATGAATCTGTACGAGAGTCCAACGGGGTGGCTGATACTATAATCGTGGGAAGTGAGAAGAACGAAGAAGTGTCAGGTAAGGAATCTGAACAGGAATGGGGTAGACAAAATGTAGGAGGGGGTACCAATGTGACTGCAGATGAGATTTTACTACAGATTGAAGAAGCGGTAGCGGTAGGTAATGGGACTGTTGAAGTGGTTGGTGAGGGTTTCGTATTTCAGGGACAAAGCGAGGAAGGGGGACAAGAGGCGACTGCTTTAGAGGCACCCATTGTGCATAATGAAATGGCTGCAGAGGATGACCAAGTCATAGCTGAAAGTAATTGGGTGTCAGGGAGTGGGAACCATTCGGAAGGTGAAGAGATTGTGAATACATCAGGGGTCGAGGGAACTGGAGAAGGAGGAAATGAGACGGCTGATGGCAGTGTGGAAGTCCAGAAAGAGCATCAACCGGATATCTTGGAAGATGAAATAGCTGAGGAAGAAGGTGTGTAATGAAGCTGAGTCGTGTGCTGTATGTGATTTTATTGATTACATAGTTTATAGTTGAATGTTGCTGATATGATTTCAACACCACTACTTACATGTATGAGTTTCATAATTTTCAAGTGTCGAAGTTTTATCATATAGAACTGTTGTGCCATGATTGTCATTACAAGCAATAAGTGAGAATTCATTGTAGCAACACTTCATTTTTTGTCCAAAAGCTCCAAACCTCAAGTACTGAAATTTTCAGAAGGAAGCTTCCAACTGCCAACTTCCAGCTCAGTAGCTCAGTAGCTTCCAACTTCCAAGGAGTGAGGTTCAACATCTTGCCTAACAGCCACATCTATTAATATTAACGTTGATGAGCAAGCATGAAGCCATAAAGGTCTGTGTCCTGACGAAGGGACGCAAATATCAGACTCCATGTACTTATTTCACCCTGTTTTCTGGTAGCCTTGTGAGTGTAAACGCTCTGCACAGCACTCTGGACGGTGCGTGAAGAGAGGGAGGAGAGTAAAAACAGATGCAAAAGGAATCACTCACTACAAACCTCCAGCATTACAACTTCTGTTTGCAAATGCAATTGGTTGCAGATTCTGTGCAAAACTGAGTAATCCTGAGAAATGAGGTGACGAGAAGAAATAAGGAATCATCCTTATGAGCACATGGAACATACATGTGATTGTAATCCTTGAGGATATAATACACCCACAGCTTTATGAGATTTTTTACTCCTTGGTATCCCTGTCATGCATCCAAACTGGAAATGGATGCATCATATTTCAAATTTATTCTTGAACTGATGCATCAAAGAGTTGTAATGGAGTGAATGGCATTTTCTACTGCTAGTTACAGCACTAGAGGCCCGTCTTGTTGCTCTCGATCAACTGCTGGTCTTCGATGCGTAACAAGAGGACGCAAGGATGGATAGTGGGCAAGAGAGGCTTTGCTCCGGTTCTTTTTATCAGCTATCATAAAATCTCATGAGTTCTTAGAACTCATAATTTTAGAAACGCACTTGCCTTTTGGACATGAAGACCAAGCGACTCCAAACATATTTTATGAGGGCTTCCCCCAAACTTAAATGACTTGCTCTAATTTGGCGGAGACTGCAGCCAAGGAGAAGGCACTCGCAGCACCTTTAGCCGACATGACTTTGCCCACCAGTAGCTTCCACCGGGTTTCCTCCTTTCTGCTCGGCTGCTGCCCTATCCGTTCCTTGAAGTGCCTGCCACCACCATTGAATTAGTTATCTGTTTGGTTTATTTCTTCAGCCACTTACAGTCTTCCTTTCAACGTGCCCAAAACGAAGTAGCCCAAGCCTCATTCAGAAGAGAAACAGACAGGTGAACATGTTCTTGGCCGACCCCTGACTGCCTAACCAACCAGGTTTTGGGTTCTAGTTGGAGTCTAACCAGCCATAACTCTAATGGGGTAAGGTCTCACGTTCATTGTAATGGAGAAAGATTTAGGAGCTGTAACTTGTCAGAAGTCTGACATGTCAAATGTTCTCGGGGATGAGAGTCATGGCATAGTTGCAGCCCCCCTGTCACCCTTTGATATGACAAACTGTGTGAGTAGAAACTAATAAAGAAATTCAGGGCAATCCCAATGTCATAATATAATATTTTGATCCAGTCCACCAAACACAAGCAGAGTATGAGTACAGGTGGGGTTTGGTTATTCCGATGTAAACCCGTTAGGAACTTATCGGCATTTACGGCCTGAGAAGTGGGGGCAGAGCCAAAATTAATAATTGAGTTAGACAGTTACTGGAAAAGTGCCCCATGAGTATTGCCTATCACGTAAGCTGTTGGGTATAGTGAGCCCATACAGCCCTCCTGAAACTGGAATGGATCTCCACCCACCAGCAAACCAAAAATGGCCATAGCAACAATGGCTTTGAGAGAGATGTGCTCAATGCCTGTTTTGAAGGCTATGCCATTCAGTTAAGGCCAGTCCTCACAGCACAATAACCTTCCCAGACTGGCTGCGGGGTTTAAGATCGCCAGGGTGTGACAATCATCCTGAAGTTGAGCCACTATAACACAAGACGTGATCTACAGGTCCATTTCTCTAACCCCCAATGCTGAGAGAGGGGAGAAATAGCGAACAAGAGAGTATACCTATTGACAGTTTCACTGAGACCCGCAAACAATGCCAGTGTTTACAATGTTGCAAGATATCCTGTCGGAACCACATTAAAGGCAACTGGAGACGCAGCACAGCGAACTTACCGACAAAGAGGAACTTTGCAAGTCGATGTTTCCAGACACATGCGGGAGTGGAGCTCAAGGAGCTGCCACATGCGCTTGCAGTGCACACACCCTCCAGATACCTTCATTTTGCAGCCGGCAAAATGCCGAACAAGTGATTCCAGACCTTTACATGCCGGAAATTTGCATGTTCCCTGCTTCTTACCATCCAAAACCTTGTCGTGGGGGCCAATTGTGCGGCACCCATCCCTGCAAATGTGCACTAGCGCCTCCATGGCATCATGCAGTTGCTCATAGACCTTGTCCTCCTCTATCTTCCGAAGCTTGTCTTGTTTTTTCTGGTGGACCAAGAAATGCTTGAAAGTTATTAGCTCTAGCATGATCAAAGCTTTTAATGTCTGCTTACCATACAATAAGACAACCCTACTGTTATACACTTCGGACACTTGGAGATACACGACTTCGGACTTTGGGAACACCCAGGGTATTGTAGGCAGGTAGAAATGTTCATTGAGACAATACTTCTGAACTTAACCACCTGTGTGCAACTGGAAAACTGCAGTTCTGGTTGTGGTGCATCTACTGGGTCCTATAATCTTGAAATGAGCACTGGGTATGTTTGCCTAAAACAAATGCTAGACAGGTACAGCAATTATGTGCTGAGTTTCCCTATCAAGGTGGGTAGAAACTCCACAAGTGGCGCCAGAAAGGTTCATGTCCTGTGGCCAAGGGTGAATCAAAGAAGCCGATGTTTGCAGGGAGATGACAACAAGTACACTTGAAACACTTTCTAACTTGAAACACAAATTCCACAAACTTGAAATAGGGATTGGCACGAAGCCCATTACCAACAGTAATTCAGCCACAAAGAATACCTTTTCTAGATAGGAATTCACAGAAAACAGCCTTACAATCATGATCTTTTCAAGCTCCTTAACATGTCTGTCTAATTTGCTTACGGTAGATATTTGACATTCATGCCTTTCTCAGCAGGGTGATGTGTTTGGAGTTGGTCCGCTATAGCACCTCCCCAGTCTCAAAATAAGAAAAGCTACGCCTCTCCTTCGCCTTGTGTATTATGAGCCATGGACTTAGTTACTTACAGTATCGGCCTCTATTACAGCCTCGACAAGCTCTTGCTCCAGAGCTGGGTCTGACTCCCGCATTGCCCTCCACCCCTCAGATCGTGCCACGAGCTTAAAGTCACGTACAATAAGGCGCATACACACCAGATGGAGGCGAGGTGCATCACACAATCTGCTCATTCCAAATATTAAGAAGACAAACAAACAATATCCTGTAACCGAAAGTGTAAATGAAAAAAAGTGTAACCGCTTCATCAATTGATCAGCCAGCCAGCAGACGAATCATTTTGAGAACAAAGGCAAGAAAAAGCCTGCTTAACATACCTGGCTACTTGCAAGAGGTCGACAACATTGTCACAGTTCAACAAGCCTTGTTCATAATGCTGTGTGCAGACACGCTTGAGGGCAGGAACTGAAAATGCATGAGCAAGCACCACCAACTGTAGCCCATACTCTTCCATGTCGGCACGCTCATATCTGTTCACAAATCTCTTGAAAGTGGCACCCCATCATTATGATTGGCCTCATACATTTACGGGGTTTTCTTTGATAAAAAGAAAGGAGGGGAGGCGTACGTATGTAGAGGAGAGAGACAAGCTGATAACTGGTCAATTTCTTAGAGGGGGTATACACTATGGTAACAACAGAGCCTCAGTCCTACCCTGTTCTCGTTAGCAACTCTCAATTCCACAACATACAGCAACTCCAACATCCAAAGGTGACAAATAAGCAACCTTTGGCTGGTATCTACAAGGATGTTCATTGAAGATGAGAAACAGAATTTCAGTTAGGACAATGGCTACAGTAGAAACTGAATCTTAGTTGTCACACGCCATTGCATCTTTACAAGTTCCAATTGATTGATTTGTTGGCTTTTTCCATATCAGCCAGTATCTAACATACATAGCAACCATGAATTCTCAGTACATACTTTCCTTTCATTACTGCAAAGAGACCTGTTGCGGACAATACGGTGACCTTCCTCAATAACAAGGGAGGGCCTAAGTATGAAAAGGGATGCACACTAAAAGGGAATTATTAAAAAGCTTCAAGCACTTCAACATCGAGAACAGATTTCCCCCTCAAGGCCCAGTTGCTAGAGCTGGTGTTTCCTTCGAAACAAAAAGGAAAAGAAACGATAGAACAGAAAAAATGTTGAAAAATACAAACCCTAGATTTCCGTGCTCCTAGAAACGATTGCAATGATCTCACCAAGCTGCCAGTAAACTTCACGCGAAAAAGGAGCCAGTACACCTTGTCGATTGAAGACAATATCAACTGGACGAACAGATCATAAGGGATTACCGGGCAGAATAGAGGAAGCGAATGAACATCCGGGCCGCATGAGAGTGGACGCCCTTAAGGCTAATACTCATTGGCCAGGCCCTTCCCAACTGTTCGTCCAGCATTCCTCTCAAAATATGTGAGCTTGCTGCCTGCATTGCCATTCCCCAATTCATTTCATGTGTTAGTCGATTTACGATCCCACCTGCAAACATAGACAAGAAATTGACTCCCTCAGCAACACTAGAGCAGTCACCAGGCCACTCTGTTGTCCCACCACTGATCAAAAGAAAAGTTGAAGAGAGTGTTAGTACACACCCAGTTCTACCAAATGGACAACCGCCTCATACTTATGTACCATCATCTGCTTGTGTCAAGGAGGCAGGAGGAGGGGATGACCAGGGAATCTTTCATTGATGCCAAAGTATGGATACTACCAATATTACCCATTTCAGTGCTTTTTTTGGCAATCTAATCACATTTGAACACCTTACCCTAACTTAATGTGGTGTATAGATAGTGACAGCAACTGTGGGAACAGGAGGGAAACAGGTTTCTATCTTCGGTATGAGACATCTGTGACTCTAAGAACGTGCTCATGGTCATTTGGGGGATACCGGCCAGGTAAAACTGAAAATTGTTACCACGTTAAAACATATCTTGTGTAAATGCAACTTTGCAAGATACTGTACACCTGACTGCTAATGTGGGCAACTATCAGCAAAGCATTTTGTCCAAGGCTGCTGCTAAATGGCAATCCACAGAAACAAACTCCACGCCCACTCTAATTTTCAAATGGGTCCCTGCTACATGCAACATCTGGTAGCCAAGTACAAAAGCATGCAAGAGGAAGCTGAAGACAAAATCAAACTCCTTTCGAGCACTGTAGCATTTGAACTTTGTAGAACCCAGACGAGGAAGTTCTGAGCAAATGATCATGTGTGTACCAAGTATTGGGGCCATGTTATTCTAGCTAGAGCACGCAACTGTAGTGTCTTACCAGAACACCTGAATGAGCATCAATAATGCTGCCATTATCAGTGCAAACAGCAACATCTGCATTCGCCCCTTCAAGAAACAACCTATCCCATGTATCGATGTTCTCCTTCGGCACACAGGTGCGTAGAGTGCTCCTGCAACACTGTACAGCCCTGGCTGTAGAAACGGAGGACGGCTGCTGAGGGGCTCGAGGGGTATGTGGTGGAGAGGGGGGAGGTACAGGTGGGGCTGAGAGATGTGGGGGAGGTAACTGCACAATTATGGACGGAGGATTGCTCACTGTGGTTGTCTGAGGCTGGCTGGAGGGCACAATGATTGGATCATACACGTGAGTCCCACTTCCAACCGAACTTCTCTTACTTGTAAGTGCATTCTCCTTCACTGATGGTACACTTTTAAGGGACGGGGCTGATGGAGGCAGAGGTGGTCTCCCAGATGTGGTGACTGTGTCCATGACTGGACCAGGAGCCTCACAGCGGGCAATCTATGTGGCAGTGTTAGAACTGGGTGTGTTAAATATGGCTTCTTGATGTTAACTGAGGGAAGAGGTGCATCACTCGTATGTCTGCAACCGGCCTGTACCTGCAACCTGCCATTGTTTCAAATGAAATAGCCAATATTAAAACTAAGGAACGTATGTAAAGTAAATGAAGCCGAACCAGCATCAAACTCAGTCACAGTCAAGAAACAGTTGAAATGAAAGTGTCTAACCTTCTCTTTGAACAGATCTGCAAGAGAAACTGAGTTGAGAAATTTAGAGGATTGAAGCTTTGTCATCTTGCTTTGCACATTCATGCAATGGAAAAACATGAAAATTTTAGAATTCCCAGTTTCACAGTGCTTTGCAGATTGCTTTTTAGGTTCAGAGCTGTGGTTATCACAAGCATTGATCTCAGGTGTGTCCCTAAATTAGCTACATAAGATATCACGAATTGTGTGGGTCCCATGGCACACCCAGTAAAGGTAAGACCATTGTCCAATGGCAGCCTCAAAGCAGTGAGATCAGTGCAAGCAAGGTGCAACACTGAGCTACCACATACAAAAAGGAGAACCAATCATTCTTATCTCTCCTCCTTCTCTACTACTTCCTCAACAGGAATTTAAGTGCTCACCTTCCCCATTAAAAAAAAAAAAAAAAACTGTGGCTGGCCCAACAGCCAAAGCCCTGTTTCCCATCAATGTCGAGTAAAAGGCAATGGAGGCAAAGCTGGAATAATCCTTTGAAATAATAAGTTGATGCCAGCCCTAAGAAACAACAGTCAACTCATGTAGCCAGCTTGTAGTTCACTGTCA
The DNA here is from genome assembly GCA_030704615.1 of Takakia lepidozioides. Taxonomy (NCBI): domain Eukaryota; kingdom Viridiplantae; phylum Streptophyta; class Takakiopsida; order Takakiales; family Takakiaceae; genus Takakia; species Takakia lepidozioides. Next base: position 44,162,156 of record CM060731.1, read on the forward strand.
GCAGCCACAGTGGCAATTTTGGGCTGATATTTCATGCATTTCAACCCACATCGTATGGGAGGCTTAGTATCTCTCACATGCATTTTACTTGCAAGGACCTACGCAGTCATTCATCTAAAGTCAACAGGCAGAGGCAGTATATACAGTTCCCAAGATTTTACCTCATTACTCGCAATCTCACACTTGATCATGGCGGTTTGATAGCAAACGATAGCTTGTGCAAAAGCTTTTCCGAGGCCTCCATCTCCTAACCAAATCTAAACCGCTTACCCCCCATACCCCATACCTCTCTCTCTTGGTCTTTCGTGACTGAAAGCAGTAGGAAAAGAGCTCAATAATCTGAATTCGACGTGATTGTCGGCCAGAAAGCTATGAAAAATCCATATATGAATCTTCTCTTAAGGAAAAAGTAATCAGAGCCATCAGCGTTCAAACCCAGAGTAAGGTGATCAAAGCACTCGTTTTAAGCTAAAAGGACTCGAGAGTTCCGCCATTACTAAAAGGAAAGGAAACTACCTGGCAAATAGAACTGCTGCTTGTCGGAAAGTTTCCTCCATGGCAATCCTCTATTCCACATCCCCAGTTGCTCCAACAAGAATTATCACAATCTGACTGTAGTACATTCTGCATACTAGCCTGGCCATTGCCAGTCATCATTGCGCCCCTGTACTAGATCTTCCTCTTCATCCTCTTCATCCTCTCCTCACATGCAGAAACCATAAGCCTGGAGAGTCTTCTTGTTTGTCCAACAAGTGTCACGCTATTTCCCCAAAGCTCCCCGACCTAACCTCCTGCTTCAAAATATTGCGCACACATGAAAGTATGTTGGTGCCTAGCCCAGCAACTCCTTGATGCAAACCTCTACCAGCAACACCATACTTTCCCTCCAATTTTACACAATCCCCAATGCGATGATATCTCGCAAACACCAATACTCCCTTCTCCTCCTCCTAGCCTTTACTTCACTTCGATAACCCCATGAAGACGGTAAACCTCTCTCCTCTCTCTCGCCAACTTGATCCTAATGCGCAATTGAAGCAACATTCTACACTGAAGAGACAAATACCTGCCTCCTCCGTCCATCCACAAGAGGTAATCCACTCTCACCACCTCCCATCCAACACTCCTCCACCATCAACACGCCATCACTCCCTCTCTCTCTCTCTCTATCTCTCTCAGCTCTGCTGCGTCCGGCCACCTCACAGGGGTTCGGTCAACCCGAACCCGGCCGACCCCCCAGCCCGGCCCGTTATTTTTGTGCCAATGTTTTATGGGTCCACTTCCCGCTCAAATAACAATACTTTCTGGCGATTGGTCCCTACATCGAACGGCGGCAAAGCACCCGGATATAGCCGGTTTAGCCGGAATCTAACAAATAAAGCAGCCCAACTCAATTGTTTTCTTTTTTAAACAGAAAGAACTCATTATTGTTTTTGCATTCATTTTATTTTGAGGAATTGTTTTATTTGGGATTATTAGAATAGTTTTTTCTGAAATTTGGAAAATAGCACGAGTGGCTACAGAGTTTTGCGACAAATAGCCATACATTATGTTCATCCATTCAAATTAGGATAGAATCATCCACATCTGCTTTAATCCATTCATATCATCCATATTTGGCGAATTCATCCATTTTTTATTTTTTATTTGGAGAAATTTGGCGAATTCATCCATGAAAAAAAGAGAATTTGAGACAGATATATATATTTTTTTTTTGAGGTCGCCATTTGGCGAAAATTCGCCACAAAAAAAACGCCGATTAGGAGGGACATGATTTGTCTTTTGCTGCAATTCCTTGGACCATAATTGAGAATTAAATCCATTAAATCCTTCTAATTTGACTGTCTCTCCGTCCTCCTTTTCTCTTAAACAAGAAAAACATTCATCTGCCTTCATGGCTTTTGTAAGGTTATTTTTTCCTTACTTTAATAAAATTTCCAGGGCCACTGTCCTGTTCTCCAAAAAAAACAAAACAAAACAAATGAACAAAACTAACAAACAAACAAACAAACCGAAAAGATAATGAAATTTTTATAATAATAATAATAATAATGAAAAAACAGTTCGGTTACGGAGTAAGTAGGCCTCTACGGGTACCATCACAGCCAGTCATAATGGACAATGAGTAATTTAGGCTAAACATAAATAGTAATAACGATGGCATATATAGCCCCATGCAGCAATGAAGGCTCCCCCGTTATGACGCAATAGCCACGAGTTTAGCCAGGTGGTCCCCGCAAGAGCGAATAATCTAGACGCCGTCCAATGGACGGGACAGGAGGTGGAAGCGGGCGTCCAGTGGATTTACGGGCACATTCCCAGGCATATTTCCCGCACGATTTGTAATGCAAAGGCGGCTGGCCACATACTCCACGTCATATTTATCTCCAATATCAAATTATTAATGAACCAATAAATAAAATCATTATAAATATCTTCATTTCCCGGAAATAAGATTTTGGTCGCCAAGTTTATTTAGCCTCTCGTCCACCAATAAACATTATTCATCCACTTATCAGTTCTGCCGATTAGTTCATTCATTCAAGCATTCATTCGCAATACGGAGCTGTTATTGTCAGTTAAACAAGCCGTGGTTCAATACTCGTATCCGCGCGGTTGTTTCCACGGTCCGACATGACTTTTCAATTCTTTCAAAAAACAGAAACAAAAAAGTTCCATAAGATATAAATATATTTCATAATCGTCGTCTATAGCGACGGAAAAGTCAGGCGGGTAAATTTGGTAAAAGAGCGACGTGGACGGAAGTCCGACAAAATTCGAAGGATTATGCTTCTCCCCATGACGTGATTCCAGCTTGCTTAAGATACTTCAGCGGTACGAGAAATCTGGTGCAAGTTGGATCCAAGGAAACAAAGAGGAAGCCATTGAGAAGTAAGAAAACAGTCTAATTTCTTCATGAAATATTGTCGAATTTTTCTATTGCTGTTGTGAAGACATCATGGTGTTCTGGAAATTTGAAAAGGCTCGAGTCAATCTCAAGATTTAGCATTTTACTCCTTGCTTATGATCGGCACTGCACCTAACTACAACTCAACTGGAGGAGCACTATATTCACATTGAGGATGCAGACAAGAGGCACAGACATAGCATGTGAAATCCAAGCAAAGTATTTGCTTTTGAGATTTCTCTTGGTTGGGGTGCTCTAGAAAGGCTGCTTTTAGTAAGAAAATGCTCTAGCAAATTACCAAGTTTGCAATGTTTGCTCTTGATTGCATGCTGCTGGCATAAAATATGTGAGTGCTAATCATACAGGCCGCTGGTGAGCGAAAACAAACTACAGCTGGTGTTTTCGCTCTTCATACACGTATTAAAGACAGGCAAACTTAGAATTGGCGAAGGAAACATTCAGGTTATACTACACTTGCAATCTCAAAAACTGTGGTCAACTCACAACCTGCCTGCCAACACATCTTTCCGGATGTCTGCAACAACCTGCTTGAGAACATCGTGGTGGACAACAGGATTGAGATCCAAGTAATATTGAAAGAGTTCTTCCATCTCAACATGCCGGTCCTGGGGAAGAGGGAAAAAGTGTTAGGGTTAGAATGAACGATGTGAAGATTTTGTAAAAGTTACTCATGGACATCAAACTTCGACTGATTCTGGTAAAGCACTCTCCAATCTCTACCAATGGATCCAGCAATACTGCTATCTTCCAGTCCAACTTCAAGAGAATGACATTACCAAAAGCATGGCAGTACTTTATTCTTCAAATAGAAGATGTGAAGGACAGAGTGTGTGCTGTCATACCTGCAAGTGCTCCTCCCGAATCATGCCCAACATGGAGTTTCTGAAGTCAAGATATGGGTCTGACGAATGCTTGATCAGAACATGGCTATCCTCCATTGTCCCAATTCCTTCATCAAAAGGCTCTCCAGGACTGCCCCGTCTGGAGATACTGGACAGAGGTGAACTGCTCACAGCTCTCTGGGCATCCACTCTTTCAGACTCGATCAACAAGTCTTCTTGGATTCTCTGTGACCATGAATCTTCCTGTGATGATTCCTCTAAGTACTTGGAGTGAAAATCATGATTACTTTTTCTTGTCTCAGGCCGTCGAGATGGACTGGCGAATTTCACTCTTTGCTTCAAAGGGGCAAGCTCAGCTTCATCCACTTTCATGAGGTGCATTCGACCACCTGCGGAACTCAATGGCCTCTGCCCCGACTCACGGGGAGATAGTTGCCTAATGATCTCACCATTGGGAAAAACTTTGATAGGGGAGGAACCTGGCCTTTCTAAGACTGGTACTAGAGCCCTCTCTGATGATGCATCATAGGCTGCAGGAGGTACATAAAAGATGGGTTTCTCCTGAGATTTTCCTGAAGGGGGACGTTTCACACCTATTGAAAGACAGCAGAATTGATTTATACTTGAGAACTACTTGCTAAGGCAAATACTCTTCACTGAAACCTTCGAGGATGATTCAGATTGAGTGGGAGTAAAGGCAACTACGTCACTCAATATGGTAAGGAAGTACCAATCATTGTAATTCAAACCTGCGTGCTGTAACACCAACGAAACATGTATCTGAGATGGGAGAGAGAAGGGAGATTTCCTTAACTCTCCTATGACACATAATAAGGATAGAGAGAGGGAGAGAGATGTCATACCAGTGGTTGGTCCCCTTGGCGAATGACCGTGGATTGACCGTGCAAGACTTAGTGAGTCTCTCTCAGATGATGTGATCTCCTCATTGCTTGATGACATCAAAGACGAGAGGTCCCCCACCCGGTTCACATTGAGTCTCTCTAGCGGGAGCCTATCTACTAAATTCCGAGATAAAGGTCTTTCAGTGCGGTTTTCTGACAGAGGCCGTTCATGCATCATTCGTGAGGGAGGTCTTTCTATGTGCTGTGCAGCCATTATCACAGGTCTACTACCACCTTGTCTTGCTCCAGGATGCTCTGAATAACTTGATGTTGGGGAAGACTCGCCATAAGTCTGGTCAGAAAAGTTATGAAGTTCGCTGCTCACCATCTTCTTATCAAGGCCAGGAGATGACCGGTTTGAGTCTTCTGCCAAATAAGCAGATGAACAATTTCAGTCAGTTGTAATTCTTCTCTTTGTACAGCAACTTCTCTTCTCTTTGTAGCTAAGGGCTACAAAGAAAATCCTTTGCTTCTGCCTAAATGCATTTAGTGTCTCTCTATCCCTGTTTTTGGCCAAATTAGGGTGGCACCCACAATGATCTATTAGAACCAAGCTCCTATCCATTTCACACCCCCCCCAACCCTCTCTGGGCTTCCCGTGGATATATAAGTTTCTGTGGCTTCTCATTGTCTTCTCTCGCACCTACATCCTCTGTAAGCCCAATTAAATATAAGTAAAGCTTAATTCCATATTTTAGATACCAACTTCAAGTGCAACCAGACCTCCATCATCAATGCCTGGTAGCCTAGATAAATACGATCCTGTCTATTAGATAATCCCAAATGCAACCTAAATACATATCTGTCAATATAATTCAACGAGCTAGTCATATTACAAATATTGTGCAAACCTGGACTTGGTGACGAATAACCGGCGCTCTTGCAGTGATAAAGCCTAGAGTTACTGCGACTCACAGGAGGGCGGTCCGAAGAAGCACCACTTGTTCTGGAAGTCCTCGTGGACCTGTGGGTGACATCATATAAAAATTTAGGCTTTGGTGGTGCATACTGTAGTGGGGGTTGCCCCAGGTCAGGAATAGGGGCTGAGTGAGGCCTGCCGAAGTCTGGGTTTTGTTTCGCCCTGCGAAGATTGGTCGCTGTCATTGGCCGACGAAGCAATGCAGGACTCACCTCCAAATCCACATCCTTTTTCTTTCTCTCGGTGAATGTCTCCTGCCATTGTAGTTTTACTCATCAGCAAACTTGAAAATGCACTCACTGCAGAATTCATCGTCTGTAGTGGGCACTTCTGTCTGAAGCGACACTGAAGAGCTGCTACTGGTCTTAGAAGAGAAATGGGATCGGAGAGAGAGGCAAGACGAATCCTCCATCAGTGTAACTCTTCAAACATTAAAAAAGGCACAATTCTGAATTAAAGCACAAATGTACCTGCCGTTGGATGCGGGAGCACATACCCCGGATGTTGTGCAAGTGTGTTAAGGCTTCAAAGGGGGGTTCCTTGTAATTCAAATGTGTGAGGTCAACTGCAAACTGAGCTCGCCGCCTCCTCAAACGATTTTTACTTAGGGTCTCTGCAGTGGGGGTTTGCTGCCCCCAGACACTAAATCCAGTGAAGCCACTGTGTTTAACACGTGCAACTCTTCGAAAGAGCTCTCGAACCTCTGTCATTTCATCTTGCCAGATAAAAGGTCTCCGGGGTCTGTAGTGGCCCATCCCTCTAGACGTCCCGAAGATTTTGCTGAGTGCTACCAAAAGTCAGCTATCTACTTTTCTTGCAATCAAACTTCCTTGCTTTTTTAACCTTCCACCAATCGATTGTTCCCCAGTTAAGTGGTCATTGTAAGAAACACACTCCAAACTTATCAGTTTACTGGCTCGTCTAAGAGAAATGCATACTAGAATACTTAGAACAGTGTGTCAATCCCTTTCCAGCAGGCAATGTCAAACATCTTACAGGGATCACTCCAAGTAAGCATCAGCTTGAGCCGATATCAGCCACCAACTGATAAGAAACCCTCCTGTACTTCTACATTATGACATCAAGGAATCTAAGATGGATACCTGATCAGCAGCTGTCAAGTAGAGGTCATCAATAGATATGGCCACTGCCACTGCATGCTGTTCCATCCAACGCATGAAAGTGCACACTCAAAACCTTCACAAGAGTGTAAAGCTTATACCAGAGCTCCGTAGCTTCTTGACGCAGCCTAAAAACCTAAAAATGTGCAGCTGGGCCAACTGGCAACTTGGGTCATAATTGCCATTTGTCTTACACTTCTCAAATACATTTTGATTGATATGCTGTCCAGTTCTATCCGTATCTCTTTTGGGACTCTCGAAGAAAAAATCTGATTCAAGGTGTGTAAGGGATCGGAAACCGCTGGAGCTTCAAAACCAATAACACATCACTTGCTGGCCAAAAGATTTGGCTGTGGAGGGACAAAAAAGAAGCAATTGTATTACATCTACTTGAAGCCCAAGCACCAGCACTAGAATCTGCATGCTGTGCCCCTTTGGTCGTAGAACTCCCTCCTACAGAGAGGGACACAAGGGAAAAAATTACTACGGCTGAAAGGGTCATTGTAGTATGGCAGAAATAACAACCGAAAAGGCTCGGTAGCAAGAGGGAAGTTGGGGAGAGGTGTCCCCATAGACTGACCAACAGGTAAAAAAATTACTAATGAGATCCTTGCTTCCCATCCTGCTCGTTGCACTGACTTAGGCTTCAAATAGACAAAAACCCCTCTGGCTTTGACCGCTGTGTCCACCTGTGGTCAGTCTGGGTTTCACGATCGCAGGATCAGAGGCCACGATGCTGCCAGCGACGCTTGTCCTCTGTGAGCCTACAACCTTGACAAGACAAAATTTCACCTTCTTGAATGGGTTCATGAGGTGCCGCGAGCCAGCATGTACCTGTCTGCCAACCATGAACCAAGGCTGCCCAACGTTAGCTTTTACACAGATGCAGGAGCAGACACTGGAAACTATTTTATCTGAGATGTTGAGCATTACTCTAGTTGGTCTCAAAAAACAAAGCAAAAGTGGCGCTGGAGTTTGTTTGGAGTTTCATCTGGAAGCCCACATCAGCCAGGCTCCATATAAAAGTACCTTATCTCAACCATTTATTCTTCTGCCGGTAAGAAGGTGGTTCAAATAGTGGTGCTCATCACAAACAGAAAGAGGGTGGCCTTACCACTTTCGCTGGAGCACTGCAGATATCAAATGTAGCTGCGGCCCTGGGGACGAAATATCAATGGATAACAATATGGGTTGCTGAAAATGTTCTGTGTGATGCTTTTCACAACCCATAATTCCATCGCACCTCCTCGGTGTGAGTGAAAGACTCAGTATGCAACTTCCATAGCTATCGCACAACCACCGATCGTGCATTTAAAATATTGAGCCTTGCTCTAGCTGCAGGCCTCACCAAGGCATGTGACATTGTCTACAAATAGAAAATTTCAGGAGTATTTGTGGATATTCAGCCAGTTCCAACTGTGATCAGAATCCGATGTGGTTTCATGCGAAGATTTTGCACCAAATCTTGCCTTTGGAAGCACCCACAACGGACATTTCCAGAGCAAGGCAAATCTCATAAGCTTATCAACATTCAATCCTTCCGCTGGAAACCCTCTCCCCAAATCACTTTCTCACGAGCCGTTTCCCGCATGCTTCCACTTCAACGCTCAATGTAGCGAGGCATTTGTCAGGCTCTGCAGACAAGCAGAGAAACCGTTCTTTCTCTCTCGTTGCTTCTCCGCAGACTTTTGAGGAGCAACAAGGGATGGGTGGAGTACGCTCTGTGCACTACGTTCATCTCTGGATGATTCTTACTTACCCATGCCCACCAGACCTGGGGCTCAAATCTCTTTGTGGGGCCAGGGATTAACACACACAAAAAATATAGAGCACGATGCTCCCCCCTTGATGGTGATGAGCCTGAAGTAAACTGGAGACACAGTAGGTCCCCCTTGCTTTGCAGTTTCTCTTGCTCCTTCTCTGTAGTTCTCTTTTGAGCTCCTGTAGTTCTCTGTAGTTCCCCTTGGGTGTGACAGAAGGAGGAGCAGTCATCGAGCATATCTTCCTCTCTTACACATCCCTTAGATTTGGTTTGACTGTATCCATGATAATTGACAAGAGGTTTGCCCATATATTTTGGTTCCAAATTTGAGATATTGAACTGAGATGAAGAGAACATGGGTTCACTCTTGTTGAAATGGGAAGGCTTTTGGCTTGTTTGAGATCAGCAGCTCAGTTGTTGACAACACTGGGATTCATGCCAGCAATCAGCACATGCTTCCGGGGACTAGCAATATTTCCAATCCCTGCATGGAAGGTTCACTGCTCTACAATTGTTTGGTACATGCTCCAAAATTTGGTCTCCAACCAATTACTGATTGCCAGGGGTCGCATTGTAAAATTCTCTAAAAGTTTTCAGGCTTCATTGTATCTGATAAGTTACTCAGGGTTATGGATGAACTGTTGAATGATATCATCAAGTAGTCAGTTTACCAGTGAGCAATGTGCACTACTGACTATAATCTGTTACATGTAACTTTCTCTTCATATAGTTAGTTGCTAGTTAGTTTTCTTTATGTTACATATGGCCATTCTTGGACTGTAGTTTCTGCTGCCTTTGTTTTTATGAGCTAGAGACGTTGCTCTCGACCTACTGCTACGTAGGTGTGTAATGAGGTGACGATGGACAGCCTAGTCTGGTGACAATTAATTCAATGACCATTGAATCCTGTAATGCTCAGATTTGTAGATCTTCAGCTGTTTGCTTGCTGAGTGTGTATTCTGCACATCTGTGAGTGCATTTGTGCTTGTCTAAGTACATGTCTAAATATGTCCACTGTTGACAGTTTCTATGTTTAGTTATCAAGAGCATGTAAAACAAAAGGTTATGGGCCCACAAAGCGCATGAGCCGCTGCTAAACATTCTTGTCGTGTTAGTATTACAGTCTGTGCGTTAAAGTCGCACGAAAGGTTGAGGTTATTAGGAGTGTCAATCCAGATCCGGTCAAGATGGAAGCTCCAAAGGAGGGTAGTAACGTTGAGCATTTCGATGGAAACAATTTTGTCACGTGGAAATATCAGATGCAGGCTATCTTTCGTAGCAAGGGTCTCATGGGTCTAGTGAGCGGTGAACAACCAATCCAAGAGTCCACAAACGAGGAAGCGTGGAGGCAGAGAGACAGTCAGGCCATCAGCACTTTGTTCAACGATAGACAAAAGGATTCTTAAGAACCTGATAGGGTGTGAGACGTCGTCTGAGATATGGCAGAATCTGCTAACCATTCATGAACTACGAGCGAGTGAAAATATCCAGTATCTGACTGGGAAATTTTACAAAGCTCAGATGGACGAAGGGGAGGATGTGTCTGCATTCATATCTCGTGTCCAGGTGATTATCACTCAGTTGAAGAGCATGGGTCACAACAGGTTCGATCAAAACGATGTCATGGTCAAGATTTTGTGTCATCTGCCTGCGAAGTTCGATGGTTTCTTGTCAGCCTGGGATAGTATACCTGACGAAGAAAAGAATCTAGAAATTCTCAAATTACGACTCCTAAGAGAAGAGAATCGGATCAAGATCCGTTGTGAGAAAGAAGCCGAGGGTGTAAAAGCCTTCTTGGCGAACAAGGGCAAGAGAAGTAGTGGGAGTAGTAATGGGAGTGCGTCAAAGGGCAGTAGCGGAGAGAAACCGAACCTGAGTTATGAAGAGAGACAAGAGCGTAGGACCAAGATCGCTGAGCTCAAAAAGAACACTCGTTGTTTCAAATGTGGAAAGACCGGGCAGTGGGGTCGAGAGTGTCCAGAAAACAAAGATGGTGGAGAGGGTAAAGCAAAGAAAGATGACGAAAAACCAGAGAATAAGAGCTATCGTGCGTGGATGGCCAGTGAAGGGGAAGGAGACTATGACCCAACAGCGTGGTATGCCAATAGTGGTGCTACTCAGCACATGACAGACCAGCGTCACTGGTTCGCTACCTACCAAGATGTATCAACGTACAAGCGCCCTGTAACTGGCATTGGGAACCAAGAATATTTAGTCGAAGGAGTGGGAGACATTTCCATTCTGGTCAAGATCAATGGGGTGTGGGAGAGTAATGTGATGAAGGAGGTTCTTTATGTACCCGGTCTTCGGAGGAACCTATTTTCAGTAGTCAGAGCAGCCAAGCGCGATGTCAATACTCTTCACACCAAGAATGGATGTCTAATGCTTTACAAAGGGAGAACAGTGATGGAAGGGACGATCAGAGGCAATATGTATAAGCTGAACATCAAGGTAGACATACCCAGAGAAACGGCGTGCCCCGCTAGTACTTTTGGCGTCATATCACAAGCCGAGATGAGTCGTGATCTGAACATTTGGCACAGGCGACTTGGCCATGTACATCACGGGGCGATTCAGACTATGGAGACGAAGAACATGGTTGAAGGACTTATCCTCACCAAGAAAGGGAGAGACGTCAAATTCTGCGAGGGGTGCGTTCTTGGTAAGAGTACCCGAACTACTTTTCCATAGAAAGAAAGTCGCACTAGAGCTGCAAAACCCGGAGATCTGGTGCACAGTGATGTGTGCGGTCCCATCAGTGTCCAATCAGTGGGAGGCAGCAGTTATTTTGTTTTGTTCAAGGACAATGCAACTGTGTACAGAGTGGTATATTGCATTGCTGCTAAATCTGAGACACTGAGGTGCTTCCAAGATTTTGTGAAACTATTGTTTAGAGAGACAGGCGAGAAGGTCAAGGTCATGAGGAGTGATCCTGGGGGGGGGGAATACACTGGGACTAAATTCTTTGAGTTTATGAGAGAGCTGGGAGCCAAGCATGAGTTCACGGCACCACATTCGCCTGAGCAGAATGGGGCCTCAGAGCGGGAAAATCGCACAGTGATGGACATGGTGCGCAACATGATTTATTCAAGCAATGTGCACCCACGATTCTGGGGAGAAGCGGTTCTCACGCCTGTCTACATACTCAATCGGACGGCATCGAGAACGCTGGAAGGATTCACACCATATGAGGCATGGTCGTGAGGAAAACCCTCAGTAGCACATATGAGGATCTTTGGGTGTGATGCCTACGTGCATGTGCCAAAGTCACTCATGACCAAAATTGAACCCAAAAGCAAGAAGGGAGTATTTGTGGGTTACAGCCAGGCAAGCAAAGCCTACCGAGTGTGGATTACAGATTCTCGGAAGATTGTGGAAAGTCGGGATGTGATATTTGATGAGATTGGATCTGTTGGTTTGAGCAAGGAGAAGAAACAACCAAACAGTGGGAGTAAGAGCGACACAACCCCAACGGTGATATGCGAGCTGCTTGAGGCAGGGCCGCAGCCAGTGCCAATAGTGGCACAAGACATCGGACCAGACTCAGACCAAGACTGTGAGCCTGATGTAATCAGTAGCAGCGAGGACAATACAGAAGCAGTGGGAGAGATTGTACCGGCAGCGGAAAACTTGGTGAACGAAGAAGGAGCACAAACTGAAAACATACCACATGATGGCATTGAGGAGCAGGGGAATAGAAGAAGTGACAGCAAAAGAGGTTCCCAGGATTCGAAACCCACCTACCAGACTGGGAGACTGGATTTACCCCATAGATCGCAACACATATGCTTGCACGGCCAGTATCGAACAGATCCCCGACGAACCAAAATCATTTGAAGAGGCCATGAAGTCAGAGCAAAATGAGGAATGGCTCAAGGCCATGCAAGACGAGTACAACTCGTTGATACAAAACGAGACATGGGTACTTGAGGACCTGCCAAAGGGACGACAGGTCATCAGATGTAAGTGGGTCTTCAAGGTAAAGACCAACGTTGAAGGAGGAGTGGAGCGCTACAAGGCACGTCTCATTGCAAAAAGGGGTTTACCCAAAGAGTAGGAATAGATTTCCATGAGACTTTTTCACCCGTGGTACAATTCGATTCTATCCGAACTATTCTGTCGATTGCTACTACAGAGGACATGGATATAGTGCAATTCGATGTGCGCACCGCTTTTCTCTACGGGGAATTATCTGAGATTATATTCATGGAGCAACCTCACAGGTTCGAGGACCCAACAAACAAGGGAAAGGTTTGCCGTCTTAAGAAGGCATTATATGGCCTAAAACAGGCAAGTAGGGTTTGGAACAAGCGTTTCAACACCTTTCTGACAATATACGATCTAGTGCCAAGCTCAGCTGATTCATGCGTTTATTTTGGGCAGATGAATCCCAAGCTGCTTGTCACTATATTTGTCAACAACTGGTTGGCCTGTAGCAGGAAGACTGGAAGAGTGAACGAGATCTTGTCCTATATGGGAGAGGCTTCACCATCACCAAAGGTCTGCCAGAGATCTATGTCGGGCTGCATGTTACTCGGAACAGGGAAGCAAGGACCATGAGAATTGACCAGAGCAGGTACATTCAAAAGGTGCTCAAGAAGTTTGGGTATGAAAATGCACATGTTGTAACCACTCCTATTGATCCACACGTTCGTCTGGATGTGATATGTACACATGGAAGAACCAGAATTCCCTTACAGGGAGATCATTGGAAGCTTGCAATTTGCCAGCTTGGGATCACGGCCAGATATTACCTATGCAGTCAGCACTGCCGCAAAATATTGCTCAAATCCCAAAAGGTCGCACTGCTCGGCGGTAAAACGGATCCTGAGGTATCTGAAGGGAGTACCCAATTTAGGAATTACCTATGGGGGGCAAGAGTAGCCACATGCACTCAAGGCCTATTGCGATTCAGACTATGCGGGGGATGCGGATGACAGGAAGTCTCGCACTGGTGTTGTAGTGTTCCTAAACGGTGGACTGGTCAGCTGGGTGAGCCGTAAACAGACATGCACAGCAACGAGCACCACTGAGGCCGAGTATATCGCAGGTTTTGTTCGTGTGGCTGAGGAGGCTGTTGGGAGATGTAGGGTTTGCTGCACAGACACCCACCCCACTTTACTCGGACAACCAGGCGTGCATTCGCCTCGTCAAGAACCCGGAGTTCCACCAGCGTACTAAGCATGTGGATGTCAAGTATCACTTCATCCGTGAGAAATATGAAGCGGGAGAGATCAGCGTCGAGTATGTGGGGACAGCGAACCAAATTGCAGACGTTCTGACGAAGGGGTTGGCTCCTGATAAGTTCCTGCGAATTGTCGCACGGCTTTTACTCACCCATCCCTTCGCTATTCGAGGCGGAAACTCCAAGATAGAAGAGTTGGAAATCTCTAAGTACTCAGCCCGCGCAGAACAATCAGTCATGACCTACAGCTAGGGTATCATGGGGGTGTTTCCTATTTGTTTCCCTTTTGGCATTCATGTTAACTACCTTACCATTGATAATTAAGTATCAGTTTGCTTTATCAATCTATTGGATTCCGTCAACTCATCCATTCATTCCACAGCTTCACTCAGATCTCTTTACACAGTGTGAGTGTATCGTAAAAGTATCCGATTATGATTTATTAGGTATCAGGCCGAAGCCATTGTGTCTCTAATCTGCTCTACAATATCATTACAGCCTTGCATATAACAAGCATCTACTCATCATCTCTCTATCTTCACTTCCGTTCTTCATCTCTGCCCCATCCCCTCTCCTCCATGACCAAGAAGTCCTCCTCCCAATGATATCCCCTGAAATTCCCCGTTTCTCCCTTTATCTTCCTATCCGTGGTTCTAACCGTTTCCCTCACTAACCGTCGTCTGTGAACTAACATGTTCCCTTCGCAGGTGTTGTTCCCCACAGTCGTTCCCTGTCCTACTCTTCGTTCCCTATGATCGTGACAGCTGTGTCAAGCTGTGACTGGCTGTGTGAATCTGTGACGGGCTGTGACTGGCTGTGCGACTGTGTTTGGCTGTGTCGGGCTGTGACTGGCTGTGTGGCTGTGTCGGCTGTGTCTGTTGTGACGACTGTGACGGGCTGTGTTGGCTGTGTCGGCTGTGTCGGCTGTGACGACTGTGACGGGCTGTGTTGGCTGTGTCGGCTGTGTCGGCTGTGACGACTGTGACGGGCTGTGTTGGCTGTGTCGGTTGTGTCTGCTGTGACGACTGTGACGAGCTGTGTAACCCCCCTCTACAGTGCGCTGTTGTCACCCCTAAGGCTCATGTTGGTCTCAGTCTGTGCAAAAATTAAGGGTACTCTACAGATCCCGTATAAGTGTCTAAGTCCCCGACAGTCCTCTAACATTATCCCTTCCCCCCTCAAAAAACCGTGTCCTCACGGTTTACTGATTTCGATTAGCAAACCTTTGTGAGTGATCACCTTTTTGACGTTGAGAGTTTCGTGGCGGACTGTCTGTACGAGCCCTAGGTCTGTCTCTGTTTGACGGAGATGGTTGGTCACTACCTGGATAAGTGAGGCCCTCTGGAGGCTGATATTGAGGTAACCTTTCCGGCATATGAGACCCCCGTCGCTTCTTCTCTGCCATCTGAACTGCATAGTCTTCTCCCATGTCAAAAGAATTCGGTGAAGAAACAGTTGTATCAGAATCCTCATCGCCTCTCAGGTGTTTTAATTTTCGAACTTTTTGTGGAATCATCTGGGGCATACAATGCTGTCCTACCATGTCTGGAAGTTTATATTTTACAACTTGGTGTAACCGCTGAACAGCAAAATTGGTGTAGACACTGAGCTCCTTGTCTGTCCAGGTGAGTGGGGTACCAATTACTGGTGCAGCGTGCAAGTATTTCCATGCCACATGTCCCTTATAGAAAATATCATCAATGCCGAATTGTTCCAGGCCGCTTGAAACCATGAACGAATTTGAGAATCCTTTTGCATCATAACTTTTGGGTCATATAGGTACATATGAGGTGGCACCGAAGGTAATACCCAATGATCTCCACTGGAATAACTCAGAAAGCGTGTTTGCATCTTTTGTTGCTCAATGTGGTAACGTACCAGAAAACAAGCAGCGTAGTATAACCCGCATCCCATGACAATACTTGCTACCTCCTTGGTCTTGGTATAAATGAGTCCATGTACAACCTGGAAAGCAATCAATTCCCTCAACATGGTACCTGCCTCGTGCCAGTATTTGTGCAAAGTGATGATCTTCAATATGTCGATTGTTCGGAAGAACTTTAGTCCTAGTTGCCACTGGCAGCCAAATACGCATGATTTGGTAGTAATGTGCGAATGACTGCGGATGACTAAATTCTTTCCAAGCCAAATCTAACATGATGGGAATTTGGTTGAAGGGCATAATCATAGCCCTACTGTACTCCCTTGTAGCTGGAGTTTTAGGTGGGTTAAAAGCAGCATTGCCCCATACCTCAGGCTGTGGTGGCTGTGGTGTGGTTGTAGTAACCACAGGTTCAGCTACTGGTACAGTGACTTGTTGTGGTGGTGGTGGTACTGGCTCTTGTATCATTGGCATCTCCTGCACCTCCTGTGAAGACTGAAAAGCCAAAGTTCTGGCTTGTAAATAAGAAGCCATTAGCTGTTCCTGAGGGATATAGACTCTTTTGTCGATGTTTGAAGTGAGGTCCTCCACTTGAGTCTGCAGTCCGTCTAAATCCTCTTGTAACTCTGCTATCCTACTATAGACATTGTCTATAGTAGTTGTGGCAATGTTATGCACCTGCAGCCTGAGTTCATTCATCTCGCTTTGGGTGAGCCTTCGTGGTGCTTTGCCCTCTACTGGCCCTTGTGCTAACCAGACCTGCATAAGGCTGTTATCCACCAAGTTGCTTGTGGTTCTCCTGAGAGTTTGCTCCTCTCTTAGCTTGTACACTTCTAACTGCTGTTGTAAAGCCTCCATGCGCTTCGCCTGAGGTTCAACCAACTTCGCATAGGCAGCAGCCAGATTATTAGCTTCCCTCCAAGCCTTGTTATTGACCGCGATTTCATTTCTATTGGCCATGATCGTTTGGTGCAACTCCACGATGTGCTTCTCTTGATCAGCTTCAACCTGCCTGTATTGCTTGAAAGCATCCTCATTGCGACAGATTGTATTCTTCATATCGACAATGAGTTTCAATTGCTCAACATTCTCCTCTTCTGCCTTCGTACATTTTTCCGCTTGACTGTTTATTTCTTTTGTAGATTGTTCAAGCATAGTTGTGAATGTAGCACATTGTATCGCCATCCTGTCATGCACTGTCTGCAACTCCGTATGTAGTGCATTCACTTCTTGCTTGCTTTCATGCTGCACCTGCATTTGGTAGAGCTGTTGCTTATGTGCTTCGTGCAACTGGTCTTGCGCGAGGCCTGCCTCAATCAATTGTTCCTTGGCCAATTGCAAAGCCGCTTCTGTATTTCCCAAGTCCTGCTGCATCTTGAGAGTGACCTCTTCATCGACCTTGTTTGCACACTCAGTGGCTAGTCGAGCCTTGAACTCCTTCCTGAGTTCCTCTCTCAAGGCTGTCAATTGGGTAGTTGGAACATGGGATTTGACATAAGTCCCCAACAAATTAAGTGTCATGCCTATGGAACTCATCAGCATTGCCTGTTGAGGGTCATCATGGTGAGGTTGCTGCTGTTCCTCTTGATCCTCAACAGTGTGATGTCTCACGAACCATTCAGACCATTGTCCCACCGGATTTTCTTCCTGAACTACTTCATCTATCACCGGTGCTACAGTGTCATGACCTTCCGCCTGTGGTACCTCCGACACATGTGTGTGTATTATATGCACCTCAGGATTTCCCTTGGGCAACTGTTGCACCTCTGGGATCTCTGTCTCCTTGACCAGACCAGAATATTCATAGAGAAGGTCCCCCTTCTCCATTTCTGCCACTATCTGCTCTGTAGTTGGAATATCTAACCCTTCTCTTTCCAAATCAATTATTTCTGGTTGAGCTGCATGGACAACTTGTGACCTTGTGACAAGTCGATCAGCTGGCTGTGATGGTTGTGATACAGAAGTAACTTTCTCCTCCCTCTCTGAAGGTCCTGCTTCCAGTAATAGCATTTCTCTATGCTGTTGTGCCCCTTCCTGGCCATGAGCTTGGGAAACATTATCATGCGGAATCCGTGAAGCCAGTGGATCCGCCACTACAGTCTTTCCCCGTCTCTGCCTCTTAGTCTGGGTTGCCCTGCTAGTCCACCCTCACTGTGTGAAGAGCCTTGCTCTTCCATTGCAGTGGTTTCTGGCTCAAACACTCCCATTTCCTTTCTTTCTTGCGCATCAAGTATGCCAGAATCAAGGATTATTTGAGCAATGATTGGGCCAGACACTATGATAGGAGACTTTGCGGTAGTACCTTGTAATCTTTTCATCTCCTCCACCAGTGTGTTGTACATTATGTCCGCCCATTGTACCTCTTGTCCCTTCAGGCCTTTGAGTATTTCCTCCGTGAAGGATCTGCTCAAATACTGTTGGTTCTGTTTCATGGCAATCAGAACGTTCAATACCTGGCCTACCTCTTTTAGCCCTGGGTACACAGCCTTGGTACAAGCATAACCCTGAGTTTTAAATAAACTCCCTTCTTGGAATAAGTCCCCTATTTGCAGTCTTGCCCTGTGTTCCTCCACATGCACCTGACCTGCTGGCAATCGAAACAATTGCTGGAGGTATAGGGGAGTAATCATCAATTCAACTCCCTTCACCGTTGTTGTTCCTGTCCTTGGCTCAAAGTTCTGCAAAAATTGTAACATGTACTGTCTATGGTGTAATGTCCAATCTAGGCTTTGCAATCCTTACAATCTCAGCTCCTCCAGTATCTGTATCGCCTGTGGGGTAGCAATCGTTTGTTTCTGCAGAATTGTGGTGCTCTTCACCCTGATTTCCTCCATTCCTCTCACTCTCTTCATTTTAGACTCACAGAACTGTTTTGGCTGTAACAACTGCAGGAATGCCTGTAGTGCACAAAGCATAAACGTATGGTTGCCGCAGAAAGCTATGGGTAATTTCTTGTAAGCCTGCGGGGCTTGCAAGCATCGCTCAAGAGAAAAGCTCCTCTCTGTCCTTTCGTGTCTATGCCACTGCGTAAGTAATATTGCGAGCGTATAGTCTGTTAGTTCCTCCATAGTTTCCAAGCTATAGCATTGATGGTCTGTCCCGTCGAGACGCCCGTTACTCAGAACGACGCCGCCTCTTGCGCTCAATTTCCCTCCATTTTCTTGATCCTTTCTCTGGTTTTCTATTGGCTGTATCCGTTGTGACTGGATTTTAGATTTTATTTTCTTTAGTGGTCTTTCCCTGCTGGATAGTCCACTAGGATCACACATGTGACAAGAATTTCGCTTTTCTGTACTTGCCGTTCGTTCCGTTTCCCTTTTTCCGTATTCATTAATGGGCCCGCCTTTCATCCCTTTTGACGGCCGTTCTTGTCCTCTTTCTTTTTGACACCTGTTCTTGCACTTCCTTCTCGGCTGTGTGTCGCGCCCTGACCTCCACGTGTCTATTTTTAAAGTAATTTCCGTTTTCTCTTTCGTCAGCCATTTTCCTGAAGTTATTATGCGTCCACCTGTCACTGATTCTATGGATTGTGTAACTTTAGTAGGCTGTGTTGAGCTGTGACAGGCTGTGTCATACTGTGTTACGCTGTGATAGGCTGTGATACACTGTGGTAAGCTGTGATAGGCTGTGACACGCTGTGGTAGGTTGTGATAGGCTGTGTTGCGCCGTGCTGGGCTGTGATAGGCTGTGTCACGTTGTGATGGGCTGTGATAGGTTGTGTCACGTCGTGATGGGCTGTGATAGGCTGTGCTTTGCCTTGATGGGCTGTGATAGGCTGTGTCACGTCGTGATGGCCTATGATAGGCTGTGTCACGTTTGTTTTGCCCGCCCTGGTCATATATGCTGGGCCTAGCGACAAGTGCTCTATACTCCGTTCGTAACACTGGTGCAGCCCGTGACTGCTCTTGCGGTTCAATATGCAAATCATGCTGCAAGGGTTTGTCATGGATACCACTGTACCCCTTCAACTTATTGGCATTGACTCTTCTCAGCATTTCTTTGTTAATGGTTTGTAACATGGCGGTGTTGTTATCATACATCTTTTGTATGACATAAGGTCATTTCCATGGTGATTTAAGCTTAGAAGCTTGAATCTTTCCTTTCTTCTGTAACCATAGAACCAAATCCCCCGTCTTAAAAGTCTTTAACTTGCCTTCATCAAACTGTTCCTTTCGCTTCATCTGAATTCAGGTCATATTATCAGCTGCATCAGCACGTACTTCTTCCACATGGTATAATTCATGTTTCCTGACCTTGATGGAGTCTTGCAATTCCATTCTTTTTCCCCACTCCGTTCTCATGGTAGGTAACAGGAATTCCACTGGAAGTAAGGCTTCCATACCATAAACTAATTGGAATGGTGTATACTTAGTGGTGACTTTATATGAAGTCCTGTATGACCACAAAGCTGTCAGCAGCTTTGTATCCCAATCCGTTCTGTTTGCATTGACTATCTTAGCCAAGATAGTACATAGTATTTTGTTGGTAGCCTCTGCCTGCCCATTACCCTGTGGGTAATATGTTGTACTCTTTCTATGCACAATCATAAACTCTTTAGTCAACAACTCAATGGTCTCATTCATGAAGTGACTTCCCTGATCACTGATAAATTCTAAGGGACAGCCAAATCGTGTAAGTATGTTCTCGTACAGGAACCTTGCTGTGGATTTGGCTGTGTTGTCCCTCAAAGCTTTAGCTTCCACCCACTTTGTAGTATAATCAGTGGCTGTAATTATGTACCTGTTTCGTGTATTCTTGGATGGTGGGTTAATTGGTCCAACAAAGTCTAGTCCCCATTTCTGAAATGGTTCCGTAGGCATTGTAGGATGCAAGGCCATCCTTCCATATCTCTGCAAAGGTCCTAGCCTCTGACATTCATCACACTTCTGACAATACTCGTGTACATCTTTGAACAAAGTAGGCCACCAGTATCCTGCGAGTAGTATCTTCCTACTGGTAGTCTCTTCTCCAAAATGACCTCCAGCCACTCCTTTATGAACTTCCGCCAAAACTTTATTTACTTCATGGTGGTACAAGCATCGTTTTAGTACTCCATCAGGTCCTAACTTATACTTCCTACCATAGTATAAGGTAAAGCTTTGATAGCGATTCTCTTCCTCTGCTCCTTACCATAACTAGGTGGGCACTGACCATGAGCAAGGTAGTATCTGATTGGCCACTGCCAATCTAACCAGTCATCTGCACTTCCCTGCACCTCCACTGCAAAGAGACTCGCATCTGGTAATTGATCATCTATTCTTGTGGCTGGTTCTCCTGTTGACAATCGTGACAAATGATCCGCCACAAGATGCAGTCTCCCAGGCTTGTAAACAACCTCGAACTCAAACTCGTGCAAGATTATCAACCATCTTGCTATTCTTCCGCTTATCAGAGGTTTGTTTACCAGGTATATCAGAGCCTGGTGATCCACATAGAACATAAACTTCTTGCCCAACAGGTAATGCCTGAATTTCTTCACTGCATAGATCATTGCCAATGCTTCTCTTTCCGTTGTGCTATAGTTCCTCTCAGCACTGTTCATCAACCGGCTAGCATAGTACACAGGTGAATCTATATTCCCTGTAACATTCTGGGCTAACACCGCTGCCAACGCTTCTCCTGATGCATCGCAGTGAACATGGAATACTACATGTCAGTGAGGGTTAATCAGCACAGGTGTAGTTGTTACTGACAGTGTAAGTTCCTCAAATGCCTGTTGACATTCAGCTGTCCAGGCAAACACTGCATCTTTCTTCAGTAGTTTGCTCAATGGTGCTGCTATTTGTGCATACCTTTTGACAAATCTCCTGTAATAACTGGTTTGCCCAAGGAATCTCCGTAGACTTTTAACATTCACTGGTGGTGGAGAGGCTTTAATGGACTCTGTCTTTCTGGGATCCACAAGGAGTCCCTTCTTACACACAATGTGTCCCAGAAGCACCCCTGAGTTCACACAGAAAGTACACTTTTCTGGATTCAGGCCCAGACCTCTCATCCTGCATCTGGCCAAACATAACTCCAATTTATGCAAGTGCTCATTCTTAGAGCTGTACACACTGAAATCATCCAAGAATACCTGCATGAAATCATCCAGATACTCATGAAAAGATTCACTTATCACTCTCTGAAAGGTCGCTGGTGCATTACAAAGTCCAAAGGGCATGACTTTGTATGCATAAGCCCCCCAGTCTGTGATGAAAGCTGTTTTCCCTTGGTCTTCTTCTGCCACTTGCACTTGATTATAACCACTGAAGCCATCCATGAATGAGTACATCTCATGGCCTGCCACAGTGTCTAATACTGCTTCTGTGAATGACAAAGGGAAAGGATCTTTCTTCGTACAAGCATTCAGCTTCTTATAGTTCACACATACTCTTAGTTTGCCATTCTTCTTGGGAACTATAACAATGGGTGACAACCAAGTTGTATACTCTATTGGGTATATAAACTTAGCCTCAGCCAACTTCTTTATCTCTTCTCCAACCTTCTGTGCATAGTTGGGATTCATTCTATACCTCGCCTGCTTGATTGGTACTGACCCTGGTTCCAGTTCAATCTTATGCTGACAGACTTCAGGTGGTATCCCTTTTAGATCCTCATAGCTCCAAGCAAATACATCTCTGTATTTGATGAACAAGCTTTTAGCTTCTTCGAAGAATTCCGGCTCCAAATCAGCTCCTACTTTCACCATCCTCGGTTCTTTTTTTATTCCCACATTCACTTCCCTCACCTGCTCATCAGCTGTGATTGTCCAACCAGTCACCACTTCATCCTGTAAGCTCACAGTGGCTGGTTCTTCTAGGATTTCTATTTCTCCTTCTCTTTCTTCATAGAAATGTGATGGGTAAATGCTGGTTTCCTCTTCAGTTGGTGTTGCTGTCACTACACCACAACAGATACCTCTCAAACAACTTAGGCTTTCCAGCCGCATCTCTGCAACTTGCTCCCACTCTGGGTGTGCAGCAAATAGGGTAGCTTCCTGCTCCTCATCCAGTCCTCCTTTCCAGTCATACTCTCTGATTCCTCGAGGTCTTCTTGTAGCAGGTAATCTACTAGATTTCTTTGTGGTAATTTGTATCTCGTGTATCCCATTATGCACGGTTAGTAACTGAGAATTCCAGTCATGGAATACCCTGGCCTGTTTCAGCTACGGACGTCCCAATAATAAGGAGTAAGCCTCCATGACTTCATCCATTTTCAATACAGTTACTGTGATCATAAAGATCATCTTCTGTATCTGTATCTTAACTCCTCTTATTAATCCCAATGGCTGTACACTTCTTTGATCTGCCATTGTTACTGTAAATGGGGCTGGTTTCATGTTACTTAGACCAAGCTTCTTCCTTAATTGGTCTGTCATGATATTTACTCCAGAACCACCATCTATCAGTACATCAATTAGTTCTGTGCTTCCAATTCTCAATTGGATTACTGGCATAGAATCATCAAAGTCCATGACTGTTTCTCGCCCTTCCGGCTTCACATTATAACTGGTCACCTTGCTGTTCAGGTCTGTGTTTCCTGTCTCTTGGGCAATTCGATTGATTGCTTGATACAGCCTGTGCCTACAATAAGGTGCCACAGCTAATAGCTGTCCAATGGTAATTTCTGCTTTGGTCTGGCATATTACTTCAGCCAAAGTCTCTTCATTACTTTGCATGTCTGCATCTTCTTTCTTCCTTTCTTCCTCACTCCCTTCTTTTTCTCCATCCGAATCAGAGGAATCTGCCACAGGAATATCAGTACTCTTTTGCATTTCCCTTATAGTATCTGCCACTTCCTTGTGCAGTTCCTTCTCATCTTTCCAAGTCTCTTCATCTTCAGGCATATCATTGCCACTTCCATTATCATCTTCTTCCTCTTCTACTGGAGGTATTAGTTTGGCTTTACTTCTTGTTACTATCATTGTACTTACTTCTGGTACAACACATGGCCTAACCATGTGAGCTGCCACCACTGGGCCCTCATTCACAGGAGCTCTCATCTCATTCTGGTGTCTTATCCAGAATGAACAGGCTGCCTTGCGATGTCCTGGCTGATTACAATAGTAACATAGCTCTTCACCATTGGGTCCTCGCCCTTGGTCTGTTCTTGGATTATTTCTATAATCCTGATTCCCGGGCTGGTAATTCCCCCTTGGATTACCCTGATAGTTGCCTCTGGAATTTCCTTGGTAATTCCCTCTTGAATTACCTCTCCCTTCCATGCCATTGTTATAACCACCAGACCTACCATAGTGGTCCTGATCATTGTTTCTTCTTGGCTGGGGCTGCACCTGATGCACCCTTACTTGCCTAGGTTCTCTTGCAGCTGTCCTTCTGTTGTAGTAACAATTCTCAGTAGAATGGTTATCCATTTTACAGATAGTACAGTGTTTCTCCTTCACGTGGCATTCTGTGGTGGTATGGCCTTCATTCTGGCACTTTGCACACCATACACCCTTCCTCCAATGTGTTGCAGCCTCTGTGGCATACTTCTTCAAGATTTCTTCCAATTTTTTTTCATAGTTATCCCTCTTCAACTTATAAGCCTCTATTATGGCTTAAGAAATTATTTAAATATCAGTAATTTTTGTACTTTTAGCCTCTACTGTCATATTTTACCTCCATAAAACACTTTTTATATAGAATGGATCAATTTGGTTGAAAGTTAGCACTGATAATTCATATGACAGAAAAAGAAGTGTATCAAAATTTCGATATTCAAACGAAAGACCAGAAACGAGATGAGATTCATGCGGAGGGCTTTGACAAATCAATACTGCTGATGTCGGAGAAAGTACATGGAGAGAGTGGAAAATATATGCTGTATAACTTGGTGACAAAGTCGTGGGAATTTTTGCCTCCAAATCCAGTGGAACATCTGCGTTTTCAGAGTGGTTATCGAGGATCCATGTGGAGGCACGGGAAGCATATGAGTTATCTTCGCCTGCCCAACACTCCTTGGTAAGAAATTTACTTCAGATTACGTCTGTAGAAACTCAAGTGAAGTTGTCCCATGTACATGCACTCATATTGCAATGTATACCGTTGCAGGGGTTGAGGATTGCCAAATGGCTATGGAATCCTCATGATCTGGAGCTTCTCTGTAAGGGTAATCCTCGAGGTACACAGTTTTGTTGTTGGCAATAGAAATGAACATACGGCTGTCGGATTGTTAGATTAGGTACTCTTATTGTTCATTGGAGTGAACCATGCTAGCACTTGTTGCTGTGGTTAAGTACAATTAACAGTCCGAAATCTTGAGACCTGAAATGTGTCTGCAATTTGTAACCACCCACGAAATTGTCTCTAGTTTCAAATCTTCTTAGAAAGTAGCTAGACACAAATTTTGAGCAGTTTTTAATGTGCCAGCTTCTTGCTGTGTTAAGCGTGTGTGTAGAATTTCTTTGTAGCTCGGTTGCATTACCATTATCGGAGTGTAGAATGCTAAGGCTGCAATATATACCATCTTAGGACATGTTGCGTCGCCACCATGCTAAGTTGGTAGGAGAGTGCATGACCTTCACTGATAATCTGTAAAGTTGAAACTATTTCACTGTACAGTGTCGCAGCTTTGATTTATATGTTGTCCTCATGTACTGATGCTGAAAAGGACATGTTTCTTGATTTCTGACATGCTGCATAGTATAATTCTTTGCACACAAAGTTTCGTAAGTTTTGTGTTGACATGAAATGACAACAATGCAAGTGTATCAGAGATTTTGTTTCACATGCAATTAGAGTTTATCTGATGGAATGTATTAGTCTATAACATGAATTATACCCACTACATATGCACACTATGCTCCACAACAAATCAGTTATGGTCATGACATTCACGAACATCAGCATGATAAGAATTTGCTTCTCGTTTCCGAATCGTTTGCACATTCCATACTTCAGCAAGAATTTTCACTTTCAGAATGTCATGCATTCTTGCGTTCATGCCGACGTGGTGTGGGGACAGTGATCACGATGGTGTTTATGCGAGAAACTAGTCACAACAATACACTAAGCTTATATTAGAAAGAAAGAAATATATAACATACCTGAAGTATTTGTGGTGAAGATAGCTCCGAATGTAGACAAAAGAATTATCTAAATCAATCCACCTCTTCTTGTTCACAGCTAGCGTCTTCCAGTTTGCCATCAGGGCTTGGTGTGGGCGAGACGTGTTCTAATACCAACTGCGTGTTCTTTGATTCAATTGAGCTCGCTGCTTTGCAAAGACAGGACATCTGGACTAGTCAGTTCATTTTGTTTTACATGCTCCTATAACTAAACATAGACACTGTCAATAGTGGACAGATTTAGACATGTACTTAGACAAGCACAAATGCACTCACAGATGTGCAAAATACACACTCAGCAAACAAACAGCTGAAGATCTACAAATCTGAGCATTACAGGATTCAATGGTCATTGAATTAATTGTCACCAGACTAGGCTGTCCATCGTCACCTCATTACACACCTACGTAGCAGCAGGTCGAGACAAACGTCTCTAGCTCATAAAAACAAAGGCAGCAGAAACTACAATCCAAGAATGGCCATATGTAACATAAAGAAAACTAACTAGCAACGAACTATCTAAAGAGAAAGTAACATGTAACAGATTATAGTCAGTAGTGCACATTGCTCACTGGTAAACTGACTACTTGATGATATCATTCAACACTCCCACTAGTCAGTGAACCACTGGGCATTGTAGCAATTGATCCTCCTGCAATCTGGGTGGCAGCCGTGCTACTTAGGTGTTTGTAACACCTAGGAGTTCCTGCATTCGTGTTAGAGGACTGTCGGGGACTTAGACACTTATACGGGATCTGTAGAGTACCCTTAATTTTTGCACAGACTGAGACCAACATGAGCCTTAGGGGTGACAGCAGCGCACTGTAGAGGGGGGTTACACAGCCCGTCACAGTCGTCACAGCAGACACAGCCGACACAGCCAACACAGCCCGTCACAGTCGTCACAGCAGA
The DNA here is from genome assembly GCA_030704615.1 of Takakia lepidozioides. Lineage (NCBI taxonomy): Eukaryota > Viridiplantae > Streptophyta > Takakiopsida > Takakiales > Takakiaceae > Takakia > Takakia lepidozioides. Next base: position 44,188,661 of record CM060731.1, read on the forward strand.
CACAGCCGACACAGCCAACACAGCCCGTCACAGCCGTCACAGCCGACACAGCCGTCACAGCAGACACAGCCGACACAGCCAACACAGCCCGTCACAGTCGTCACAGCAGACACAGCCGACACAGCCAAACACAGTCGCACAGCCAGTCACAGCCCGTCACAGTTTCACACAGCCAGTCACAGCTTGACACAGCTGTCACGATCATAGGGAACGAAGAGTAGGACAGGGAACGACTGTGGGGAACAACACCTGCGAAGGGAACATGTTAGTTCACAGACGACGGTTAGTGAGGGAAACGGTTAGAACCACGGATAGGAAGATAAAGGGAGAAACGGGGAATTTCAGGGGATATCATTGGGAGGAGGACTTCTTGGTCATGGAGGAGAGGGGATGGGGCAGAGATGAAGAACGGAAGTGAAGATAGAGAGATGATGAGTAGATGCTTGTTATATGCAAGGCTGTAATGATATTGTAGAGCAGATTAGAGACACAATGGCTTCGGCCTGATACCTAATAAATCATAATCGGATACTTTTACGATACACTCACACTGTGTAAAGAGATCTGAGTGAAGCTGTGGAATGAATGGATGAGTTGACGGAATCCGATAGATTGATAAAGCAAACTGATACTTAATTATCAATGGTAAGGTAGTTAACATGAATGCCAAAAGGGAAACAAATAGGAAACACCCCCATGATACCCTAGCTGTAGGTCATGACTGATTGTTCTGCGCGGGCTGAGTACTTAGAGATTTCCAACTCTTCTATCTTGGAGTTTCCGCCTCGAATAGCGAAGGGATGGGTGAGTAAAAGCCGTGTGACATTTGGCGACCATACTGGGGACCTGAGTCATGAACAACCAGATGTGACAGGCATCTGGTGGGATTGCCAGACGGTTGTAAAGAAAATATTCTTAAGCGAGTGCATGATGCTGATCCGGAATGGGGTCTGGAGAAAAGAGTGATAAAGATTTATCAGGTAGCCTGTAGAGGAAGAGCACGTTGGTTACCAACATTGGTTTATGTGATAGCATTGCTATCCATTAAGCGAGTAGAGTTTGAAGGCTGGGAAGAAAGAAAGGTGAATGTTTATACTCATATGCATGAAGAGCTTGTACTGGTAAAGAATTGGATTCCAAAGGATATTTTGTGGATCAAACTCACACCAAGAACAGCTTTTCAGACTTGTTTGCCATATGGTTATATGGTAACGGAGACTTCAAGTATAGCCAAGGGTGCATTGAAGCTTGAAAGAAACCCAGGCATATACGAGAGATATTACAGAAGAGAGTTTTGGTTATTGCCACATTAAAAGAAATGAAAGACATGAGACATGAGTGATGAAAGAGAAGCTAGACGACAGAGATATTCAGCAAAAAGAGAAAGCTATCTGAAAGCTAATTATCCATATCTTTGGGAGAGAGGAATAGACATAGGGGAATCATCTGGACCTCTCACACCATTAAGATCAAAGAGTACATCACCTATACCGGAAGAATTAGAGTTGGATGCCACTCCTTCTGTTTCTTTGCAAGAAAGATTAAGGGAATTGGTACAGGAAGAAGATCAATCACGAGGTGAAAGATCTGAGGTACATCCTTGGATAAAAGATTTGACAGAAATCTTTGATAAGAGTTGGCATGGAACACCAAAAGCAGGAACTCCAGTTTCTGAAGCAGAAGGTGAAGAAGGAGAAGAGGATGTGGCAGAGCCAACGGAGAGTTCAGACTCTCCAACACCATTACAGTTGAGTTACATGAGTGAAGAAGAAACCCAAGGGCAGAACTTGGCGGATGAAAACAGAGAGAAGAAATTGGAAGAGGAAGAATATGAAGAAGTAGACCCAACAGCTGAGGTTGAGACTACAACCAGGACATCCCAACCCGTTGGACCTGGATCAAGTGGAGCACTTGGATCACAGGCCAACGAAGGTGTCGGCTCAGGGGGATCAGGCGGGCTGCCTGGATCTGGCTCTGGGGGGACAGGGAGTGTGGGAAGTAGTGCAACTGAAGCTGGGAATACTGTGAATATCGTGGGGCCAGAAGCAGGGAGTGCTCAAGGGCCACCACTTGGTGGAAGATCCACCACAAAAACAACAGGTCCAGAAGGACCAGCACCAGCAAGGGTGCCAGCACCTGTCAGTGGGCAGAAGGTAGGGCCACAGATGGCGTTACAACCAACACGGGCAAAACCACCCTTTCCAATATATTCAGGAAAAGGGGATCCCGATGTACACATTAGCCAATTTGAGCACATGTGTATAGTGAACAATGAGAATGGCGATGATGCCAAGATGAGACTGTTTCCTTGTTCACTTATCAAGAAAGCAAGTGAATGGTATGCAAGATTCCCTGATAATCATTTCCTAACCTGGAATGGCTTGAATACAGCATTTCGAAATAGGTTCAGGACAAGTAAAACTGAGGATGAAGTGTATGGAAGTTTACAACAGCTGAAGCAGAAGAAGCATGAAACTGTTGAAGAGTATATGGAGAAGATGGAATTGATGATGAAAAAGCTGGCTGCAGTACCAGCGCCCGGTTTACAGAAGACTTGGTTTGTGAGTGGACTAAGACCAGAGTTGCAAAAGAAAGTGGATATGTTACCCCATAATACAGTGGAGGAGGCATTTGAAACTGCAAACATAATTGAGCAATTGGGAATGCTTAGGAGAGAGAAAAAGGAAGATGAGGACTCTGAGGATGAGTCAGATGAAGAAGAAGAGCAAGAACTAAAAAGAGATCTCCTCAATATAGAGGTCGATGTATCCAATTTACATCCAAATCGTTGAAATAACAACCATGTTGTATGTCGTGCGCATACATATCGCTACACAACTACATCGCTGTCCAAAACCACACAATACATGTGCACGCCACACACTAGTATACCACTAGTCTACCACTAGTCCAACCAATAGGCTACAACTAGTCAGTCACTAGGCTGCCACTATGTTGCCCACTATGGCAGTCACTAGTCCACACAATAGATAAAGAAGAAGAATACAAGCACAAGCTCATGCGAGCTCACAAAGCTGAAGCATAAACTCATGCATATATAAACTCATCACTCAAATACAAGTCAAGCCAAGTGCACCCCACGCCATGGGGAATCCACACTACGGCGCCAAAGCTAGGCGCAGTGAGGCTCAACTCGAGAAAGATGAGCCTCCCGCGCTTGTCGTGAAGATAACCACTCCAGGGCCTAAATCTGCCTTGATCCTTGGATTGACACTTGGGCCAATCCCAAATGTCAATATGTAAAAGCTAGCTATTTTCTAGCTAGTTTCACACTAGTGATAAAATAACTTGACAATTGTCGTGCGCATACATATCGCTACACAACTACATCGCTGTCCAAAACCACACAACACATGTACACGCCACACACTAGTATACCACTAGTCCATCACTAGTCCAGCCACTAGTCCAACCACTAGGCTACAACTAGTCAGTCACTAGGCTGCCACTATGCTGCTCACTATGGCAGTCACTAGTCCACACGATCGCCCCCCTAGCTGGTGCTTAGGTCCCTCTAAGTTCAGGTAGCCACAAGATGTGATAGTGACCATAGCCTCACTATGTCCTCCACCACTGTCCCTACTACACTCAAACTCGATAGATCAAGAGGCCGGGTGCAAGAGTTGCCCCCTCGTTAGTCGCCGTCTTGCAACATGTGAACTTGAGCCTATGATCTCGTGTATTGACTCCTAGGAGCTTGGCCTCCCATGTCTTGTTAGCTGCCTCTAGTCATGTCCACTGCCACTATCCCAAGCAGTGTGGACATAACCAATCTCCATCAGGAACCTTCTCAAGAGGTGGTGTCAAGCATCTCATGTGCCAACTTCTTGAGCATCGATCACACACCAGCATGGTGGCTGCCCCTTTGGCAGACCCACAGAGCATACACCTCAAACTTGCAGGTACCACTGCCAAGTTTGGGTCAACTCTGCCATCGACATTGGGAAGATGACATGGCGCACAATTACGCACATGGTCTTTCCAAGTCATGTCATCCCGACCCTCCAAGATCAGGACTCCTGAGGGCAACACCTCTCGAGCCCTCAGAATAACACACCCTGCAGTGACATCCAGGGTCGTATGAGTAGTCTGCTGCAAATAAACATAGTCACCCGGGCTAAACCGCCGAACCCCAGGACGATATCCTTCACCACGTATAGTGGCATACCTTAACGTATAACGGTGTTGTGCAATGGCAAGGTTCTCAAAAGCCATGGGCATGACTTTCTTGAACAACTCTGCACGCTAATCACATGCACGTACCCACACGTCCGGATCGTCAAGGTTAAGGACTTGAGCAGTGTCCCTACGAATGGCTGCAGGCAAATCCGGCTCTCGGCCAAAGAGAAGGAAATATGGTGAGAAGGAGGCAAGTGATGCTTGTTTGCTGAACCTGTAGCCCATGGCTAACCACGACACCTGAAGATCCCAATCTCCTAGGTGTCCCTTCTGCAAGCCATACTTGCGCAAACCCCTCTTCACCGTCTGAACAACTCTCTCCGCCAAGCCATCGGCCTCAGGATGATCCCGAGAAGTGGTGCGGTGGTCTATCAAGGCTTTATCACACAAAGCCTGAAACTCCCAAGAACTCTCTCCCTTGGTCCGTGAGTACCTCAGCTGGAGCACCGAATCGGCTAAGCACACTATCCAAGAATGCATACGCAGCCCCCTCACTAGCCTTGTCAGGCAATGGAACCAATTCAATCCACTTGGAGAAGTGCTCCACCATCACCAACACATATCTGTGGTGGCGCATAGTCAGTGGCAACGGTCCTGCGAAGTCAAGACTCCACCTGTAGCCCAATCCCATGATTGGTAAAGGATGCAACTGTGGTGTAGGGGTGTTGAATGAAGCACGCACCCTTTGGATTTACGATCCGGATATCACCAGTTGCCGATCAAGGAGGCGGACAAGCAGAAGAAGACATTCTGGGGGATCAATGAGCACGGCAAGGATTGCCTATATCAGTGGCGGTTCTTACCATTTAGGCTTAAGAACACTCCTGCAGAGTCTCAGAGAATCATGAATAGGATTCTAGCAGAGGTGGACTTTGCTCCGTGCTACATAGATGACATCATCATCTTTAGTGCTACGGTGGAGGAGCATGAGAGACACCTTCAGGTGGTATTGGAGCGCTTGAGAGCACATGGATTGAAGTTGCATCTGGGAAAGTGCAAGTTTTTCCACAACCAGATCGAGTGTCTGGGTCACATGATATATCCTGGAGGATTGGGGGTACAACAGACTAAGGTAGAGGCCATTGCACAAATTCCACGCCCCACGGATGTGAGCCGAGTTTGAGCTTTCATGGGGTTGGCAAACTATTATAGACGGTTTGTCAAGGGATTTAGTACCATTGCAAAGGCTCTATCCAAGCTGACCAAGGTGGACCAGGAGTGGCAGTGGGAAGATGAGCAGGAACGAGCTTTTCAAGAGCTCAAGGCGAGGTTGACTTCGGCGCCTATCCTGAGACGACCTATCAGGGGGCGTCCCTTTCAGCTGCATACGGATTGGAGCATGCTCGAGCTTGGAGCGGTGCTCACACAGATGGATGATGAGGGAAGAGAGTTCGTAGTGGCTTATGCTAGCCGCTCGAACAACGCTGCAGAGGCTAAGTATAGCTCATATGAGGGAGAGTGTTTAGCTGCAGTGTGGGCCGAACAACACTTCAGGTGCTATCTATACGACAATCTCTTCACCCTTGTCATGGATCACCAGCCACTCAAGTGGTTGATGGAGTCAGACAAGCTTACAGGGAAGCTTGCACGGTGGGCACTCTGCATATTCCAGGAGTATGACTTTCAGGTTGTGCATCGACCGGGTTTGGTCAATCGGGATGCAGATGGATTGAGTCGCAATCCATGCACAAGCCAGCAGGATGACACTAGAGCTTGGTGGCATCGTGAAACGGACGAGGAGATGGTGTCGGGATGGCATGCATTTGCCTTTTTGTGTATCTTGGCATCGGGAGGTCAGGTTGGACCTACAACAGGGATGACTGTAGACGGAGTGTCTGAGGATCCTGAGGCTAGTGATGAGCCAGGTGGTACCCGAGATATACATGAGGATTCGGCTGTATTGGACTACCTCCGTACTGGAGACACGACAGCCACTGTGACTGCCAAGAAGATGGATCAGATCCTGCAACGAGCCAAGAGGTTCAAGTGGGAGGGGATACACCTGCTCCGAGTATGGGAGGATGGTCGGGTGAGGATTATGCCTCACCCCACACAGCGTGCATGGTTAGTGCGGCATGCCCATGAGGAGTTGGGGCATTTTGGAGTGCGATGCACTCACAGTTTACTGCAGGGGCAATATTGGTGGCGTGGTATGCATATAGAGATGCAACAGTTCGTGGCTAGGTGCATGATGTATATGCAAGCATCAGGTCTAAGTCTGCAATGCCTCGAAAAGAGACAAGGTTTCAGGTCGTGTAAATGTCACGAAGAAGACAATATAAGTCTACATAAAGATAGGATTAAACCGGAGATGTTTTCTCTTCATTCCATAAGTTTCAAAAAGAGTCCATTGTGGGACTCTGCAGCCGTCTGATGGGAGTTTGTGCCGGAGTGTGCTGGGATTGTGGAGACTGAATGAGTCCGTTAGGAGACTATGCATGAGTCCATTGCGGACTTGTATTTCAGAAAGGGACAATGCTACCAGAGGAATTGCCTGCACAGTCTCCCAACGGACTCCTCCAGTCTCCCAATTGACTCCCACATAACCTTAACATGCCCAATGGCATCAAAGAGCTCCTCTGGTGTTGGCATGGCATACTTATCGGACTTGGTCTGACGATTTACAGGCCGGTAATCACCGCACATACGTCTCTCCGTCCAATTGCCATAGACATCCTTCTTGGCTGGCATCATTGTGGCTGAAGCATACTCTCCACCAGAGAGCTCCACCAAACCAGCCTCCCAGAGATCTTGAGTCCTCATCTGAATCAAAGACCTCTCCATGTCACTGTATCTATAGGGTCTCCAAAAGATTGGCGTGTCAGTGGCCAACTCAATACGATTCTCTTGACCCTTCAGTGCTCCCAAGTCCTTCAAACTGAAGGCAAAGCAATTCATGTAAGCCCTCAGGAACCGCCGTATACGTCGTCTCTCTCCTCCGGTGACAATGGGTCCAATGTCAGGCTCCCAATTGTCCTCCGTAACTGCAACCTTAAGTCCAGTGGGCTTAGAGGTAGAGGACGCGTCCAGTGGTTGCTATGTTGCAACCTCTTGAGCAGTACTCCCTACCTGCTCAGTCAGTGACAAGGCCTCATCCTGCCCCATCATCTCATCCTCAAGGACTTCCTCCACTCGAGAAAAATCCCCAACCTCATCCATCACCGCCACCTTGGCTGCCAACTCCCTCTGAACCTCGAGCACCTCTTACATGTGTCATGGATGCCTACACCCCGTGGTCTTCACATGCTCGCCCCCACTCACTGCCTGTACCGTCTCGGTAGGCAGAGAGACCATCGAGGGAAGTGTACTCCACACTCTGCGTTGCTCAACCATAGCCAAGCTGATAATCCAGGTCAAGCAATTGAGATCCATTGCTTGCCCCAACACCTGATGACGTGATGCCTCAGAAAGAGACGACACCATCGTGGTACCAGTGGTAAAAGCCCATCGCCCGCTCACGCTCGTCAGCATTAGGCTCCACTAACTGCTGCAACTGAGCATCCCATAGGAGGCCAGGTCCACTATCCCGGAAAGCATGCGATCATGGGAAGCTGAGCAGGTGTAGGTAATGCGCTGCTCGTGGTTGACCCACCCTGTTGACCACTACCAAAGACGAACGGTCATCGTGTCTCACACGCTGAGACTGCCTCCATGTGTCCAAAATGCTATCCATTGTGAGGTGTGCTGGCCGCTGCATCCCATCAAATGCACGCTTGAGCAATGCGGGTGGCATCAAGTTAGTCCACCATAGCCGTGGACGATGAGCCCGTGACCCCACTACAGCTACATCTAGCAACACTGCTGACCCAAGCCACGACCGGACTTGATGCACACTGGCCATCATCCTGGCACGAGAATCGCCCATCAGTGGCACATTCTCCAAGATGTGTGCTGGAGCTACAACTTGATGAAGCTGCAAATGGCGCAAAACCCGACCCCGAGTCTCGCAATCCATGGTCATGCCCGGCTGATAAATGCCCTTGGCAGGGCCAACCTGCCACTACCAGATCAATGGAGCCAACCCGTTCCAAGACCTGTGTCCCCATCAACGAAATGTCTGATGGCAAGGCTTGCTGATATCCACGAACTACAGAGACCGGCAACAACTCAGGGTATTGCTGCACCAACTGAGCAACATGGCAAAGTGAAACGGGTCGTGCAATCTCATCCCTCTCCACATACAAGTAACGCCGAACTTGCACACTGCCTGTAACACAGCAGCCAAATCCGGTGCTGATCCCGCCAAAACAAGTCCAGAAGACAAATGCCTTCATCCGGATACTGCCACAACATAGGTGTGGTGTCCAATGGAGATAACTGAGGTTGGCCTGGTGCAATCCCCGCACTCTTCTCCTCTCCTGATGGTACAAAAGCCTCTACCAAGCTTGTTGCACCCGTCGATCAGCAACCTGCTGCAAATCCTTGTTCGTGCCCCACAATGGAGTCTGAGCAATCATGGCAGGCAACTCCGCCATACCATGCATGTCATCCTGCTCTCCCGGAGGTGACACATCCTCTGAATGAGCGTTGCCCTCAAGCAATTTTCCAGGCCACCTCACTGCAGCTGTGAATGCTGCTAGTGTCGGCATCTTGTCTCGCTGGGCAACCGTAACTCGTCCTATGAATGTCACAAGGAGTTGCACACGCCGGCCCTCCCCTGACTGCCATCCAGGCCTATAGGAAGCTGACTCCTCCCAAAAATCTAGGGTGAAGCCCATGGGGTACAACACTGCCCCACCAACCAGAACATCGTACGAGACCCCGTCTGTCACAATGGCCTTGGCTCGCATCACTGAGCCATTTGTAGGGTGATCCGGCCATAGTCTGATAGCCAACTCACGCCGTGTCATGCCCCAAGCCTGCTCCGATGCTCCCAAAGACATCTGTATTTGGAAAGGACAAGGCTCCATATCCGCCTCCGTGAGGCCCAAGCCTGCAATAGCAGCTCTGCCTAGCATCAATGGCTGAGCTCCCGAGTCCAACAAGACCCGCAGTGGCCGGTACCTCTTGCCTGCCGGTCCACTCAAACAGAAAATGCCATCCTGGTTGTCTAACATGACAACTTCAGGTGTCACCATGGCGCGCTCAATGGCTGGCCTAGCTGACAGCTCCATCAACCTGGCAGCTGCAGCTTGCCATGGTGCTGCCGTGGCAGTCTTGACCCTCAAATCCGAGGATCCCTCCGGCACTACACCTCCCACTATCTCCACAGAAGATGAAGTAACCTCCCCACTCTCACAGAGTGTAGCTGCCAGCCTGAACACCTCAACTGGTCTTACCCCCGGCGTCACAATCATGGTAGCCGTGAACAATGGAGCCTGGCACACAGATGTGGCCACTCCCAGCAGCACACTAGCTACCGTAGCCTTGGCAACACTAGGTAGTGGTGCTGCCCGTGTAGCTCTCCCCAATGGCATAGTAACCTCCACCTCGGTAATAGTCGGGCGAGAACTAGGTGCCATGGATGGAGTCAACACTGTCTCCGCCAATGTGAATGACTGAGGAAGCCTAGCCTGACGGCTTGCCTCCCCACGCTGTGGATCCAACTCTACATCTACACCTCGTGGCTCGGGAACTCGTGTTGCTCCTCGAATCACGGCTGCAGCAGACTCCACCTGCACTAGTGGTAATGCTGCTCCGCACATGAATCCCATGCTTCCCATATCTCCTCCCTCAGGAACAGGAGGTAGACCATCCGGCCTTGGAGCTGGTATCACCTGAGCTGTAGCCATGGCAACGAGCCTCTGCTCTAGCTGCTGAAGCCGGTTGGCCATGCCTTGGTCAACACCCTGACCTCCGCGTCCTTGGCCATGTTGAGCTTGCCTTTGGCCTGCACCTTGTGCCTGGCCACCTCGTCCTCTTTGGGCTGCTCCACCTCGCCCCCGGCCAGCTTTGTTCCCTTGGAACTAGCCTGGGCGCAACTCAGGATGCAAACCATAACAATGGGCATCTCCATGCCCGTACTTGCCAAAATGCCCACACTGCAACTGTGCAGGCTGTGCATGTGCCGGCCATTTGCCTCCCTCTGGGCAATCCTTCTTGACATGGGGTCCTCCACATGTCCAACACACCACCTCCGCCCGTTGTTGGCCTGCAAATGAAGGGAGAGACCCCTGCATCTGAGGTCCTCTCTGTCCTTCCCTGAGCTTCACTTGAGCCCCCTTGTTGCCTTGAGCACGTTGAGGTAGTGGTTGGCTAGGAGCACCACTACCCCGTGGTGTCTCCTTAGCAAATCCCACCATGACCACTCGTTCCTCCACCATGTTGAACTCTATCCGCTCTGCCAGCAAAAACACATTTGCTAAGGTGGGTTGGGCCGCTTGTAGGAGAGTTGCATCCCGCACCCTTCTCCTCAGCTCCTTGTCCAATATCCCATACCAGAATTGGACTGCCTGAGCCTCCGTAACCCCTTGGGTTATATTAATCAAGCACCTCATGCGAGTGAAAGCCTCCCTCAAGCTCTCAGTAGGCTTCCGATGGAACTCTTGCAAGCTCCGCAACTTCTCTGTCATCACCCCTTGGTAATTCCCTCTCAACTCTTCGAAGAATTCCACAACAGGGTTGAAAGCAGGCACGGGTACTGGTGCGATAGTGGCTTGGGTGGACGTCGTAGCTACGGTACCACCAGTCCCACTAGTCCCACTGCTGCTTGCTGAAGCTGCCGGTGCAACGGCAGGTGTAGTCACTGCCCTCGTGGCTCTAGTGCCCCTAGTGATGGAGACATAGTCGGTTGACCAGTATATCCTCCACTCCTCGATCTCAACCTCATGCCCCCACCTGAACTCATGGTAATCATCCATAGGCGGCCCCTCAAGGTGCTGAAACAGCCCCTTCCATGCCATGAAAGGCGTAAATAGTTGTGGATTGTGCATTTGCTGCAAATCACACCAACTATCAAACTCTTGGACAAAATCATCCAACTCGATGGTGCCCACCACCCCAGAGTACCTTCGTGGCCCCTTGGTAGCTCCATACATCTCCTCCATTGTGTCCCACAACAATGGCAAGGAAACAACTTGCACCGCCAGTGTGAGTTCTCCTGATTCACAATCCGAATCAGAACCTTCCGTAGAAGACACAGGAGGTGAAGGTGGCCTAAACTGTACACTTTGTCTCGTGTACCCACTAGTATCGTTAGTGCTCGAACCGGCACTGTCCCCAACAACTAGTGGCATCTCCATGTTGACAAACTGTCACTCAACCGGTCATGAACATGTCCCTAACCCCCTCTCCACAAGGTAACCGGGTAGAGAACATGTTGCGGCTTATGGTTTGGAATACTAGGTTCCTAACATAGCCTACACCTGCACCTGCATCCACCGCAAGCACTCCTATGGTTGGCTGGTCATCACCTCCAACCTCACCACAGGAGAAACTATGATGGCCTGACTGGTCATCACCCCAGCCTCACCATCGACAACATGCTCTAGGACTGGCCGGTGATCAAATCCGGACCAATCACCTATAAAAACAAGCGCCTACACAAAACTAACATGGCGCACAGTCAAGCATGCAGGTATGGAGGGGATCCAAACACAAGAAATCAGAACGACAACTCCCCCACACCAAAAACAACTCCACGGTGTTGCTCCTGCAACAATACCCCAGCCCAAACCCGGACTGACTCTTGTCTCCACCTACGGAAAGGTCTTGGCCTAATGAGAGGGTGGAAAACTACGAGGAAGATAAGCTAAAGCAATGCCTAACCCCAACATGCCCTCATCCCAACACTCTTCCTCTCCTCTCTTCCCTCACTTGCATGACCATGGGAATATCATGAAGATACTCCTCAAACCGCCCTCCACGAGCTTCAAAATTCGGCCTTCAAGACCACATGCCAGTCCTTAGGCAGCCCACTAGTGCCTCCATGAGTCAGCACAGGCCGTCCACAGGTCAACACGGGCCACCATAGACCAACACAGGCCCACACAGATCACTGGTCACAGCCGTCACAGCCCCACACAGGCCACAGCCTATCACAGCCCGTCACAGCCCCAAAAGCCACAGGTCACAGCCTGTCACAGCCCTACACAGGTCACAGGGTCACAGCCCCACAGGTCACAGGGTCACAGCCCCACAGGCCACAGCCTGTCACAGCCCATCATAGCCCCAAAGGCCACATGTCACAGCCTGTCACCGCCCCCAAGGCCACAGGGCACAGCCTGTCAGAGCCCCTCACAGCCCTCACAGCCTGTCACAGCCCTACACAGGTCACAGGGGTCACAGCCCCTCACAACCCCACAGGGCACAGGGCACAGCCTGTCACAGCCCGCCACAGCCCCACAGGCCACAGGGCACAGCCTCTCACAGCCCGTCACAGCCCACAGGGCACAGCCTGTCACAGCCCCACAGGCCACCTATCACAGCCCATCACAGCCCTACACAGGTCACAGGATCACGGCCCTACATGCCACAGCCCGTCACAGCCCGTCACAGCCCCATCCCTGGCCACTCATGGCAGTTTAGCCATTTCTCTAAGGGGTTTAGCCACGCCAAGCTAGGGTTTGTGTCTCTTGGACTCTAGGCTTCTTGGCACCGAACTATGGCGGCTGTGAAGAAATCAGCAAGGTATTCTTGCTCTTTCGGCTCCCACACACCACCAATAGTAGCCCTAAGCCATGAGGAAGATGGTTGCCACAAACCAAGCCTTCTTTCTCAATTAGACTTCCCAAACACGCCACTAAACTCAATGGTAAACAACCAAGCCTTGCTGGTTTCCAGCCCTTGTGAGCACTCATTCAAGCGTTTTCCTTGGCCATAGCATCTGTCTTAGAGCCTATTCCAGCCCCCTACACCTGCCACTTCAAGAGCCATGCTCTACCTAGGCTTGAGGTTGAAACCCCACCTCAAATATGCCCTACAAGTGCTTTTCTTTCACCCAGGTGGGAACCAGCCCTAGCCCTTCCATTCTAGCTCTCTAAAGCTTGAAAACAAAAGCCCAATGGACTGAAGGCATGCTCCACACATGCCCCACTCTCACCACAAGAGAATCAGCCCCTTTGCTTCATTTCTTGCACCCACAAACCTGAAAATACAAGCTTCAGCGGGCTGGAAGCATGCTCCACACATGCCCTACAGGGAAACCAGTCCCTTCCAGCCTTTCTTGCACTCCCAAACCTGGAAGTACAAGCCTTCAACAGGTTGAAAACATGCTCCACACATGCATTGCCCTCACATAAGAGAAGTCAGCCCTTCCCTCTTCCTTACTTGCCCTCCAAGCTTGAAGATGGAAGCTTCAATGAGCTGAATACATGCTCTACACATGCAACCTCTTCACACAAGAGGTATCAGCCCCCTATCTTGGCTCCTTGGCTCCTTGATGCTCTCTAAGACAAGACTAAGCACTCCACAGCCTTTGCCAAGCTCCTGAAACCCTAAGGCTTACATTTCCAGCCACAAGACACTCCTCTTGACTGGTCCTCTTCCCAATCGTGCTTGCTCATGCATGTACACAATCTGAAACCATCAAGGTGCTCTGGAATTACCTGCGGCATGGTGCTTTCATCTCTGAAGCTGAAGATCGAATGTCAAGGTCTACTACCTCGTAACCCACATCGCCTCCGCTTCTAACAACCAAGGGCTCCACGGTGCTCCTTACATAACAACCTGGTTTCTCTCATCCTCAAGCAAAAACCACAAGTGCTACAACTAACTCGTATCTGGCACTCACAGATACGAGCTGATCTTTCTCGAGTGATAAAGAAGAAGAATACAAGCACAAGCTCATGCAAGCTCACAAAGCTGAAGCATAAACTCATGCATATATAAACTCATCACTCAAATACAAGTCAAGCCAAGTGCACCCCACGCCATGGGGAATCCACACTATGGCGCCATAGCTAGGCGCGGTGAGGCTCAACTCGAGAAAGATGAGCCTTGCCGTGAAGATAACCACTCCAGGGCCTAAATCTGTCTTGACCCCTGGATTGACACTTGGGCCAATCCCAAATGTCAATATGTAAAAGCTAGCTATTTCCTAGCTAGTTTCACACTCGACTTGAGCACCAGAAGTTGCATTAGCAGAGAAGTACTCTGGAATGCATCCATGATCCCATTAACTTGACATGTATTAAAAACTTCCGATTCAATTTATTCAACTATACCAAAACATCAATTAAAAAATGAAGCATGAATCGGGATCGAGTTGAAGAATATGGATGGGAGGGCGGTGATTTGAAGTATGGCGCAACATGAAAAATCGAAGGGTTCTTATTTTGAATTGATTATTTAATATATATATATATGATATGCTTGTGTGATAGGTCAAAAATTTGTCAACCTATCATGTTGAAGCATTTTCTCAAAGTTGTTTGCTACAATGAAAAGCCCAACCGAAAAATAAAAATAAAAAAATAAATAAATAAATAAATAAATAAATAAATATATATATATATATATATATACCTAAAAATGTAGGCAGACATGTTAAACGAACACCATTGACATACCACTCTCAGTTGAGATTAGTGGCATTTGAAAGTTCCGTAAAGACCCGACCAAGATTAGACCTGGTCAACATTTCTTAGTCAGAGAGGATGACATCTTTCGCGGAAGGATTTCTCCGCAAGGTGAGACCTTGGAAGGTTCCTACTTTTCTCGAGAGAAGACACCTTACGTCACAGAAGGTTCATGCTCTTGTGAGCCCTCCGATTAAGATGATCCCAACCATCGATGCGTAAAAAAATCCTTGATGTTTCTTTTAAGCAGGGTGAGGCCCTCGGACAAGGGGCCTTACTGAAACTCGGGGTGTAGGTTAGAGGGCCCTATTAGTGCCAAAATAACAGTTTTACGAGCAAATTCACCTTGTAAATGGTCCAAATTTGCCAATTTGTTTTCACAAGGGTTTAGATTAAGTAGTTTAAATACACCAGAAGCTTTAAAATTCCAAAATCAGCCTAATTTACGACCTTCAATGGACATAAATAGCACAACACTTAGGGAGGTATCCAAAAATCAATTTTTCCCTGTATTGATCACACCAAAATCTATTAAAGGCCATATCCAACCCTATTGTTGTAAATTCAAGCTTCCTATTTATGGCCAGGTTGGGTTTTATTAAGCCATTCGATTTCACCTACTTAACAGCTATATAGTGGACATTTGGATCTATGAGAGCTTCTAGGAATGAGTGGTCTCTATTTTACTGACACATGGAGATTGTGGACATCGAAACTTGGCGAAGGGAGTTAGATTGTAATGTGTATATGTGGTCCCATACCGTTTTCAACACTGGTGCTGTGACATCGAGAATACAGGGATATGGAAAAGATTGTCAATTTCATTGCATTGAAGAACCAAGACAAAATATAATACGTTGGGTTTCTACTTTATCAATGCTTCCATGACCAACCTGGCTTTTTCAGCAGAGAAACGAGCTCTCTCTACCTTGCTGCTTCACACTCAACATTTTCTTTAGCCTTATCTATTGCTTTATCTTTCTTTTCTCTTTCTCTTGAAGCAATTGTCTTGTCGTGCGCATACGTATAGCTACACAACTACATCGATGTCCAAACCACACAACACATATGTACACACAAACCAGTTTGCCACAATAGATAAGATACATAAACCAAAGCATAGAGAGAAAAAGAAGACTCGAGCCAAAACCGGCGTAACTAGAGCCACTTCGCCTTACGACTACTGCCCCATTTTCGGGGGTGGGCCCTATAAAGAAAACAGGTGTCTAGGGGACACCGGGTAGCCCGGGAATAGTGGTACCTAGGGTACTCGGGGTACCGAAGACAGATTGGATTCAAGTTGCTTCATCTTACATCCTCAAGATCTTTTCATTTTACTGGTGACAAGCCTTTCACTTGAGGCAGCTTCTTTTTTTCCTTGTTTTGCTCACCTTACTGGTTTGGTCTAGGAGGTGACGTTGCAATTTTGTGGTTCATATATATAGATGTAGATCATGTTCATAGAATATGAATACTTTCATTATGCAACATACTAGGGTAGATCAATAACTCATTATCAAACTAGTGTTAGAAACTACTGCTTCTAAGTTCAATGAAACATATCATAACGTAGAATACACAGATGGTATGCCACATGACATTTCCAAAGAGAGGATTGCTAAACCATTGCACGCTGATTTTTTAATTAATTATTATAAGCTTAGCATTTTAATTAAAGAATGTCGTAGACATTGTTGCTATCACCACAATGATTTAGCTAGAGTCAGTCGTGCTACAGTTTTTCACAGAACTCTTGGTGTTAGACAACTTAAATGAATTCAAGCTGAAAAATAGAATTAGGCGATAGACTTTAGAAACTAAATTATGACTCATCGCAAGTCACAACGACATCAAGTTCAGGCATCGAAGAATTGTCATCCCGAAGCTACTTTGACTAGTCTTGTGCCAGTTCCACACCCAAGAAGAAAACGATCATCTGTCAAAGAAAATCTGAACTGTGAAGTGATGGAACATGCGATTAAGAAGACTTTCAGAAAGGAAAAAACGGGTAAACAAAGCACAACCAAATCCTGGACATCTGAACAGATGGAAACAACAATACCTGAGGTGAAATAAGACTGGATTACTATCTCAGGTGACACTTGGAAGTATGGTATCCATCGCATCTCAATTCGATATTGGTTGAATAAAAAGTACAAGCAAAAAAAAAGACTTGGTCCTCGTACTCAATTAACCACAGAGGAACTGGAGCTTGAAGATGCAAACATTGGGCTGTTCAATTTGTCAAGTTAATTTTCTAGTAGTGTGAAACTATATAAGAAATAACTAGTTTTTGTATATTGACATTTAGGCTTTACCAAAATGTCAATCCAGGGGTCAAGAGACTTGTTGGTCTCAGGGCGTGGTTTATCTTCACGGCAGACGCGGTGAGGCTCATCTTTCTCGAGTTGAGCCTCCCGCGTCTGGCTATGGCACGCCGTATGTGGATTCCTTACACCTTGGGGTGCACCGGGCTCGACTCCATGAGTTGAGTGAACTGCAAATAAGGTTATAATTTGTTGACACAACCATGCAATATGATATATACATAAATTCCTATAGCGACGTAATGAAACCAGATGATTCTCACTCATCAATGCTGGCACCTACCAATGACGACCCTCAGATTATACAGTACCAACATGGCTACTCCCGTGTGTATGCCGACCTCACGCACCCTACACTTGCCCCGCTAGCTGACTCTGGATATCCTACTAGTCCAGGGACTCCACATTAACGCTTCCCCTCCCACTGCCCCTTCCAGAGCCATTACCATACATTTCATAGAATTTGCATACTGCCATGACCGCTTTCCAAGCTCATCTATCCTCGAAAAATGCCAAAAATATGCATAACTTATCATTGTTATCCGCCGGCGAGGCTGGGTCACACGCTTATTGTCATCTCTGCGAGAGAGAGACTTAAGCGGCGAATTTCGAAGCTCAAGGATCTATTGAATCGAGACAATTTAAATTTCAGATCTGCTTAATGCATAGTTGCGCCCCTTATGATAGTATCTTCTTGAATGTATTGGGGCATCTTAACGGTTGTCCCCTCTTTATACACTATGTCATAAAGTATGGTGGTTGCTCCAAATCTAAAATTACATTACTTATATATCAGAATATGATCTAAAATTACATTACTTATATATCAGAATATGTTATGTAGAAATGGTGAAAGGTATTTGATCCAACACTTCAGTATTTTATGCAATCAAAATTTGTAGATCACTTCGTTGTATTAGAATTATGTCCATGATAGGAGCTATAAAGGTGGCTTTATGGTGCTTTCATGGCTGCAATAGGAGATGTGGTTTGATCCATAGTGGGTAAGAAAGTGGCTTTAATAGAGCGCATTTGCATGGCAAATATGAGGTATCTTGCTATGGTAGGGCCCTCTACCCTAGGCACTTGGCTACCGCCTCGTGCGAGGCGGTAGCCCTCATTTTAGGAAGGAGGCCGCCCTCCTGGGGCCTCACCCTGCCATGTACAGTCAACCCTATTTTACTATTACCTGCTTATGTGATATTTCACTGTAAATGTTATGGTTTTGATACTCTGGAAAAAATACACTAGAAAGCATGTCAAGAATGTTAAATGGTTAATTGTTATTTTATCCTACTCTTCATAATGTTACACCTCCATACTAGTTAGATTCCATAAAGAGACGTCCCCAAAATAGAGCATCCATTCATGCCTTTCTTTTTTCTCCTGAAGTCACAAACTGGAAAGTGATGGCTCTCATTAAAGGCCGCAACAGTGAGTTATGAGGATAGAAGATAGTGTAGACCAGAACACTGATTGGTTATTACTTAAGACGGCTATGGCGCACGTAGTGCAGATTCCCCATAGCTTTTGGGGTGTGCTTGGCTTGACTTGTAATGCATGAGTGATGGTGTCTAGTTTTTATTAATCACTTGAGAGAGATGACCTTGCATCATTAGTGCGAGATGTGAGTTTTTAGTTAAGCACTGTTTACTTTGAAGCGGTTGCCGTTGTAGTGTTTATTTTGGGTTAATCGGACATTGAAGCTGAGAATAGTCCAGCGATGGAAGACTGGTTGTCCCCCAGTAGAGTGATGAAAACAGTCCAGCCATTAGACCATGCACATGGAGCAAAGGCATCACAACAAGCAATCTATCAATTGGGTAAGTGGCCGCAATATGCTGAAGTGAGGATGTCAGGTTTGCCTGCATAAGAGCCTGAAAATGGTCGGTCACCTTTGGCTGGTGATTTGCGTGGGTGCAAGGAAATGGGTGGGATGAGCTACCAGGTACACCATCCATGGTTCTTCAATGGAGTTGGGCCTAAGGCCTGAAGCATTTCGGCATGAGCTGATGGGCTGGTTGAACACCAAGCCTGTGGCAAGGAAGGAGGTGCTGGATTTTTGTTTTTAGTCAGGATTTAAGAGAGCTGATATTCTTGGGCAGATGCAGTAAGTTGGCAGTTAGGCCTGCATGAAGCAGTGCATTTGCTTGGTCTGTTTCAGCCTAAGTTTAAGCCCAACTGTGACATCGGGTTTTAACCATCAACAACTTGAATGTGGGAGAACGTGTTCAATTAACTGGCTGGCTGAAATGTGATTTTTAAGCATGATGACCGCATGGGAGAAGGCATCAAAACAATAGGGCTGGAGCGACTGATATTGACATGGCTGACATCAGGTCTCATGGAGTGTGATGAACACAGGGTATGCCCAGCAAGGTTGTGAATGCAGTTTTGCCACAAAAATCCATAGTGTCATTTTGTGAGGTTCAAGCTGCCATTGACACTTTACATTAATATCTTGCGCAGCAAAACACCGTTGCTAGTGCGTGTCTTAGCAATCCAGAAGGAAGTGATTTTAGCTAGGGACTCTACCTGTCGACAAACCAGCATTCTTTCATATTTTCAACCTACTCAATGAATAAATGTTATCTTTCATTGGTATGACCTTGTTTACTGTGCCTCTTGTAAATATTAACTTATGAAAATTTGCCCTGCCTTCTGGTTATTTGTGATACATGGCTATCTGTTAGAAAATTCATACTCTAGAGGCCTAACCTTAAAGCAGGGTTGACTGTATGGAAAAAGAGGTAACCTCATTACCCGGGTCCACGATCCCAGGAATGGTCTAATGCGGCACTTTTTCTTTTCCTTATAAGACCTTTATGAGGGTTCGACTCCTCAAGGGACCCACGTGGACCCACGTGCACGGGCCTGGCCTTAGCCCCAAAGTCCCTCAACGGAGCAAGTCCACCCTCCTTTGCCATCCGGTCCACGTCCCCACAGTAACACCCATAGAGTCCGCCCTACCCTGTACAATTTCAATTGTTTTTGAGTTTTTTCAACTCCAGAAGCACATTATTTATTCAGCACTATGTATCACGATTTCCAAGATTTGAACCCCATACAGGGAATTCCAAAAAGGCCTTGATGTGAAATGCATTGCAATTCACTTGATCACCCCCCTAAAAGTGCGCAATTCAATTGAACTGCTAAAACTAGCTTGAAAACAACCCTAATTTGCAATTCAATTGAATTGTCGGCACACGATTCAATTGAATTGCTGACTACAATTCAATTGAATTGTAATCTATAATTTTTAACTTATTTCTGTATATATTGTATATATATGTACATATTTAAATTATACATATATGCATACAAAAGTATAAGCTAAAAATACATGTTGCCCGTCTATTCTTGCCGTCCGTCTCTCAATCCTTTGCCCATGGTAAGGCTTGAGCCCGAGATAAGCCTAAGGGTGGGCGAGAGAGGGATTGAGAGAGAGGAAGTCACGAAGCGCTTGTAAAAGCGGGATTGTCCCTTTTTGTGGATGTTGGTGCCAATATATGGCTATGTACATATACCAAACATGATACCAATGTAAGAGTATCAACGTGTAAGAGTTTGATATATTAAACTTTATAGAAACACACATCCCAACTTCAATATGATACCTTTGTAAGGGTATCGAAACAATATTATTTTTGATAATTCTCAAGATGAACATATCATTTGTTTTCTTTGTCCTGGGCCAGATACTAGTGTTAGGGGACTACATGATGATGCAGGGGAAGCCTTTCATCAATTGTCAAGATTGATTTTGTCTGTTTCTTTCAGAGCCAACCATGTTTCTTTTGTCAGTGAATCACAGGAAGCTACTGATCTCTCTGGCTCTCTCTTTCTTGCTGAGGCTGAGGGTGAGGCTGGCTTCACAACTCCACAATTTCCTCAAGGGCACAAGAAAGAGGGGCAGCAAGAATAGACGGGCAACATGTATTTTTAGCTTATATTCTTATATGTGTATAAGTATAATTTGAATATATACATATACATATATATTATATATTATATACAGAATTGAATTGTAGTCAGCAATTCAATTGAATCGTGTGCCGACAATTCAATTGAATTGCAAATTAGGGTTATTTTCAAGCTAGTTTTAGCAGTTCAATTGAATTGCGCTTGCAATTCAATTGAATTATTGGCCCATGTGTGAATAATTGAAATCTATGCAATCTTCTATTCATGTATCCAAGTGCATCTCCCATGTAGAGGCCCAAGTGTGACCTCAAGTGTCCCACCGTGGAATCTCCAATGTAGGGAGATCTCTATGTCATTGCCCACTTTGCTATTTTTGCAATCTCCCATGTCGAGGCTTCATATATTGATATATCTATTTTGCTATTTTTTTTGCGAATTTCCAGCGACCAAAAGTATTTGAAATTCAAGATTGGGAAAGCCCACTTTGCTATTTTTCTCAAATTTCCAACGACCCAAAGCACTTGAAATTCCAGATCTCCCACACCGTTGGTCCAAAAATCATGAGACCAAGCTGGTGCACTCCTCCTCACCGAGGGCTTTTCAACGACATCAAGCACCCGCGCTGGCCCGTGGTTTGGGAGATCTCCCCGACGCTACAAAACAAAACAAACAAAACAAACTCAACGTGACAAAACAAAACAAAACAAAACAAAACAAACGTCTCGCTTCATATATTGATATGTATATATATAAAGGGGAAGAAGCCCTCCGATTCATATTAGAAAGATATATTGATAATGAGAAGCTCTACATATTACCATATATACCATATACTATATTATTCATATAATTCTTACAGCACATATCTCATGTATTCTTCTGATATATATGTAATCATTTTTCCTTCTATCAGGGTTTTTGTTTTGCCACACAAAACCACTAGTAAAGTTCAGGAGTTTAGTATTTAAATAGTAGTATTGTTTGTCGTCTAGCGACAAAATATAAAACTCCAAATGGTGGACTTGATACGTACGTTAGGCACAGTCCCATGGAGGTGGAGACCAGGTCTGACAGAGGTGGTATGTGAGGGAGTTAGGCACAGTCCCATGGAGGTGGAGACCAGGTCTGACAGAGGTGGTATGTGAGGGAGATACATATGAACAGGATGGATTGCGGAGTGCGCACCAACGCCTGCTGTTTCCCAACACGACCCAGTCCACAATGGTAGGGAGTTGCTGATATGGCGGGCGATTCCCCTCAAAGAAAAAAAACTGGGTTGCATCAAATATCAAAAATAAAGCTTCTAAATTTTCATAAGGTCCTGCCGGAATTCCCGGGGAACCTGTAGATACCTCCGCGACGAAAAAAGGTTGCCACAAGCTTTTAACAATATGGCTGTGATCTGTCATGGACGGTTCTAGAACTGCTAGCCCCACCGGTCCAGAAGCTTCTCCAGAGGAATCTATGCGCGTGGAGCGACGTCATGGCTCACCACTGATGAGCCGAGAGTGAGCACGTTTATTGCATTTGCAACTTACTTACCTGCACATTGAGCTTGGATGGCTTAATTTGGTCTGTTTTGCTGAATGTTTTGGCGAATCAGGTGTATGTAGGGGAAGCCCATGACATTCCACGATTTTCTGGCGGCCAGCCTCGTGCTAATGCCCGAGGGCAACGGCCTTCCCGAACGTGAAGAACTCCGGATCACAGGTTAAGAGCTCAGGACCCTTCGTTCCCTTCCGACCATTCCCTATCGGTATGCAGAATAGGCCGGGCCCGCTGATTCCATGCGGCAATGCTGTGAGGGATCGTAAAGTGCCCAGAATTTCCAAGGTCCCTCCCTGAGGGGACTCAATATGCCTCGAAATACTCCCGATTTCCAAATTGGAGGAACATTATGCAGATTGGATGAAAATTCTGTGAGCCATTCTTCAGGTTCGGGAAGGCCCATGCGCTCCTAACCTTAACCTGCCCTAGTTTGATTTTCTTAAAAAAGAAAGACCCCTGCAGTGGAAAAATGGTGTCACTTTTAGAAAATTGATTTTTTAATGAAATTGATGGCACATTAAAGTTATCCGTTAAGTGACCATCCCTTCCGCCCCTAATACATCCCCACTACACCTCTCATGGGCACTTTGCGCCTATCGAGGAAATCATGCAGATAGAGTACCAAAAGAAGAACTGGGGCCGGCAGCGGCCCCACAGGTTTCCCTTAAGTCAGATTGGGTCCCGCCCCAGCCTCCCTGCCTACCTGCTTCCTTTCACGTCATGCCACGTACCCCCAGAGAAAAGCCTAAAAGCAAATGCAGAATGAAACTTAGAATGAAACTCATTTTGATGCTACCGTACTTACCTAGCTTATTAGGCAATAATTAATTCAAAATCAAGTGCCTAATTAAATTTAGAACATTTTTGGAAAATGTGCCTAAAACTTGGAAAAAATTCCCTAATTGCTTAAAAAAATGTTTTTATATTTTTTGAAAAACAAATTACCTCAACAATAGGTTTTGAGGGAGGTAAAAAACAATTGTTCATTTTATCTAGGATCGACTGTAATACATGCCTAATGTTTGGAATTACCCAGGTGAGGTGCCTAAATAATAAAAACGAATCTGCTTAATAATATTCCATTTTTATTAATTATTAGGCGAGGAAGTGCCTAATAAGCTAGGTAAGTACGGTATTTTGAGTTTGGTCATGTCTTTTTTTCGCTTGTATTATAATCCCATGCTCTTTTGACATTTATTGCACTTCAACCTCTCTCTTGGCCAAACTGCCTAACTCACCTCCCAATGCCCATCCACTGGACTTAACGGATAACTTTAATTTGTGCGTATCTTCCTCTGCACCCACTTGCCAATTTCCATTGCAATGCCCCAAAGCAACACTGTTCAATGCGAGATCGATTATTGGAGAAACGTAGCATTTTTTAAAGATTTGAGTGATAGGATCAACTTCAATTGAAGTGCAATTTGGTAGGCTTCATCCTTTTTGGATCCCTCATCCAACAAGCCAAAAACCATCCAATTTGGCCAACACATCTAGTGTTGCCACTTGGTCAAACATGATCAGATCCCTTAATTATAACTCTCTCACACACACACACACACACACGTGTCGTGTGAAGAAATATTCACATAAAAAACAGAATTACCTTCATCAAAACCTAACCCCCTTCCTTGAGTGATGAGATTAACTTGAAATTAGGGCAATCAATTGCCCTATACCGGTAGTGCACGACAGGCCCCTTGATAGCACTAATTTCATACAATTTGAAGCAAATCTGTAAACGCAATTTACGTATAAGTGGGGCCTGAACCCATTTCGGGTATGTTGGGCGTTTAAGGGTTAAAATTTGCACATAGTCATATAGTGCGGGACCTTTCTAGAAGGTTGCCCCACATGTGTCACCCCTAGAAACCACCACTTGACACCTATACACTAGCTACCTCAAACAAAAAACCCTAGACCACAGCACTAACCCATGCACTCTGGACCTTTCACCAATGAATTGCCTTGGGTACATATTTTCCTCAGAGTGCATGGGTTAGTATTTTTCTCTTAATTAATATAACTATGGTTCATGTTTATGTCTTTTTTTTGGCCCTACGTGTGCATAGCCTAGTAAAGTAGGTACTAACTTAGTAAATAAATAGGTAAATAAACTTGGGGGGCTTATTAATAAGTAAATTACATTTACTTGCTACTTACTTAAGTAAGTAAGTTAATAATAAATAAATAAGTTTGCGATATTTATTAATAAGTCCCCAAGTTAGTAAGTAAGAAGTTAGTAAGTAAGAAAGCTGTCGCCTTCCTAACTTTGGTTTTTTTTGGGGATCCCCTTAGAAAGGGGTTATTTCTAGTGTTGTATCTTAGGTCCAACTTGGGTAGGGGCCCTGTAGATCAGGACCGATAGGTTTTATGATGGGTATGGGTATTTCCAATTTTGAGATACCTGGTCTTAGGCATGGGTATGGCAAAAAACTCAAATGACATATTGGTGCAGCATGTATAATGGTGGGATATACCCCAACATTCATCATACTCCATTCAAAGCTGAAAATAAAAACCAGATTGAGGGCAACATACAAAAGGTTAAAAAAAATTGGAATCACAAAGCCGATATGCTCAATCTTTTGCGCCTCCCCATATCAAAGATTCAGCCTCAAAAATAACACCTTCCCATAACATGGCGCACCCTAACGCCATAACTGCTACCCCTCCTATCTTGAGTACTGTTCGTAGTATTGCTCCGCCAGATACTATGACTGGTATGATATTAGTTTGGATATTAGTTTGGGTATGTTTGGAACCTAAACCCTAAGTTCTACGCAAACTGGTGTATAAGCTGCATGACACACCAGCCGGGTTGGCTCTTGCATACCCTTGCACATACCCCCACCCGACTGACCAGTACAACATTGGTTATTTCCAGTGTTGGCTGGGTATCACATTTTGGGCATATTGAAGGGTCCGGGTAAGGCATATTCATTTAAAGTGGTATGGAGGCGGTTATATATAATATAGTGGTTCAAAAATTAAGTCGGTTACAGGTTATCAATAGAAGGGTCCCCCAGAAAAGTGTCTCGGTTATCAATATGCCGGTTATCCAAGTGGAAGACTACCGGGTACCTATATTACGGTTATCAATAGTGGTTTTATTTTTTATTTATTTTTCAAAAAGGGAAACATCTGGCTCACAAATTAGGCCCTGTGAGAGGAGAAATTGATAATAAGGACAGTCATGTCCTTATTATAAGCCTCTTACCCTCCTCTTTATATATATATTTCAATAGGACCAGAAAATAATAGTAATAATAAAGAGACAAAACACAGATCAGAAACCTTAATGGAGGGATGAGAGAATTGATTGAAAAGATGTCAATGGCGGCGTGGGAGAGCATACATGCATTCTTGCATGGCGGCGAAATCAAATCAGTTGAAAGCATTTCTCTTGGACCCTGCACCTGCATTAGCTAGAACCGCCTCTACGCCATCCTCACTTGCTCCAGATCTCACTCCGGGTATAACACCCTTACAATCACGATGCCCGGTTCTCTAGTCGGTTAGCAACCTCGATGGCCTTTGCCGATTCCCTTCCATAGCCGGGTCCCTGCGGGCTGCACTTTCCGGTTATGCACGTATGCATAACCAGCAAATAACCGCCGGGTATGAATGTCTAAATGCCATACCCGGCCAACATTGGTTATTTCTTCAAATCATTCTCTAGCTTATTGTATATACCCTTTTATTAGTTGCTAGTCCATCCTCAAATGGACACCGAGGGCCATGCAAACTTTGGGGGCTTAGAGTAGTAGTAAGTAAGTTTGCATGCAGTAAGTTGTATTTATCAATAAGTCCACCAAGCTAGTAAGTAAGTAAGCTGTCGCCTTCCCATCGTTTTTGTTTTGGATCCCCTTACAAATGGGTTATTTCTTCAAATCCTTGTGTAGATTACTATATATACTCCTTTTTAGTTCTTGGACCAATGTTGCAAGGATATTTGATTATGCCTCAAACCCCCCGGCTGAGTCATATATATGTGGATCTGCCGAAGGTCAAAAAATCAAACATCCGTCTCCCTTAAGAACCGCCGGATATGAGCAAATGAGATAACCAGAAGCAGTTGGAACCGGTGACTTTTTTTCTTTTTTTATTGCTTTGAACAGGAGCTAGTGGTCTAAAGAAGCACGTTATGAACCCATATATCTGGCATTTAAAACCGCTGTTATTGTGTTCCCTCGACATAAACTAGTCATGAGCTGGCCTTGTCTACATTTGAGGGGGCACACATATATATTTATAACTTCATATTTAGGATGCATTTCCCATTTTCTGAGATTTGAATGGACGCTCGCAATATAAAATATCTCTTCTATGTTCTAACCTAATAATTGTAACTTTTAATTAGTATTTTTAATCCATTATATTTTTGAATTTTGGATTATTATATTTTATTAAAATAAACTTGATAACCGGATACTGAACCGCCAGATGTCATCCCCATATAAATTCCATTTGTCCATAACCGCATAGGGTTAAATTCTGTATTCGTTACAAACAGGCATGATATCAAACCACGGTGTGGTGTGGTGTGTCATGAAGGTGTCCACCTTTCAGCTCGAAGGCAGGAGCCCTTGTAGGTGAAGTGACACCATAAGTTACGCTCCCTTCACGAGTCATACTTTACTTTACTTTCGCTAACCAATATAAAGAAATCAAATAACCACACAACATTGTCCTTGACCATCCTCAAATGGACAGGGCCCACGGAAACTTGGGGATTATTGCTACAGTGATGCCCTTATTCAGCTTACATAGGGCCCACCCCGAAAGGGCCATAGCTGTACGGCGAAGTGGCTCTTAGTTACCGGCCAAAGTCTTCTCTACCTTCAGCTTATTGTCTTTATTAATTAATACATTCATGTTTGCGGTTTTTTTTAGGCCCTACGTGTGGAGAGCCCACTACTTACTAACTCAGTAAATAATAACTTAGTTAGTAGTAAGAGGCAGGGGGCTTCACTTTATATACCCTCTCAGGGCGGTGGGACCGTTTTAGAAGGCCCTGGGACACATGTCACCCTAGAAACCTTCTTACCCAAATTTTACTCTGAACCAGCCCCAATTTAATACCTCTCACCTTCCTACCTTCTTTTTACTTACCCCCTGACGATTATTAATGCAAATCCTTGTTTAGCTTACTATAACCCCCGCTTTTTAATTCTTGGACCACTCTCTAATGGATAGGGCCCACCCAAAACTTGGGAGGCTAAGTAGTAGCCCTAGATACTCGGCAAAGGGTTTTTGTCATTGAGACTTTTTACGAACCCATTCACCATTTGAGAGATAGGTATTGCATGAACTTTTCAGTTCTCATTCACATGCTCGTGGTGTTTTAGAAGTTTGTTTCTCATGTCCCAATCCATTCATAAGTACAAATATTTATTGGCCCTACCTTAGTAAGGTAGGATGGGTTTTGATTCTTAGCACTGATACTCTAGGTTAAGTTTCAAATTAGTTCAGGAGACAGGTGCAGATGGAATATTTCATCCATATTGACATTTGGATGAAATATCTAAACAGGATGTAGTTCATTGGTTAAGTAGACTTAGACAAATGCACAAATGATACCTGTTGCAAAAATTCTGGCATATGTTTGTTTGTTTGTTTTTGTTTTTTTTTTTGGGTTTTTTTAAGGGAAACCTGGTCGGAGCGATAGATAGCCCATTTTGCTTTATCATATAAGATTTCAAGTTGATGGTTTGAGCTTGTCCTCGGGTCTGAGCTGAGTGATTATTGATTAACTTACCCTTCTAAGAAAAACAATTGGCACCTCCCCAAGGAAGAAGGGTAAATTACCATGTCTCTTGTCTCTTCATCCTGAGGGACTCCTGCCTTCCACCGGAAATTGGACACTTCGAACCCTAGGCTATTCACAGGCAAGGCACAAAGCCCCAACCACTAGGCTACCTGCTCTAGTGCTACCTTCCTCAAAATCGTTCTCCATTTTTTTTTCTTTTCTTAAATATATGTTTTTTTCTTTTTCATTCTCTTCTAATTCTCCCAATTCCTTGGTGTATGATATTTCAAATACATTTTTTTCTTTTTTCTTAAAATAAAGGGAAACACCTGGGAGCGACAGCTCACAACTCAGGCCCCTTAATAATATAGTGAGAGGAAAGAATAACCTCTTTCAGAGCAACCCCTTGCCTTGAAGGCTTTCACAAGGGACACCGTCCAAGGGAAGGGGGAGAAGATCATACTACCACAGCCATCAAGGTAGCTGGACTTGACCCAGTATCATCTGGGTGGCACTGATTTCACTATCAAGGGATTTAAATAGGTTGGTCACTCAATAATATCGCCTTTATGGCCTTCCTAGGTGGTTATTTTTTCCACCTGTTGTCATATTTCTTTTTAATTAATTTGAGTAAAAGAGCCTCCGTCCCTCCGTCCCCTTTCTCTTAAAAATAAATAAATAAAAATAATATCTGGGCTAGATTTGAATATACACATATAAACGGAACAGATGCCCTTTTTTTCCTTTTGAAAAAAAAAGAACAGGGGGACAGAGGCCCTGGATACTTTATGCCCTTTTCAATTTTGATCAACATAAAAATAACTAAATAAATTTTTGCCCCCCAAATTTTAGTGTTCCCAGGCCCTGTCCCCTGTTTTTCCTTAAAAAATCCTCTCAGGTTAGAATCTGTTGTTTACTATTGTTTGTAGTCTGCCCTGGATAAAGGTCACCCCTATAAACGTTAGACTACCATAAACGTTAAGAAAATCTTACTCACCGTCGCCTAGGCTGCCCCATGCGGCCTCATTACCAGGAGGCCGCACAAAATTCAGAGGCGGGCAGTGTACGTAGTGGCGTTGAGATACGACGGCGGCTGACACACACGGGGGCTGCTTGACTTTCATACGCTCTGACCTAGTGACTGTGAGGCGGGCCCGGTCAAACCAGCGAGGTGACTAAAATATGAATTGCTACCAACACTCGGTAGCTCAGTTCGGAAAGGTCTGTAGAAAATAGTGCCGAAAGCCAAGGCGGCAGAAGGATCACTTTGATTTGTGAGCTGTCGCTCCCTTTAAAAAACAAACGAAAAAAAAATTGCGAGGATATAAAGCAAAGACTTCTTCACATCTGGGAAACAAGTGAGAGTTCTCGTGCTCTGAGGAATCGCAGGTGCCGTAGGCCAGGCGCAGAAGACGCTGTCGGAGATCACCCTATAGATGCTTGTGACCAGTTTGTAGAGTGGGAGAACACAACCGGCGGATAGAGCTCTATGGGTGGAGATTAGAGGGGAGAGAATTCAATATGGAGTTCAAATATTCGGAGAGTGATTCCTCTGGGATCACACCGTTGGCTCAAGGTGGTGCATGGTTGATGTCTCGTGAGGCAATGATAGCTGTGGGGCTTGTGAGCTTACTTACGATCGTGGTGGGCAGGATTCTGTTTGGGAAAAAGAGCAGACTTCCCCCAGGACCGCGCCCATGGCCCATCATAGGCAATATTCACCAGATTGGCACCTCTCCACAGCATAGCCTGACGGCGCTGTCTAAAATCTACGGACCCATCATGTACATGCACTTGGGCTCCCATCCCCTTGTTGTCGTCTCCTCAGCTGAAGCAGCAATGGAATTCCACAAAACCCATGACAAGTCGTTCGCAGGTCGCCCTCCATCCATCTCTGGAGAGATCTTCTCTAACCACTATACGAACATTGTGGTGGCTCCCTATGGTCCCTACTGGCGTCATTTGCGAAAGATCTGCACCCTGGAGCTCTTCACAAGCAAGCGGCTGGACGCTTTCCGCCCCCCTAGGACAGACGAGGTGAATCACATGGTGAGCTCCATCATGGATGACATTCAGAAGGGAAAGGTAGTGGAGCTCAATGTCAAGCTGGGACATCTCGCTACCAACAACATAACTCGCATGATGCTGAACAAGAGGTATGGAACTAGAGAGTACTCTGGGTAGAACTAATCCTCAGCGGCATTGTCAATTGAAATTACTTAAGGTGGTCTTGTTATCTAACGTAGCACATTCAGTCTCGAGCTCCACAAGGACCTGCAGACTAGAGTGTTACTGGAGAAACCACTAAGCACAAGTTTAGTGACCGGTGGGTAACTCTGGGTGCTAACAAGGACGACAAGTTGCACTGGCTTTGAAGGATTTTCAGAAGATCTTGAATTGGTTGCACTCCGGTTCTGAAGGTCTCTGCAGCTTAGAGATGGTACAGGTATTAACGTCAAAAAAAGTCGTTGTGGTTGCAGGTTCTTTGGGTTGGACACGACGGGGCAGGGGCAAGCCCACCGCTTCAAAGAACTCGTTTTCACCTTGTTCAGTGCGAATTCCACACTTATCGTCGGTGACTTCATTCCGTGGCTAAGCTGGGTCACCTATGCATCAGGCTATGTAGCCTATATGCGTAGGGTGAAGAAAGATATAGACGACTTTCTTCAGACATTCGTCGAAAGCAAGAAGGGTGGACTCGCTCGGAAAGGAGCGGATGAGATCAACGAGGATTCCAAGGACTTCGTTGATGTGCTCTTGTCCATGCCCGCAGCAGATGGAAAGGGTCAACTGTCCGACGGGACGATCAAGTCTGTGATCCAGGTAACAACCCGTAACATGTCAAGAGAAAGCTGCTGCCTACATGTGATGCAAAGTAGAGCTTTAAGGACGATTGACGGTTTGAAAAAGGCGTGCACGCTTGGACAGCAGTGGGAATTTATCCTTGTTCCACTCATAACTGTGTTGAGGGGTGCATGTGCAGGACATGCTTTTGGCAGGGACGGACACATCATCAAACACAGTAGAGTGGGCTGTGGCGGCACTCCTGCGTCATCCAGATGTGATGAAGAAAGCGCAAGCTGAGTTGGACGCTGTGGTGGGCTGTGACCGCCCAGTCGATGAGACAGACATTGTGAACCTACCCTACCTGCAAGCGGTTGTGAAGGAGGTTTTCCGCCTTTATCCCCCAGCACCTTTGTCCCTGCCACATATGTCCATCGAGCCCTGCACAGTGGGAGGCTATGACATACCGGCCAACACTCGCATGTTCCTCAACGCCTATGCCATCCAGCGGGACCCAGCCAGTTGGGAAAGGCCTTTGGAGTTCGACCCTGAGAGATTCGTTAAAAATCCTGAAATTGATATGAAAGGTAATCATTTCCAGTTGTTGCCATTCGGGGCGGGAAGAAGGATCTGCCCAGGAATGCCTCTGGGAATTCTCTTTGTGCAGATCGGGCTTGCTCGTCTCATCCACAGTTTCAACTTCAAGCTGCCCAACAACCAGGATCCCAAAGACCTGGACATGACTGAGAAATTCGGGGTCACCATGCCTCGCGCGAACCCATTGCACGTGATTGGGGAACCCCGTTTACCTGCACATTGTTATTGATCGATCTTCTTTGCTTGTACCTGGCTTCATTACCAGACTGGACAAAGGGCACCTCCAGAAGCTGACAATTGAGGCTAGATCTGCGAGTTTGGTGGAGCTTGGAGTAAGTATACGACTTTTTAGGCCGGCTCAAGAGTTGGAATCTGGATTCCAGAGGTTTGATATTATTGATCATCTCCAATTCTAGTCTCCAGAACCTGTCAAAGTTTTCTGATCGAGGTAGACCTTGCAGAATCATATTCGATCTGTTGCATGCATAGCTGAACACATTGATCACGTTTGAAGTTTGTGCAATTACATAGAAACACCCATTTTGGACCCCAGCTCATTCTAACTCATATTCTGCAGTTGAAACCCAGTAGCTAGACAGAGATTGGTTTCCTCCTGCTCCGGAAACTTAGAATAAACCGCCTTGGCTTAAAATTTAAGAGCTCAAAGCTGATAGTTGTAACATGTATATACAATGCAAAGCTGCCAGAGGTAAGATAGTATAGCAACCGAGGGAAGCTGAACATTTCTTCAAGTTCATAGAGCTATAGTACCAGGTATACGAGATTAAACTGTGTAGGGCTGGCAGTACCATTTCAAGGGAACCAGCAGCTCTGCATGGCAATATAAGTAGTGAGGCTCCAGAGTATCGAGATGGTTCATGCCTCAAATGTAATGTATGTTTCGCTTGGGCTTCATCTATAAAACTATGTGCAACAAACCACCTTTGTTTGGTAGTTTCATTCTGAAGGGTTTATCTGAAGTCGGGTTGCCCGTGTTCTTACAGTATCATCTTGACTTGGCTCATCACTGGACCCATTGATTGGGTATCTTGAGTCACAAGATGAAAGACCCATAAGAAGAGCATACCAATGTCTACATGTATGATTTGCTGAACGTTGATTTCTTTTTGGATACGAGGCCTGGGACAACATCCAAAATAGATGTTCTACACCCAACATCTCACAACATTACGGAATGCACTGGACAGTAGGGAAAGCCAGCGCATTCCACCTTCACCATACCATGTGGTACATATATCTTCACAGCTGTAGAGAAGATGTGAGATTCGAGACCATGTTTGTATCTGGAGTCCTCTGTTCACACTACTTTTTCACCCACTGTCCCTTCCCTTGACTGACTAATCTAACAAGTACAAACACTCACTTTTACGCGTGGAGGATGGAGATGTGCCCCTCCTTCAAACACACATCACAAAGGTTGTCTTTCCGTGCACTCCCGCAACTGGAATAGAGCGAGAGAGGAGGGTGAATAAACTATAAACTGTAGGATGCTTGCAGTGGTCAATCAACCATAGTCTGGTTGCTCTTTCGCAGAGGGGGAGAGTAAAACTTGAGATTGCCACCGATCTAGCAGCACCATAACCATCTCACTGCCCGTTGCGGAAGGCGGATTTGCTTGCTTTTTCCTGACATCCAGACAGTCATGCAAGGGAGAGAAAAGGTCCACAAGATAGAAACTGAAAAATATATTTTTAAAAATAACTGTCATGGCTTTCTTGCCAACTTTGACACAACAAATGGTTTTTGACAACTTCAGGCGTCACCCTCTGTGGAGCTTTGAAGCACAAAACAACGCCTATAATGACTTCTATCCTTGCGCACTCGATGTACAAAAGTTCTCCGTTGGAGCCCTTAACAGGTTGCCACATCGCAAATCGTGATTAGATCCCATGGAGAGAGCCCACCGTGACGTTGAAAAATCTCTGTAGATCCAGCCTGGAGAAAGGCTGCCAGTTGCTCCTGGATCTTCTCTTGACAGGAAGCCCTCCCCCTTCATGCTGTACAGGGGAAGGAAACTTTAGAATTTTCCTGTTGCTACCTTTCCGCAGTTTATCCTAGTGTACACGTCAGCCCAGCGAGTTTCCCACCATCGCGAATCCCTGAAGGATGTCACCAACCCCTTCAACAGAGGTGTTTGGGGCCAGCAAGTAAGAGGCCAGTGGTGGCCAGTACTGATCATGTGTTTTCTATTCAAGACCAAAGGAGGGTTCCCCAGTTTATAGAGGTTTCTGACCTCGACAAATCTCTAGAAGTGGCCAGCACTTGACCACTCGGGAAGATGTTTTGCCCTGGTGCCAGAATGGCGCATGGGTCAAACGTCTGTTTCCAATTTACAAAAGCATCCCACTGGCTTTCGAAGTGCCGCTCCCATTGTGCATGCTCATAATACTGCGGGAGGTATGCTTGCCGCCCAAGCTTTCACATAAGCTCGACACTTTGCTGTTCCACTCAATTTAACTGCCAAGACTGGGACCTGATGAAGGGACATTACTCTTGAGGAAGGCCACAATGTAGAACACATCCTCGTCTGGTACCACCGCTGAGGCACGCCTATCCCATCTGCAGGAGAGCGAAGTTACGTCAGGATCATTTCAATGAGCAGTACCGAATCCAAAATGACAGATGCCGAAAGTGTCTGGGGGAACTGTTCTGAACTCTTGTATTGATACTTTGTCAGCCAGACTCTCTCACTTCTAGTGTTGAAGAAAAAACTAGAGGAAAGACTTGTCTTATATAGCTATTAACTGACTTTTAGAAAGGGATGCATACCCAAGTTTGCGAGCAAAAGGACAAAACCGCCAAGACAGAGGTCGATATGCAGGCAAATTCCACACCGCAAAGCCAACACCCCTAGTTCCACCCCTATCACCTTTTTCTGCTGACAAGTTGCATCAACAGACATCTCCTCCACCTACTGCTTCCTCTTTCCTCAAGAATGCCCATCTGGCAGTTGATAATCGCGTCGATGCGCTTGGGCTGTGAAGGCTCTCAGCCACATGGATAGTTCAATGTGCTCATCAGCGCCTGACCCGAAGATGTTGATCATCCAAGGTACCTTAGCATGGCGCACCCCTCCTGTTTCAACTAGGCTTTGGAACCGATTGTAAATGAGTAAGCTCTATGAACTCTATGAATCCAAGACCCCATAACATCCATTCTCTTGCCTATACCATAGTATACATTTCTGCTCCATGGTTATAAACAAACATATTTGTATGCTTACAAATTAGCACAAGAGTATAAGGTACCTCGATAGGGTCAATCACACCATGTGGAAAGCCTGACGAAGAGCCCACAACCTGTAGGCAGCACCAATACACACCTGAAACACCCACCTCCTTAATAACCACCAGTGTGTTGACCTTCCGAACCCTCCTCAACCACCTCACTTCATGGAGAGAACAATGGAACAGAGTTTGGAGGTAAAGGCTAGAACTGTGGTGCATGAGCAGCAGGAAGGCAGCAGGATTCTATTGAGATACAAAACAGGAAAACCATAATCGGACTGCAAGGTCATATTGCCCATATACCAACTTCATGCCAAATACTCCATTAGTGGTTTAGGATTTTGCATTACAGGAATTTGAGTTCTTCGATGATGCGTAGTGTATGGATCCTCTCCGCAAGGCGTGTGAAGTCAATCATTTGCGAGTTGCAATTCACAAGTTACATTGGGCTTGTTTTGTGAATGCAACAGAAACACCTTCAATTGCTGTACCGACTAAGAGAGGAGGAGACCTAACTCGGTATTCATTAGTTCTGTAAACTCAAACAAGAGAAGAATTCAAAAATCACTTGAAAATTCAGCCAAGAGTGAGATAGTGTTAGAGAAAGAAGAGAAGAAACATATGGGTCTAATGGATCTAATGGATCAACAAGGATGCCAGTCCGTGAGTATCCCTTCGGCCACTTCCTCATAGTTTACCGTCTGGCAAGGCTTATTACGTGTGCCGAGTAGCAAAATCCATTGCAAACAATTGCATCA
This sequence comes from Takakia lepidozioides, assembly GCA_030704615.1. NCBI lineage: Eukaryota > Viridiplantae > Streptophyta > Takakiopsida > Takakiales > Takakiaceae > Takakia > Takakia lepidozioides. The sequence goes on from CM060731.1 coordinate 44,224,256, forward strand.
TTCCATAGAATCTGGCAATCTCAAGTTGGAAGAGAAGGAATTCTCAAAGATATACAGTAACTTTGAAAGTGTGGTGGAGTTGGCAAGTGTTGTTAAACAAAACGCGAAATCTCATGCGCAAGTTATCCTCAGTCTGGTCAACTGTAAGAAAGGGTTTCGTACGCTAGGTGTGAATTGTGTGCTTTACCTCAGTGTAGCCATGTGGGCTCCTGTCTGACAGAAGGTACAGCAAAGACACTTGTGGGATGGTAGAGAAGCATCCGGAGTATGTCATATGTGAAGGCAATTACAAATGTCACACATGTTGCTGCAATTGCTCTGCAGGTCACTGCATGCTCAAGGAAGTAGAGGTAGAGAGAGAGAGACCATGCACTCATGAGTTGTTTGCCATAGCCTTGGCAATGGGCTGAACAAGATGGAATAAACACTACCATTGTGAAGGGCTCACTCCAGTAGTGGTACTTACCTTGGTACATATAATTGGTTTGGTTCGGGCATTCCAGATTTCCTCTAAAACTCCCTTCATGAGTTCTGCTGTGTGAGCTGCCCAGAAATTAGACCCAAACAGGGCAAGGGGCTTTTAGGCTCAGCCTCGAGATTTGGCAAGTTGTTGGATGAGAGAGACAGAGAGCTATTAATTTATGGCAAGAACATTACTAAAATCACTCAATACGACACACAATTGAGGCAATCAGAAGTTGGCTAGATTGAGAAACTGAGCCTCAAGTACAGCCGCACCAATTGACTCCAAACACCTGCACTAGTTACAGACTCTCACTACTAGTGCAGCCAAAAAAGGAGACCATGTAGGTCAAGATAAGATTTGAGACCACATTCTACTTCATATCTAGTGATACCTTAACCTCAAATCAGTGAAGTACAACTGAAAACTATTCCTGAATCAAGACACCAACCATATTGGTGGTTTCACATGTCAGTTGTTCAGTAGTTCCATCTCTTGATGAAGAGAATATCTCCATCATATCGCCACCACTAGGAGGGCACAAGCACCTTCTTTGACTTTGTTTAAATTTCAGGCGAGTGTGAGAACTGCATGTCAGGCAATGGAAGGGAAGAAGGACAATGGAGAAATCTTAAGATGCCAATGTCATAACCATGTGCCTTCTGTGTCTCCCACAAAGCGCCGCAGATGCAACCAGCCACACATCAATCTGCAGCCTGTGCGCTGTCATACATTACATGTTTTGAACTAAATGAAACCGCCTTCAAAAGAGCAGTAATCTGCAGTCATTAAGTCTCCGTACATTACAAATTTTGCACAGAATCAATCCACCTTCAAAAACAAGAGGAAGTTGTGCAGCATGAGGTGACAGGTGAAGGAGCACCATTTATCTCCCAAAACATTTGAGGACCGAGGATGTGACCAAGGACGTGAGGAATTGCATGCCTGCAGACCCTCCTGGAAAATATGACACTACATAATATAACAAAGCGAGGACCTGCACACACAAATACAATTATAAGTTTCATCAAGCTTGTAGACTTGCTGCAACATATCTCTTCACTCTTCACTGAACATTGCAGTGAACGGTCTTGACATCTTCGGACACTATTCGAACACTATCTAACAACTCCTATCCAGTCATTTGCCTGGCGACTCTTGTTTGGGATATTGACTACTTAAGCATGTGCCAAACTTGATGCAAGGTTTTATCAGGCCTAGGCCCAAAGCTTCAATGATGGGGGCCCAAGGCCAACTACAGCTCAATCAATAGCAGACATTCGTTTGAAAGAATAAAAGTTTAAGAAAGGCCAGACCTGAATAACTGAAAAAATCACAGAATATATGTAGCTGTGGAGAACCATGGACACATAGATTGTGGCTGCCATGCTCCCAATAAATCCTGCTGTAAACGGCCATCTCTGCACCATCAAGGCTTCCAAATTAAAATTCACAACAGTTCGAACCAAAGGATGGAGATAGAGAGACACCCCACTAACATGTAAAAGGCATCGTTCATAATTAGGACAAAGTAAAGAAACATATTTGACCCATCGTGCTCTTGAACAGAGAAAGCAAGCATTTGGCTTCGTGATTCCTTAAAAGAGCTTGTTGCGAGATACCCATGGTCCCTTTGCTGCAATAAAACCTAACCCTGTCCTGGTAGGTGGAAGCTCAACCTGATTGTTCGGCATACCCAGGTTTCATTTGGCCTTTGTGAATACTCTCCCTGCTACCATTTACATCGATGTTCAAGAGAAAATCTGAGGATGGCAACATCACTGCTGGGAGTGCGGTGAGATTCTGTTTGCACTAGCGCACAAGACGAGGGCTTTTGATGGACACTGTACAGAACCCATTCCAAGATTTGCACATACTGGAACTCAAGTGTTGTCAGTCTACGTTTCTCCCTTCCCCTTTCTTCTGCTACTTTGAGGCTGAGCACAGGGGCCAGAAGTATACAGAAGAGAGAGACAGGGACAGGGACAGAATGTCCGCATGCCAAACCCTGCGAACGTTGGCTTGCCATAGCCTTACGGCCATTGACCTTCAGGAAACTAACCCTCCAGAAGGCTTTTGTGGTGTTCGCGCCCACCAAGGCTTAGAGACAGACAGGGACAGAGAGAGGGCTCTGACAATGGTCCAGCTGCATGGTTACATGACTCACTTCCCCACAGGCTAAGCCTCACTGAGGTGCACAAAAAGTTAAGACTAAGAATACATCCCTGTCTCTCTCAAAACACACACACAAGCATAGACAAGGCAGAGCTGAATGCAACTCAAGCAGATAGAGACAAACTCACCTCTTTGGAAATCATGTGGAGAAATTGAGTTTTGGGCCCTTTTAGTGCAAAGAAGGCGCCCATGATGAAGATGCAGCCAAGTGTGAAACAGATGGCGAATTTTTGAGGCATCAGTGCCATGACTGGCAGAAACATTGTAAATGCCATCAAGATGAAGAAGACACCTGCTGCAGTCATGACCGCAAAGTACGTGATTGCCGTCCTAGATGGCACAAAGCTGGCAGCAGACTGTACATTTCCAGGAAGCTCGCGTACTCCTTTTGTCACTCTGCCCACAGTCTCCAGAAATCATGCTATGAACTTCAGCCTTTCAACTGCCCAAGATTATTTAGATGGAAAATTTCCTAAGACATTGAGTACATTGTACTGCAATCAGTTGCTGAATTCATTTCCAAATCAAGGTTGAAATCTTACTGTCTGCCTATGGCCCCTATATGCCCATAATCTGGACAATCGAAGTTGCGTCGTAATACAAGCACTATCACAACGGGATATTACTATTACCTGCACTAATGAATCATCTCACTCTTGTGCAGCTACCAAGTTTCCGTGAACTACAATAGATAGGACCTAATATTAGTTCACAGACTTGCACAGGGTCTCATCGGTCCTATGACCAGCCGGTAAAAACATGCGCAGCCCCAAATCCAAAGCTAATTCGTGACCAGATCCAGTAAATAGTCCTCCACTTACGAGTTGAAGGCGCCAACAATGGTACTATTGGCTGACTTGAGGAGCGGAGCAAGCGACTCAGGCACGGAAGCTTCCAGATCCAGCCCAGTAGATGCATCGGAAGAAGCATCAGGGGCGCGGGTTGCAGCATACGAGTTCCACGCTGCCAGCACCGAGCCCGGCTTCTCTTGCTCGCTACTTGGTCCCCCCGCAAACCACGCCTGCATCCTGCCCTGCATGGCCTCCCTCCACCCCTGCGCTCGCTCCACAACGGTCGCCAGCGTGCCCAGCTCCTATGGAAATCTCTTCTCCTCTCTTCTCCTCTCTGCTCCTCTCTCCCCTCTCTCTCTCTCCCCTCTCTCTCTCTCTCCCCGTTGTAAGTAGAAGGAGGGTTTCAAGGAAAATCCTGCTGCAAGGAATGCCCAACCCCACACTTCATCCATCCCTCAGAGCCAAAGCTGCATGGGAGATGTGAGAGAAATGGATGGATGCCCTCTGCAGTACCCAGCTCTCTGAATTCGGCATGACTCTCTCTCATTCAACTCTTTAGTGGGTCCCTCCGCCCACACTGGGTGTTATTGTTCTGTTGGGAATTCTCGAGAGCTTTTCGGTGTTTGCTTTCACATGGACCAAATCAAGCAGTGACTCTCATGCACGTGAATCGCAACAATAAGTGCACAAGTATGTATCTGAAAAGAGTAACGAAACAGCAGCAAAAATCCTCGCAGGAGAGACTATCTGGGCTTGACTGGAGATCATTCTAGGTGTTTATTGCGCCCTTCGTGCTTGTGCAATGGTGACATTCTTTCGTCAGCAGTCATTCACCCACATAGGAGTACCAAATCTCTCTTTGCCGATGGTTAATATTTGAATGAACTCTTTTGCTTCTAGTAAGTCGATCTCTCTCATTGTTCACGAGTGTTGAAGCCACAGTGGTGCAAGCTCCAAATGAATCATATGGGGCTGTGTAGTCCGATCTGAAGAAGACGTAGTAGAGGTTGGGTAGGTGTGAGTAGGGCATTTCACATATTCTTTGGATATTACCCAACATCAGTTCCAGTTGGGGGAAATTTTGAAGGTCAAAAAAGGAGAGACTATTGGAGCAACCAATAGGGATGTAGGAAAGGGTGCAGTAGAGCGAAGCAGGAGGGTGATGGGACATTCAGGCGCCCATTGTGGGATTGTGCACACCAGGAGCGAACCAGCCTTCTAGAAAGCCAGCGAACTGAGAGGGTATATAAGGGAGGGTCTAGGCCAGTCTTGGACTGCTGTCACAAAAATAGGATACCAGACTGGTCCTGGTATCACAAGGGCCCGTGTTTCCCAAGACCGGTATGGTCCTGGTATTGGTGTAAGGGTCCTAGTTGATCTATGAAAGATGAAATGGTCTTATTAGACATTGGGTTGCTGATATGTGGTGTTGCTACGTAGGGTACTTGGAGATGGTGAGGAAGTTGATGGATGCGACAAAGAGAATCCAGGCAGGGTAATCCTACTCTCCCTTTTGGTAGGCTCTGTAAATTCACTGGACGTTAAGGAAACTTTTATCTTTATCTTTATCTCCCTTTTGGTTATTAAACCTTCTCTTGTTCATAGCTTTTCTGCATCTAGAGATCTAGGAAAAGCCTCTTCGAAATCAGTCAGCCACCACTCTGTCCATCGCCTCTGTTTCACCTTATCTGTTATCTTCCAGCCACCAACATCCCAAACAAATCTCTTTGAAGGTGCTCATTCACCTTTGCTCATGAGAAAGGATCTACCACTATCATGGACTGTATGAACATTTCATGTTGTACTTGACTGCCAACCGTACTCCCTCGAGCAACCAACAGCTTTCCACTCCCTTCTGCACACCACTTGAATTGGACGCGTAATCAAAAGGTACTCTTCCATCCGACAGATTTGATGTAACAGTTGGCTTGACCTCACCTCAAAAGTGACGAGTCAAGAACCATTTCCTGTGCAAATAGTAAGAATCTTCAATGTAGGAGCCTATCAATTTGTACAAGATTTCAGTCCACATTGGTACAATAGTGAAACTGCATCCCCCTTTCAAGCCCTCTTAACAGTCAGCAGCTTGCATACAAGATTCCATGACAAGAGTATGCACCCTGTTCATCTTGCTTGAAAACCGGTGAAGACCCTTTGCCTTCACTGTGATACTTCCATCAATTAATCACATATTGAGGCACTTCAAGATATCATCAGAATGTCTATCTTGTGGCCAACAAGGACCTCCAAAATTGCTACACGGCACGAGGGGGTAACAATGGCGCCCAAATGTTTGATTGATGCGTCAGAAGTTGCTTTCAGTAGTATCCATAAGGATGAACAATGAGGACTATGGTCACTCCAATAGGATTGACTATGAGAGACCAGTCAAGGATACCTTGCCATCTCAGAACACTACGAGGAGAGAGAAGGCAATATATATCAAGCCACATGGGTAGGCCACTAAAGATCTGTGCTCATCCGCATGGGGTACTAGAACCACCATCAAGCTGGTGCAGGAACGCGTGCACCACAGCACAGTCAAGGCTGCCATGATAAACTTGATGGCCCCCCTGCAAACATCATAACACTCACATTACCGTTACTTGGCCCAAATCTATATCCCAGGCTTTAGCTAGCACTTGTCAAAACCTAAATCTGAGAAGGTTAAATCCCTCCAACTTCTCTCCATGTCCTCTGATGAACTTGTCTCAAAGAACTACACAAGTCTCAATGTTTCAAAATTAGAATGTAGTTACACTCATGCCCATCATCAATCTAAGTGAATGGCACAACTTAAGATGAAGCATACCTGTTGGGGACAAATATCGATAAGGCCGAAAAGAGCACCATAGGAATGAGACAGTAGCCCACTAAACTGACACAGCGATACAAATCCAGACTGCCATTGCTGCCAGCCAAAAGATTGAAGACCATGTACAAGAACAATGAGGCCAGTGTAGTCCATCCTAGAATAACTCCGAAATGGAGTTTCCCAGCAAGAAGCTGGCAGACCCCAAACAACATGCAGAATATAATGGGTCCTGATAGGTCAGCATCCTCATGTAGATCTGGATTGATCCTGAATGGATTCAGGACCGCGAGCGTCCTCCGGGTGATTTGTGGAATGTTGATCCCAAGTTCTGTTAGGCCACAACAACAGACCTCTCAATTCATTGACCAAAAGCACTCTCCTGCATTCCAAGACAAACAGGACAACACGCATAATGCCACCTGGACGGAGTGCCTTCTGGGGTACTCTTGCCCTAACACAGAGGACACGACAAAGAGAACTGATGCTTTCTCTCCACTTCTGGTTCAAGGTGGGAACCGATTGAAGTTCTCTGTCCACATACATGCTCTCACACCCCACCATTCCATGTGTATTTAATTTCTTTTCTCAACTGTGTATTCCGTGAAACTCAATCTCTCACAAAAGTTTTCCATTATGAGGATCAGAAATGCTTGGCAGCTTACCTGCATGAAGCTTTGACCCTTAGGCAATCCCTTGAGTAGTAGTTGCTTTTAAGTTTTTTTCTTCTTTACTGTTTCTTGTTTCCTTTTGTCCCATAAGCTCTTTGAGCTTTGTGCAGATGTTGTAAAGTACCATCTCATTTCATTTCATTTCTCTTTGTCTCTACAGCTGGTTGGGGTGGGAGCAGACAAAGGGAAACAAATGACCTGGAGGAGGAGGAGAGCATAATTCAGGCCATTACCATCATGGAATAGATAGTCGGATTCACACCTGTGATAAGTCACTTTTGTGGCCTCCACTGGTTCTCACAACAGGAGAACAGAGATAGTGGCGCCCAGAAATATGGGAGGAAAGATAAACAGCTAGTGATAGCTACCGGAGACAGAAGATTCCAACAGGAGGACTAGTGCTGAGGAAAATGATGGTACAGACTCTGACGACACTCTGGTGAGGCATGACAAGCTCCTACAATGATACCAGTACATCTGGGTTTTAGGTATGAGTCGTTCTGGGAATAATCAGTGCTGATACTTCTAGAGCACCAATGTCAAGGAGACTTGTTCCGTAGCCGTTCATAACCTAACCATAATTGCTGAGCCAAACCAGTTTATATATTGTGTAAACTAACAAGTGTGGCCAAGCTGCAACCCTGCCCAAAAATCTGTCCCAAAAAACAAGATCAAGAAGAAGCACTGTATGAAGATGGATCCACTACAACTCTGGGGAAAATTGAACTCCCACAGACAGGGCTTGGCAATCTGCTATACAGTATGGACTAATTGATGCGTCCAGCTGTGAAGTCTCCTTAAGATCATAGTTATGTCGAGCATCTGAAAAATAATCAGTGACAGCTCTACCCTTTCAAGATGAAACCCTAATTGAAAAATCCAATAACTTGAACTTGTTCAAAGGCATTGTTGCATTTTCCATTTCTGACACTAGATGTGTCACCAATATAACAAAGCATGAACTTCAAACCAATGCAACAATGACTGACCTAACTGTTTAAATTACGTGCTGGAATCTCATTCTGGATATTGTCAGGGGAGATTCGCAGCATCAAAGTTGGAGATTCCCCTAGCTTGGTCCCCAAACGCGTCTGGTTACAAAGCTATTGCAATGAGGGCGACGGAGAGAGAAAGAGAGACCTGAAATCACCCACCTTCCAGGAGGGGAGGTTCATCTTCGAAGGCCCCAAATCCACCACCAGCTCCGTATGCCACTCGGGGTGGCGGGGCTGCAGAGACAGTTCCCAGATCAAAGGCCATGAAAGGAAGGCCCGAACCTCCCCCTGGTCCACTACCCATGGGCATCGGCGACTGTCGAACCTGTGGTTGCATCTGACTTACAGGCCTGCGATGCTGTGGCACCCCTCTGTACCCTTCTGTTCCATCAAATGACAGAGCCACATCATCCCCCATCTCTCCCCCTCAGAAAACAAACAGAAAAGATAGAGCGATGAGATAGAGCAAGTTGTCGTGCACATCTAGGTACTCTCTTCAAAACATGAAGGATTCACATTGTATAATGCCTACACATGCCTGCCTTGTATATATACTATATATACTATATACTTATACAGAAAGGGGCTCCCTGATGAGGTTTCCATCAACAAGGCGTGAGATACAGGGAGGCCCTGCCATTGTTTTATTATTGGCCCTGCCTCAGGGCCTTCCTACGGCAGGACTACGCAAAGGGTTTCAGCTGCTTTAGCACCCATACTTTCGATTAGACTTCCAATTGGATCGAGACAGTTGTCAAGAGAGTATTCTGTCTTTTTAATGAATGACATCTGGTCAACTTCTTGTGCATGCCATAAATGAAAGTCCATCCGCTATTACCTGCCACCTGGGTGATTCAGGGCTCAAATCCTGTTACCTTGATATTTATTAATAGACTAATTATGTGATCTTCCAGATTTTTACTACCTATTCATAATTACTATAGAGCAGGGCTTGCATGAATTCCATGCATTTATTGATACGAAGTTTTATGGAATTATGTTATGGCTAATAATAATATATCTTAGGCCGATCGATCGGTCTCTCTACACAAAAAGAGCCAATAAGGAATTGAGTGTAACATGTGCCCAACTAGGAACTAAGACTTTCATGTTCCCATAAAGTCTCATGGGAACAACCCATGATATAAGGTTATGCCCAGTCGGGCAGAGCCAATAAAAAAAAACAAACGACCCAAAAAAAGAGCCTAGGGGCTTTTGTCTAGCTACTGTTCCTTTGGTGTCTCCATCACGGTTATCCATGTGTCTAGGCCTCATGGCAGCCTTGAGGCATGTAAGGGTTTTAATTTTTTTCCCTTCAGTAATCTTCAATAAAGCTCTCAACCCCTTTCATTAAAAGGTTATAAATATAAATATATTTACTCACCATATAAATGATATAAATTATTTTCCCCAGTAAGGTGCTGGCCCAAGGGGCTGGTGTTTCCTTAAATAAAGGATCATATATATATATATATATATATATATATATAACAATTTTAGCATTATAGCCCTTTAAGCATAATGCATAGTGTGCATTCTTGTATCAATATATGAAGTAGGGTAGTTTGTTTCTTTGTTTGTTTGTTTGTAACGTTGAGATCTCCAAAACCGCGGGCCCCAGCTATGGTACTTGGTACTGTTGGAAAGCCCTCGATGAGGAGGGGTACACCGACTTAGCACAGAATACTACACAAAGGTTTGTCATATCAACTTCGTGGTCTTTCTGCGTATGTCAAGGGTAAATACTCCAGTGCTAACTCTCAGGCTGCTCAGACCTTTGGACATTTAAACTAGAAAGATCTCTTGGGCAGGGGCCAAGAGATCATTAAAAAAAGCATCCTACTGATCAGAATCAGGAAGAGAGTCATGTTGTCTACAAATTTCAAAGCCATGCATTGTGAGTTTGACAAGGAAAGTCATGCGAAGGAAATCAGCCCCTTGATCACTCAATGCCATGTTCATCATTTGAGCTTTCCCTTTGTGATAGACAGGGGCTGCACCATGTCTGCCATTCCCTTACAAATTGTGAGAGTGTTGGGTGTCAAATTAAATCTTGCCAATGGCATGGAGGTTGTCATTGCAGATGGATCTCATTATGTGCCCTTAGGTCTAGTCATTGTGCCCATCCGAACAGGGCCACCTCATTTTTTTTGAGTTGATGGTTCTAGAAGTATGCGCCAAAACACACACTTGTAAAAGAGACCTCCTGAAATGAACTTAACAAGGAAGAAAACAGAGAGCTCCAGGAAACATGTGAACCCTAAACCTCAACCAACCTGTGAACTTATATTGGTCAGAGAGGGGCAAGAAGACAAAAGGGAAGTATAGAACATATCTGCACTAGAGCAGATAGTCCGCGATGCAAGTCGAGGAATGCCTCGGCGTGAGCCTGGTGGCGTGAGCCTGGTGGCGTGAGCGTAGCCAGGCTCACGCCACGTCACCAGCCAATTTGTCACGTCACCGCTCACGCACGCCACGCCACGTCACCAGGCTCCCATCGCGTCGAGGAAGAAACAAAGTATATTTCCGTGATGAGACAACTCTTATCAGACAGTAGAGAGTCTAGCCTGGGATATACAGGGTCCTTGGGGAGCCTCGATGAAAGTCCCTTGGATCATATGTTACTCCAGGGACGGCTGCTTCTGTGGTTCAAGACAAAAAGGACGTTGTAGTGAAAAAAGAGGAAACAACCTCCACTCCAATCGTGGAGCTTTCGGATTCATCAGATGAAGACATAACTGAAATCACTACCGTCGTGCACCCTCCTGTGTCATTCCAAAACTACGGGCAATGGGGGGGATGGCCGGTTTCAAAAGTGAGTTGCGGGGAATTCGTTGGGACACTTTCAATATTATGCCTGTGAAATATTTTCCAGAGACGTTTGATGGGGATATCCTTTTCGAGCTCCCTCCTCCTCTTATATTGGAGGTATTTCAAGCCTGATGCATGGTATGGACAAGAGACACGATGGACACCCATGGTGTAGGACGAAAACGTCGAATATTCAAAATCACGACAAACTCATCTTCAGGAGAACAGTTTGCAATTGACACCTCAGGTACGAAAATTTCGATTGCAGGTACTTTCTTCAATCGAGGGTTCACAACCAGAGCGAGTGGGAGGGTATCGCTGAAAATCCATTTAAGCCGGGGGCGGCTCCTACACAGACGGACACTTTCGTTTGCAAATTTTGCAAGTTTGTCCCATCATGTCTGGCGGCTTGTGGTGCAAGAATGTACTACGTGGTGCACCGTTTGAAAACTATGTCTCGAGCTTGTGTGCATTTCGGTTTTCATAACCATCCAATCTCAAAGGGAGATTACAGGGAAAGTCTTGAGACAGTGTCGAGGTTGATTAAACAAGAGTACGAGAGCAACCCATCCGCAACTACATCTGCAATTGCTCTTGCCGCATTCAAGAGCTTCTTGGACGGCCATATTTTTTGTGCAGTGGATTTTGTGGGAAGTAAACTTGATGGACCAGCATTGGACATTGTCATGGATCATTTCTATACATTGAGTTCACCCAACATTCACCATCAGGTGAATGCATTGAGAATGCGCTTTGGAAATAGAGGCTACATTGACAACATTCTGGAATTGAAATGAATGAGCAAGTACGAATACATACATGACAGTGTGTTTCTAGGGCAATGAGCGACAAAAGTATATCTTTTCAAAATGTCCACAACTGGGGATGGCAGCGGGGTGAGCTTCGTCAAACGGATGCAGAAGAGTGACGACCTAGACAATATTTTTCTTATGTTTGATCACGTCGAACGGGTGAAAGATTAGACGACTATGGCTTGTCATGTGTACAATCATGTATAACAGCGAGTTATGACAATTGCAGTTTGTGACATGCAATCGGAGAATCCGGAATCCCAGCAGCTAATGTGGAAATCCCTTATTCGTGTTATGGGGTGCCATGGCGTCCCTGCTCCGAATTTTGCTGGTTTCATGGCAGATAGTGCACATGCGAATTTCAATGTTGTATGGATTATCTTCGGATCGGGGGACCCAAAGGTGTCAATGGAGACGAAAACGGATATCAAACCTGAGATGCAAACACAACATCGTAAGTTGTGCAAAGAGTACAAAGATGCGAAATCAATGGCGGAGGCAAATACACTGTTCCAGACAATTCGTGCCTGGTGGTTATTTTCAGGAGCAGCATCACTTGAGAGTATGAGAGCGTTGGAAGATTGGTTGACGTTTTGGCACTTCCGGTACAGACAGTGTGGAGCATCCATGACAACGGTCCGTCTCTAGTACTGCATGCATTTTCCATATCGTTCAGTGGTGCAGATCTGCATACACTATTGCAAATGGGGGGGGTTGCGACGCCAGCCGCGCCCCCACGCCTCGCGCGACGCTGAGTCTGCGACGCCGAACCCGCGGCGTTTTTTTGCGACGCCCCGGCATCGCAATCCCCTACTGCGATACCATTACGACGCCCAGCCGTCGTAAGGTGGCATGAAGGAGGAAAGAGGGCCCTCGCTGCGACGGATTTTTTTTCTTGCAACGCCCCGGCGTCGGAAATTTTATAAAAAAAAACATTTTTTTTTATTTTTTATTTTGGACGTTGCGACGCCGAGCGTCACTAAGGGCACCTATGTGACGCCAGGGCATCGCAACAGCATCACCATAGTGGGAGTTTTTTTTTTTTTTTTGGGGCTTTGTGGCCCTCAACTTCACAAAAGCGTCGTTGGGGGCGCCCCGCACTGGGACGCCCAACGTTGCGACGCTAGGGGGTCGCAATGGCATCGCCACAGGGGGTCGCAATGGTGTTGTGGTCAGATTAGGTCATCACAAGGACGTCGCTTGGGGCACCTAGCGGTGAGGGGGTGCAACAACGGCGACGACGCTGGGGCTGGGGCTGGGCACTAAGGCTGTGGAGGTTGTAACTCCCCGGCGTCACAAGAGAGACCCTCTTAGAATGAACTTGAAGGCTCTTGAAAGAAATGTTTATATGTGTGTATATATATATATATTTAGATTGATTTTGTGATACATAGATGTAGCGTAGGTGTGTTGGTTAGTTTGTAGTGTCTTAGAAATGTTATAACGTGGAGGTTTTAGGCAAGGGGAGGTCATTTCCAAATATTACCACTTGACGTACAAAAAAATATAGGGTGCCGAAAATTTTGAGAAAATAAAATTTAGAATACATTTAAAAATACTATAGGGTACTAATATATTGGCGGCACCACATTTAAATTAAAATAGGGTCCAAAGTAAAGACGTATTTAAAAATAAATAAAACTAATATTGGGTGGAGATAAATTAAATGGACGTCCGGGCGTCGCAAATCGCGTCGACGTCGCAAATCACGGTTTCGCCTATTTGCGACCCCCATTGGTCGCAAATTTGCGAAAAAAATTTGGCGACGGGCGTCGCAAATTTGGGTTTTCCCCCCTGCCCGAAAAGGGTTGTTTTACGACGCCGCGGCGTGGCCGCGACGTCGAAAACCCCCCATTTCCCTGTAGTGACATGCTTGGGTGGTGTTGTAACCTCTTTAATATTCTGAAGTGTGTTTTCCACTTTATAGAACATGTCCATTGAGGAAATGGCAGACGTACCATCTTGCAATTTGGCAGAGACAGTGCACAACGCATGGTTGTAACAGTCCGAGAAATAGGGCCGTGATTTGTATGTGGCAACAACAGATGATCTCATACGTGCACTCCAACAACAAACCAGATATCATGACTTCTTGAAAGGAGGCGTTGGTGGAAAGGGTCCGGACAAACAAGAATTGATGTTGCGTGCTGCAAGCAAATAATGGGATCCAAGCAAGATAGCACGGGCGTTGGACATGTGTTCCAAGGGAACGCCTCTTGTGTCTAGAGTTCCACATCTGGAGGGGAGGAGAGATTCGGCTCCTGCAAGAGGAAATTGAACACCCCACCTGGTTCGGATTCCGATTCGCACAGGGCAAACCGTGATAACTTCTCCACGCCTCGTGTCCCTCTACATGAGAGATATATCTCCGGACCATCTCTTCTTGAGAAACCTGCAACAGGACGGCAGGCTCCAACATATTACACTCTCATTGCAATGGTGCAAGAGATAAATTTGCTTCCTGATATTGTGGAGTCCATGTGCCCCGACCACATTTGACACATAGAGCGCACAACTGCATGGTCTCGTGTCAAATGTACGGCAATCAGGGCAACCAATTCTGAAAAATGCAATTCTTCCATATCCAGAGGTGGTGCCCGCACTCCAGCTCCAACTTTCACTGGTTTGATGTGCCCATATGGGCAGCCAGAAACCAAGAACCACAAGTTCTGGTTCTGTGACGATAGGGCGTACGACATCACTGTTTCCAATTTCCCCAATTGCATCTGCTATTAAAGATTGATGGATATGTTATTTTTTGCACTTGATTTTTCAATGTACCAACTCAAATTGTTCAGGTCCATTCTCAATTTTTCTGGTGTGTTGAACAATTTGTGTAAACTATTGTGACATGTGTCTAAACTTTGTGTTCATGCAACATGTTTTGTGTACTCATTCCACTTTGTGATTTAACTTTATGAACAAAGTCTGACTCAATTTGCCTCTTATCCTTAAGTTTAGTTATAAGTAGTCAGTCACCTTGAACATTGATGTTCTAGTGAAACATCATATGTGTACGTTAATTGTAATGTAAACTGTTCAACCGCCTATGGTCGCACGCCTATAGGCCCTTCTTTGTATAGGTGTCCATGGTAATAGGCACTTGGGACAGCTGACCATTAAACCCTTCCGTACTATCCATACCACTAAATAATATGCGTGTGAGTAGGCTCACATGAACAGACTCTCATGCTCACGTGAGCCTACTCACATAATAGCGTCGTTGCACTACATGCAATTATTCACTAGTGTGGCATGTGTTGTTGAATACATATTGTATTGTTGTATATATGCATTAAAGACAATTGAAGGATACGTCATGAATTTCCAATGACAAAAAGTACTTGAAATTCAGTATCTACCATGCATCCACTTCTGCAAAAGGGGGGATTTGCGACGCCCCGCCATTGGCGGGCGTAGGCGGGAGCGCACGGTTGCGTCGCCGTCAGAGTTTGCGACAATGGGACATCGCAGCGTCGGGTGCCCCAGCTCATGGGGTCGCAGTCGCAGCAGCCCCAACGTTGGGCGTCCCCAGCGACGCCCTGCCGTCGCACAATGCGACGCCAGGGGGTCGCAATGCCCAAAAAAACAAAACAAAACAAAACAAAATGAGTTTACGACCCCCCTGCGTCGCAAAAGCATCGCTGGGGGCGCCCCGTGCTAGGGCACCCGACGCTGCGACGCCAGCTACTTGGGGGCAGTAGCTGGGGCACATGACGCTGTTACACCAACTGTTGGGGCGACATTAGTTGTTTAGGCAGTGATGCCCAAGCCTCTGGACTTTCCATTTTTATTTCGGCATTGCGACTCCTCCCTGGCGTTGCTGCAAGTTTAAGGTGTCGTAGCCAGCTTAGGGCGTCGCAAAAACGTCGTTGGGGCTGCAGGAATGACGACGACGCTGGGGCTGGGGATGGGCACCAAGGCTGCGGAGGTTGCAATTCCCCGACATCACAAGAAGGACCCTCTCTTAGAAGGTACTTGGAGAAATCTTGATATGTGTGTATATTCTAGCTACGACCGAAGTTCGAAAGCTAGTTTAGCATAGAGCAGGAATAAGGTGCCATATTGCCACGTTTTCGTCGTCAAATTTCGTCAATCTGCCCGGACTGCCCGCCCGAAATACGCCAATAGAAATTGCCGCGCCAACGTTTTCGAAACTGCCCGAAATGCCCAGATCTTCATCTTCTTGATCTGCGTTTTCCGCCATCGTTCACCTTGCAAGCTGCAAGCTCTCAACGAATTGAGGAAATCCATGCTGAGCTGAAGACTTGCTAAAGAGATTGGCTTGGCAGATGAAGGATCAAGCAAATGATGGGGAAGGGTGTCGCTTTTTCTTAATGTACGATCTGAAGAAGTTTGTCCATCCTGCAAAGGTGGGCTCTTGGCTCCTGTCAGTACCATGATTTGGTATTCTTCCTGATGTTTGCAAGGTTCTTGGGAGAGTCAGCTTGGCCTTAGCAGGCCGTGTTCAATCTCTACCTGCTCAGATGCACCGTGGTGGTTCTCATAGATCAATCCGACATTACCTGACTAAAGACACAAACAACACACACAAGAGGTCATTTTGGGTTTGATGGTCGGTCAAATCCTCCATGGGTCATGACACAAGATCAAGGACAGTCTGGTGAAGGCACCTTCTTCTTCGACCTATTTCGGCTTGTTCCATTCAGATCCAGGGTGCACTCCAGATTCCACGAAAAAGCCATTGCGCACAGCTACATTGGGGAATGCCCTATCAGGTATCCGTCAACTTACTCCAGGGGCTCGAATGTGGGAATGCCCTATTAGGTATCCGTCAACTTACTCCAGGGGTTCGAATGTGGGAACTAGTGAAATTGATCTGCATGATGAGGATAACATTTGTGCCATGAATCTCACCCGCATCCACTGGGCTGATTGTTGTGAAAGTCCATGCGTAGACTAGAATCAACATGTTCAATGTTGAGATGCCCCCGAGTTTCCTGTCACCAACTAGCATACCTGGCAATCTGAGTGGCCTGTAATGCCAATAGAATCCATTTTTCAGCATTTGAAAGGAGAGGCATCCATCTCTGTGGCCCACAATTCCATAAGAAATTGCTCTACTACCTTCAACAATTCACTGAGCTTCCAGCCAATCATGATAGGAGGGATACAAATTGCTCACATATACAGGGGCTCAGATGGTCCAGGGCTGGCTTCATATGCGCTGAACTCTAAGCCAAATTACTTGGGGTAAAATTCTTATATATAGAGGTCACATTGGAGGGTTGCAGATGGTCCAGGGCTGGCTACTCCACCCGCAGTCTCTACAATTGCCCACTTCGTCATCTCACTTCCACCTCTGTCTCTCTCATTCTTAACTCCCTCCTGACCCTCACAGCTACCTGAAGACAATATTCAATTTTTGACTCACTGTCCTGGGTACTCTGACCAGACACCCTCTTCAAATCCATTCAAGGATAAACTTGTGCATGTACCTTTGTTTACCAACTTTGAATATGTCAAGGCTGAGCCAAAGCTCAGCCCCTTTCACACTCCAGTAGTGGGACTTACTCTGATAGAGCAATTCGTTTAGGCTTTCCAGATTTCCAGATTCAACTAAAGGCACATTTGTTTGCATTTGCAGTGCGTGTGCACGCTCGGCAGCCCTAGAACGTGCAGCAAAATGCGTTCTAAATGGGATCCACAGGATGCTGCTATTTATGTGTTACTATCAAGCCTGGCAGGCGGGACAATACTACAAAGGTGTGAAAAATGATGAGGGACAGAGGTCTCAGAAAGGAGCCAGGTCTCACTGCTGTATTGAGGTGGACAACCAGGTGCATACATTTGTTGTAGAATAGTGTGATAAGTTGAGTTGGTTGTTTCATAGAACAAATCATGCATAGGTCCTTGCCTTGCTGCTAGCAGCTGACCATGAAAGAAGCTCTAGAAAAGGGGAAGGAGGTCCATGGTGACATCATCAAAGCTGGAATTGTACAAGATATCACTGCCCTGGTTGACATGTTTGCCAAATGTGGATTCCCTGTGGATCAATAGGTACAAGAAACTTGCATGGGTAGATGGTCAACTAAAGGCATTTTTGTTTGTATTTGCAGTGTGTGTGCAAGCCTGGCAGCCCTAGTGGGCATGTATGCAAAATGTGGGTGCATCTAGGATGCAAAGGGAGTGTTTGACACTATGGCTGAACGAGATGTGGTGTCGTGGAGTGCGATGCTTGCAGGGTATGCACAGCAGGGACGTGGGATGGAGGCTTTGGAGACCTATGAGCAAATGATGGGGGAAGCACATCATGTTTGTGTGCATTTGCAATGCTTGTGCAAGCTTGGCAGCCTTGGAGAAGGGCAAAGAGGTGCATGGGGATATCATCAAAGCTGGAATTGTACCAAATTCTGAACATTGCCCTGGCAGCTCTGGAAAAGGGGAAAGAGGTCCATGGCGGCATCTTCAGAGCTGGAATTGTACCAGATTTCATTCTGAACAATACCCTGGTGGACATGTTTACAAAATGTGGGTGCATCTAGGACGCAATGGGAGTGCTCAACACTATGGCTGAACAAGATGTGGCGTCGTGCAAGCCTGGCAGCCCTAAAGAAGGGCAAAGAAGTGCATGGGGATATCGTCAAAGCTGGAATTGTACCAAATGTCATTCTAAACACTGCCCTGGCAGCTCTGGAAAAGGGGAAAGAGGTCCATGGCGACATCTTCAGAGCTGGAATTGTACCAGCTGTCATTCTGAACAATACCCTGGTGGACATGTTTGCAAAATGTGGGTGCATCTAGCTGGATGCAAAGGGAGTGTTCGACACTATGGCTGAACGAGGTGTGGTGTCGTGGAGTGCGCTGCTTGCAGGGTATGCACAGCAGGGACGTGGGATGGAGGCTATGAGCAAATGATGTGCGATGGGGTGAGCCCGACCACATCACGTTTGTGTGCGTTTGCAGTGCGTGTGCAAGCCTGGCAGCCCTGGAAAAGGGCGAAGAGGTGCATGGCGACATCGTCAAAGCTGGAATTGTACCAGATGTGATCCTGAACACTGCCTTAGTGGACATGTATGCCAAATGTGGGTGCATGGAGGATACAAAGGGAGTGTTCGACAATATGGCTGAATGAGATGTGGTGTCGTGGAATGCAATGATCGCAGGATATGCACAGCATGGTTGTCATAGGGAGGTCCTGCAACTATTTGAAGGAATGCAAGAGAACGGCTTGAAGCCGGACATTATCACATTTCTATGTGTTCTCTCTGCATGTAGCCACACTGGCCTTCTGAATGAAGGAAGACGCTACTTCGATTCCCTGATTCAAGATCATGGTGTCACCCCGACAGTATAGCACTTTGGCTGCATGGTGGACCTTCTGGACGAGCGGGACAAGTACATGAGGCAGTGGACCTGATTAATAAAATGCCAATCAATCCAGATGTTGTGGTGTGGAAGGCCTTGCTTGGTGCCTGCAGAATCCATGGCAATGTAGAGATGGCTGAATGTGTGGCAACATCTATCCTCAAGTGGGATGAGCAGGATGCCGCGACTTATGTGTTGTTATATCAAACATCTATGCTGCAGCTGGCAGGTGGGTTGATACTGCAAAGGTGAGAAGAATGATGAAGGTCAGAGGGGTTAGAAAGGAGCGGCGAGCCAGATGACAAGTTGCATCCTAGAATTAAGGAAATCCATGCTGAGCTGAGAAGATTGTTTGGGCAGATGAAGGAGGCGGGGTATGTGCCTGGCACACGCTTTTTATTGCATGATGTGGTTCTCTTTGCCACCAAGGCCATTGGTTTTGGGCTGATCAGCACGACTCGTCAAGAATCTTTGAGTGTGTGGAGACTGCCACACCTCCACCAAATTCAAAGATTGTTGGCCGAGCAATTGTTGTATGGGACGCTAACTACTTTCCACCACTTTGAAGATGGAATTTGTTCTTGTGGTGATTACTGGTGAAAGGATGTTTTCTTGGAAAGATGCTAGTGTCTTGCTTCATTCATTGATCCGTGTAGCTACTCAGACCATCCACCATTTCCTGAGAGTACTGACCATCATGTACTGTTGAGTGCAAGATGCAAGTGTCTTGCTTCATTCATTGATCTGTGTAGCTACTCAGACCATCCACCATTTCCTGATAGTGGGGTCTACCCGGCATAGGTGGGAAGTCAGCCCACAATTGCACTTGACTGAAGGGGTGATTTTTGACTGATTCTGGCGACAGTGGATGGAAATCAGAGTGCTGTCCTAATTCTGGGTTTGGGTGGTGGAGCTTCTCCAAAGCTTGAAGATGGAAGTGAATACGAATTTTAAAGAGCTTGATGAGAGGGGCAGCCTTGTGCACAAGTTTGTTCAGCATCTTAAATTTAGACATGTTTGTTTGTTTCTCGTGGTGTGGCTTTGGATGGAGCCCTTGACGAACTTGCATGAATATTGTCAAAAGCTAGCCTTAACCCACCAAGATCCAATCCCATGGTGGATGCTTGAAAGTTCATACAGTGAATATAAGGGTATTTGGGTATGTTGTTATTGATTGATGCGGCTACACCGTGGGGATGACCCACCCATTTTTTGTGAAAAATTGAACATGTTGTTATTGATTGATGCGGCTACACCGTGGGGATGACCCACCCATTTTTTGTGAAAAATTGAACGTAGTTCTCAGAATTCGTCGCTAGTAGTGCGGAGCAACGCGAAGCCCTAGTATTC
This sequence comes from Takakia lepidozioides, assembly GCA_030704615.1. Classification (NCBI taxonomy): domain Eukaryota; kingdom Viridiplantae; phylum Streptophyta; class Takakiopsida; order Takakiales; family Takakiaceae; genus Takakia; species Takakia lepidozioides. The sequence continues at coordinate 44,244,465 of CM060731.1, forward strand.
TAGCGACTACCGAAGGTCAGAAGCTAGTTTAGCGTAGAGCAGGAATAGGGAGCCATAGTGCCATGTCATCGTTGCCATGTCATCGTAGCCAGGTCATCGTCGTCATCAATTTCTTTGGAATCTGCCTAGACGGCCCGCGCGAAATAGGCCAATAGAAATTGCCGCGCCAACGTTTTTGGACTGCCCGCAATGCCCGGATCTTGATCTTCTTGAACTGCAGGAGCTCTGTGTTTTCCGCCATCGTTCACTTTGCAAGCACAGGCATGGATAGCTGAAGGAGCAGGGATCGAGTGCGAGTCCAAATTCATCCAAAAGGGTCGGATTTCAAGCTCCAGATTAACTCTGATTCGAAAAGAGAGGAAAAGAGGGAAAGAGAGGAGGGGGAGGGAAGGAAATGATGGACCAATGAACACACCAGGGATGGTCTCTGCTGTAACAGAGCAAATGAAATATGTCGTGAATCAAAGCGACAAACCATCAATGTTGAGGATGTGCTCAAAGCTGTTGAGGAGCTGGACCTCACCGAGTTTTGTGAGCCCTTGAGAGTTGCACTTGCAGGTGTGTATGGTTCTCTCTCTCTCTCTCTCTCTCTCTCTCTCTCTCTCTCTCTCTCTCATGATGATTTGCAGTGATGACTTAAGTGGATTATTTGAGTTTTTTGTTCTGTCTTTCCTTATGGGGCAAGGTGCCATATCAAACTCTAGTAGAAAACCTCTTCAGGGAACACCTCAGAAGTTTGAAAAAGCCAAAAAAGTCAACAAAGGCACTAGTCTTTCTCACACTCTGTGTGTCTTCCCTGGCCCTTGTTGGGGTCTAATTGCTGGGCAGCTCACACACAGCAGATTGATGCTCGTGTGAAGGGATTCTAGGAGAACCTGGAAAGCTGTTTATACAAGGTAAGTCCCACTACTGGAGTGAGCCCCTGACAAAGGTAGCGTCTGTTCCCTCTTGTTCTACCCAAACTGGGCATAGGGTCTATGACAACATCATCTCATGAGTACATTCTATGTCTTCCTTTTGCATGACTTATCTAGACTGTCTTTAAATAACAAAGTTCTTGAGCAGTTATGGGTGCTTGCAGGCTTCAGGAAAGATAATGAGTCTAAGAAATTTGAAACAAAATGGAAAGGTGGGGTCAGAAAGAGAAAACCTGATGGTGATGCTAAAGAGGGGAAGCAAATTCAATCGCAGATGGTATTCTTCCTGATGTTTACAAGGTTCTTGGGAGATTCAGCTTGGTCTTAGCATGCCGTGTTTCAATCTCTGCCTGCTCAGCTGCACCATGGTGGTTCTCACAGGCCAATCCGACATTACCTGACTACAGACAAAAGTAGCACACACAAGAGGTCCTTTTGGGTTGATGGTCCGTCAAATCCTCCATACCTATTTCAGCCTGTTTTTCCCTCTCATCAGACTCAGCCCTAAGATGCGTCTGATAATTGCAAAATATGATCAGCATGGTTGTGGTAGGGTGGCTTGCCAGATGTATGAACACCCAACAACATTACATTCATTTCTATTCTCAATGCTTGTGCAGCCCTGGAAAAAGGTACATAGGTCCATGTTGACATAGTGGAAGCTGGAATTGCACCAGATATCATTCTGGAGACTATCCTTGTCGATATGTATGCGCTGTGTTTCAATCCTGCCTGCCTATCTGCACCATTTCACTTTTCCGACCCCAGTCAATGGTGGGACAATGGAGACAAAAAGGTGAATGCCTATTGGATACAGAGAGAAACTGATGCAATTCAGAATTGGGTTGGTCAGTGTCAGTTGCTAGCAGGTCTCCATGGGCTCGTTGGGTGAATTGGTGGTTAGGAGTGACTTTGACAAGTTACTGCCGATGTGGCAGCAGGAAAGTATCCAAAAACAGATAACATAGATGAGGAGAAGCTTGTTGACATTTGTTTGCATTTGCAATGTGTGTGCAAGCCTGGCAGCCCTGGAAAGGTGCAATGAGGTCCATGGTGACATCGTCAAAGCTGATTTGTACCAGATGTCATCCTGAACACAGCCCTGCTGGACATGTATGTCAAATGTGAGTGCATCGAGAATGCAAAGGGAGTTTTCGACAGTATGGCTGAAAGAAATGTGGTGTCATGGAGGGTGATGATTGCAGGATATGCAAGCAAGGGGTGGGATGGAGGCTTCGGAGACCTATGAGCAAATGATGGGGGAAGGGGTGAAGCCTGACCGCATAACGTTTGTTTGCATTTGCAATGCGTGTGCAAGCCTGGCAGTTTTGGAAATGTGCAAAGTGGTCCATGGTGACATCGTCACATTTGGAATTGTACCCAATGTCATTCTGAACACTGCCTTGCTGGACATGTATGTCAAATGTGAGTGCATCGAGGATGCAAAGGGAGTTTCGACAGTATGGCTGAAGGAGATGTGGTGTCGTGGAGGGCGATGATTGCAGAATATGCACAGCAAGGGCGCGGGATGGAGGCGTTGGAGACCTATGAGCAATTGATGTGCGAAGGGGTGAAGCCCAACCGCATAATGTTTGTGTGCATTTGCAATGCGTGTGCAAGCCTGGTAGCTTTGGAAAGGTGCAATGAGGTCCATGCATGTGACATCGTCAAAGCTGGATTTGTACCAGATGTCATCCTGAACACTGCCCTGCTGGACATGTATGTCAAATGTGAGTGCATCTAGGATGCAAAGGGAGTGTTCGACAGTATGGCTGAAAGAAATGTGGTGTTGTGGAGGGCGATGATTGCAGGATATGCACAGCAAGGGGCGGGATGGAGGCTTTGGAGACCTATGAGCAATTGATGTGCGAAAGGGTGAAGCCCAACCACATCACATTTGTTTGCGTTTGCAATGCTTGTGCAAGCCTGGCAGCCCTGGAAAGGTGCAATGAGGTCCATGGGACATCGTCAAAGCTGGATTTGTACCAGATGTCATCCTGAACACTGCCCTGCTGGACCTGTATGTCCAATGTGAGTGCATCGAGGATGCAAAGGGAGTGTTCGACAGGATGACTGAACGAAATGTGGTGTCGTGGAATTCCATGATCGCAGGATATGCCCAACATGGTTGTCATAGGGAGGTCCTGCAACTATTTGAAGGAATATAAAAGAACGGCTTGAAGCCGGACAATATCACCTTTATATATGGTCTCTCTGGGTAGATGGTCAACTAAATGCAGCAGTTGCAGCGGCACATTTGATGAAATCAGGCACCTCATCCATCACCACAGCTTCTGAAAGAGGATCAAGAGAGGGAGCCCACAATGCCACTTCTGGCACTTCTGGGCATGTGAAGATGCTTTGTGAGGCAGACAGACTGAAAGAGGCTCTACAGACTTTAAACCAAGGAGGCATTTCAGCAGATTCAGAAACGTATGTTTGTCTCTTGCATAAGTGCATCAAGGTGAAAGGCCTAGAAGCTGGAAAGCAGGTGCACACTCACATTATCCAAAAATGGATCGTCGGGGGTGTTTGCTGGAAGAATTCTAGGCTGTCATTGTATGTTGCTAGCAGTAAGGCAAGGATGTATGCATGATTTGTGCAGAGGCATGGATAGCTGAAGGAGCAGGGATGGAGTGTGGGTTCCCTCTTATCAGAACCGGCCCTAAATTTTCATGTTGAATTCTGCAAGTTAGCTGTTTGAGTGAACCTTTGATAGTTGGAGTGACTTTGACATGATACTACCGAAGTATCTAGATACAGGTAAGAGAGACGAGGAGAAGCTGTGGAAAGAATACTTTTATGACCCCAGTCAATGGTGGGACAATCGAGGCAAAAAGGTGGATGCCTGTTGGATTACAATGAGTAGCAGACGCAATGAGCATAGGAACTAGTGTGATAAGCTGAGTTGGGTGTTTCCTAGAACAAATCTAGGCTGTTATTGTCAGCTGTTAGCAGCAAGGCAAGGATGAATGCATGATTTTGTGCAGAGGCATGGATAGCTGAAGGAGCAGGGGTAGAGTGTGCATCCAAGAGGGCCAGATTTCAAGCACAAGATTACCTATGATTCCATGTGGATCAATAGCTACAAGAAACCTGCATGGGTAGATGGTCAACTAAAGGCAACAGCTGCAGCAGCACAGTTGATAAAATCAGGCACTTCAACCATGACCACAGCCTCTGGAAGAGGATCAAGAGAGGGAGTCCACAATGCCTCTTCTGGCATTTCTGGGCAAAGAGGTGCATGGCGACATCGTCAGAGCTGGAATCGTACCAGATGTGATCCTGAACAATACCCTGGTGGACATGTATGCCAAATGTGGGAGCGTCGAGCATGCAAAGGGAGTGTTAGACAATATGGCGGAATGAGATGTGGTGATGCTCACCAAGTGTTCAATAGAATGCCTCAACGATGTTTGATCATGTGGAACATAATGTTGGCAGGATTTACCAAGCACGGGTGTGGTAGGAATGCTTTGGAGACCTTTGAGCAAATGATGCATCAAGGGGTGAAGCCCAGCCACATCACGTTCATTTGTGTTTGCAATGCGTGTGCAAGCCGGGAAGCTCTGGAAAAGGGGAAAGAGGTCCATGGTGACATCATCAAAGCTGGAATTGTACCAAGGTTGCAATGCGTGTGCAAACATGGGAGCCCTGGAAAATGGGAAAGAGGTCCGTGGTGACATCGTCAAAGCTGGAATTGCACCAGATTCATCCTGAACACTTGCCTGATGGACATATGCCAAATGTGGGTGGATCGAGGATGCGAAGGGAGTTTTCAACACTGTGGTTGAAAGAAATGTGGTGTCGTGGAACACTATGCTTGCAGGGTATGCACAGCAGGGGCACGGGATGGAGGCTTTGGAGACCTATGAACAAATGATGGGGGAAGTGGTGAAGCCCTCATGGAGTGCAATGATTGCAGGATATTAAAGTGGAGAACAGCCTTCTTGACGCCAAATGTGGGAGCGGAAAAGATGCACGTCAGGTTTTAAACAAAATGCCTGAACGAGATGTGGTCTCATGGAATGCCATGATTACAGGATATGTTGAGCATGGCTATGCTGAAGAGGCTTTCAAGATACAAGCAAATGGAACGGGACGCGATGACACCAAACAGGGTCACGTTCGTTTCTGTTGTCAATGCATGTGCTAGTCTAGGGGCCCTGGAAAAGGGCACGCGGGTCCATGCTGATATTAACAAAGCTGGGGTTGTGTCATATCTTAACTTGGACAATGCCCTTGTTAACATGTATGCCAAATGTGGGAGTGTTCACGATGCACGTCAAGTGTTTGAAAATATGGTTCAGCAAGCATGGAATGCCATAATTGCAGGATATGCTCAGCATGGGTGTAGTACAGAGGCCTTCCAACTACTTGAACAGATGCAGCAGGAAGGCTTGAAGCGAGATGGTATCACCTTCGTTTCTCTTCTCTCTACTTGTAGGCATGTAGGTCTGGTGGATGAAGGCCACCACTTGTTTGGTTCCATGAGTAGAGATCACGGCCTCACTCCTACAGTGGAGCATTTTTGTTGCATTGTGGACCTTCTTGGCCGTGTAGGCCGATGAGATGAGGCAGAAGAGTTCATCAACAAAATGCCAATTGAACCAGATGCTCTAGTTTGGGGGACCTTGCTTGCTGCTGCCAGAATTCATGGGGATGTGGAGGTAGCAGAACATGCAGCAAAATCTCTTCTCAAGTGCGATCCCAACCACCATGCAGCTTATGTGCTGCTATCCAACATCTACGCCGCATCTGGCAGGTGACAATATGACACAACATGATGTGGTTTCATGGAGGACCATGATTGCAGCATATGCTCCGCATGAGTATGGCAGGGAGGCTGTTGAGATGTATGAACAAATGCAAATAAAGGGCTAACGCCCAACAGCGTCACATTCACATGTGTTCTCAATGCATGGCCAGCCTTGGAGCCTTGGAGAAGGGCAAAGAGGTCCATGCTGACATCATTAAATCTGGAATTGCATGCTACATAAGGAGACTACGCTTGTGGACACGTATGCAAAATGTGGGAGCATAAAGGATGCGCGTCAAGCTTTTGACAATTGGCTAAACGAGAGATAGTATCATGGAACACCATGATCGCAGGGTGTGCTCAACATGGATGTGGCAAGGAGGCTTTTGAGATATACGAGAGATTGCAGCAAGACAGGATGGAGGCTTTGGAGACCTATGAGCAAATGATGGGGAAGTGGTGAAGCCCGACCACATCACGTTTGTGTGCGTTTGCAGTGCATATGCAAGCCTGACAGCCCTGGAAAAGGGCATGGTTGCATCGCCAAAGCTGGAATTGTACCAGATGTGGGCCCATTGGTTTTGGGCTGATCAGCATGACCCCTAGGACGCCTCTCCGTCTCATCAAGAATCTTCGAGTGTGTGGTGATTGCCACACCTCCACCAAATTCATCTCAAAGATTGTTGGCCGAGCAATTGGGACGCTAACCGCTTTCACCACTTTGAAGATGGGATTTGTTCTTGTGGTGATTACTGGTGAAAGGATGTCTTCTTGCCAACATGCGAGTGTCTTGCTTCATTCATTGATCTGTGACTTAGCTACACCATCCACCGTTTCCCGAAAGTATTGACCATGATGTACTGTTGAGTGCATTTCGTGTGCCATAAATCCACAGGAAATGATAGTAGGGTCTACCCGGCACAGGTGGGAAGTTAGCCCATAATTGCACTTGACTGAAGGGGTGATTTTTGACTGATTCTGGTGACAGTGGATGGAAATTAGAGTGTTGTCCCAATTCTGGGTTTGGGTGGTGGAGCTTCTCCAAAGCTTCAAGATGGAAGTGAATACGAATTTTAATGAGCTTGATGAGAAGGGCAGCCTTGTGCACAAGTTTGTTCAGCATCTTAAATTTGGACGTGTTTGTTTCTCGTGGTGTGGCTTTGGATGGAGCCCTTGATGAACTTGCATGAATATTGTCAAAAGCTAACCTTTACCACCAAGATCCAATCCCATGGTGGATGCTTGAAAGTTCATACAGTGAATGTAAGGGTATTTGGGTATGTTGTTATTGATTGATGCGGCTTGTGAAAATTGAACATTGAAATCCAGATCTGCCATTTTTCTTCCAGAAAAAAATAAAACACGGGATCTCTGCATGTACCACCGAGGGGATGACCCAACCTTTTTTTTGTGAAAAATTGAACATAGTTCTTAGAATTCGTCGCTAGTAGTGCGGAGCAACGCGAAGCCGTAGTATATATATATATTTAGACCATTTTTGTGATACATAGATGTATCCGTAGATGTGTTGGTTAGTGTGTAGTGTCTTGGAAATGTTATAGCGTGGAGGTCCTAGGTTCAAGTATGCATTGCCTAATATATGTAGAACAGAACCGGAGTCAATGGTCAACTAATTTCTGAAATTCAAATCTTACATTCAAATTCAAATTTTCCTACTTAGATTCAAATGTACACCCTTAAATTGCGACGTCTGGGTTTTTTTTTGTTTATTTTGGGCGCCGGACGTCGCGAGTCGCGCCACCGTCACCTTGCGACCCCCCAACGTCGCTATTTAGCGACGTTTCTGGTGCGACGGCCCATTGACGGGCGTGCGACGCCAAATTTAGGCCGCTACCCTGTCCCAAAAGGGGGCATTTGCCACGGCGTTGCTAAGTCCCCCTTTTCTATAGCGACCATAGGTCCAAAAATTATGAATCCACCTTGATGCGTGACCCCTATTCATCAACAAGGGATCAAGAAGTCGAACAAAGGCCTTGTGGTTTGGGAGATCTCAATCTACAGACAAAACAAACAAACAAACTATCAAATTTACTAATATATTAATGTCACATCGTTGCATTCCGAAGTTATTGAATGGTCAATTCCATTTGTATCTTAAAGATAGGTTTATTGATGAGTCGTAACATTAATGAATGCTTAAGGATAACGTTTCTTCTGTGATTGCAAAGGATTAAAGCTTGTTTCGGTAAGAGTTTTCCTTCCTTCTTCTTTGTGTAGAGTAGGGTGAACTACGGTCTTTATAGTAAATATCACTTGATGCTCGTAAGAAAACAAACGAAAGCACAATCTATGGCGTCTTTTCATGCTTTAGGAAGTGTTATAGTAACTTTAGTTGGGCAGCGGACATTTTCTTAGACATTTCCAACTAATAATTGTTGTTTTTCTTAGAGGTTTTTTCAGCTAACTGCACCTCTACGTTTATTGATGTTCAAAACACTTTTTGTGGTGAAGAGTTTCCTCATATTTATAGACTTGATAAGCCCCAGATACACAGAGTGATGCATAGACATGCTAGAAAAACTATTTAAAAAGTAAAAAAACCATAGACATTAACATGAGTACATCCTAATATCTCTCTTCCCCCACATATCTTGAAATTCCCATGTGACTTTTCAGGTGTGAAACACTCTGTGCCAGAATAATTGGACTCTAGCTTACTTTTTATCATTGGCTTGAATGTGCGAGAATAAATATTATAAACTTCTCATGATCCAAACTTGGATCAAAAGGTCAAAAAAAGTTGAAGAGATTGATGTTTAAATATCAATGACAACAAGTAGCCGAAATAAAAGCCATTTAGTAACTATCCCACATGGTGCTCAAAGCATTGAACCTATGGATCCAAAGGTGTGGAGTAAAATACCTAATAACTTGTTGGAAAGATTGTTAGCTTGGATACCGGTTGACGATTTTTTCCGCTATTGTGCTGTATATAGACGTTGGAACTCACTCATGGTATTGCAAAGCTTTCTTAACATTCTTTCAAGTGTTCCTTGTTCATGGCAACCTTGGTTTATGCTCTTCAATAATACAGATGGCGTGACCTTCGATTTTTCATCAAAGAAATGGTTTCATATACCCCTTCCAGTAGCCGAGGAGGTCTTACGTTTTCCTATTGCATCAGCAGGGGGACTTATTTGCTATTACACAAGTAGATACAACTCATATGCGGTGGGTAATCCTTTTGACCAAATCTTGGCATGAATTGCCCCCATTGATTGAAATAAAAAAATTTGAGGCCGCAGCTATGATTGTAAGCACTACTCGAAAAACTTACAAAGTGATTGTAATGGGAACTAGAGAAGCAACTTTGAACACCTTGGAGAATGTTACAGAGGTCTATGACTCATTGAAAAATGCATGGCGCTATTGTGGGAAAATCCATGCCTTCGCTTCCCAATGTCAATTGTTGCGGATCTGTCTATTCATGGTGTGATCCTGACGCATTGGTGAGGTTCGACATAAAAAAAAGGATTTGAAAACATATTCAAACCATAATGCCCCATGACCTAGAAAAACAGACAATTGTGAATCAACAATTAATACAATGTGGAGAGAAACTTTTCATGGTGGGGCAAGTGGAGGAAGAGTTCCAAAGCAAAGGCATTCGTATATGGATGCTTATGGTGCGCAAACACATGAAGTGGGTAGAATATGATCGAATGCCACCTGAATTATTCATTGAGTTTCTCGGGAACGGAATGGACATTATTTGTATTGGGTCCGATGATCTGTGTTTATTAGCTACTCCGGGGGGGAAGTTGATTTTGACATATGATATTGTAAAGAGAAGGTGGGGACAAGTCCCTGAAATCTGTGCACCTTGCTTCCGCAACGAGGGGTTTATTGATGGAATCTCATTTTTGCCGAGGATTGGTATGCAAGCTAACAAAGAATCCAATGTCATCATAGATTAGTCTCTAACACCACTGTGATAAAAAAAGTATTGGAAGAGGTAGATCGTGGGCCATGGCTGATTGGTTGGCCTCACAAAAAAGCTGTAATAACCATATATTGAGATTTGAGATAAAACAAATGAAACATACCATATGCTACAAAATATAAATGTTATTACTGAAGATAAAGCTTAAATGACGATTTTACAAATACCTATTTGTTGTATTGCATCGACTTAAACATGTTGACGATCATTTTGAGAAAATCACACCATTAACATGAGTTGGAGATATAACTCAATTCTTATCACTCTACAAACATCAAAAATTTTATTATTTTTTGAAAAGAAACCTGGGAGCGACTGCTCACAATTCAGGCCCTTGAGGATGGAGGAAAATTTAACCCCCTTTCAGATAAGCCATTAGGCACCCAGGAAGGAAACATCACCACCAGACCACCCGGTCACGAACAATCCACGCACTGCGCAAAGCAATGTGTTTTCAATTTTCAGAAAACAATCTTCAAAGTAATTCAGAACAACAATAAAATAATATGATTAGCATACACTACACTACATATAATATGACCTATGAATAATAATGGATCAATAGTATATTTCAAAGTTGTAAAGGATAAAATGTAGATGTTCTATCAACTTTTATTTCACAAATATTCCACTTGTTCATCAACATTGTAGCAAATGATTTCAAAGTATAATATTACTATTTAAATAGACTATATATATTATTGATCTAGTTTTTATGTAAATATATATATATATATATATAACTATATTGATTGTTTAATTTTGTGTTAAAATTCTATTTTTTAATTGTTTTTAAAATTTGTAGTTTTGATTAGCAAGAACACAAGGATTGTGGAGAACAGATCAACGATGTATTTCACTAACAATCAACACTAACAACCAACAAATAAATACATTAAAGAAAAATTAACTACTAATTATTCTTGGAAGCCTCCAGTGTATATAAAACAAGAGCTTCATAACCAGTGTTGGACAGGTATTAAATTCTAGGCATATTAAAGAGTCTATATAAAACATCTTTGCTTAAAGTAGTATGGAGGTTGTTATAAACAATGGAGTATAGGCTTTTAAAATGCGCAAAAAACGTGGGAAGCTGGAAAAGGAAAAGGTGTCAAGGACGAGAACATGACTGAACACAAACAAAAGATCAGATTAGAGGTACAAGACTAGACAAGAAATTAAGGTCGGCGTGGCCGAATGCATGATGAGTAAACATGAATCAAGATGATCTTTATAACAATGGACAAGAGTACAAGATATTGAAACTCGACTTGAATACTGGAATGCTGGAAACTGGACTGGAGTACCAGATACTGGAAACTGGACTAAAGTACTGGGAACTGGGCTGGAGTATTGGAACTGGAAACAAAAGTAGCTTGAACTGGTGTTGGCGAGATTGAAGAGTGTCCAGTTTTGCCTCCTATAGGTTCCCTAAGAGGCTTCCCCAAGTGAGGTTTCTTGATGGAGAAGTTTCTTCCAAATGAAACTTCCTGAGCAGTTTCCCAAGTTACTCTCGGTAATTTGATAAACTCCCGGTAACTTGGTAACTCATGGTAACTCATGTAACTCATGGTAGATCACGGTAAATCATGGTAACTTCCGGTAACATGATAACTCTTGGTATTTACTCCTGGTAAGTTCATTTGGGCTATGTCCGTGACATCACCCCCTCCTCTAGCGCCGAGTTTCTCGAGGAGCGGTAAAATCTTGGACTTGCTTAGAGTTGGAGAAAATCCGAAATCCGGCGAATGGTACTTGCCAAGTATTCGGCTCTTCGTTCTTGACTCAAATGATTTATAGGTCCCTGCAACCATCGATAATGTCCAACACCTTAAATTTGGGACCACGCAGTAATTTGAGCATTCTGATTTTCGAATTCAAATATGATTTCGTTTCCGAAGCCTTAACCTCCAACAGGATTATCAGACTTCGAGTAGGCTTCACTTGCCGTCGTACGAGGTCCATACGAGGAAGTACGCATCGCATTGGTGACCCATCGTCTCGAGAGCGTCGGCGTGATGTTGAAGGTCGTGAGAGTCGGAACGGCTGATCTGGTAGTTGGCTTGTCTAGCAGGTTGGCTAGGGTCTCGGGGATGTCCCCCCCCTCAATAAGCCTTACGGCCTTTCATGATGGTTATTTTTTCCACCGTCTTGTGACTCGTTTTTAATTAATTTGATTAGCAAAGCCTCCGTCCCCTTTCTTTTAAAAAATAATTTTTTTGGCTAAGCGACAGTTCCAATGTATTTGGTTCATGTGACTCCATGCTGCCAATACAAGATGCAAGAGTGCTGGAAGTGTAGCTATATATACTGATGCGTGGTGCTCATCCCTCCTTAGCGTGTATCAAGTACACTGAATGTTGAGTCTTCACTTTGAAGCTCACTTGGCTGACATCATCGTTCTCACGTCTTATTGACGTGTAGCTCGGGGTTTAGCTGGATATCGTTGATGAAACTCTTGGACTTTGTCAGATGCATTGGCGAGGTTGGATGAAGGTTCCCACGTTCATTCGCTGATATCGTAGTCTTTCCAATGTACGAAATACTCAAGACGTTTATATTTGACGCGAGAGTCTAGGACTTCGTCGACTTCATACTCGATTTCCTGATTGACTTCGATTGGTAGAGGTGGTACGGAAACTCTTCCTGGAATATTCAATAGATGATACCACTTCAATAATGAAACATGAAAGATTGGATGGATGCGCATACTTCGTGGGAGTTCAAGCCAAAAACTGACCAGATTTATTTGTCGAATAATTTTGAATGGTCCCAGGCGTTGATAATCCAACTTCCTTGATGATCGCGAGGTTTGTATGTCCTGTCAAAGGAGCCACACACACGATCTCCGACCTTGAACTGGGGTTGGAGTTGGCGATGTTGATCTGCATACTCCTTATATTGTTTTTTAGCTTCTGCGAGGTGGGATGTAAGCTCATTGTGAATCATAGCAAGATGAGTAGCAAGGTTTTCTGCAACAGGGCTTCCAAAAGTTTTCATGTGGAAAAGGTTTGCTCGAGGATGATGACCATAATTGGAGAAAAATGTAGTTTGTTTGGTCGAAGAATGTATAGTGTTGTTGTAGGCAAACTCAGCTAATGGCAGAAGGTCCGTCCAATTATCTTGGTGATAATTTATCGTACAAAGAAGATATTGCTCCAAAATCTAATTTACGCGTTCGGTTTGACCATCAGTCTGTGGATGATTAGTTGTAAAGAGGTTGATCTTAGTATCCAATATGTGAAATAATCCCCTCCAAAAATTTGATATGAATTGTGGTCCTCGATCAGATACGATGTCATTCTGGAGTCCATGAATGCGGTAGATATTATTGAGGAAGAGTCTTGTAGTTTCCTCGCCTGTAACCGTCTTATTACATGGAATGAAATGTTTCATCTTCGTAAGACAATCCACAATAACAAGGATTGAGTCGGTGGTCTTGGAAATTGGAAGGTCCGTAATAAAGTCCATAGATAAGGACGACCATGGACCCTTGGGAATGGGTAATGGTTGAAGAAGGCCGTAAAGTCGATGTCGTGGTCCATTCGCCCTAACACACGTGTCACAAGATTTTACAAATTCTTTCACGAGTTTCCACATCTGCGGCCACCAATAGTCCCTGGATATCAATTCCATTGTTTTGTTGAAGCTGAAATGTCATGCAGCCGGAAGATCATGACATGTTTGATGAATTCGAAGTCGTTTGTAACATGTGGATTGTCTCAAGGTTGATTTAGTTGACTTCATAGAATCGTGACAAATTGGTCGCTCTTCAGTGCTTTCTGAATCTCCTTTATGATCTCTGCATCGTCATAGGTGGACATGGATAGCATATTCAATTGGAGATTTGTTGGTTTCAAGATGATGGATTTCTGTTGATCAAAAGCTGCGTCCCCTTCTTTTGGCGCAAGATACGATCGTCGAGAAAGAGCATCTGGTTTTCCTTGAAAATGTCCGGGACGGTAGGTAATAACAAAATCAAACATTGCTAGTGACATACTCCATCTCGCTTGACATCGATTCAAAACACGAGCACTCATAAAATACTCGAGGTTTTTGTGATCGGTGTAGACAGTGACCTGATATTTAGCCCCCTCTAATAGATGACGCCACTCCTCAAAAACATCGATAATCGCTAGAAATTCTTTGTCATGGATTTCATAATTGATCTCCGCAGCAAAAAATTTGCGAGAACGAAAACCAACAGGGTGAAGTCGACCATCCGTATCGTATTGAGAAAGTATTGTGCCAAGCGCAAAGTATGATGCATCTGCTTCCAAAAAGAATGGTTTAGATGGATCTGCATGTACCAGTATTGGAGCCGTTGCAAATGTCTGCTTCAGTCTTTCAAATGCTTGGTCAGATTTCTCGTCCCATACAAATTTGTCATTCCTTGTGAGTCGTGTCAATGGTACAGCAATTTTGGAGTAGTCCTTGATGAAGATTCTATAGAAATTTGCAAATCCTAGAAAACATTGTATATCTCGGACCGAAGTTGGTTTAATCCACTTGATGATGGTTTGTATTTTCTTCTGATCCTTAAAGACTCATTGTCGGAAATAATGTAGCCCAAAAATTTGACTTTAGATTGGTGGAAAAGACATTTTTTCAACTTAACATATAGTCATTTTTCCCTCAATTTATCAAGGACAAGGCGTACATGACGACCATGTTCTTCTTCATTATATGAAAATATCAAAATGCCGTCCAAATAGATGACTACAAAGTCATCTAAAAATTCTCGAAAGTTGTCATTAATCATGTGTTTTGTTGAAGCATTTGTAAGACCGAAAGGCACAACATTGTATTCGAAATGTCCGTACCTTGTGCGAAATGCAGTCTTCCATTCGTCTGCTTTCTTTATTCGTGCAAGGTTGTGAGCTCCTCTCAAGTCGATCTTTGTGAAAAAATTTGCTCGTCCAAGTTGTTTAAGGAGTTCGAAAATCAACGGTAGTGGGTAACGATTTTTTATAGTGACTTTGTTGAGTACACGATAGTCCACACACATGCGTAACAATCCGTCTTTCTTCTTCACAAATAAGATAGGTGCTCCCGTGGGTGATTTCGAATGTCGAATGAAATTCTTTGACAAATTTTCATCAATGTATTCGCGTAAAGCAACCAGCTCCGTCTAAGATAAATTATAGATTGGGCCGGTGGTTGGGCTCATTCTTGCAACTCAATTGCACAATCATAAGGTCGATGTTCTGGCAACATGTCTGTATTTTTCTTCTCGGAGATATCTTTGAAATCTTGATATTGAGTGGGTAATGTCGAAGTACCTTAGTCTGTTATGGTCTTGATCGGAGTCGCATAAAGAGCAAATGTCGCGTCTTTCTTTGTAGCTTTCATGAAGACTCTAGCTCCAAGAAACAGGGGTTGAATACCTTTGATACTTTTGCATTTTTGTTTTGCCGAAATTTTCGTGATCGCCAGTCGATGTCAGGATTATAAAGTACAAACCAGGGAAGTCCAAGGATCACAGGATTTGTTGGAGACTGGATGACATTGAAAACAATCTGTGATGCTTGATTTTTAAGCTTAACTTCAAGGGGTCGAGTTTTATGGTCAATGTTTCCTGATGCTAACGGTCGTCCATCGATGACTTCAATAGGGGCCGGGAATTTCTTTCTTGCGAGCATTAAATTATGTTGTTTCGTAAAGTCTTTGTCAATAAAACACGCTGAAGCGCCCGAGTCCAAAAGTGCTTCTACGGAGATATCTCGATTTTGCATCCTGATCTTTACTGGAACTGTGAAACAAGGTACAGGGTCTGGAGGTAGAAAAAGACCTTTTTGTTTTTAGGAATTTGGGGTGTCCAGCCGCATGGTCCCTACTATGACTGGACATCTTCGTTTTCCGACCTCCTCGTATCGAACACTTGAGTTGTGCCCCGAACTTTGAATCTTATCTTGTTGGGGCAGTTTAATGCTATATGATCATCTTCTCCGCAATAAAGGCATAATCCATTCGAGCGTCGTCTTTGTTTTTCTTGTGGCATCAATGGATTTAATCGGACAGCATCAATCTGCATATGATCATTACCGGATGTCTGATGGATCGTTGTGTTTGGTGCCGTAGTAGCAACAGCATGGTGCGTCGTCGACCATCCATATCGTTTCTCTTGACGTCTTTCGAACAAACGATTATCGCATGCAATGACTTGGATGATGAATTTGCTCAGTGTACTCACGTTTGGCATTGTCAGCAACAAATCTTTTACATCATTTTTTAGGCCACATCGAAACTGACTAATGAGGCTCTTCTCATTCCAGTTGAGGTCACACACAAGTTGTCGAAATTTGGCAGCATAAACGGAAGCAGAACGTGCCCTTGACGAAGATTTCGCATCTTTATTTCTGCAACTTTCTCTCTATTATTCTCTCCAAACGTTTTAGTGAACTCGGACATGAACGCTTTAAAATTTATATAGTAAATACATTTTTTTCTCTAATATCGGTGCAAACCAAGATAGGGCAGTGCCTGATAGAAGGGTGCCCACGAATCCCACTTGAATATCTTCATCAGGGTAGCGTTGTGGATGTAGTCGTAGAAACAATCGTACTTGTTAAACAAAACCTCGAAATCTTGATCTCGTCCCATCAAATTTCTCGGGCATGCTGACCTTTGGTTCCCTTGTAATCTGTTGAAGATTTGGAGGAACTGTTGCAGTAGGAGTTGTTGTAGTAGGGACTCGTAAGGTTGAAGATTCATTGTTCGACTCCTTCAACTCTGAAATTTGTTGTTGCAAATTGTTGAGAGTGTTGCCAAGATCTTGAGACTGATCAGCTTGTAGTTGGGCAGTAAATGTACGAAGTTCTTGCATCTGGAGCTCAAGACTCTGCAAGGTGACGACCATTTCCGCAAATGTATCTTCCATCTAATTAACTAAGGAACAAACTTTAGTCTCGTCAAATTGCCAAGGACGAGAACATGACTGACCACAAACAAGAGATCAGACTAGAGGTACAAGACTAGACAAGAAGTCAAGATCGGCGTGGCCGAATGCATGATGAGTAAACGTGAATCAAGATGATCTTTATAACAATGGACAAGAGTACAAGATATTGGAACTCGACTTGAATACTGGAATGCTGGAAACTGGACTAGAGCACTGGGAATTGGGCTGGAGTACTGGAACTGGAAACAAGAGTAGCTTAAACTGGTGTCGGCGAGACTGAAGAGTGTCCAGTCTCGCCTCCTATATATACTGGCTCTAGGAGGTTCCCTAAGAGGCTTCCCCCATTGAGGTTTCTTGATGGAGAAGTTTCCTTAAACAAATGAGGTATCTTGATGGAGAAGTTACTTCCAAAGGAAGCTTCCTGAGCAGTTTCCCAAGTTACTCTCGGTAATTTGATAAACTCCCAGTAACTTGGTAACTCATGGTAACTCATGGTAGATAAATCATGATAACTTCCGGTAACATGGTAATTTGATAACTCTTGTTATTTACTCCTGGTAAGTTCTTTTGGGCTATGTCCGTGACAAAAGGCGGGAACGAGTGGCCGCCCGACCCTTTGCCACTGAAACCCTAAATTCTTTGTCCTTAAAAAATCTCTTGGTCAATCGTTTTTGCATACACATTCCTGACATGTGGGGCCTTTCTTGGCACCAAAAATTTCCAACATAGGTTCAGACCTGACAGAGTTACAACCTCCAGAAAATCCAAAACAGCCTGTTTCGGGCTTCACGGACGTTTAGGGGCTAATGTTCTCTGTTAACCAGGAAACCAAATTAACTCCTTGTTTCTTTGAACGCAACTTCTAAACTTCTATCTGTTTGGTCAAGTACTGGTCTATAGTTACACAAAGATAGCTATGACCATTTAACGTGAGAGCAAGAGGTCCCACCAAGTCCAAACCAACATAGGCAAAAGCAAGTGTGTCACAGACAAAGGTTGCAAAGTTCATAAATGACCCCTACCCTAGGAAGTACAAGGTTAGAGCGACATGCCTTACACTTGGAGCCATAGGATGTCACATCTTGAATCCCCTTCCAATAATACACTTCTTGAATACGGGCAATAGTCTTCTTGATCCCAAGATGGCCTACATACAAAGAAGAGTGAAATCGTTCCAATAAAGTATCCAACTGGCTCCGTGGTGGTACCTCCATGTAGCAAAGACTTCCGTTCTTAGTACATTCCTTGAAGAGTTGCCCATTCGTGCAACGATGAGTGTCAACATTATAAAGCACTTGCTTTCTCAATTCTCAGGAAGCCCTACAGATGAACGTCCATTCAACTGACATCGATGGAATAGCGCTGCATGCAGTTGATCATCCATGATAGTACTACATAAGCGAGGTTCAATGGGCTTTAGCAAGGGTGGACTGGGGTGCTTGCCTCATGTTATCTCCAGCCACTAAATCAATGACTCATGGGAAGGCTAATCAAGCCTTGAAGCTCTGCCAAAATCCACGCCGGAATACAGCAGTAGATACACCAAACCAGATCCAAGGCTGAAAAAGATAAGCAAAGACAAGGAAAGAAACAGCAGCCCCTATTAAGGCTTTAGACATGAGAGCCACTACTCATACTAGCACCAAGGGACTTAGCCATGATCATCCAAAAGGCTAGACCAGCCCCATGCAATCTCCAAGTTAGTAGGAGATTCAAGTAAAAGAGGCTGCTGATTAACACATAAAAGGTTAAGAACAGGGCCTGGTTCCCTAGGACAACCCATGTCAAGAGCAACCAAGTCATCCAAGGTGATGATAGACTGACCTCCATGTGGCTACCAAGGCTCAACCCGAGTAAGAGCATCGGAATTCTCCTTCCCTTTATTGTACACTGTATTAAGATCAAACTCCTGTAGGAACATAGTCCAATGAGCTAATCTACCATGCAACACACGAGGATGAAGCAAGGCCTAGTTAGACTCGGAAGGTGATCAATTTCAATAATGAATTTGTTGCCATGAAAATACTGCCTCGAATGCTTCACACCAAAGATCAGAGTCATCCATTTCTTGTAAGTAATAGAATAATTCTTCTCATGTTTGTCAAGCTTTCTTGAGGCATAGGCAATGACATGCTCTTTGCCTTCCACAACTTGGTGTAAGATAGCAGAGATGGCTATGTCAAAAGCATCAGTTTGCATTTTGAAGGGCAAATGGAAGTTTGGAAACATAAGGACAGGAGCAGTACTAGTGAGATCAACCTTCAAATGACCAAAGACAACTTGCTGAAGTACCCCATTCAAAGCAAACATCCTTAGGCCAGTAACTTGGTCAAGACAAAAGCAATCATGGCAAAGTTCTTGATGAATCTACGATAGTAGGAAGCTGCCAAGCTAATGAAAGATAAATGACACAATGCAGCTTGTCCTTAGGAATGGGAAACTTCGGCCACACAACTCGGAGTTTCTCGGGATCAGGTTTCAGACCGTCATTGGATAAGACATGTCCTAGGAAATGTAATTCAGGCATGCACAACTCATACAGCTTGATTTTTGAACCAGCAGATTTCAGTTTGTTGAACACACGTTGTAAGTCCAGATGATAACTTCAAAGGTGGTTGAATACACATTGATGTCATCAATGAAGATGAGGGCATGCTTGCATCTCAGGTTACCAAGAACAATATCCATAAGGTGTTGGAAGATAGAAATAGCATTGCATAGGCCAAAAGACATAGTCTCATACTGATACTACCCATCCTACAAACAAATGATGTTTTGTCATTTGCTTCTTCTGTCAATGGAACTTGCCAAAAGCCAGAGCCAGGTCTAAGGACGAGAACACAGTGGCCCTATACAACATGTCTAGTGTCTCATTGATCCAAGGAAGATGATAAGCATCCTTCTTCGTAACTGCATTAAGACGTTTAAAATCCACACAGAAGCGAGTGCTTCCAATATCTTTCTTCCCGACTAGGACAATGGGACTTGCTCCTGGAGAGACTGATGGCTTAATCACCCCTGCATCAAACATCTTCTTGATCTCCTTGTACATTATGGTCTTCTCATTCACACTCTCACAATAGGCATATTGCTTGACATGTGCACCTTCGATCACTATGTCATGCTACAAAATAGAGGTCTTCCCAAGGTCAAAAGCCCCTAGGCTGAAAACATCAAAGTTGCGAGCAATCAAGGTTTCTACTTGTCTACTCTGACCATCATCTAACAGGGGATTGAGCTTGATCCCACCAAGGATCACCTTGGCAAGGTTCTTTTTCTCTTGCCCATTGAGTTTGGTCTTAAGGCTCAATATGACAGGAACAGAGTTGATGGAAAAGGCAATGACCAGATCAGCTTGATCATGGACGATGCCCAAGGCTTCAAGACCAAAACTAGGTTGCACTCCACCAATGTCAACAAATATGGGACAGGTTGAAATCCTAGCTAACACTTGTCACTGGAAAGCTATAATTAGGGTTGGTCACAAGGACTAGTTTGACCTCTTCCTTGTAACTCTATCAATGATCCCAGTGGCGACAAGGCAATGCTTCAGGGCTGTAAGCCTACACCAGCCATCTACTTCTAAGTAGTGGCCCTTAGGAAAGCCAAATGCGTCTTGACCACCTTTTGGCACATGAAGGGAATAGTACACAGGGGGCTCTGATCAAGGTGCTGTTTTTCTGAACCACAATGAGAGCCCATGATCTCTGACCAGAATTGGGCACATGCCATTCATATATCAAAGCATGATCTGGTTTGTACTTGTAAAAATCCAGCCAGCTCATGTTGTCATGGGATTTTTGTCTTTCCTCCCTTACCATTATTTGAACATGATAAAGATTGGGTGATTGCAGCCTAGAATGTCCATAATGCGACATGATCACGAGTACATGAGATGTCCTTAAGTTGGCGCGAGTTTTGAAAAATATTTTTTTTGACCGTCGGATGAAGTTGATCCAGACCGTCGGCCAAAAGTACCGTGTCAAAACAATATGGGCGGGCTTTTCAAAAATAAATAATAAAAACAAATTAAAATAAATTAAAAATAAAAATATTCTCAAATCTAATTCATCTATGCCCTCAACCTATGGGAAATGCGTGTTTTTTGTGAGAGAGAGAAGACTCCGGCCATAGCCGGCGTAACTAAGAGCCATTTCGCCTTACGGCTACTGCCCCCTTTCGGGGGTGGGCCCTATAATAGGAAGGGTGTTCTGCGGGACACCAGGTAACCAAGGAGAGAGAGAGAGGGAAGAGCTACTATGAACCCCCTGAGTTCCCAGGGGGACCCAAGGTGCACTAGAGGGGCTAGCTTTGAGTTGGTGTTTGTTGGTGATGATGGCTGTTAGGGAACGGAGTGCTGTAAGATGGATTGCTTTGAAACATTGATGGATTGGGAGAATGGGTATTTTAAAGTTATCATGTAAATCATTGATACTGGCATTGTGTATGCCGCCTCGGGTTCCGGCAGTGATGACTGTGAGTGGGCCAGTCTTCTATCCTTGTCGACGAATTGCAAGAATGAGTGGGGCGTATTTTTGTTGTTTTTCCAGGATTGAATCGTGGGGGTATCGATCATGGCAGAATGTAAACTCGATAAAGTGGATGATGAGCTACGGGGATGGTGAAGTAGGTGGCGAGGCTTGAACGGGTAGTCCCTGGATAATGAGTATGTCTGGGCAGAGACGGGCGGGGCATGAGCAGGGTACTCGGGTGCATGTGCATGGTAGAAGCTATGGTGGTACAGTGAGGTCTGGTGGCCTCCCTTGGAAGGTACCGGCGTTAATGAGTGTGAACCAGCGGGTTTTGGCGCGTTTTGTGAATAGTTTGTGGAGATGCCAAACTGCTTGGTTGTGTCGGGTGATATGAAGACCATGGATGACCGGGTGTGTGCACTGGCTCAAGGGGTGCGGCCACGTATCACGTGCATTGTGAGTTGTGGAGCATAGTGGGCAGTAAGGTGATGGAAAAAGATGTGGCCAGAAGATGTGTTTGCGTTGGTGATCCATGTATTGGGCGTATCTGAATTTAAGTGTCTGGCGGATTTGTGCATCAGTGGTAGCTTTGGTGTGCCAGAAGTGGTTCGAGAGTTTGTGGTGTAATACCTCGGATTGGGTCCATTTTTGAATATGTACTTTGGTATGACCGATAGAGGCGGCGGCCTGTTCGTTTGCTTCATGAGTGAGGGTGTTTTTGGTGAAGGAAGTTCTTGTAAATGGGGATTTTTAGGGGGGTTGGACGTGCGACCCTCCCAACATCGCTTTAAATCGTCGCAATGACTGCGATGCCCAAACGATACAGGCGCATGGGGAAAAAAAAAAAACAAAGAAAAAACATCGTTATTTATAAGCGACGGAGGTCGCTATTATTTTGTTTTGTTTTGTTTTATTGTATTTTTATCTCTATGACTATTTGTGAGTCCGTCTTTGTTAGGTCATTATTTTTGGAATCGGTTCAAAAAATGGCGGGACACACTTGTCACGTAATATATGCCAACATCGAATTAATGTCAAATCCAACCCATGAGCATATGTTTGCAAATAGTCGACATATATCGAGTTCCTAAATCATTCAACATGTTATTAGACAAATTTGAACTCAAGACCTCTCGATTATACACATAGTAAGACACTTCACACTAACCAACATATCGGTTACAAAACTTACAAACAAACATATGATTTAATTGGACATATGGTAGTTCATGCAGACATCGGTTGCTCGTCGAGACTATCAAGTTATTTTACCACTAGTGTGAAACTAGCTAGGAAATAGCTAGCTTTTACATATTGACATTTGGGATTGGCCCAAGTGTCAATCCAGGGGTCAAGGCAGATTTAGGCCCTGGAGTGGTTATCTTCACGGCAAGCGCGAGAGGCTCATCTTTCTCGAGTTGAGCCTCACCGCGCCTAGCTATGGCGCCGTAGTGTGGATTCCCCATGGCGTGGGGTGCACTTGGCTTGACTTGTATTTGAGTGATGAGGTTATATATGCATGAGTTTATGCTTCAGATTTGTGAGCTCGTGCTTGTATTTTTCTTCTTTATCACTCGAGAAAGATGAGCTCGTATCTGTGAGTGCCAGATACGAGTTAGTTGTAGCACTTGTGGTTTTTGCTTGAGAATGAGAGAAACCAGGTTGTTATGCAAGGAGCACCGTGGAGCTCTTGGTTGTTAGAAGCGGAGGCGATGTGGGTTACGAGGTGGTAGACCTTGGCATTCGATCTTCAGCTTCAGAGTTGAAAGCACCATACTGAAGGTAATTCCAGAGCACCTTGATGGTTTCAGATTGTGTACATGCATGAGCAAACACGATTGGGAAGAGGACTAGTCAAGAGCAGGTTATAGTGGCTTTGGTGGCAAAGCTGAGAATTGGACTTGTGAATGCGAGCTTTCATTGTGTGAAGGATTGCAAGACCAAGCGAAAGGGCTGATTTGGCTTGGGGCAAATCCGTGCACTTTGTGGAGTATGTTGAGAGTGGGTTTCAATCTCGAGCTTCAGCATTGAGAGGGCTCTTATCATGGCAATAGCAGGGCTGGAACAGGAGCTAAGAGGTGCGGCAAGGCCATGGAATGTGCACCTAGGGTTTCAGAGCTTGGAAGAAGAGCTCTTGCACCACAAGAGGAGTGTCTTGTGGTTGGAAATGTAAGCCTTAGGGTTTCAGGAGCTTGGCAAAGGCTGTGGAGTGCTTAGTCTTGTCTTAGAGAGCATCAAGGAGCCGAGGAGCCAAGATAGGGGGCTGATACCTCTTGTGTGACGAGGTTGCATGTGTGGAGCATGTATTCAGCTCATTGAAGCTTCCATCTTCAAGCTTGGAGGGCAAGCAAGGAAGAGGAAAGGGCTGACTTCCCTTATGTGAGGGCAATGCATGTGTGGAGCATGCTTTCGGCCTATTGAAGGCTTGTACTTTCAAGTTTGGGAGTGCAAGAAAGGAAGGAAGGGGCTGGTTTCCCTGTAGGGCATGCGTGGAGCATGCTTCCAGCCCGCTGAAGCTTGTATTTTCAGGTTGGTGGGTGCAAGAAAGGAAGCAAAAGGGCTGATTCTCTTGTGGTGAGAGTGGGGCATGTGTGGAGCATGCCTTCAGTCCATTGGGCTTTTGTTTTCAAGCTTTAGAGAACTAGAAGAGAAGGTAAGGGGCTGATTTGCTCTTATGTGACAGTCCGACACTTGTAGAGCGTGTTCTTAGTTGGGGTTTCAACCTCAAGCCTAGATAGAGCATGGCTCTTGAAGTGGCAGATGTAGGGGGCTGGAATAGGCTCTA
Source organism: Takakia lepidozioides (assembly GCA_030704615.1). Classification (NCBI taxonomy): domain Eukaryota; kingdom Viridiplantae; phylum Streptophyta; class Takakiopsida; order Takakiales; family Takakiaceae; genus Takakia; species Takakia lepidozioides. The sequence continues at coordinate 44,268,263 of CM060731.1, forward strand.
AAACAGATGCTATGGCTAAGGAAAACGCTTGAATGAGTGCTCACAAGGGCTGGAAACCAGCAAGGCTTGGTTGTTTGCCATTGAGTTTAGTGGCGTGTTTGGGGAGTCTAAGTGAGAAAGAAGGCTTGGTTTGTGGCAACCATCTTCCTCATGGCTTAGGGCTACTATTGGTGGTGTGTGGGAGCCGAAAGAGCAAGAATACCTTGCTGATTTCTTCACAGCCGCCATAGCTCGGTGCAAAGAAGCCTAGAGTCCAAGAGACACAAACCCTAGCTTGGCGTGGCTAAACCCCTTGGAGAAATGGCTAAACTACCATGAGTGGTCATGGATAGGGCTGTGAGGGGCTGTGACAGGCTGTTCCCTGTGGCTGTGACAGGCTGTGACACGTTGTGATGGGATGTGAGGGGCTGTGACAGGTTGTGGCAGGCTGTGACAGGCTGTGCCATGAGGCCTGTGGGGCTGTGAGGGGCTGTGAGGGGCTGTGACAGGCTGTGCCCAGTGGCCTGTGGGGCTGTGAGGGGCTGTGAGGGCTGTGACAGGCTGTGGCCTGTGGCCTGTGGGGCTGTGACGGGCTGTGACAGGCTGTGATGGGTTGTGACAGGCTGTGCCTGTGGCCTTTGGGGTTGTGATGGGCTGTGACAGGCTGTGACCTGTGGGGCTGTGACCCTGTGACCTGTGTAGGGCTGTGACAAGCTGTGGCATGTGTGGGGCTATGACGGCTGTGACCAGTGAGTTGTGTGGGCCTGTGCTGGTCTGTGGTGGCCCGTGTTGACCTGTGGACGGCCGGTGCTAACTCGTGGAGGCACTGGTGGACTGCCTAAGGACTGGCATGTGGTCTTGAAGGCCGAATTTTGAAGCTCGTGGAGGGCGGTTTGAGGAGTATCTTCATGATATTCCCATGGTCATGCAAGTGAGGGAAGAGAGGAGAGGAAGAGTGTTGGGATGAGGGCATGCTAGGGTTAGGCATTGCTTTAGCTTCTCTTCCTCGTAGTTTCCACCCTCTCATTAGGCCAAGACCTTTCTATAGGTGGCGGCAAGAGTCAGTCCGGGATTGGGCTCGGATGTCCTTGCAGGAGCAACACCGTGGAGTTGTTTTTGGTGTTGGGGAGTTGTCGTTCTGATTTCTTGTGTTTGGATCCCCTCCATACCTGCATGCTTGATTGTGCGCCATGCTAGTTTTATGTGGGCGCTTGTTTTTATAGGTGATTGGTCCGGATTTGATCACCGGCCAGTCCTAGAGCATGCTGTCGATGGTGAGGCTGGGGTGATGACCAGCCAGACCATCATTGTTTCTCCTGTGGTGAGGTTGGAGGTGATGACCAGCCAACCATAGGAGTGCTTGCGGTGGATGCAGGTACAGGTGTAGGCTATGTTAGGAACCTAGTATTCCAAACCATAAGCCGCAACAAGTTCTCTACCCGGTGACCTTGTGGAGAGGGGGTTAGGGACATGTTCATAACCGGTTGAATGACAGTTTGTCAACATGGAGGTGCCACTAGTTGCTGGGAACAATGCCGGTTCGAGCATTAGCGATACTAGTGGGTATACGAGACGAGGTGTGCGGTTTAGGCCACCTTCACCTCCTGTGTCTTCTACGGAATGTTCTAATTCGGATTGTGAATCAGGATGACTTATACCGGCGGTGCAAGTTGTTTCCTTGCCATTGTTGTGGGACACAATGGAAGAGATGTACGGAGCTATCAAGGGGCCACGAAGGTACTATGGGGCGGTGGGCACCATCGAGTTGGATGATTTTATCCAAGAGTTTGATAGTTGGTGTGATTTGCAGCAAATGCGCAATCCACAACTATTTACGCCTTTCATGGCATGGAAGGGGCTGTTTTAGCACCTTGAGGGGCCGCCTATGGATGATTACCATGAATTCAGGCGGGGGCATGAGGTTGAGATCGAGGAGTGGAGGATGTACTGGTCACCCGACTATATCTCCATCACTAGGGGCACTAGAGCCACGAGGGCAGTGGCTACATCTGCCGCTGCACTGGCAGCTTCAGCAAGCAGCAGTGGGACTAGTGGGACTGGTGGTACAGTAGCTACGACGTCCACCCAAGCCACTACCGCACCAGCACTAGTACCCGTGCCTGCCTTCAACCCAGTTGTGGAGTTCTTCGAAGAGTTGAGAGGGAACTACCAAGGGGTGAGGACAGAGAAGTTGCGGAGCTTGCAAGAGTTCCAACAGAAGCCGACCGATAGCTTGAGGGAGGCTTTCACTCGCATGAGGCGCTTGATAAATGTAACCCAAGGGGTTACGGAAGCTCAGGCAGTCCAATTCTGGTATGGGATATTGGACAAGGAGCTGAGGAGAAGGGTGCGGGATGCAACTCTCATATAAACGGCCCAACCCACCTTAGCAAATGTGTTTTTGCTGGCAGAGCGGATAGAGCTCAACATGGTGGAGGAACGAGTGGTCATGGTGGGATTTGCTAAGGAGACACCACGGGGTAGTGGTGCTCCTAGCCAACCACTACCTCAACGTGCTCAAGGCAATAAGGGGGCTCAGGTGAAGCTCAGGGAAGGGCAGAGAGGACCTCAGATGCAGGGGTCTCTCCCTTCATTTGCTGGCCAACAACGAGCGGATGTGGTGGCTGGACATGTGGATGACCCCATGTCAAGAAGGATTGCCCAGAGGGAGGCAAAAGGCCGGCACATGCACAATCTGCACAATTGCAGTGTAGGCATTGTGGCAAGCACGGGCATGGAGAGGCCCAGTGTTATGGTTTGCATCCTGAGTTGCGCCCAGGCCAGTTCTAAGGGAACAATGGTGGCCGGGGGCGAGGTGGAGCAGCCTAGAGAGGACGAGGTGGCCAGGCACGAGGTGCAGGCCAAGGGCAAGCTCAACATGGCCAAGAACGCGGAGGTCAGGGTGTTGACCAAGGCATGGCCAACCGGCTTCAGCAGCTAGAGCAGAGGCTCGATGCCATGACTACAGCTCAGGTGGTACCGGCTCCAAGGCCGGATGGTCCACCTCCTGCTCCTGAGGGAGGAGATATGAGAGGCATGGGATTCATGTGCGGAGCAGCACTACCACTAGTGCAGGTGGAGTCTGCTGTAGCCGTGACTCGAGGAGCAGCACGAGTTCCTGAGCCACGAGGTGCAGAGATGGAGTTGGATCCACAGCGTGGGGAGGCAAGCCGTCAGGCTAGGCTCCCTCAGTCATTCACATTGGTGGAGATAGTGTCGACGCCATCCATGGCACCTAGTTCTTGCCCAACTGTTACCGAGGCGGAGGTTACTATGCCATTGGGGAGAGCTACACGGGTAGCAGCACTACCTAGTGTTGCCAAGGCTACGGCAGCTAGTGTGCTGCTGGGAGCGGCCACATCTGTGTGTCAGGCTCCATTGTTCTCGGCTACCATGATTGCGATGCCGGGGGTAAGACCAGCTAAGGTGTTTAGGCTGGTAACTACACTCTATGAGAGTGGGGAGGTTACTTCATCTTCTGCGGAGATAGTGGGAGGTGTAGTGCTGGAGGGATCCTCAGATTTGAGGGTCAAGACTGCCACGGCGGCGCCATGGCAAGCTGCAGCTGCCAGGTTGATGGAGCTGCCAGCTAGGCCAGCCAATGCGCGCGCCATGGTGACACCTGGAGTTGTCATGTTAGACAACCAGGATGACATTTTCTGTTTGAGTGGACCGGCAGGCAAGATGTACCGGCCACTGCGGGTCTTGTTGGACTCGAGAGCTCAGCCATTGATGCTGGGCAGAGCTGCTATTGCAGGCTTGGGCCTCACAGAGGCGGATATGGAGCCTTGTCCTTTCCAGATACAGACGTCTCTGGGAGGATCGGAGCAGGCTCGGGGCATGACACGGCGTGAGTTGGCTATCAGACTACGGCTGGATCACCCTACAGATGGCTCAGTGATGCGAGCCAAGGCCATTGTGACAGACGCGGTCTCGTATAATGTCCTGGTTGGTGGGGCAGTGTTGTACCCCATGGGCTTCACCCTGGATTTTTGGGAGGAGTCAGCTTCCTATAGGCCTGGATGGCAGTCAGGGGAGGGCCGATGTGTGCAGCTCCCTGTGACATTCATAGGAGGAGTTGCGGTTGCCCAGCGGGGCAAGATGCCGACACTAGCAGCATTCACAGCGGCAGTGAGTTGGCCTGGAAAGTTGCTTGAGGGCAACGCTCAATCAGAGGATGTGCCACCTCCGAGAGAGCAGGAAGACATGTATGGTATGACGGAGTTGCCTGCCATGGTTGCTCAGACTCCATTGTGGGGCACGAGCAAGGATTTGCAACGGGTTGCTAATTGACGGGTGCAACAAGCCTGGGTGGAGGCTTTTGTACCATCGGGAGAGGAGGAGAGTGTGGGGATTGCACCAGGACCACCTCAGTTGTCTCCATTGGACACCATACCTATTGTGTGGCAATATCCAGATGAAGGCATTTGTCTTCTGGACTTGTTTGGCGGGATCAGCACCGGATTGGCTGCTGTGTTACAGGCAGGTTTACGAGTTCGGCGTTACCTATATGTGGAGAGAGATGAGACTGCACGACGCGTTTCACTTTGCCATGTTGCTCAGTTGATGCAGCGGTACCCTGAGTTGTTGCCGGTGTCTACAGTTCGTGGATATCAGCAGGCCCTGCCAGCAGACATTTCGTTGCTGGGGGCACAGGATTTGGAGCGGGTTGGCTCCATTGATCTGGTAGTGGCAGGTTGGCCCTGCCAAGGGCATTCATCAGCCGAGCATGGGAATGGATTGTGAGACTCGAGGTCGGGTCTGTTTTGGGAGATGGTGCGGGTTTTGCGCCACTTGCAGCTTCATCAAGCTGTATCTCCAGCATACATCTTGGAGAATGTGCCACTGATGGGCGATTCTTGGGCCAGGGTGATGGCCAGTGTGCATCAAGTCCGGTCGTGGCTTGGGTCAGCAGTGTTGCTAGATGCAGCTACAGTGGGGTCACGGGCTCATCGTCCACGGCTATGGTGGACTAACTTGATTCCACCCGCACTGCTCAAGCGTGCATTTGATGGGGTGCAGCGGCCAGCACATCTCACAGTGGATAGCATTCTGGACACAGGGATGCAGTCTCAGCGTGTGAAACACGATGACCGTTCGCCTTTGGCAGTGGTCAACAAGGTGGGTCAACCATGAGCAACACTGCTCAGCTTCCCAGGATCGCATGCTTTCCGGGATTGTGAATAAGTCTTACAGTCTCTATAAAATTTTAGATAACTTTCCACGACATGTTATTCAATTCATTTCGTCTAGGCTTCACATCTTTTCCATAATGATGTCATGCAAGTAGCAAGACGATGACGACCGCACGTATATCACATTTTTCGCGATGCCTGGATTCCTCGCTAGTCCACCGCGATCTTTTGATCTTTATGTGTATGCACAGACTATGGCGAACCAGTGTTCAGAAAACTCGTCACCTCAATAGCAGTATGCATACTCCCGAAGATATGTACTTTTTGGGGGCTGGGCTTTTTGTTGATGATGTTGCAGAGGAGATGAGCAATAGTATAGAGAGTATTTCAAGTTCAGGCAGTTCATGTACATGAACAAACTTTGTGCTTGGTTCCTTACATATGTGTTTGCATATTCCAGTTGGCACATCATCATCGTATTGTTTAGGCTCCAACGACTCATAATCTGCATTTTCAATGTGTGGTTCTAGGTTCATTCAGTGTTTGCTTTGGATCTGGACCCAGTTATATTTTGAATTGTGCTTTTTGGGCCTTCAATTAAAATCCCATATACCAAAATTTTCAGGTTGGTATGCATGTGATCTGGATATTCATTTGTGGCAAACTGTTTCCATCCACAAATTATTCGCTATAGTTTTCTTTCCTTCAATGGATCTTGTCTGTTTTTCCATAGACTCGGGAATAGGGTCAATGATTCAGATACTATCTACGGTTATATGCTTTTCTTTTACTATTCTTGTTTCCTCGTCCAGCTCAAGCATCACAAATCCTATTTTGCTATAGGCTCACGCTCGAAGGGTCACGCGAGCATGCTCATCAAAGAACATTCATGTCATTCTCCATATGAAGCATCCAATCCTTTCCACCGGTAGAGTTGCCTTCCTATGTAGATAGAACCCATGTCAAGTCTGATCACCTCAAACTTCAGTGGCATTTCCCATTCGCACAAAATTAGGAAAGAGACCTTCATCAAGTATTTCCTTACAGAATCAACTTGCTATATGCTAAATCCCCTTATGTACAAAACCTCTATAAAAAATTGGCTTTTGATCTCAACAATGTAGCATCTTTTAAGAACAGTACCAAATTATTACAATCACCTATGGTACATGTAGATTTCTCCTCCACTAGTGCCACTTGCAAATTTTTGGTTTCTATTCTAACCAACTACCAATATTCCAAATGATGTCTGCACATATGAATAGTTGCATTGTAAAGTAAAAATGGGGGCCATGTTTCACCACCCAAGATAGATCTACACGTTCCCTCTTAAACACATAATCCATTTTTTTATCCCTTCAACCATTCCGTTCACAGGCCCGTGGCGGATGTTCAGAAAAGATGTCGAGACCCCACGTCGGCCCCGCGCCCGTGGCACCTGCACTTCGTCATCTCGCTTGGTTTGTTCACCATGTCACCGTTCCGTGATCATGATCGACTGATTTATGGCCTGGCTGGGCAGCGTATGTAACCCACCGTGGACTCGTTCTTATCCTTTCAGTTCATCTCCACAGGGCTCTAAGCATGCCCTCAAACTCTTTTCCTTTCTCTTTCCTCTCTGTTCTCAACACTGGGCGCCTCCCTCTATCAGTTCGGCCCGCTACTGTGTTCCCCGTTTTACTGTCACCGGATTTATCATGTTCTCGCACGTCAACTCGTTGGATCTAGACTCTAAGTACCGATATGACACTCACTGGTAAATATGACTCTGGGCCAGCAACCCACAACACAAAATCCGTCTCAAAGCATAGGCAAACCTGCTGCATTTTCCATTCCAGATCATGATCATGTCGTGACAAAAGTACATGCGTTTCTAGTGATATGATCTCTCTTTATGTCATGGTGATGCCCGGCATCCCGTCATATGTCAGCACTGCCTTCTCTTCTCAGTTCTTCCTTCTACTTTGTCTTCACGATGCTAGTAATAAAATCATCTCTAAAGTGATGCATATGTGTTTGCTTAACATCGGTAGCTAAAACTCCATTGCTCTACCATCATCAATCTCAAGATCACTGTTGCTTCTCTACATCTCTTCTCTACAGCTTGACCATTACTATAATACTAAACAATTGCACCTTCATCAGATACACCTGTTGTTTTAAGTGTTTAATACACGGACTAGTGGCTCTAATAATGTCTGGATAATATCAAGAGCCTAAACATAATTATCAGCGGCTGCTTAGTCAAGTGCCGTGGCGCTTTAGGGCGGCGGCCCACCAGTCGTCGATCCGCCTAGAATCCAACGCTCTGCATGTTGCCATCCCTTCATAATCCGTCCTGCCCTAATACTGTTCATTCGTGAGTTCATCCATCTCACTTAGCTACAAACAACGCTCCATACTTATCAACGAAGATCTCCATCGCTGTTTATTTATATTATGTTCTTCCGTTTGGTGCCAAAAAGTACAGTTTGCATCCTTCACTCATTCCATTTCCCTCCTCGTGCTTCATCCGCATAGGTTTTGGGATGACCCGCACGTCCATCCATCCTGCTGCCCCTTAGTTTCTCTCCAACTCATAAGCTGTTCGCAAAATCTAGCTTTTTATCATCACCAGTTCTCCCCTTACAGGACTCCCTTGACCCAAATGCCCCACAAACATAAGCCAATTTCCACCATTTCTCACCTTCACATGTTATACCTAGCTGCAAACAAACAATCATTTGACATTAATGACAAAGTAACAAACATGCAATGACCTCTAACTATAAGAAACATATGTGCAAAATGGAAACAACCAATTTGCACACTCGGCCCTACAAACCCATAGAAGCAACTAGAGAAATGATCAACAATATATGCAAAACATGGACCTTCCAATCTAGTGTGCAACAATTGGGGACAAAATGTGATCAAAATATAATTTCTGCAGCCCTAGGAAATCATAGCCCTAACTAGGGTAGCCTGTGCCGTTGGCCCAAATGTCAAGTGTCATCTAAGCCCAAGTACAATATCCTATGTATGCAAGGGCGTGTCATATGTCGAGGCCCAAGTACAACCTCTAGGGTAGCTTGTGCCGTTCAAGGGTCCAATGTCATCTAAGTCCAAATGCATTTTTTTTTCCACAGAGCCTACGACCAGATTTGAACCGGAGACCTTTCCCTTGATATCTCTCCTCTCGAGGCTCCAACCGTTGTCCCAGGAATTCCCACTTGCTATTTTTTGGGAATTTCCAGCGACCCAAAGTACTTGAAATTCCGCATCTCTCACTCCGCAGGTCCAAAAATCATGAGACCAAGCCCGTGCAACCCTCCTCGTCGAGGGCTTTCCAATGGTATCAAGCACCAAGGTTGGGGCCTCGTGGTTGGGGACATCTCAAATCTACAAAACAAAACAAACAAACAAAACAAAACAAAACAAACGTCTCGCTTCATATATTGATTAGTCAAGCGACGCTAAGTTAATGCAACAAACCAAATGAACAAAAGTTACTTGATTTGTAAAACAAAAAAGATGATGGCAACATCTTATAAGCTCATGCATATGAACCTCCCCTTAGGTAGGAAAAGAGCAAGTCAAAATGTGGAAGTTGTTTCACTTCGGATACGTACTGATACTGTTTGTATCACCTTGGACGGACAAGAATGTCATCGCACCACCGGCTTTGCGAACCACCTAGTTGCCAACTGTAGTCCATCCCACATGTTAGGTCAACGTGGTGCAACTTGAATTGGTTACTCAAATTCCTATGGTGGTTAGTTTCTAATATTCGTATTTTATAACCGTTAACGTGCAGCAGTACGTGCCATACTTTCAATTGGATAGTACGTAATATGTTTGATTATGTTCTAACATTATTTTAAAAGTAATTCAACTTTATTCACACATGCAACACCCAATCCGTGCCTTGTAGGAAGTTAAAAGGTGAATATTCTACACTATTTAGATATATAAAGTAACATACAACAAATGACATATTGATTAGGATACTGTAAGGTCATCGTAAATGGTTGTGGATTCAAAGTCACATATGTTGGGTGTCACCCACTATGACCAACCCAGCTATTATTACACTAAAAAGAGATAACTGAGTGAACCAATTATTTAATGACAAATGTATGGGTATAACCTTGGGATTTTCGAATGTTCGTGTCCTTGGGAAGGGTTGGACAATGTGTTATGATCGTTAGAAGTTAGTATAGCCCAAACATAAGGTTGTAGCTTTTTAGGGGTGACATGACACCATAAATTACATCTGTTTCAACATAAGTAATTTTCTATATCTATTATTTATTTATTTTTATAAATAAATAATATATTGAATGGTTAAGTTGACTCATTTTGTAGATCTCTAGTGAGCTACCCTCGAACAAAAGTAGCAATATCCTTTGGATGAAGTGACACCATAAGTTATTTACTTCAGCAACATCAACATTTCATAACCAATACTAGCTTATAATGGTGATTATGTAATATTGATCTACATAGCTGGTTTGGACATTAGTCGTTAATGAAAAAGTATGAAAGGACATATTTTCAGCTTCTAGTGAATATATAGGTCATTGATTTGCCCCGAGACTCTTCAAATCTCTTCCATCCCTTGTAATTTCTCTATCCTAGCTCCATTGTCTTTCTTTTTACTAAAGTTGGACTCGATGTGTCTAACCAAGTTTCACTTATTCACGTGAATCTCTAAGATCATCTCATGTTTTATTCCCAACTCGAATCCTTCTTAGACATAATACTAGTTATATTAAAAATTTAGGTTCAAATGCTTTCAAACCGTTTATCTTAAAAGTGCATACAATTCTTATTTGTCTCTTCCACAACTATAACCATCAATAGTCTCTTCTTTAAATTGTATAAAGTACAAATGATTGAAATTTTTATGAATCAATTTCAATTAAGTTTCGAAGCTTAAATGAAGTTATCAAACATTTCATCCCATTTTATCAAGATTTGATCAAGATCTATGAATATTATCAAATTCCGATGTGAATAACAAACAAAACATATGAAACCACAAAATTGTTAGATGCTAATGTGAATTGACGTCCATGTCCAAGTAATGGCACAAGGGCCAAAAGCCCGGGTTATCCTCACTCGAGCCACTACTAGAGCTTTGGAGATGGAGAAGGTGGAAAATTGTGAGGAAACAATGTCCTTCATTGGAGATGCCTCTGAGAGCTTAGTAACTATGGATGCCGCACTTTGGAGCAATCTACCTGATCATCTCTTGGATAGAATTTTGGCACGCTTGCCCTTTCCAAGCCTTTTCAGATTCTTCTCCGTTTGCAAGAGCTGGAATGCTATGAAATTCAACCCCACATTTTTAAACCTTTACATAGACATTCCCACACAGGGACCTTGGTTTTTACTTTTGAGAAATCAGGACTACAGAGAAACATTTACATACAACCATTCACTAAATCAATGGCTTCAATTGCTACCCCCCTCTTTTCCTCTAAACCAAATGTTTTTTCCCGTTGCAGCAGCTGGAGGTCTCCTTTGTTTTAGCTCATGTGCAAATGGGCATACTACTTTGGTGGTGTGTAACCCTCTCACTAAAAGTTGGCGTGAGCTTCCCCCTATGCTTAAGATCCAAACTTATCACATGGCAGGGATGTCAGTGGACAAAGTTTCAAGAACTTACAAAATTGTGGTTGTGGGAATCTATGGGATATATGATGTATATTATCCAACAACAGAGGTTTATGATTCTACCAACGACTGCTGGCATATAACAGGAGAGATTCCTCGAGGCCCTCTCTTCCCATCACGTCGCACTCTTCTCTCTAACGGAATTTTGTATTCATGGTGTTGTGACCCCCCTGATGGATTAGTGGCCTACGACCTTCAAGAAGAAGTTTGGAACCAAATTCATGCCCCTATGCGCCACTCTCTAGAGAGCCACACTTTGATTGAATGCCAAGGATGCATTTATACTGTGGGAGGGTTGCGTGAGAACAGCCTCACTAAGAGTATTTGCATTTGGGAGCTCCAAAGAAATGAGTTGGAATGGAAAGAGGTAAATGTAATATGTTTTAAAATGATACATCATTGTTTGCATTGAAGTTGTAACCAAACCATATAATTGAATACAAATATTTCATTTGTAAAGTTCTCCTGAAATTTACATATAGTTCATTTTACTATTTTCATGGATTGTGATCTAGTGTAAACTATAGTATGCTAGACGGAGACATTCTTTTTCTCACAATATCTTTTACTAACAAAATAACCTATGCATGTACTATTATATACTTTTGCGTCTAATATTATTTCATGCGACATATTGTCTTACGTTAATAGGTGGATCGCATGCCAGAGATTCTCTGTGAGGAATTTCTGTGTGGGGGAAGGCGGTTTATCTGCATTGGGTCCAATGACCTCGTGTTGTTGATTGTGCGGGGAAGAGATCGGTTAGTGTTGTTGTATGATTTGACAAAACGTATGTGGCGCAGACTACCTTATTGCCCCTTGACTGACCAAAAATTAAGATATGGACTAATTGATGGCATATCTTTTGAGCCTCGGTTGGATGCATTTGTATGAGAAATAGAGTTTTACATCATTTCTTGGTTTATAACATGTCAAAATTTTATAATGGAATTATGTATTTTATCAAAATTGATAGGATGTATATATAATCGTAGTTGAATTTATAGTTTAAATGTATTATCAATCATATCTATTGGATGTTCTCATCCCAATTTATGAATGTAATAATTTATTGTGTTTTTATATTATGAATTATTTGAAACATAATATGGACGTTATAGATCAAACATCAAAGATACTATACCACATAACTTGCATTTCTAAGAACATATTGATGTGGGAAAGAAAAGAGTAATGGAAGCAATGAGCTTGTGTGTGAGAAAAAGAAACAAAAACTTCAGTTAGTAACCCTTAAGTTCCCAAGCCCTTTTCTGATTTTTTACCAATTTTGGGTACCCAGCTGCAGTAAATTGCCTCTAGAAACCTACCAAAAATCATCCGGAGATTCCAGCCTTATAGCAATGGGCCCAGCTCATTTATGCATGACATACCAAAAAATGAGCCAAGTCCACCGTGGAAATTGTGAGATTATAGCGTTGGCCCGGACCTCAAATATGAGGTCCCAAAGAAAAAGTGAGAAAGAAATTGGTTTGACCAAATCAAAACCTAGCTTTATCCAATTTTGCTTGCCCCAAGACCCACCATTTCCAAATCAATAGTGGAGTGGCTATGACCCCACTAAATTGCAGGTCCAACTGATTTTTTCACCTATGCTTGCTATGCATGCAATTACATGGGGGTTGAAATCTCAAAATTGACAAGAGAAAATGTGCCTCCAAATGAAGTAATTTGTTTTCTACAAAAAATTTAAAAGCCAATGGAGGATGTGTGTATGTAATGCTCACTCACCACAAGGTGAAGTGTTTTTTTCTAAAATTGCTAATTTTCTGCCAAAAATGGCCTTTGGAGTGCAATCTGTTTTGGGCTTGTTTACCTGCCACGTCAGCAGTCAACAAGCCCTTTTTAGGCCCCAAAACGTAAATGAGAGATCTAAGATATTTTTTCTAGGTCGTAGTTTTTTTTTTTTTTTTTTTTTTTTTTTTTTTTTTAAAAATTTGTTTTTTCCATCATACTCGAGACAAATCCCTTGTCATTAAAGCTTCAGGAGTGGGCCCCATCAGATTAGATCTGCAAAAATTAGGTCCAACTGCAAATTCAAAGTGACCCGATTCAGGTCGCTTGGGAACTTAAGGGTTAAGTTGTTACATTATTAGACAATAAATGTATTAATCCATTTTTTTATTGTGTGGAATAATTTTCTAAATACAAATTCCGAAAGTATCACGACTTTTGTAAAATTTTATAATTTCGTGATCATAAATTTTTCAACAATAGTGTAATAAGTTTTTTTTGTTGTGTGAATGTAAAACTTGTTCTTGGGTGGTGTCCCATTCCTACACCTTCATGGCGCGGTTACAATGAAAGAGGTTATTTTCTCCTGTCACTGTTAAGGGGCCTGATTTGTGAGCTGTCGCTCCCAGGTGTTTCCCTTTAAGAAAATAAAAAAACTTGTATGTTGCTCTAATCTCATATATATATATGATGCGGTATATATATATATATATTTCTGACAAAAAATTGTCAGTTTTCAACCTGAAATAGAGGGCTAAATATAGTGGGCATACAATCTGGAATATTTGTCAGAATGCGATAGTGGTGGATTATCAAGCGTCTAATTGCGCCCGTGGATATGTCAGAATTACATGCCACCTGTCACATCGATTACATTAGCAGATCTGGTATTGGCATGCAATTCAAGTGACCCCACCATCCGATCTTGAATATTTCATATTCTTGTTGTGACAAACTCGCCCAGACACCCCCATTAGTTGTTCTAGAATAAGCTAACATGTTTTTTTTCAACATTTCAACCTGAATGGATTCTAGATAGTAGAGATCTAGCATGGTTGAAACATTTGCTGATCCACATAATAAATTCGTACCTTCAAGGTCAATATAATAATGGTGCAAAAGATGTATGGTCCTGATTTTTACATTAATATTAATCTCTCTACAAGGGAAACATTTTGTGAGACCCAAATTTTGCAACAATATTGAGAGAGATGATGTTTGTCTTGCAATGACAAAAATGATGTCTTTGCCATACCGATCATTTTTTCTTTCTCTTCGAAACAAAGACGAAGAACAACCTTGTTTATACAAATGCACCATCACGGTCATATTTCTAAGCCTGCCTTTTTGTATTTCAAAAATCTTCTTAAGGGGAGATCGGGGTGCATGGTGGGATATTGGGAAATATCTTCACTTTTTCTTCCGTACAAAGTTCAACTATTTATCACATGAGTGCAAACCGGATTCGATCACTTCAAGAGATGTTTTGCAAAGCAAACGCATGTTCAAATAGATCTGTAGCATCAATGTCCAAAATATCAAATGCATGAAGAATCTCTTGCCTGAGCTGTAGTATGTTACAAAATATAGAATCACAGAAGTTCAAAATCCATGGGGTTGTGAACTACAAGATTTCGTTTTTACCAAACTGGATAAATAACAATGAGTCACATGAGATCAATTATCTTATTACTTTCTTTGGAGAAACACATTAAAAATCATAAATTACAATAGTAGATGCATTCCATATTAATTGTCAAAAACATTTATTTATTTTTGTCATATGAGATAAGTATTGTCCCTCACATATTCCAAAAGGATTGTATTATTATTCATTCCAAGCTTAAGAAATCCATGAAACCACATGATCGAGAATGATACGTGTTATTGAGGATGTTCGAGGTGAATAACATGCCTTCGCGCATGCTATAGCTTTCCAACCATGCTAGCCAAAGCAAGTGTTGGGTTTCAGACTATTTAGAGCGGGGATTAATGCTAGATTGTGAGCCTGGCCCCATGAGCCTATGAGCCTATAAGCCTTAGCATACTCACGTTTCGGCACGTAATTTCTCGGGCCCATAACAACAGATTTGGCACCAATTACCGCGGATGGACGCCCATTTCCGCGAACATGTGCAACGATTGTAGTTCCTTGCACCTACAAATACTGTACTAACATGTTGGCCTATGTGTGTGTGATTTTTTTTTGTTTTTTTTTGCTTGCCTTACATACATCCATTGCCTCATGCAGCTAAGGCCAAGGATGTATATAGAAACAATAAAAAAAAAACTTAGGCCAAACTTAGGCAAAAAAACACAAATGTTTTTTTTTTCTTTTTTTTTTCTTTTTTATTTGCCTTATATACGTCCATTTGCCTCGATCGTTAATGATCTAAGCACCCCCCCTCCCCCCCCAAAAAATAGAAAAAAATCTTATATATGTCCATTTGCCTATTTTCATAGCTTCATGTGTGAACCACGCCATTACAAACAAGATTCGGTGGCTAACAATTCAAGAACGAGCTATATTAGCCCAACACACAGCTGAATTTCCCGATTGTATTGAATTTATTGATGGGACTTTGGTGAAGATTCGGAGACCTTGACAAAATGAGGAACACAAGAGTTGGTTTAATGGTCGGAAAAAAAAATGTACTCCATGAACAACACGGTTATTGTTAATCACCAAGGACTGTTCATTCATATCGACCTTGGATATCCTAGATCTTTCCATGATGTGAGCATCCTACGACACTCTGATTTTCACAAGAACTGGCGTGAGCATTTTGTACATGAAGATGAGTACTTCAAGTACTTATTGGGAGATCCAGGCTACATGGGTGAGGAGATGTTCATAATGCGAAGGATTGAGAGACGTGAATTAGCACCGGGTATTGATCGGTCGGCCGTCAAGGCTTATAACAAGATGCATGCTGGCTATCGAGTCCGAGTGAAGTGGGGAATTGGTAGTCTGAAGTGCAAGTGAAGACGTCCAATGAAAAGATTTGATTTTACAAAACCAAAGTTCAACCATCTATTTCAAGCTGCAGCTTTACTCACAAACTTCTTCAAAGAAGACGTCTTGATTTCACATTTGAAGTCATCGGTAAACAACTTGGAGACCAAGCAGAGTTTGGATGAAATGGAGACTTCTAGCTACAAGTTTAGCATCGCTTTTATTTGTTGCTTGAACTCCTCATCACTGATTACACCTAGATCTCTAGCAGTCTTCAGATTTGCGATCTCCACCTTATTGTGCTTTGCATGATTGATGTCCATCTTTGCAGCTACTAAAACATCTTGCTTTTCAGATGACTCTTAAAATTGCTTGGTCATCGCTGCAATGCTCTTGGATTGTTGCTGCAGCATGTCAGCCTTTGTCATTGATTTTTCGGTTCTTGCAGCTGTAGAACTAGAAGCAGGTGTGGATGTTAGGCACTGCTGCATCAAATTGAACATCTAAAGTAGTGATCGGATGTGAAGGGATCGAACTAGAACTGACATCTCTCCATTTATCAAACTTTATCTCATCTTTAAAATATTCCTAGTGGCATGTCCATCTGTGGTCTTCAAACGCGCCAACACTTCGTCACTCTGCAACACTGCTTTATCTGAATCCTCCTCATTAGAAGTTCATGTTTTCAACTCTTTCAAGGTTTCCCGTAGGCGGTCCTTCAAGGTGTCTTCTTGAAATTGAGAATCAGGGTACTGTTCTACGTAGTTTGCATACATCGTCTTCCAAACAACACTAGGATCTATCCCTACGGTAAATAACAAAGTGATGGTTGTAGGCAGCTACCATTGTGTTGAGATGCAAGGACTCCACGATTGGTCTGTACGCTGCATATTTCCGAGTAGCCTTTGGCTTGCACTTTACAGGGAGCTTGCCATTGACATGTTCACTCTCTATGCTAGTCTCATGAAGCATTTAATTTGTCAATTGATCAAACTTCATAAACCCCCAATTCTTTGCATTGTTCTCATACTGCAGCAGGTCATTTTTAATATGACCCTCCATATGCGTTGTTCAGTTTGAATCCTCCCAATCTACATCTACAAACCTGAACCCTAGAAACTATCAATTTCATCAAAACCTAGCACCATCACCATGTTTATTCATGCCAAATGGTTGGAGAAAATTCTCATGTGACAAAACTGACCCATGTGACAATATTGTATTTGGAGAGGTGCATAAAAGGACCAGCGTGGCATCCACATATAAATTAGGAACTCGCCTGCAAACAAATGCAACCTCATGTCTCGGCTTTAGCGACACCTTTGCATCCTCGTTTTACGTCATAAAGCTCATCATATCAGCTATGACAGCTCACCGCTCTTCCCATACCAACATAGGTGGCATCACTACACTTTGTCACACTCGCACGTCTTGCAGCTTGCAGCCGCTGCACTTGCTCACGTCCGTGCAGACGTCTCGAAGCTCGCAACTTGCGGGTCGCTTGGTGTCATGGGGTGTGCAGCTCGGCAAAAGTTCCCAAACTGGGTTTAAAACTAGTTTGACCACAAGTTCTGATGAGAAAAACTAGTTTCATCCCATGCTTTTTACGTCTGTATGAGTTTGGTCCCAGTTTTTTAACTCGTCCCCACTTTTGGCCAAACTAGGGGTATTCGTTCCCAGTTTTTGGCACTTTACGGATAATTTTACCTAAGTTTTTGGTTTTTTGGTTTTTTTTAACTTTATATGTATATCGATTTGCCTCCAAAGTGAATGATCGTGGATTTGGCCTCACGCAGCTAAGGCCAAAAAAAAATAAAAAAAACCTTAGGCCAATTGTATGTGCAGGTGTAAGGAACCACGATCATGGTAGCACTACTTTCTGCAGTGTTGTGTTTTGTTCATATATGTGCGCACTGATAGTGGAAAAAGTAAGAGTCTCCATGTCTACAACCTTTCTGTCAGTTAGACACATATCTGATTTCTCGCAGTATTCGATTTTCTTTCGCCTGACCTCAGATATAGGTCCTCTTTCTTTGTACTACCACCTTGTGCTCACGCTTATAAAACGTGAGCAAGTGCAGCGGCTGCAAGCTGCGAGACGTGCGAGTGTGACGTCTCGAAACTCACAACTTGCGGGTCGCTTGGTGTCATGGGGTGTGCAGCTCGGCAAAAGTTCCCAAACTGGGTTTAAAACTAGTTTGACCACAAGTTCTGATGAGAAAAACTAGTTTTATCCCATGTTTTTTACGTCTGTATGAGTTTGGTCCCAGTTTTTTGACTCGTCCCCACTTTTGGCCAAACTAGGGGTATTCGTTCCCAGTTTTTGGCACTTTACGGATAACTTTACCTAAGTTTTTGGTTTTTTGGTTTTTTTTAACCTTATATGTATATCGATTTGCCTCCATAGTGAATGATCGTGGATTTGGCCTCACGCAGCTAAGGCCAAAAAAAAATAAAAAAAACCTTAGGCCAATTGTATGTGCAGGTGTAAGGAACCACGATCATGGTAGCACTACTTTCTGCAGTGTTGTGTTTTGTTCATATATGTGCGCACTGATAGTGGAAAAAGTAAGAGTCTCCATGTCTACAACCTTTCTGTCAGTTAGACACATATCTGATTTCTCGCAGTATTAGATTTTCTTTCGCCTGACCTCAGATATAGGTCCTCTTTCTTTGCACTACCACCTCTGCTCATGCTTATAAAACGTGAGCCCAGGCTCACGCTCTGGTGGGGAAGCGTGAGCCTGGGCTCACGATTTGTGGGTGAAGCGTTAGCCTAGCTCACAGGCTCACAGGGCTAGGCTCACGCCGTAGTTGCGCTGATTTAGAACAAACGTAGGCAACAACAAACCACATTGTAAGTTCGAGGCAGAGTAACCGCTGCCTTCACAAGTATTTATTTATGCACAAGAATGCGAATGTAAGAGTCAGATAAAAGCAAAAGGTCACTTCATGTTTGAGATACCGAATGAGTCATGTCTTCTATCTAAACTGCATAGAAGTCGCAAGTTGCACCATTAAAGATTGGCTGTATTCAAACCTTGATAGTTGCACAAGTCATTGATGGATCTTCTTGAGGGCAAAGCTTGGTGAGCCATTTTTCTCAACAATGCAATTGTCATTTACGTGGTTCCATAGCTACATACTTACATTTATGTGCTTAAGTACCCACTTAGGTACCATGTTGTAAATGAATACTGCACGGTTAGGGTACGAAAACTCTAATTTAAACAACAATCATGTTTGTGTCTTAGCAATAAATATATATCATTTTATCAAACTTAGCCACCAAAAGAATGACTTTTGCATTTGGAATATACTTCTACATTTAAGGGTATCTTTAAATAGGTCAAATTCATCCGTAAAGTATGATAAAATTGCAAGAAAATCCTGAATCTCAAGTTTAAAGAAAGAAGGAAATAAAGAGCTAAGAAAGAAATAGCGGTCGTCCTCTCAAGATGAAAAAGAACATTGACAATACAACCTTAGTACTAGGTAAGACAACCATAACTTCACTGCTAATAAAAACATCAATACATTAAAAGTTAACATTTTTTAGTTTTGTGTTTATCTTACGAAAACCAGAACTGCTAATGTAAACGAATATCATATTACTGTGTCATAGACATAACAAAATATAATGCAAAAGAGACTTGTTATGAAAGATATATTGAAACCTTTTTTCTAAGGATCTTTCTGAAGAGGAGATCGGGACGGGTGGTGGGGATTCAAGAGAATCAGTTCTCCTTAGAATTGCCTTGTCCATAACTAGGAAATGATAGGCAAAGAAATAATGTTAAAAAAATCCACCAGCGAGTGTAACCGTCTAGCTCACGTGGATTCACAGCAAAGTATTTAATGACTCCCTAATGCTGGAACTTTATAGCCAAAGTCTCGTTGTTATGTTAGTTGAGCGCAACTTCCTGGTTTTTTTCCTGGGGTGTTTTTCCGGCCGCTAGCTCCCAATTTTCGGGTATTCTTGAATCCCCCACAATTTTAACCCTGCGAACTCTAGCATACCCTCATTCTTTGTAGGCGTCAAGCTGTAGTACCTGCGCACTTGTGTTGACATAAATAAGTTTCATACGGCCTCCCGCGCTCGATGACGTCGTCTTCCAAGGGACTGGCCTAGTCCATTGTTTCGCATGGGCATTTGCCGCCTCTGCCCACCAATCTACACGCAGAAACAAGTTCTTTTCCCAGCTAGGCACCCAACCTTCAGTTGTTTTTGTAACCATCGTCTTCATAAATAATCCATTCCCTCTAGATGTAACAAGTACGTAATAATGATTGTTGAGCTGTTCAGTTGTAGGTAACTTGTGAAAGATTAATGGACACTAATCATGTTGTCCAGAGTTGTAAATAGCCTAACTAAAAAAAAACAGCCTTCATCTTCTTGTAAGTGCAGCCAAGAGATGTGTCTGTCCATGTATTCATCTGAAGTCAATACGCGATTGAGGGGGTTTAACGACGCCGTATCGACTTCTACGGGGTCACAAAACGACGAATTAGATCCCCCACGAAATTTCGAAACAAACGACCCCCAGGGAGTCGGTCAATCATTGTAAATGCAGGGGTCGGTTGCACGGAAATTATCTGACCCCCTGAAGGTCGTTGAAATGCCTCCACCAAGTTTGAACAACGACCCCAGGGGGTCGGTAGTAATAAGCGACGGATTGGGGAGCTTGCCCAAGGTTTACTCCTAAAAGCGACCCCAAGGGGATCGCACGTATTGCCGGTGGGAAGGGGAGGAGGTATGTGGGGTTTGACACCAGAAAGCGACACCCCTTGGGTTGCTTATAAAAAGCAACGGGAGGGGGTCGATGTGGGTTTACACTAAATAGTGACCCTCCGCGGGTCGTTTCTAATAAACGATCGCTGATGTGTATGGCTCTGCGCGGGTTTCTCACTAAAAAACAACTCCCTCTGGGCCGCCTCTAGTAAGTGACGGGGAGTGGTCTATATTGGTTTACACAAACTAGTGACTCCAAGGGGGTAGTTGATAATTATCGAGGGATATATTTGTTTTAAATATTCTGGTTAATTTCAAGTGGAAAACCGACCCCTTGGGGTCGCTTAACAAATCCAAGAGTTTACAAATTAGCATAGACATGAAGATGACAAGAAATAGCTCAATCAATAAAAGATAAAGAGTCCGAGATATAACCTACCTGAAGTTGGTGTACAATTGAATGTGAGGTAATCTTCCGTCTTGGCAGTGTGCATGGAATATGCAGAGTGCCTGGTGACTGGAGAGATGCATATATTAGGAGTGAAAGCAGTGGCAGCCATGGTTGTAGTGAGGGATATTGGAGTGGATTCAAGAAAGATTTATGAGCATAGAGTATGGTGCTAGAGCTAGACATCACCAAAACATGTTTACATGAACTCTCTATACCAACCACAATGAAAGCTTGCTTCATGATTAGCTCTATGTAAGAAAGCAAACAATTGCAACCTCTAGTGCAAGATAGTCGTGACTTGTGAGAGACCGTCTACAAGTTGCACTAACTTCGAACTTCAAAGAAGTAAATATAGAGACCCTAGCTTGAGATCAGTAAAATACTAAAACGTTGATTAGGTCTCATAAATGTGTGCCATCGTATTCAGATTATCACTGTGTTTATCATCCATCTATGTGGTCAAATACTTGAAAAATCATCCAAGTTGCACCCTAATTCCTTCCATTTATTTCTTTCGTTCACCAATGCAACCAAGAACGGTTTTAGGATTTTTCCCATGGGGGCAGAATTAGAAAATCAGACAGACAGAATTAGACAAATCATTCTACAACTACCAAGACTAAAATGGCAGTGCCCACATCAATCTGCAATTAAAAGAAAGAGTAAAAGTACTTGAGCACGGATACAAAATTTGATGCATCATATAATGTAGAGAAAATGTAATCATGATTCATCACAGATGGAAGATAGTTGACAAGATTATAAAATGTCTTGCTAGCTTTTATTGTCATTTTTTATTCACAATCATAGATACAGAAATAGAAACAACAAATCATGGGGTTTTGTGTTTGAGCGATTGTCAATTCATCAAATCTCTTCAACTATAGAAAGATGCTCTTTGCAGAGAAGAAAAGATTCAAATGGAAAACACATTGAGAAAGTATATGGAAATGAGAGCACATGGATGTGGGTGTTGTTTGAGGCATGAGAATGGATATGAGAACGTTTTTCAAGGCTTGGTGTCAATACTTTATAGCACAATTGCTCCAATTGATCAAAGTATTTAGAATCAAAGTGCAAATACAGTTTCTACCAGGTTTTTCTTCAAAAACTCATTGGTACCCTTTCATATTTGACTGTATTGTAATCTCTTTGACTTTATTAGACTAGAATTCATCAATTTTTCATTCACGCAAGTATAAACGTGAAAGGTTATATGTGTTTCAATTCACACTTACCATGTCTACATTCATACTAAACCAATTCTCTAGCTGTAGCGCCCTTTCTCTCTCCTAAATCAAATAACTTAAGCTTATTGTAGATTTTTCAGGAATCGCGCCTTCATGGCTTCTCAAGGTTTTTTTCCTTATTTTAATGTTGTTTCTAGAGCCTCCATCCCCTGTTTAAAGAAAAAAAAGCTAAGTTGAAATTAAGCCTTAAAGCATTTAGATCTGTCAGCTAAGTATCCAGAGATCCCTGGTTTGCTAAGATTTTTGGTCAAACCTGCAAGTTGCAATTTGAAGAGTAGTTGAATTTTTCTTTCATTTCCCCCCCCCCACCTTGAGCAATGTATAATGTTGGAACGAGCTAGTCGGTTTGAAGAATCAGTTAGGTATGTTTTCTTCCTCCGTTTCCTTTGACCCAAGAGGTTAGCAAAACTCTATACCCCACTTCTGAATTTGAAAACCCTATATCTATTAATATACATTTTGTCACATATGTCTTATATATATATATATATACATATATATAGCATTTATGACACCAGCTCTAGGGGGTTTATATGTGTTGTTATTTCCTTCATAACAATATGGTGATGGTTTGTGCAGGAGGTGACTCATAAAAAAGCTCAGGTCTGTACTGTGATATAGGGGTGTTCTAAACCTTGGCTTTGTTGGGTAAGAAGAAGATGATGAAGGAATGTGGCCATCTACTACCAACTATGTATTGTGCTTTTCTGGAAGATGATGCAGTCTGTTGCTGTATACATGTGTATTTTGGGGTCATCTCATTGATCAAGGTTGGGCAATGATCACATCTGACCTGGGAGCTCTTTTGAGGAGAAGGTCAACTTGTTTGAGCAATTACTCGCAGAAAGAATCAGAGACTACGGTCACTTGAGCACGGTTGGGTTGTGCTCAAGAGATGGTGGAAAGATGTTGGAGCGTCAGCCATGGTAGGGACTGTGCTAGTGTTGGTTGTCGCGTTTTGGATGAGCGTCCCAGCCGTCCTGGCTCGGACGGGACGGCGACTGCAGACGCAAAGCCAAGCCTCCGACATGCAAGTACTACTAGAAATGGCACAGTTGGTGAGCGTAGATCCGTATAATGCACTGGGATCCTGGGACGGCACTCAGTCTAGCGCGTGCCACTGGAATGGCGTCAAGTGCAATTCTAAAAGGAGAGTGACGGAGCTTCGTCTAAAGGACAAGCAGATGGAGGGCGTTCTATCACCCGGCCTGGGCAATCTTGAATATTTGAAATTTTTAGAACTTTCAAATAACCATTTGAAGGGAGGCATTCCCCCCTCCCTTGGTGGCTGTACATCACTTGTTGGCTTGCAACTTGGAAGCAACCAACTAACAGGCAATGTGCCAGCAGTTCTGTTCAATCAAACTCAGCTCAACACACTGGTCCTGGCAAATAATATGCTAACAGGGACAATCCCAGCGACTATCCTTGGCTGTACAACCCTGAGCTTACTTAGCCTTGGCAACAACTTCCTAACCGGGACCATTCCCGAACTAGGTCCCCTCAGTTTACTAGAATATGTGGATTTGAGCAAGAACGGGTTCTCAGGAAGCATACCTAGCTTTGTGGGCCTTACCCACCTGAGGACTCTAAGTTTGTCCTCAAATGGTTTGACAGGTCAGATACCCATCTCTCTTCAAGAACTACCAAAGCTCAACGAGGTCGGCCTCTCTGACAATCAGCTAACAGGACCTATTCCAGACACGAAATTCTTCCAGCATCTTCCATTATCGACATATGCGGGTAATGTTGGGCTCTGTGGGCCCATACTGAAGAAGGATTGCTCTGAAATTACCTCTGCCACGGGTGGGAACAGTACTGTACCAAGGTTGCCTGGAACCGTTGCCGCGAAATCAGGCGAGAAGGTTCCACTGCCCTCAACAAACTCCAAGCTCTCAGAGATCAGCATCATCATACTATCCTGTGTCGTGGGTGGGGCGGGGCTGGTGATCAGCCTCCTTATTGTTTGGTGGTGTTATTCCGGCCGCGACCGCTCAAGTGGCCATGAATTTGGGAATGTGACAAATGCGGATGTTGCCCCTTTGGCAGGCCAAGGGAGCGGATTCTCTGAAGCTGATCTTCAGAAGGCAACTGATGGGTTTAGTAAAGTTAATGTGATTGGAATTGGGAGATCTAGTACTGTCTTCAGGGGGATCTTGCCTAGCGGTCAAATCGTTGCGGTAAAAAGATTAAATTCAAAGAACAATAACTTGGATTTACAGCACAACTTCGTTGCTGAGTGTCGTGTGTTGAGCCGAATCACGAAACACCCTGGCTTGGTACGAGTGCTAGATTTTTGCGCCAGCTCTAACCTTTTGGCCATAATTTTGGAGTTTATGCCTAATGGCACCCTGGAAAAGAACTTGTATGAGCGGAAGATGAGCTGGGAGGATCGCCTCATCCTTGCCATCGGTGTGGCAAACGGGCTAGTGTATCTGCATCATGAGTGCTCGGAGCACCGAGTGTACTGTGATTTGAAGCCCTCACACATTCTTGTTGACGTAAGTGGCAAGGCGAACATCACTGATCTTGGCATACCCCGATTTGCAACAGTACGGAACGTCGTTGGCCTTCCTAGTGCTGTCTTGCATGGCACAGCTGGCTACTCTGCTCCAGGTGAAAACACTGGGGTTCAACCACCGTGCTTTGCCTTACAATTCTAGTTGGAAAGCCTAGGTACAATAATTCTGTGAAATGTACACGTGTCTTCATGCATACCTCACCACATGCATTGCACATTGCATGCTCGAGCTAACAATCCGACATGCCTATGGGTTGGTGGATTTGATGAGCAGAATATGCACACACAACGGGAGCCACACCAAAGGGAGATGTGTACAGCTTTGGCATCATAATTCTCGAGTTGCTCGTCAGGAAGAAGGCCAAGGACATTCTGGTGAGTGAAGGTATAAGCCTCGCACAGTGGGTGAAGCAAGCGTTGGCTAAACCGCAGCTTCTTGTGCAAGTATTTGATGTGGAACTGCTGCAGACTATGGGTATTGACAATCACCTGCTAGAGCTGATGGATGTGGCCATGCTTTGTACACACGAGGTGCCTGAGAGACGGCCGTCCATGCCGGACGTGCTCAAGGTGCTCCTGAAAATCCAAGGACATCGACGGGCGCGGTGAAAAAGCAGCTGTGTCTTCAGTTCCTCTCCTCAAATTTCTTCAAGCGAGAAAATCCACCTGGCCTGAGTACAAGATCAGTGTACTACATCTCTCATCTAAGTCATGTTTCTTGAATCTGACTTGATCTATCACATTCTCAGATCATAACCGATGGGCGGCTAAACCAAACTCTTCAAAAAAGCGGCTGGGTTGGACTGCGCCGGATTCGTTGTCTGGGCTTGGGGAACTCATTTGAACAAATTTTCTAGTGATGTAAGCTCGGTAATTGCTAGGACTGAGGTGTGTTGCATGTCTATTTCAGGTTATGTGATGAGCAAGAGACATTCTGTTGTTGTGAGCCACTAGTTGCAATGACAGCTGGTCGCTTATCTTCCATGCAAGGTATGTCGTTCGCGAAATTGATTGGATCGGCTGATTGATGACTTTGTCATGTGTGAGTACTTATGTTGTCCATGATCTTGAGGTCCACATATTAGATGAATATCTAAGTAACAAGTCTAACTTTGAACTAGTTAAAAACTGTCTTGATACTCTGACACTAGGCATTGAGTCTAGCAGCTCTATCTCTAGATACACTGCATTCTAACCTCGAGGCGTATGTATTGTTGGGCACAAAAGCCGGAAGGGTGTGCAGGAATTTTATGACCGGTTTGTGGAAATTAGTCTTCATCAGCAATTTTATATTTCAAGAAGAATTGTTTTGTGTTACTCATAAAAGAGCTAACTCTAGCAAGACGAAATATTAGATCCAGCGCAAGAACACGAGAAACTATTGAAACATGTAAAGGACTGGGTGTTGCTGATTGACGAGAATCTCAGATGTTTACATGGAGTCCCTGCAAAAAATTTATTATGTAGTTAAAATTCATCAAGAGGTATCCTTTTAAGCTAAGGAGGTTGAAGTAAACTCTGATTTAATCATATACACTGGATTGAATCCTTTGAGAAGAGTCACACGAATAGCTCATAAGGTCACTAGGAGCACTTGCTCGCATATCATGAGTCAAGCGGAAATATCATGGAATACAACTCTAATAGTAGCTATAGGTTTCGAGACTGCCCTTAGATGTTATAATGCTCGTTATAATGTAGAAGACACAAGTTTGTTTTCGAGTTGCGGTATTCGAAAACCAAGTAAGTCTAGTTGCAGAAACCGCAACTACAAAGGGGTGCGATATAATTTAGAATAGTCCAACAAGTGGATGGAGATTTGAAAGAGATGTTACGAGTATTAGCACACAACCTGGAAGAAAGCAACGTCATGGCATGGTAGCTCTACCTCATGTGTGTGTTTGTATTTATTACCTGCATAGAGGGCGTGATGTATCCCCAGGAAAAGGGGACATGCATGAATTGCCTAACCAAGCAGTTGATCAAGATTAACATCATAAAGTGCATGTTGAAAATTCAGTCTAGGTTGAGTGTTGTGGTTTGACATTCTAGCGAGCTCTAGTGAGTCGTCCATTGTACAATTTTGATGAGTGCAAGACGACTTCATGGTCTCAGTTACTCACAGGAGAATGAAAGACGCTGAGAAATTAGTGTTATTGTACAAGGATTGAAAAAATCAGATTGACATTACTGTTTTGGACTTCATCTCTTGTGTTCAGTATTCGTAGATTTTTACAAATGTTACTTAGTTTTCTCATAATACAATGGCATCGCCACATTGTGAATCCGGAGGTGGGTTGTCCGTCTCCTGTACTGTAGCCTTGAACTCCAACTGAATTTTGAAGTAAATAGGGGAGGTTTCTTTCCAGGGAGCAAATAATGTCGGCAGGGAGAACATAATTGAGGTATTCTACTTCTTGCAAGCTGCATTGGCACCTCCTGGTCCCCCGAAGAAAAAGTAGGTTCCCCAATCTACTCTGTTTCCGTACTGTGTCCATACTGTATAGCAGTATGGATTGCTCAGAATGGTACTTGATAGTGTGGCGTCCCACAGTGTCATATTTAAGTCTACGAATTGGACAAATTTTTGGTATGCTGCCCCAGGATAACCCGCAGTTGGGAAATTCCCTGAACCCATGGCTGTGGTTGTGTAGTTCGAAGCTAGAGCGGAAGGCGCAACTTCACCACCCCATTGTACCCACAATGCTGAATTCTTCAGTGAGTTGTAGATAGTCGAGGGCCAGTAGCCGATATACTCTTGACCAATCATGAGCCACCAGTTTCCGTCCTGGACGTCCTGCCGTAAGATGAGGCACAAATTTCCCAGATTAACACGAGCGAACATGACAGTAAGGTGGATTGTGTGCCATCGACAGCAGCTTCACTCCTACACGAATGCCCATGACTGTGACATTATTGACAGCTCTAAGTGGCTGCTCGTGTGTTCGAGTAGTTACTTAATTCCAGTTGGGTTAACGAATATAACTAGTTCTATTCCTCAAGGATCCAAACTCCGAACCCTTTCACAATGGTCAAATCTAGTCTCGCATCACAGACAAAAAGCCTTCGGGCTCACACAGTTGGATTTAGGTGTAAACCTACTCCCGAATGGAAAGCCTCATTCTCTTGTCATGCACGATCCACAAAATGCCTGAATTCTCACCGTAGCTGATCTCAATCACGAATGATGAGCTAGCTGCACTCGGTCCACCAATCGACATACTACATGTCATCTTACCTTGAAAATTAGAAGCGAGGCTTCATATTCTGATGAAGAGCCTGAATTGAGAGTGGTATAGTCAGTAAAGGCTCCACCCAGCACCCATTTCGTGCTTGTTTGCACAAATCCTGCACATTGCAGGTTGTAGCATCCTGTTGACTTGTAGGCGTCAGCCTGCATTGCCATTCACCCAGCTCATAAGGCACCCATTGATTTAATTGTCCTGCTCTGGTATTTTGAACACTTTTGCAATTAAATCTGCGCGTTTAGATGTGGAAACCATGTATCAACATGTATCTTCTTCGGACCATTTAAAGCTTGAAAACCATGGCTAGGAACTCGTGATCGATGAGACTACATCTCAAGCCTGGGAGCCCTCTTAAAATCGGCCACATAGGGCATGTGTTTTGAGGTACAACCACAATCAGCGCACACTGTTTGAGCCCCCCTTCTCATTGTGTGTTTCATGTTAAAATTGGCCACATGGGTTGAATCCACCCCTTATAGGAAGCTTGTTTTTCATGTTCAAAACGGCCACAAATGGCATCTCTCTCAAGTTCAATCCACACTTACCTGGCAGCTCAAACAATGTGCGGCAACGCACACTGTTTGAGCACCCCTTGTCATTGTTTTTTTCATGTGAAAATCGCGCACACAGGGGCCTCTATGTAAGGTACATTCCACCCCTATTTGGAAGCTCAAACAATGTGCGGCAATGCACACTGTTTGAGCCCCCACTTGACATTATTGTTTCAAGTTAAATTTGGCCACAAAGGGCCTCTCTGTCCACACATGGACACATACCTGGCAGTTCAAACAGTGTGCGGCAACGCACACTGTTTGACCACCCCTTGTCATTGTTTTTTTCATGTGAAAATCGTGCACACAGGGCCTCTATGTAAGGTTCATTCCACCCCTATTTGGAAGCTCAAACAGTGTGCGGCAACGCACACTATTTGAGCCCCCATTTTGCCTTGTTTTTCTTGTTCAAAACGGCCACAAATGGCATCTCTGTCCGGTTCAATCCACACCACTTACGTGGCAGCTCAAGCAGTGTGCGTTGACGCACACTGTTTGAGCCCCCCTTGTCATTGTTTTTTTCATGTGAAAATCGTGCACACAAGGGGCCTCTCTGTGAGGTTTATTCCACCCCTATTTGGAAGCTCGAGCAATGTGCGTTGACGCACTGTTTGTGCCACTTTTTTGGTTGTTTGGGGCTTTTCGTCTCGACAGCCTTCTTTGATAAAGTCTAGCCAGTCGATGCATCAGTGCTCAAATTATTATGATCAGGACTATCAAGTTATTTGTAAGGTCCATGACGCACTACGGGCAAGTACAGGTCTAGTACCGTCCAATATATGAAGAGATGTGGAGCTGTATCGCCGTAGGCTGCCGGGTATACCTGCGCGATTCAAGTCGAGAATGCAATTCATTAACAAATTCTCGGTACCCTAACAAAAATGTAGTCAATTCAGAATATCGTTCTAGTGTCAGCTCCCTTCATTCGCTCTACCAAATCTTGGCCTTGTTACAGTATACTGCAATGAGCTGCACGTTGAGAATCTGATCAAGGTGCTATTACGTTGAATTTCGGAATATCACGTCACCAGAGACTTCGGGGTTAATTTATACACACCTGCCAGCCTACTTCGGCTGTGTTCAAGGAACCATCCGAGTAGCTTCCTGCCACAACCCAGAGCTGGGAGAGGCTGAATTCCACGTCCTTGTCTTGGATAGCGGGATCATTCACACTTAAAACCGCTGCGGATCCTCCATAGGTTCCTTGGGCCATCTCGGCCACTGCATACTGCACAATGTACAGTCGTGGCACTGATCATTTAAAGGTCAAATATAGCGTCTATAAACGTCCGTTATATGTACCAGCAGATTATCATGATTTATAAAACTTGTCGACCTCATGAGATCAGCGGTAAGAGTAGTGACTTCATACTCAAATGTATCGTGTACATCAAATGTACGAGTAGCGTCAAAACTTCTAAGTACATCAGAGCTCCCCACCATGAACCTTTCCGTCTAATCTTCTTTTTCAAAACTGAAGAATCGACCTGGTCGTGCCACGATTATTTACTATATCATGTTCAGACCCGTATCCCTAGGCTTTCCGAGTGTGGAAGTTCCTATCTAGCTTCGCCAGGATTGACCCACTAAAGTAGGGTCAGCACCGATAACTTGAGAGTGGTCAAATTCGTCCTGTAAGGCCGTTATTGTTGGTCTGATGCACATTCAGCAATGAAAGATCATTTACCCCATCTTTTCACCCACTTTAGGGGATGGAATGAAATTTATGGATAAGACTCTAGACTTGGTCAAACTTTTGTTCACGACCAAGAGCGTAATCTTCACACTTGGACATCTGATCAATTCGTTTTCTTCAAATCGGAGATTTCGACACGCAAGTCGTGGAGGGACCCAGCACCACAAAAGGATCACTCGGCTCCACATCGAGAAGTAATATGCGAAAATATTCTTCTGCCTGTACGTTCCCCAAGAGAGGATCATATGTGGGACTCACAAAGATCACATGTAACCTGGCTAATTATGAAAACAAAATTGTGGAGACGATATGCGCCCTTGTAAGTAGTAATCGAGGTTCCCATGGCTCTGCTGCAAAGGCTACCTTGGTATAACATCATGGCCCAAGCTCCTGCAACGTCCTTGAACTGAGTTGGCTTCGAATATATGCAGGCTCACAGGGTCTGTTCTAGAACAGACGTAGACACAGACACATAAATGGTTATAGATCTATTGTATATTTGATTCACCTGGTGATGATGACTTCAAATTAGGAAGGTCCGCAAGTCTAACCTGGTGAGCTCCTACTCCATCCCCGCTTTTAGGCAATTGGAATGCCTCAATATCGCGCTTGGGATGATGCTTTTTATAGTGAAGTGGTTGATCGGCCCCCTTCCGGTGAACAGGAATGGTTCCTTCAGGACAGCCGCCATGCTCCTGATAAAACAGTTGTTCACGGTTGTTTGCACTTTGAGGCCTGTCCTTCAAATGAGTCGGCATAGACGATGGCTCCATCTATATTAGAACATGTAGGCAAGAAGCGTTGGGTTAAGACTCAAGTTCCCATGTCGATATCTTAGACAAAGTGGCATGCGATAGACAGAATGAGTTATATGGGTAAAATACAAGATTTCCTTCAAATGTTGCATACCTTTATAACGTGATCCTTGAGGGAGGGGTGACGAAATGCAATCTGTTCTTCAATTCGGACACAGTCCACATGACTACCATCTGAAACCTGCGAATAGTTATCCTACATCAAACCTTAAAAGAGTCGAATCTGCTGCTGTTCTGAAATGAAGCTCTCTAGAGATACTGGGTCATGAAATTTCAGCTCCTAGACACCATATAGTGGCCGACACTATATGAAGAGCCCTAGAAGTGGGATCATCAGCGCGACGTGGGGGTACACAAAAAACAATAAACTGATCAGATAGAGGTCTTATAAGCGGCTTCTTGTTAATTGCAGATCTCTACTAGCTGGCCAGTTTCAAAGTTGTAATATCACAAGAATTGCAACCCGCAGCTTAAACCTGAAAATTTTCGTACTGATCAGTGCGGCTGGGCGTGTTCCTAAGATTCAGAGATCAAAAGTCGGTACTAGGTTGGACCTGGTAGGACTCGAGAGCAGGTCCATGCTGCATAGCTCTGTCGATATTGCTATCTGTTGTTTGTAGCTTTCTTGCTTGGGTCAGCGCTATCGTGCAAAGCAGTAATTGTATACACGTGACGAGCCAACCAGTTGCCGTGAAACTGATTAGTCTGCATTTCTCTGTTCCCATAACAATAATTGGATGCACGCCAGCACACGGTCTGCGTAATGATGTAGCTTGTTAGAACCTGCAGGTGTGTTTCAGGATGCACAAAGCTGTGTGTGAGGTCGGTATGTAGAATGAACTCCGTATTACAGGAGGTAGATCGTTGGAACCAATTGGACAGTCCATTGACTCGAGTCACAATTGACAGGACGTGCAGCACATATCACATTGTACAGCTGCATCTAGCTCGTGATAATATGCAGCCAAAAGTCGACCGGCAGGAGTCAAGTGCGTAGTTTTCCTATAAGGGCATGGGCAAGTTTAGTAGCTAGCTCGAGTGAGCACATGAGACAATGTACACCTCCGGTTATAGTTTGGTCTAGAGATCTTATTGCATGGATGGAGGGAGAAGGAGCGAGAGCAAGAGAAAGAGAGCTAGCAGAGGGAAGAAGAACATTAGAACATCAAAAAGAAAGAGCATGAGAAAATCTGTAGATCTACTCTGTACTCAGATGCACGACAAACGAAAAACTTGAAGTGAACTCGTCTTATGAGTATCGATTTTGCAAACCATATCTAGAATACGAGCCACTGGGCGAAGACCGGCACGAACAAGCTTCCATTTTAGGTCCTGGGACGGCCAAGTCAAAGAGAGATCCGCCGTCGTTGGAAGCTCGGGGGCAGCTACGGCTGCTTCCCCTTCGTCAAACTCGGATCCTTTTCTCACTTGACTGTGCGCAACACAACACGACACTTCAGGCCTACTCCGTCAAGCAGGCAGGGGCTATTCCTGAAGGTCGAAAAAAGGGAGAGGATTGGAGCGGCCAATGGGGAGGGAGAGCAATGGTGTTGGAATCGATGAGTGAGGCCACGTCTGAGGTAGCATAGAAATAGGATATGCGAGGGCGGTGGGCCCTCCTTCTAGTTTTAGAGCTTTCCAAAGTTTTCAATTACTGTAGGACGAGGCTGGCCCCCTTTCTACAAGGCTCCACCACTCTTGAAAGAGGGCCAAGGCTTACTACGAGACGTCTCTTCCGCCTCCACCTTACTTTCCTGGGCTCCTGGAACCTGAACCATGAATGGAAATGTCACTTGTCGATATGGCTCTTCCCACA
Source organism: Takakia lepidozioides (assembly GCA_030704615.1). Lineage (NCBI taxonomy): Eukaryota > Viridiplantae > Streptophyta > Takakiopsida > Takakiales > Takakiaceae > Takakia > Takakia lepidozioides. Next base: position 44,300,826 of record CM060731.1, read on the forward strand.
GTGTGGGGTTGCCCGACCTTCCCAAGCTGGCCAAATGAGTTGGGGTACATCATACTAGTCGATACTTATAGCACGAGAAAAAAGAAAAAAAGTGAAGGCATTGCTGAAGCAAGCGTAACTTGGTGTCCCGTGGGAGATTATGCACGCCATCTTTTCCTTACACTGTCATCTTTCATGTTAGATGCCCCAATCTGAGCCGTCCATAGCGAAAAGAAACGGGAAATAAATCCTACGTCTTTACGCAGTGTAAGTCCCCCACCCTCGGGCAGGTACCTATGGTATTCGTGTCGTGTCACTCCCCTCACACAATCGATTGTGACGTAGCCGTTGGTTGGGCCTTGGTTAGAGTGGGGTCCGATCAACTCACAAAATACATTAGACAATACGGGCTCAGTTAAATTGAGATGGGCTTTCTCAATGAGTAGATCTGATTCAAAAATTGCTTAACGTTGGAAGACAATAGGAATAACGTAAGAACTTAATGGACGCGTGTGATCTGACAGTACTTTTGTATTAGGGAAGGGTCGTTCCCAAGGCCCTTCCTGAATTTGAGAGCACCGGCAACGAGGGCGGAGCCTGAGTTCCGGGTGCTCGAAAATTCAGGAAGGGCCTTGGGACTACCCTTCCCCAACGTGAAAAACTGGGAAATTTTTCTTTCCCGCTCCTTGCCCCGCAAATGGGGGGACGCTTCCACACGCGGAAGGTACTTCCCGCAAATTGGGGGACCCTTCCAAAAGCGGAAGGTACTTTTCGTTAAACGGGGAACCTTGCAGCCAGGGAGGCTCCTTGAATTACAATAGAAAAAAATTTGCCTATGTTTTATGAGGGTTTGGGGAACCTGGGCTTCTGGGGCGGGGCCCCTGTCAAATCCTCCCCACCCACTCTTATCTCCGTTTCACTATTAAATACTTCCAAATCCGAGTTAGATGCAAGCTGTGGTGGGTAGTGTGACGGTAAGGTTGAGTTGTCGAGGTGGCGAGTTCGATTCTTGATAGGAGGCTCCTGTAGCGTAACCCCGGTCGATTTAACCCCACTTGGTCTCAACCTTTGACTAAGTCCAAATGTGGCTGACCAGAGTTACATGAGAAACCGGGGTTACAGAGGGTTACACCAATCGGAGGGTTACACTGACTGGAGTTACACTCCATTCTGTGTAAGCCCGTGTGGAGTTACACACCTTGTCGTGTAACCTGATGTAACCCCAAGTGGAGTTACACCTTGTCGTGCAACCCAGTGTAACCCTGACTGGAGTTGACACTCCTTCAGTTCCATGTCGAGGGTGGGGAAGATTTGACATGTTGGAAACCGGCGTACAGGGCGTACCATCCTGTCAGAGATTACACGTGTGCATTAAGTTCTTACATTATTCCTATTATCTTCCGTTAATATGGGTCTATAGTACAGAGGGATCAGCATACGACTAACCACGAAGGCCACCCGTTGGATTTTGTATGTGAGTGGTGCGGATCCTCGAAAGTACAAAAAAATCTATACATGGGTGCCATTCCCATTTTCTGAAGTAAAAATCTGCTGAAGAAGTGATCAGTCACAGGAGGGTGGTGGTATGGATGCTGCTACCTCAGGCACCCATGAAGTGCTGGAAAACTAACCTGGTTTCAAATCTAGGACACATGGGAACCGTTATAAGTTTTGGGGGGAGGTCATCGGCAGTCAGAGATACATTTATGCCAGTCATAAGACGATTGCCTCGTGTGGAATCGGACAGATGCAAGTGGACGTGTGCATCACTGGAAGTAAAGAGAAACCCATCAGCCCAGAGTTTGTGAAATGAAGGAGAAAACTCGTTGTACAACTGGATCCAAAGATACCACAAAACGGCCACACTGAAGCAAAGTGCTGTATTGTGCTTAATACCCCTCAATGTTGTGAAGAAACGAGTACAATTTTCTATCACTAACACTTGCAGCCAAAGCCATGCGACCTGCAATGCTCCACTGCAGCCTTCGTCGAACTTCTTCAAGCGACCGATCCGCGTTCATGAGATCCTTGTTTCCAATCTCACTTCGAGGTTGAATGCTCCACTGTCGCAGACCACTCTTTGGGTCCTCATTTCAGGACTACCCCAAGAATGGCTTGTCAAAATATGCAGCATCTACAAAATTATTGGTTGTAAAAGCTCTCCGTATTCTGAGATTGCGGAGAGAGGCATTGTCTGACCAAAGCGTGGCTGGAAACTTAGTGTCTCAGGAAGCTGATCGGGTTGCACCAGAAGACACCTGATCCACAGTCGGCCTACCACTTGTAAGGAGAAACACACAGCTGCTATTATGGGCTGGCGAGAGAGTCCAGAAACAGCTTTCCCGACCCCTCTCATATCAATTTAATAGGCCTGAAGCAAGAAAACAGGTAGTACTATGCTGTACAGGTATAGTTTCGACCTATTTACCTCCAGCCGTCTACAAAATTGGGTAGAGGCAAACAGGTCGAAATGCTTTCTTAATATGAGAGAGGAGCACTATAAATTTATGATGTCCACAGGAAAGTGGATTGCATGAGAAGCAAAGAAACGAGCCTCAATTGCTGCTAGAAGACAGAGTACCTCTAGAGAAGGATGGTTACCACTGTGGTTGGGATGTTTTAAGCACGCCCAATATGTTTGGGGACCTTGCCACTGAGCACTTGGATTTTGTGCTCCTTGAGCCGCACCAGCTGCTCCAGCTTCCTCACCTTCGCCTCCAACAGCTGTTGGTCCACTGAAACTTGATGATTAGAGTACTTTTCCAATTTCTTCAGTGCTTTTCACATCCTCAAAATTTGTGGCTGAGATGATGAAGACCTTAAGGTTGAAAAGACATCAATTTTTGTGGTTTAATTAGATTGTACGTGAAAAAAATTTCACCTTATCTTACAACATTGTTTTGAAGGCTTTTGAATGGGAAAATTACCTCAATAGTTTCACTAAGCTCTCGGATGTGGGCATCCTTCTCTTCTAGTTTGGCAGCTGCAGGATCTTGCACACTGCGGCGGGCTGGACTCTGCAAGATGCCACCAAAAACTTAATTTGATGTTCAAAGGACAACAGCCCACCAGCCTTGATGAGGATTGCTCACATCTTCTCAAAAACTAGAAAGACAGTAGTGTACAGACAGCTATAAATTACCAAGGGAACCGTCCTCTAGAGGAATGGCATTCACTACAGGGTTCGCTCGTATGACTTTCTAAGTAGATTTCAAATTGCGGGCATCCTATTTTTCATATGGTGACAAGTGCTGCATCAAGTGAGTAGACACTTTGACACTCATCAAAATACCTCTGCAATGGTCAGAGAGGGAGATGGAGATGGGTTTCAGAAGTGCTGAATATAAAGTGGATAGCAGCATCTTTTAGACATCCAGGGGGAGGAAGGGCACCTAGTGCTTACCGTAGCCCTTGAAGAAGGGTATGGGTCTTGTGAAACGCGCCTGCCAGCTCACCCAACCTCATTAGCCCCCTTCACCCTATCTATTTCCCTTAGCTCTCTTAAGGTACTTTGTCCAAGAAACCAAATTTCAGAATACACTTTCTCTCTACTACTGCCTGTTTAGAAACAACTGATCCCTCATAGAGGTGTTTCATTATGAGGATCAGAGATGCCTGGCGGCATATCTACATGAGGAGACCTTAGATCTCCTGAAGTTGAAATGTGTTTCAGGCGGCTTATTGGGGGCCCACATAATTTTTGTATCCAGCATTGCTTTCTCCAATAAGCTTTTAGCTTCCTGTGAATGTTTCGAAGTTTTCGTTTTCATTCTTTCCTCCTCTGTGGACTATCTAAAATCTCTTCCTTTCTTAATTCTCTCTTTGACCAAGGTTCCTCTCTCCTCTCCCCATGGATGACAAATGTAAGAGAAAATAAGAAAGAAACATAGAGGGCCACGAGAGCCCATGGGACAGGATAGAACAAACCAAGAACTACTCCGAATACATCAAGTGTCGCCCACTGACAGAGAAAGTAAGAAGGAAATGAAATGAAATGATACTTAATGTCTGCAGGGAAAGGAAATGACTTGAAAGGAGATGGTACGTTATAATGTCCATGGGAAGCTCAAAGAGAAATGAAATGAAATGAAATGGAACTTTATAACGTCCGCAGAGAAAGAAAGCACAATTCCACCTGAAAATCTGGACAGAGCACAAGAAAAGAAATGAAATGAAAGGGTACTTTATAACGTCCGCAGAAGCTTATCGGACAGAAGGAAAAACACGAAAGAAGAATAAGACAGAACCACACAAAGAGAGAGCCAAAAAGCAGCCCAAAAGCAACTACTGTTCAAGGGATTGCCTAAGGGTCAAGGCTCCATGCAGATAAGCTGCCAAGCATTTCTGAACCTCATAATGGAAGACTTCTGTGAGAGATTCGGTTCCACGCAATAGACAGTTGAATCTCCCACGGATCTCGTAGTAGAGAGGGCAATAAAAGAATTGTCCTTCAGAAAGAAAGATGCAGATGGTTGTGGACCAAAACCATAGCTGTGAGAATGCATACATTCTGGAAGGTGTGAGGTTCATTCTTTTATTGGAATCTCGCTCTCGCGAGAACTCGTGCCGTCCTCCATTTTCCCCTTTTGTTTGTGGCTGCTGAGCCAGTCCTGCACACTCCATACTGATAGTGTTGGCCTTCTTCTCATATCACTCCCTCCCTTGTCTTGTGTATGTCATGCACACAGCTCACAGTTTGTTCAGCCTTGAAAGAAGCGACAATTATAAACTCAGAATCACCCTCCCCAGAAGACTTTACAACCAAATTAACATCACAGTTGTGGGTACACCAATTTTGGTTAAAGTTGGCCACACCAGGAGAACTAGACTGCAAAGATCTATGGACAGTGGTCTGGCTCGAGCATGTGCCACAAACTTTTTATTTTGCAGAAACTCTCTTTTGGTAAGGAAATGAGAAGTTGGGGGAGTACTCATGAGCGTATCTCTCTGGGGACCCGTACTCCATGCACGAGGGTCATGAAAGCGGGATCCATTATCGTCCTTACTAATATCCGAATCCTCAAACAATCCATTTGGCTTGTACTTTGCTATCTGTCCATTATCAGAAAATTTCCCAAGGCCCTTTCTTTAAGAAGAAGTTCAGCCACGTTGCACCCATCTTTTTAGAGATCTTTTCCCATGTAAGATCTTGTGCTCTTTACTCTTCTAATAGCTCCTTATAAACAACCAGATGTTACTGCTTGTATTTCATACATGAAGATAATTTTATCGTTCCTTTTGGTTTGAATCTTCAATGTAGTCAGTCAGCATTAGAAGGACATTGAGCCAGCCAAGGATACTACTTTGTTGATGTGTATTCACTAGGGGTCATGCTCCGTTGATTCTTTACCTGTGGTAGGGAGAAGGGTCATGTGGGGGTCTACCTTATATTTGAGAAGCTTTAGGATCCTCTCAATCATCTGCGGCTCACAACTGGCCACTGCCTCCATGTCCTCCTTTGTCAAGGAAAAATGCAGGCGCCTGAACACCTTGACTGCTCAAACTCCCCAAGACAGGCATATATACCAGTGTTGCTATTTTAATGAAGCCTTATTGTTACTCCCTTCTAGTTGATCACTTCCATTCTTTACTCAGCTCCCCCAGCTGTCTTTTTCTCGTTTCTCTACCACTTGTGTTTTGTGATCAGCTTTGCAAATACTTTCATGCACCAATACCAAGCGTTTGTACCACATGGTGTGCACAGAAACAAGGCTATCAGTTATTGTGATGGCAAATCAGTGCAGCTTATAAGCACTTCTCTCCCTGTTTGTGTTTGTCTGTCTAATAGGGCTACACCCATCCCATCTGACATAAGCCTGTCTCAAAATTGTCTGGCTTTTAAGTTGGGTGTTCATAATTCCAATGCCAAATATCAGATATTCTTCAGTACATTTAACTGAGGCTAGCACCTGACGTAGAAGAGAGCAAGCCAGGGATACTGACAGTCACAACTGTAGGAAAGGGAACATAAATGAAATGAAATGAAATGGTATTTTATAACGTCCGTGGAAAGCTCAAAGAGCTTATGGGACAGAACGGAAAAAACAAGAGAGAGGCCAAAACCAGAGCCAAAAAACAGCCCAAAAGCAACTACTGCTCAAGGGATTGTCTAAGGGTCAAGGCCTCGTGCAGGTAAGCTACCAAGCATTTCTGATCCTCATAGTGGGAGACTTCAGTGAGAGATTGAGTTCCACGGAATAGACAGTGGAATCTGCCACGGATCTCATAATATAGAGGGCAATAAATGAAGAATGTTCTTCAGTTTCAATTTCCTGGTTGACAAAAGTTCCCTTCTAATGAGTCTGTTGCGATCTTGTTTGGATGTGATTTCCACCCCTTCTGGATTTTGTGGCAATAGCGAAGCAATAGAGAGTCCATTGCACTCAAAAAAGTGCATACTCGAGCATACCAGGAGTGCTTGAAACCTGCTGTTGTGAGCGTAATAGATGTTGCGAGGGCTCTTGCCATGAGCCCCTTGGGTGGAAGGACTTGTAACCTTATAAGAAAGATTGTAAGCCGGAAGAGGGCCTCGGTTTGAAGTGGCACGCATGCATGAAAGAAACGAAATGAAATAGTACTGCACAACGTCTGCGGAAAGCTTAAAGAATGGACAGGAATTGAAATGGTGCTTTATAATGTCCGCGGAAAGCTCGTAGAGCTTATGGGGCAAAGTGGAGGAAAACATGAGAGAGGAAACAAAATCAGAGCCAGAAATAAAAACTAATGTTCGATTGATTGTCTAAGGGTGACGCTCGTGCAGGTAAGCTGCCAAGCATTTCTGATCCTCATAGTGGAAGACTTCAGTGAGAGATTGGGTTCCGTGGAATAGACAGTGGAATCTCCCACGGATCTCATAGTATAGGCAATAGAAGAAGTGTTCTTCAGTTTCAATTGCCCCTGTGCAAGTTGGACATAGGCGGTCTTCCCGTTGCAGGTTTTCCCATCTGCCAGTCTCTAGCCGTAGGAAGAGAAAGAAAGAAAGAAACAAGAAAGAGAGAGGGGCACTCCACAAGCGTCCCACAAGCAAATATTGCTCAAGGGAGTGTCTAAGAGTCAAAAGCCTCAGGCAGGTAAGCTGGCAAGCCTGTCTGATCCTCATAGTAACAGACCTCCATGAGAAATGAAATGGTGCTTTATAACGTCCGCGGAGAGCTTATGGGACAAAATGGAAGAAAACATGAGAGAGGAAACAAAAGCAGAACCCAAGAATAAGAACTAATGTTCTAGCGATTGTCTAAGGGTGAAGGCCTCGTGCAGGTAGGCTGCCAAGCATTTTTTATCCTCATAGTGGAAGACTTCAGTGAGAGATTGGGTATCACGGAATAGACAGTTGAAATCACCAAATGGAAGAAATACAAAAAGCAAGAAAAGGACAAAGGAAAGAAAATAGCTTCATAGTGTCTACAAATGGTCCAGAGAGAGAGGGAGAAGAGGGTTACTAACTGTTCAGGGTGGTCCAATTGTATATTTTCTGGGCCAGCCCATTGGCAGCACTGTAGTTGTGCACATCCACCAGCTTCGGACAGTAATGCGCAACCACCTCTGCTGCCAGCACTGCCGCCAAGAAGAATCACACCACTTTCACCTTTGGAAACATGATGTTTCTTATTTCTATCTCCTTCATTAGCAGACGCACAGTCTATTGCTACTCCAGCAAACCTGAGTCTCTGAGGGACTATATATACTCTCTTTCTGTGAGCCAAATTCTGATGCTCGCACTCACAGCTGACAGGATGCATCCTATCTCCCTTGGACCTCTAATGAATGTCTTCCTTATTTATTGAGAGAAATGAAATGAAATAGTACTTTATAACGTCCGCAGAAAGCTCAAAGAGAGAGAAAGGTCCCATTTTCTCTTCTTTGAGAAATGAAATGAAATGAAACAAAATGGTGAGTAACAATCTTACAACATACAGGAAAGTAGAAGGTTTATGTTGAGGAGATAGAGCATGGTGAATACCTCCATCACTGAAGTCTCGGGCAATGTTGCGCTTGGGTCGTGACAATGGGATTCCATCAATCTGTACCCAAACACCACACGCATCTGGTTAGTGGCTCCCTCTGATCCGATAGATGTAATACATTTCATTTTTTTCCCAACCCTCTCCTCCACTTGTTATGCAACTTAGAGGGTTGTCATGAGTTTAGCTGCATCCACTCTAATCAACATCATTGCATCATTGATACCACCCGCATACATACAAGAAGTTGCGAAGTACCATGAACTGATTGCCCCATGGAGGTTCCTTGTTCCTTCCCATCATACTAGTACAGATGAACTTTTAAAGCTTTGGGAATTACAGCTCAAATTACCAGGCTGACTTCTGGCAAATGAATGTTGGTTAGTGCTACTTACTCTAAATGAGAACCAAATAGAAAAACCCGGATGGACTCCTCTAAGGCCCTAAAACCCCCATAACCTTCCGTAGGTAAATGTTTCTTGACACACTATGTTTCAGCACCTACAGCAAGAACCTGTTGCCTTGAGTACAGCAAGAACAGCAAGGGGGATTGCGAGAGACCAAATTGACACTGGGTCTCACGGCTAAGCGTGGCCTGGATGGGTTCTGAGGTCACACTTGCTAGAACCTGCTACAATAAGTCGTGCCCACAATCCAAAATTAGCCCAGTTCTTGATGGAGTTAATCTTAGGGTGTAGGATGCCTATGCACTTCAACATGCATGGCAGATAGCAGTAGAGGGAGAGGTGAAAAAGGCCCAGTTGGTTTTTTTTTCATGAAAAGCCTATGAGAGGGCATTTGGTCCAGGTGGTTGCCAAAGAGAGGACGATGTTCTCATTAGACTTTGCTTGCCATGGCCTTGAGGCCACAGATGCAGCGCCTTGTTTGGTTGGAGGACAAGAGCCAAAGAAGGGGGGTGAGAGGATAACGGAAAGAGACCCATTACCATTGCTAAGGGACCCACATCTTTTTTGTTAAGTAGAATTTGGCCTTTCCAACTTGCTTCAGGGACCTTCGTCCCGTAGAATGAAATTGGTTTCGAAACTCCACCCAGATTCAGAACAAAGCATGCGGTTTACACAACGACGTCCTTTTACATTTGAGCACAAAAAAGAGGGGCAACGGTAGTCTTTCCGTGTAGGTATCAAGCTCAAAAGAATATTCTCTGCAATGCAAAACGATATGGATGCTATCCGCACTATCATGCCAACTCATGGGGCAGATAGGTCACCAGTAAGGTTTGAGTGATGCATCCACAGAATGACATAAGCTACCTGTATTTGGGAATGGCTCAATGCCACAGTAAGATGACTGACCCAGGTATAAAGAAGGGGAAGCTCGTCAGGCGACACATCCATGGTAGCAGTGCCGCATCGCTGTCACCAGGCATCATGCAGGCCGCCGTCGCCACTTTTCCTCACTCTTTGAGCCCATATGTTCCCCTTGCCAAAGCTCTCTGGACCACACTTGCAAAGCACCGTGAAAGCAACAAATCCTCTTTTATTCCTCCACCAGCAAAACTCGAACAGTTCTTAAGAGAAAAACTTCTTCTCCAGACCTGAATCAACGCAAAGCACCACAACCCAAAAACTGGATCGCTTGGAAATTTACTGAGAAACACTCAGGGGAGCTCCGGTTCCAAAGATGTGACGAAGGTACCCGGGGCGGGCGGGAGGGAGGGAAATTCAAAAAGCGGTTGCAAGCTTGTAACCGTTGCTCCACCCTCTTGTTACCGCACTGACCAGACTTTACTGCGGAACCCCAGGTCAGTCTCAGATGCTTTCTCGGATGTGACTTTCCCTATAGGGACACGTGTCCAAGAATGCATGTTTGGGTCCCAGCAGTCTGATGAAGGCGACAGAAGCGTGTTCTTCTCTTTTCATGGAGGTCACCAACCCATTACCGTCACGAGATTCGTCTTGAGAGTTGAGTGGGTGGATTGAGCATACTGGCCCTGCATCTACTGCAAGAGCTATGGCACCATCATCAGCCACATCATGGCCTTCGCCTGCTCTGGTGAGCTGTTTTAAGTTGCCCTTCTGCCAAGTGTTGTTCCTATTCATTGCGAATTGGTTGTATTTTGTTTGTTTGTTTACGGGTTTGCAGAATTGAAATGCAGGGATGAAGGAGGAGGTTGTATGATGATCTTACTCTTGCACATTTGAGAATTTGATCATAAGTTGCTGTAGCCTATATTATGGCAGACACAGTTATGTGAACTCGCTGTGGGTTTGAGAAGGAGATAGTCTTCTTGGAGTAGACGATACAATGGTTGCGAGGAGGTTTTTGGACTCTCTCTCGCGGCCCAATTACCTGTCTGCAGCTCTATCTCCCTCTCGTCTAAGGGCATTGGGAAGGTTCAGGGTGGGCTCCCACAGGCTGAGGATAGAGTCTGGTAGGTGGGACAACCTGCAACGTGAGGACCGCCAATGCCCCGCTTGCGCTAGGAATAACAGGGAATCGAAAGTGAAGAACATTTCTTCTTTCACTGCCCTTTTTCGCTATGAGATCCGTGGGAGATTCAATTGTACATTCCGTGATACTCAATCTCTCACGGAGGTCATCCATTACGAGGATCAGAAATGTTTGGCAGCTTACCTGCATGAGGCGTCCACTATTAGACTATCCCTGAGCAATAGTTGCTTTTGGGCTGCTTGTGGAGACCCCTCTCTCTTTCTTGCTTCTTGCTTTCTCTTGTCCCATAAGCTCTTTGACTTTCCGCGGACTTTATGAAGTAATACATTTCATTTCTCTTCAGGAGAAATTTCTTCGTCCCTATGGGCCGCATGGCAGATGGCTGATGGGAAGCTCACTCGAATAAATTTTTGCATACAGAGATAATTAAGATGCATCTGTTCAGTAGCAATTTTGCAATGCTGAGCATGGGACATAACTGGACTCTTTAGTCCTTTTGATTCTTGGTCCCTTAAGCCTGTACAAAATGTGGAGTGATATTAGAACCCTAGAAAATAGTGAGGCAAACCTTTGTCAATTATTTCAGTAATCCTCTGAAATCTCTGGTTCACTACAGCTGGACGATGCTCACAAAGTGGCGTACTCATTGATTACCTCATCGCATGGATATTTGGGTGATCAAATTGTATGGATCATTGGGTTGATGGCACATGGAAGAGAATCATATCTGTTGATGGTGCTTTGCCTGTCACCAATCATCATGTGCATGTGAGACTTCTAGCAAGACTCTTTTGAGTGGTAAAATGTAGTTGGGGAATTTATGTAGCATCTTCATAGTCGTCTATCCCAACCGCTGAATCTACAGTAGTTAGCAGAAAGGGAGTCTGACGTCATGATTTTCTTGCCTAATTTTTGCAGTTGAAGAAAGTTAAGGACCAAGTCGTGAGCATGACAGAGATAGACTGTGACAAAGTGAGGGTAACAGTATCACCTTATCGGATCTGCCCTCTTGGAGCCCACATTGACCATCAGGTATGTTCCCACAATGTAACAGATCAGTGCTAAAGATTCAGGTTTGCTCTAGCCATTTCAGTTGGAGATTGGCTTGTAACAAGTAACCCTGGGTAGTGGCTGGGACGGGAAGGTGGTATGGTTATAGCCGTATAAAACATAATTCACTGAAAAGGAGGTTGAAGCATGCAGGGAGGGTCAGTTACTGCCATGGCCATCAGCAAAGGGGTCTTACTGGGCTTCATCCCTTCTGGTGATACCAAGGTACACCCTCTCTATGAGATGTTTTGATTGCCTTTAGTTTCCATGAGCATAGCATTGGCACAGTATCTAATTTGACAAATGCGTGAGTAAGGACTGTGCCACATTGAATGCATACTAAGATGTCTGTTGTATTTGTTGTTACTGTATAATTGATTGGGATGTTAGACCATCTGTTTTGGATGTTTGTGGTCGCAGATGCAGTTACTTTCTGGCCAGTTTGCAGGTGAAGTCCACTTCAGGTGCTTGAGCCCCCTCTCTACCTTTCCTTGTGGTCATTGAAAAGGACCAAAATGACATTGTGCTTTATTTGGGCATCCTCTCAAGCGTTGTGAGGTCTATGTGAAGTTCTTCATAGCTAGAAAAGATGTGTATGCTAGTAGGTTTTGAACACACGTCTTGTGGGCTAGGGAAATGAAATGAAATGAAATGGTGCTTTATAACGTCCGCGGAAAAGAGAAGAGAGAGGACAGTGCTGAACTTATTGGGATATGGGTTAGGCATGATACATTCATTCGATCAAATCATGCCATAACATTATAGGTGCGTATTTTAAGGAGTTCCTGTGTTGTCAATCTGATAGGGTTCTCTCATGGGCTGGCCGTGCCCATTATGGATACTAGTTTTGTTGCCTATGAGGGCAAAGTATTCATATATTTACATAGTAGCTGTCTGCTCTTAACAAACTTGGGTGTAGAGAAAAACTATTGAGGGCTAATAGAAGATATGGGATCACAGCCTTGATATGGTCCCTCCTAGAAAATGCAACAATGAGGTGCAGGAGAGTGGTGACAACCATACAGCTGAAGAGTGTGCATGGGGAAACTATGCCCGTGGAGCTGTCCTGGCCCTTCAGAAGACGGGCCACAAGCTCTCTCAGGTATACATTCTCGAATGTCATGATCTATTGTTGGTACTTTTGACGAGGCGGGATTGAGATATAGTGCAGAATTCGTGAAAATGTTAAACAGTTGCTGTTCGCTGCTTCTACTTAAACCCTATGTGGTGAGATGTATACCTGCAAATGGGCTTCTCCATACTCAGGAGCAGTAGAGCTCTATCACAAAGTTGGGTTACTGTGATACAGGGTATTGTGGGATACTTGGAGGGCTCAAAAGGGTTTGAAGGCTGTGGTGTCAGCTCCTCAGCTGCTGTAAGTGTAGCTTCATTTCCACTCTCGTGGTGTATTGATTAGTTTCTCCAAAGGGCTTAACAACTTCCTTCTCAGTGAGTGGTGCAACAACTGAACAGGCAGTCTAATTGTGTGAACAGAACCACAAGCATCACAACTTTGCACTCACATAACACATAACACATATCATGGCAGTGATGTTCTGATCTAGTAGTTGCCTTAGGTGGATCCCTTAGTTGCCAGTGTGAGAAAGTGGTATTGTATATGCTGGTATAGTGCTATGATGTGTCAGAATGAACAAAGCAAAATCTTCGCTTTGTTGAAATTTACTGGTGTGATGGTTGTTCAGGTCGGAGTAGCATTTCTGTTGGCACTCGAGCATGCAAATGGACTTAACATCTCCCAAGAGGAAAATGTCGAGCTTGACAGGTCTAAAATTTTACCAAAGTCACTCAGTACCGAGAGATGACTGTTAGGTGGCCTTGAGAAAATGGCTCATTCTCTGCCAGTCAACTGTGACCCTCTCTATTAGCCTTGGATCACATCATCACATGTGTTATGGGTTACCAACATGCTCAAAATTCAAACATAACAGTAAGTTAGATTTTAACCCCTCCCCTCCTGTCCTTATCCTTCCATCAAATCGAGAATGTACTCCGGAACAAACTCCATCTGCAAAGAGCCAACCTCATATCACCCAGCTTAAGGAGTTTCTGATCGCCTAGTGTTCTAATGGTATTTGCCACAGGCTGATTGAGAATGGGTACTTGGGTCTCCAAAACGGGGTGCTAGACCAGTCAGCAATCTTGCTATCCAAACGCCACTGCCTCACAGCCATTCATTGCAAGGTAATCATTGTTTCCTTGTGCTTTCTGGCCTTTCTTCCCACCCGCAACTTTTAGGTTTCTGGGGTAGTGGGCAGTCCTGTTTCATTGATTGAGAACAGCAATACAAACTGAAACTAGGAACAGAGTCTCAGTCCTTACAAAAGCACCTGAAGTTGTAGATCACATCCTTTATGACTAACACTCCCTATTTTCTTTTACAGCATTCCCTTTGATCATCCACCAAAACTTTCGCGCATTTGTCTCCTGTGCAATTATATTATGTGGAATAATTTCAGGGCCCAAGCAACTCCCTAGGAGCTTGTGTTTTGAACTGAAATTGCATACACTAAGGGGCACACACTCATGTAGAAAGGTGAGGTAACCAGGAGGAGGAAAGGGAGAGAAAAGAATAAATTGAAGACGTCCACAGGAGGCCCAGCTACCCTGTGGCACACTAGAACTAGAGGAGCAGAGAGGAGACTTGGGATCTATACATTTTTTCCATATCTGTGAGTGACTGTTTCAGACTAGCTTGCTGCAAAATGAGGGTGCTACCATTAGAATAGACCTTGCTTGCTCAAGGTTTTCTCTTCATTTTTTTTTACTCTGCGGTAAGCATAGCGTACACCGGGCTTTGGTGGATAACAGAGCCGAAAGTATGAGTTAGTATACCCTCCTTGGTATGGAAGGACCCAAGGCAAGCATTACAAGATACTCTTGGCTTTCTCCGGTCTGAAGCATGCATTGTCAAGCAAACCAGGGTACAACTTGAGAGTTGCCGAGTGCCAAGAAGCTGCAAAGATTTTGCTCAGGTGGGCCGTCCAAGGAACAGGTGTAGCCATTATCAGGAAAGACTTCACTGATGGTGAAGAATGTAGTCATAAGTTTGCCGTAGCCTTGTGGCCATAGACCCCACACCCAGGTTGGATGGAAAACTGACAGTAGATTTGGTTGGCATGGAAATTTCATGGTAACAAGTGGTCAGTATATCTCTTCTTGACCTGATTGGTGTGTGAGAAGTATCACAACTGTAGGCAATGATTGTTTGTCCCCTCAGGTGTGCGCCTTTTGAGTGGGGCTAGTTGACTGATGTTAATACTGTGGCAGGGCTGCTGGCAGGGACTCAAGTCAAGCTTTGCTATGCAATGGTAAGGATATCCCTCCTACTACAAGGAGCTGTAAGTAGGTGACTTAAGCACGCCTGCCAGTAAAAGGGGTGAGTTGTAGTGAGTGGCCATGTGGTTCGCAGACATTCATCTGGGCTTGCTACAGGTCTTTCAGACCAACCTGGGGCCCTGCAAACCATCGGTAAAGATGTAAAACAGGTTGTCTGCTTCTGAAGGAGTGTGGTTGGTTTCTGTACAGTAACTTTGGAGGAGTACACACGTCATAAGGTGACTACTGGCGACTATGCTCTTGGCCAGAGCTTCTAGCCCTGAATCTACCTCATTGAACTCCTTCACAGTGGTGATTATCCTGTACACAGGAAGAATTTCATAAATGTTATTACATGGATGTTCATTTAAGCCATATGTGGTGAAAAACTACCCTGTCTTTGGTAGGTCATTTATGGGCCAGGTGATGTGGCAGTTGGATAGACCTTTCTTTTTTCTACCGAAAGTTCTGAGGAGTTTACCATCCCTCCTGCAATACAAGTGTCATTTAAAGCCATTGTGGTTCCTTTCAGGTGTGACCCAGAGCTGCCTGTCCTAGATCAGCCCCAGTTTCAAGCTGTATAATTGTCAGCTTATATCCCTTTTTGGTCGTTCTAAATCAATCACAGGGTTTTCACTTTTGTGCTACTTATCACAGGGTCTGTTCCAGGTACTAGCTTATGTTAACCTGCCTGATGAATGAGAAACAGGGATTGCTGGAGGGAGCTGTTGCCAAGAGAGCCAAGCATTTCTTCAGGGAAAATACTCGAGTTTTTGCAGGTGCAGTAGGAGGCCCCACATGTATCTGTATAGTAACTTTGAGGATTTGAGCTTTTGAGGTGTCAAAGGTAATCTGATGTTGTTTTCAAGCCTATTCCATGAGGGCAACGAAATGGGATGGTTGGTGTCTGATTATTGGGCTATGCTGCAGGGATTGAGGCCTGGTCTGCTGGGAATCTGGAGGATTTTGGTAGGCTGATGTCAGAATCGGGTTGGAGCTCTATTCATGACTATGAGTGCGGTATGGTAGTCCATCTTTTGCATCAAAAATTCGTAGTATCTGCAGATATGAACTTTATTTTTAGAGGGAAAGCCCAAGCCCTGTATGTAACATCATGATTCACGTTAAATAGGTACCCTTTATTTTCCTCCCTTTCCCAATCACTCCCACTTTTCTCCCCCCACAATCCATGACCTTCCATCCAAGAGCTCAGCTCCATTAGCATATTCAACTAATGCATCTCTTTGCTATGCAACAGCCATCTTCAGCCAAAATCCTCTGCTCTTCATATAAACATTTTTTAGAACATAGGTAAGTTTCACCATAACCTGTCACTTGCCAGGAGCTGCTCTGTTGGGGATGGATATGATGAATCCCTGGAGTATCTAAGGATGGTTCCAAATTTCCTATTGTTACAGGATGTGAGCCCTTGGTTCAGCTTCGAGAGATTCTTTTGAGAGCACCAGGTGTCTATGGGGCGAGATTCAGTGGAGCAGGATTCCGTGGATGTTGTGTGGCATTGGTGGCTTCAGAGCTTGCAGATGAAGCCTCCATATATGTTCAGACCTTGTATCAGCAGGCCCAGCCTGCTCTTGCCAAGCAACTGGACTGTGCCACAGCTGTCTTTGTCTGTGATTCTGCAGACAAGGCTCACATTCTATAACTATCTCTGGCTGAATCACAATTTTGACAACTCGCAGGCTATGCTCTTTGTACAGGGAAGTTAAAAGTCCTCTTTTCCACGCAGGACTATTTCCCGCTTTTGACAACAGCACAACTCCAATTTTTCATTGAAGACTACTATTCCAGATATGATCAAACCATGTGAGGTGATCATTTGGACATAGTGACCTAACACACGACGACCAAGATTTGGCACAAGTTTCTAATGACAGGACCTACAAGAAGAGTATGAGAAGCATCCGATTATGGAATTGGGCACTGTTTTTGTACCACTCTTGCAGCATCAGATTTTTCATTGATCCCCCTTGACAATTTTGTTATACAACTTCTGGGTTTTCTGAAGAGATACGATGGTGAGCACACTTTTGAGGCCCACTGTGAGCAGCAGTGGTCATCAAGGGGTACTTGGATGGGCAAGAGACTCTTATCGGAGTCTTGTTCCAGTCCGGTAAGACTAGGGCAGGTAGTGCAATTTACTTCCTTGTGATATTCGACCATTATTGTTAAACCCTTGAAAATCATTGCAAAGATTATGCCTGAATTGTGGGCTGTCGCTCCCAGCTTTCCTTACTAAGTAAGGAACAGAGCCCGCTAGAATTGTATTGGAAACATTTGTATTATACTTACATAGGGAGAGGGAAATATGATGGACTACAGTAGATGAGTTGGTTTTGATTTCAAATGGTTTACCAATGCTAGAAACCTACAGTCCCTAGTCACTTTATCTTTCCGTGAACATAATCTTTGAAGATGAAGTGTTTTTCTGCGTGTTTCAATGCATACGCCAACAAGGCACTGATTGTTGCTCCGGCGGCTATAAGCAACCGAAGAGGTAGGGCCAACGACAATCCAGAGCACACCGCTAAGGCCATGGCCAGGACCAGGGCATGGCCGATAAATACTTTCTGCCAGAAACGGAATGACTCTAGTGCTTTTCTACAGGAGGCACACTTGGTTGTGTGCGTGTCGAACCGATCCAAAATCTACATCAATCACAACGAGTCTGAATTAGTATGTGTTCTTAAATCACCAGCGAGAGGGAATATGCACAGGGCACCAAGAGGAAGGACCTATGTATACATGCAAACTGGTCATAGATTGGCATGACATAGTAGTGCTGAAGAGTTAAACGAATATCTCAAAAGTCAAGATGAATTCCAAATTAGCACCTCACGTCTGGTCATGGTGACGATTTGACGAGGCTTGCTGTTAGGCGCCCATTCAACTTTGCCACCACCATAGCGGTGAAACCAATTGCGGAATGCAAGCACAAAACGATCTGAGGAAGTGGGTGTGAATGTGACTTTGTTGTATACTTGTTCCTTCGCAGTTTCAACTCCCTTTTTCAGAAGTGCCCTTTCTTGGCCCGCAAGTAATGCCATATCCCCATCCAAAATATCATTTTGATTGCAATGCTCCATCCACCGTGGAAAAACCTGCAAGATTCCATAGCAGTTTCTTCTTTCACAATGAAATTTTTTGGTGGGCCACCAAAGTTTAGCTCCATATCATAACTAGGCATCATCAAATATCATGTGCAAGCTCGGTAACATTCTGACACAACAAGGAGCTTGCTCAAGGATATTGAACACGGTGCACCTTACTCCAAATGCCACCTATAAGTGGTTGGTTGGATGGAAGGCGTGTGCGGTATATAATCGAAATTATACGAACTAGCCCGGGAGCCACAGGAACTTCGAATAAACAATGGCGTTGTTGAACCCTCACTCCCCCAACAATTGGTATATTCATGACAAATTCAGCCCTGAAAGATTCACATTCCCATTGTCAAAAAATATTCTTCGTTAATCTACGTAATGTCACATTTCAACCCATCCAGAGGAATGGAGACTATCAAGCAACCAACCACGTGATCAACCCAACTTAACCTCATTGATGGGCATTTGAAGAGAAGAAGAAAACGAAGGGTTGGCTCTCACTTAACCATAACGAAGCAAGGCGCACGAAATTCAAGCTCGAACCATGGCTCATCGGTGCCAGAAAAACCCCAGGGCGCAACTGGCGACACTAACTTGAGAGGCAAAGGTGATGCGTCTTCCCTCCTTCCTGCAACCTGATCCCCATGCACCATGAAGTGGTTTCCTTCACAAGCAAGGCTTTCACTATCATGGCCATGTAATATGGTCGCATACGACGTAGTTGCGATTGATCTCCATCATTGTAGCATTAATTAATACCATTGATTGTAGGGTTAATCCTTGAAGGACCTAATGGACCTACCACTGACCCGGTTTCACTGATTTTTTTATAATTACTGGAAGTTTGAGACCCAGTAAATTGAACTGTATACAATAAACTTGGCAAAGACATGCGACAATTGAGTTCAAAATGTCGAGTGGTTTTTCTTCGGAAATTCGTAGAAGTACTTCACTATTTGCATGCTTTTTAATGTTAGATGAAATATGACTGTAAGAGCTTTCAAAGAAACATATTTAGGGGTCAACCAGCCCACTCTCGACAGGGGACAGTAGCTGAAAGGTGAAGTAGCTCTCAGTTACGCTTGCCTTGACTATAAGAGTATTCTCTCTCTAGGGGTCATTCAGACCTACCTAGGGTTAATTACAGGCACCTAAAAGTGTGATCAACCTGAAACAAATCACTTGGTGCTTAGGGCTTAATCTAGTGCCACAATGGCCTAGATCTTCCTGGTTTGGGAGAGGCTTGAACAATTGCTCATAAATCCTTCACCACTCGAGCTATTTGGGATCAAGCATACGGTAGTAATATGACAATGTTCGGCAAAAACTTTTGGCAGGTTGGAATGACATTGACGATCATGTGACATGCACATGCTCCTAGTACGAGTGTAGATAGCCTTTAAGATCTATACATATCTTGTTAGTCGGTACCTACATAATCTCATTAGTATGTGCAACAATTACAGTGCGAGTGTGACAATGTACATGGGCCTTGTGAGAGCAGAGAGACCTTATGATGTGCGAAGTAGGGGTGGGCGGGGTCTACTACATTCTCCATGCTCACACTATAATCATAGAATGCATCTCGCATACAAGTAAGAGGAAAATTGTGTGGGTCCTCAAACGCTGAAGGCAACCTGCACCCCAGTCCGTCACAATTTTGGAATTATAATTTTGTATATAACAATGATAATAAACTCTAGAGCTACATACATTTCATTGCAGGCATTTTGCATATCACCAACTCTATTCATGATCAATCTCTCAAACTATGGTTAACGCTTTGCAAAGATTATCGAAAACAAGCAATGTCATCTGAGGTTTGCATCCAAATCATTTGGCATTCAGTTCTACGCAACCTGATCCATCAGTTGAGAGGGAGGGGACTTGCGTCACAAAAATGCTCATCTTGGCAGTTCAAGGATGAGGAAGTGAAATCGTCTAGTTCATGTACATATATATGTCACTAGAAATGAAGTATACATTTGGAAACTGTAAGCAAGTAGATCAGCTTTTGTCGTTGAAGCTGTAGATTGGATTTCTGCCTTGATAAGTGCCCAACATACATGTGCAATTACATGGGAGAAATGAACAGAGTAAGATTGGCTTCAAATATAATGTAATGAATTTTGCATTGGAAGAGGTCAAAATGTGTACTTTTGGGGCTCGGTAGTAGATGCCATCTCCCACCCATGCTCATCAGGCCACACAAACAGTAGGCCCTGAGAAACTTGTGTAGGGAAGGACACAGCACAAGCACGTGGAGAAAACTGTGCGTGGGTCTCCGGTCCCTTGGATGCTGCTTGCGGAATACCGCCACAATTGCCATCGCCGTTGAACGCCCATCCGTGGTATGAACACTGCAGTTGCCCTGTCTCATTCACCCTTCCTTCCTGTCCATTCCAAAAAACGTAGTCAGTAAGCTAATGAATACCTTGAGCATTGTCCCCATTCCTATTGTCATTTCAAGCCATCTTTGATGTGGCATCTTTGATGTAGTTTCTAAGGCCTAGGTCATAGTCATCCACAAGGATTGCAGATTGATTAACTAGTGCTAGCTCTAAAGCACATGAAGTGAGGAAGACTTAATCAATAGAACTTGTATATATGTATGGCTCCCGGTTGATTTTGTGAGCTTGCAGACTTCAGATAAGCTAGATTTTAAAATGTTAAGTGATTGGATGCTCGAGGTAATGTAGATAGATTATACGAAAATAGATCTAATCCTGCATTCAATCGGAAGCATGCAATAGAAGAACACACCATCATGTACCAATCTTTTATGTTCAAGTAACCAAAACATTTAAGAAGGGGAGGAGTAGTATACGTGCAAAAGAATATAGAAAAGTACTTGCAAGCAACGCAATAACTATAAATGATTTAATCACGCGTAACTTACAGACAAGGGAGCAAGTCTATGCGGACACTCATCAAGAAATGCTCTCCATGTTTTGTCTACATCTCGCCATAGCACGAGCTCCCGACCCAACAGCTGCACAAACTAGGATCCAAGTCCTCCACAGGCGACACTGGATACCAATAGTTTTTCCACACAAATGGCTCCACACTTGGTTGTGTCTCCTCCCCCCTTTCCAAAGGCATGTTGTAATCTGTACCCCCAATGGATTTGTCTTTCTCTACAAACACAGTGGGACTTGGGGTAGGAAATGGATCATGAGCAATAGTAGCCAGAATGGTGCCATCATTTCGATGGACTCCATCCATCGTTGAGTTTGCCTTCGAAGCTTGCAAATACTCCTCATGTCCATGACCCTTTACATGGGCAGTTGACGTAGATTTCAAGGAGCGGATCCTCCTAGACTCTCCAATTCTGAAATTGTGGTCCACGAATCTATAGGCTTGAAGAGAAGTAGCCATGAGAGTTCCACTTGACTTCCTCCCTTGTCGCTCACCAACTTTAACCGCAAACTTGAAGCTCACTGTCGCAACAAGGGTCTCACAGCGAGAGCCACATGTTTGCATGGCATAATCACTAAGTTGCATTGGCATTGTGGATTGAGATGTTACTGACATTGCAGAGGATAAGCTTAGAGCATTGAGAAGTCGAACAACTGATGCTGTAGTTGCCATTGCAATGCTTACTCGTTATCGATCACTCGTACTAGTATTAACATAAACATAAAATTACGTCTGTTGTCTTTTTCAGAAACAGAGTGATGCTCTTTCACCAAAAAAAACAGAACCATACAGGTGTTCTCTCAAAGAATGTAAGCAAGTTGCTACTCCCTCTCAAACTGAAGAGTGACTAATACAGTTTTGGGTTATGTACTCTTACAAATAGAGCTTGGCACCCTTTGAAAGGTCAGTCGAAGTCCTATCTTCCTATTAGCTGAAGTCATCTTTGGACTAAAAAGGGAGCTCGTGCCCCTAGAAAATATGGTTTTACGCTATTGACTGTCCAGACAAGATAAGATTGGTTTGACCCGCAACCACTTGTATACAGTATGACTAGTGCTTGGCCCCTATTGACTTATGAGTCATGGTACTGCCATATGGCACACTCTATTTTTCTATGAGCATTTGTACTAGGGAACGGGCCGCGTTGGCCGATTCTGCCCTGTAAGCGGCCTTTGGGCGAGCCCTATGGCCGCGCACAGGGCAGAATCGGCCAACGCGGCCCGTTCACTGGCGTTAAAAGCAGGTGTGGCGGATTCTCGCCGCTACGTGGCGCAATATGATTGAGGTTCGATTATCCCATATCGATTGCCCAGATTCAGAGCCCTGGAGAAGATATAAAGGGGGCGAGGCTCAAAGGAAGGAGGGAGGGTTGATGGCTGATGACATTGGGCTCAGTGGTAGGTTAGCCATCCTCTGTGTGTAATGGGCCATCCCTGCTGACTGCCCTTGGTTGCCGATGCGGCCTGAGAATTAGGGCAATGGGGTGTGTTTGGCCGATTTTGCCCTCTAAGCGGTCTAAGCGGCCTTCCGTTAGGGCGAGCCCTATGGCCGCACATAGGGCAAGGTCGGCCAATCGCGGCCCGTTCACTGGCATTAAAAGCAGGTGTGGTGGATTCTCGCCGCTATGTGGCGCAATATGATTGAGGTTTGATTATCCCATATCGATTGCCCAGATTCAGAGGAAGGAGGGAGGGTTGATGGCTGATGACATTGGGCTCGGTGGTAGGATTGCCATCCTCTGTGTGTAATCGGCCATCCCTGCCGACTGCCCTTGGTTGCCGATGCGGCCTGAGAATTAGGCCGAAAAAGTGGAAGAATCTGCCACACCTGCTTCTAACGTACTAGAGAATGGGTTGTGTTTGGCCGATTTTGCCCTCTAAGCGGCCTTCCGTCAGGGCGAGCCCTATGGCCGCACATAGGGCAATCGCGGCCCGTTCACTAGCATTAAAAGCAGGTCTGGCGGATTCTCGCCGCTATGTGGTGCAATATGATTGAGGTTTGATTATCCCATATCGATTGCCCAGATTCAGAGCCCCGGAGAGGATATAAACGGGGCAAGCCTCAGGGGAAGGCGGGCGGGTTGATGGCCGATAGACATGGGCCTCGGGTCTGTTGTCCTCTATGCGCAATCGGCCATCCCTGCCGATTCTGCCCTAAGTGGCCGATTAGGGAACAAGAGATAGTCGCCCTAATGATTGTCATAAAGTAACAATCAGGAAAGGTCTGCAGCTCATCAATCCATTCCAAAGTGATCTTGGTGGGGTTCTGCACAAAGGCTGGAAAATCAACATGGTAATCAACGGATAGTGTATGCACAAACCAGTAAGCATACTGGACAATGAGAGAGGGAAGATACTTTTGTCAGGTCAAGACAAGGACAAGACCCCTAGGGTTGTTGTCAGGAAGAATAAGAATAATGAGACATATCAGCCACTTTTCAATGGCACCATCCATCAATCACCAAGCTGGAAAATCCAGAATTACCTCCATGCCCAATAATGTGTTCATGCCAATAATCTTCATAACCCAGAGAGTAAGTAAAAATACTGATTGACCACCAGTCATAATCAGGATATACATTCAGAGGTCTGGGTGGGATGGTGGGCACTTTGCCACACTTTGCCCTTAATGTGTTGCACGTCAGTTGGTCACACATTTTTTACAACGAAGGCTTGAAAATCAGGCCGAAAAAGTGGCAGAATCCGCCACACCTACTTTTAATGAAATCAAAATACATCAGTATATCCAATTGCCCTCCAAAGGATCGCCCCTGGAGGTAATAATCATGGGTGGTTTCACAGAGCCCTTTCCATTCACTCTGATGTTGTATTTACCATTGCAATGCTTACTTGTTGTCAATCAGTACTATTAACCCCAAAAGGACGACGCGACCCGCGTCGGATTACTTGCCACGCTCCCATTCCCATGGATGATAGTGGATGGAAGTGAACCTTGAAAATGAATTGTAGATGTCAGATAGGAGCACTCGTGGGAATTTACAGCGCCAAAAAATCATAAAAGTTGTGCTCCCTAGAATTTTGCAAAGTGCCAAGGTTAGAGCACCATTGACCTGCCTGCGTGGCAGTCAAATGGGCAATGTTCAAGATAACATCTAGGGCTGAAAATTTATCATAATGCCAAAAACTTTGGACAAGGCACCATGAAATGTTACTGTGCACTTACTTACCAGAGGAATTGGAAAAAAAATGTCACCTCATGGGTGTATTTGGGATAGAAGCCAAAACAAGATAATTTGCCCCCCAAGATTTCACATACAAAGCAGCCCCCCAATATTTTTGGCATTTTGGTCTGAGATTCTGGGAGATAACCTGTTGGTTGCCCCTTATCCGGATTCTGGAGCCATTTCTTCAAGAAAAAATGTAAAATCACCAAACTTGCATGGTCAATTTTTCCTCTCTTTTTTTGTTCATGGTTTCAACTTGGCCAATTTTCTTTTGTTATAATCTACTAAATGGAACGGTCAAAAATGCTACAATTTTTTGAGGACCTTCATGTAGTAGGTAGGGATGAAATGGAACGGTCCATCCAGCTGGATGTAAGGGGGTAGGAAGTTACAGCTCAGCAATGGAGGGTATTGCCCACTTTTTGGGAAAACTCCCAAAAGTTAGCTAGTCCTTTAGGGGTTAACACAAACACAAAATTAGTTTATCAGAAATAGAGTGATGCTCTCTCACAAAAAAATAGAACACCACGGGATTGCAGCAGTGTTGTGCGGGTATATTGTTTTAGCCATACCCTCCGGGTCCGGGCAAGAAGAAATACTATATTTCCAAATTATATTTACCCTCCGGGTATGGGTATATTACTGCTGGTAGAATCTGAAGGGTATAAATAAATAATAAAACTCCTCATTTATACCCTGAGGTATAAATAAATGTCGGGTATAGTTAAATAGGTATATTTCTATTGTTTATCTAGTTTATAATATATATACTCCACCTTTTTTCCTTTTTTTCTTTTTTTTGTTTTTTTGTTTTTCCGTTCGTGATATGATAGCCAGGCCATACAGGGTGTGGGCTCCGTTGGGTGGTGCGTCTGGGAAATGATTTGAGTTGAACCAGCCAGTGGCCCCTCATTGGCCGGGTTTAAACACATGCCATAATATGAGCGGCCAAAATCGTTTTGTATTTGTATTTGTATTTGTTGGCATTGGGACTTCATCTGGTTGCATGTGCCAAGTGAGGTGACGAATCTCACTTGGGATGCGAAAAGGCTCATCTCCACGTGAGGCTCAGGAAGACTCGTCTTCTTCTAGTTGAGTGTAGAATAAAACTAAGATCAATCCTAAAAGAAAAGATCAATGAGTTCTAAGGTTCGTTCGCTGGGGAAAGCACTATACGACTAATTCATAATGATGCCAGACTATTCTATCTCTCTCTACTCCTTCTTTGAAACAATTTCTACCAACAGTCATCTTCATCTAACACGATCATCATTCTTCCAGATTCATGAATATTCCCTCCATCTTCTATTAACTCTGCTCCATCAGCTAAAATCAAATACCATTGCTCCACTATATTCTTCCTCCAATAATCTCTCTGATACAAAGTCAACAGCTCTCGATACCATTCTTTACTGACTAACCATAGATTGATTATCTCCTTGTCGCTACATTGTAACATTTTAAGGATATCTAGAGACAAACTATGAGGCAGTCCAATAATCAATTCTACATGATATACTAGTTGTTCTCCTTTACACATCGTCAGTGCTCATTCTTCACCACCAATTCTGTTTCTCAAGTCGTTCCAGGGATTTCCCCTCACCAAAGTTATGATTCCATTCTCTCATAAGTTCAGGATAGCCTTTAAATGGTCTATACCACTTCTGCAACCAACTATGCTTCCAATAACAACTCCGGTATAGAATGGATATCTCCCTATACCATCATTTATTGACCAATTGCAATAAGAATACTCTTTATCACTACAACAAAGCTTCTGAAAGATTGTTATTGATAAATGATCTGGTAATCCAGAGATCAATTCCGACACTTCCTTTATTCCTTCATCATTCCTCTCTGCCATGCAAATGATTTTAATTCACTGTTTCACTCCTATCATGAACCCAATTGGAAACTCTCTCTGTCTTCGTTTCCTTAATCTGCTCCTTCTGCGCTTTGCATATCTCTCTATCGATATTTCTCTTGATAGACCAGAAACTGATTCTCACATCGAATTCTTTATCTGTTTCATTTATGCGTATTCTCATCATCTTATATAGTCATGGTTCTACAGTTCTTACCCACAGAAACACATTCTCATTCCATCACTCCATTCTTCACACGTACACAAAGTGAATTGCACTTCCTTTTTCTTCTCCTTCTCATTCATAAATCACAACACTGCAAGAACGCAGTACTAAATCTACCATTGCAGAATAACTCTATAGTATACCTCTTACTCACTCTACTCCCGGTCACGGCTCTCTAGCTCAATTGACACTTTCTTCTTCCCATTAACGCTTTATATAGCAGGGCACTTCAATAACTGTAATAACCGCTCAAGCTTCTTCATCCATCCTTTACAATTATTCATCCATTTCTTCTATCATTCAGTCCAAGATAGACTATCGACTGTATACAAGATATCGAAGAACATTGCCCTATCGCAGCAATATCGAAGGTATCGTAGGCTATATCGATAAGAAAAATATTAAAAATTTCTGAAAATTATCATTAAGTCAGAAATTCCTATTATTCTACAATATAGCCCCACTCCCAATTGTGTAGCGCCCTCGCAAACACTATCTTCTGCAACTAATTTCTTGGCCGCTTCTCCCGCCTCCCCTCTAACTCATGTGACCGACGATGGTCACACTCATCCCCTTCCTTCTGGAACTACTTGAACGTCATATAGGGGTGGTATCGCGAAGGCCCCCAATCATCATACATAGCATAATCTGCACACTGGAGAAATCCAGTCAAGCACATCAATTCTAACACCCGCATTTCCCTTGTCGGGTGATGCAATAGCTTGGCTACTATCCCGAATTCATGTCCCCCCAACATAGGCCTGTTAACATCAACAACAACATGGTAGTAATGACACCACTTAGCCAAAACCCCGCAAAAAATGACTGCCATAAAACACAAAGGATCGAAATGATTCGCATGCAGCCCCTGAAAGGATTTGTACGCTGTCTCGCAATAGTCCGCACTGCTGAACTCTCCCGGAATTAACGGCCAATTGTAAGGTAAGGACTTCAAGTACTCATTCTCGTGCCATTGACCACGACGCGCACACATGCATACATCAAATCAGCCTATAATATTCCGTGGCCACGGTCCACTGATTGGTGTCAATCAAGTGCCCATCTTCAAAATCGATTCTCCCGTTGCAGTGTGGCCATAGTCTTGCCCCATCCATAACAATACTTCCCAACATGGCAGCACCTTATCGTCAGAATCCGCATAGACCTTCTCCGTTCTGCCCAAAAACTCTGAGTACTCCCAGTTAGTAGGAAAGTGACATCGTTCGAATATCGCAAAGCCCACCTGCGAAACTTGTGTAGCACTGGGTTGATTGATTTACAAATCCTCCATCCATTTGGCCGTCAATAACTCTGGTCAAGTTTTTGCTTCCATCCACTTGCTTATCCTTTGCTGAATTGCAATCTGCGTCCAGACATAGGGGGATCCATGTAAACACTCCGGAACCAGCCGATACCTACGATGAGCTCTCTCCAACATCGTATGAAACTGGGCCTCGTCCAACACTTGAGCTACCAGAGGTTGCACCATATCCAGGTACCTTGGCAACAGTTTGTCATCTAGCCTTGGAATAGCAAAAAGAAGACCACAAGCATGTACTCGATTCCAGTGTCTATCGTGGAGGTAAGATTGTCAAAATGCCTCCAGTCTATCTTCCAACTGTTTATAATACAAAAAACAGCGACTGGCAGGATCTCCAACAATAAACAAAAACTGTTCTGGATGGGCGACTGCCACGTCTCCCCTCACCACCATCTCCACGGCCACATTCTCCATGTGATAGTTGCACAGGTCTTCCCACTCTGCCTCCAAATCAATCGGCTCCTCTCCACCATTGAAAAGCAATTGTAAAATAGTACTATCATACAAGTATCCTTGACCAAGGCTCTGAGCATAACATACCTCATGCCATCCCTGCAAAACGTTGAGTCCAACGATTTATGCAGGTCTTATCGTCTCTCTGAACTATTGTAACTCGGACATTTGTGCCTTCATGGTCTGTTCCATCACATCCATCTCCCCTTGCTGCTCAGCGCGATAAGAATCAAATTCCTGCTGCAAAACTACATATCGTTCCTCAGGATTGACTATGGCAGTAGGTTGTTTCCCCATCTCTGCTACTTGCTTGGTAATCTCTACCAACTGACTCTCCAATTCACTGACACGAGCCTCTTTTGACCTCATCTGCTCTGCCTGTGTAGCAATGATTGCATCATTTTCAACAATAGCCTGCTGCTGACAAGCCTCTTTCATCTTCCACTGATCCTGGAATTTGTGGAGTTTTGTCGAGCGGCTTTTATTCACCCATCCATTCGCTATCCGAGGTGGAAACTCCAAGATAGAAGAGTTGGATATCTCTAAGCACTCAGCCCGCTCAGAACAATCAATCATGACGTGCAGCTAGTGAATCATGGTTGTGCTTCCTATTTGTATTCCTTCCTGCCTTCATGTTATCAATTTACCTTACCGTGTATACTGAAGCATCAGATTGCTTCAGTATCTATTAAGTTCCAGTTAATCATGCATTCATTCCACAGCTTCTCTCGTGTCTCTCTACACAATATGTTTGTATCGATTCAGTATTGGATTAAGATTAATCATGTATCATGCCTATGCCATGGTGTCTCTATTCTATCCTACTGTATAATTCTACAACTTGCATGAACTACGCCTCATTCAAGTCATCATCTCCTCTTCATTGTTTTCCGCTCTCCGTTACGTATCTTCTTCTCTTCTACAAGTCGCCCTCCTCCAGAAGTGATCCCCTTCTCGTTGCCGCTCTCCTAATCTACCCGCAAGCTGTTCTAACCACCTAACTAACTAATCGTCACCCCTGAAGTAACACGTTCCCTCTACAGATGTCGTTCTCTCATAGTCGTTCCCTGTCAATGATAACTGTTCCCCATGTACTGTGACAGGCTGTGTCAAGCTGTGCCGAGCTGTGACTGACTGTGTAAAGCTGTGTCGGGCTGTGACTGGCTGTGCGAAGCTGTGGCGGGCTGTGTAACCCCCCTAAAGCCTGCTGCTGCCACCCCTAAAGCTCCTGTTGGTTTCATTCTACGCAAAAATTAAGGGTACCCCATAGAACCCGTAAAAGCGTCTAAGTCCCAATCAGCCCTCTAACATTACCCCTCCCCCTCTCAAAAAGTCGTGTCCTCACGGTTTACTGTTTGGGATGAGCAAACATTTGTGAGCGAGCACCCTTCTGTCGGTGAGAGTCGCATGAAGGACTCCGTGTGTGAGCCAGAGTCCTATCACTGGCGGATGGAGATGATTGAGCACTACCTGGAAATGTCTGACCCTCCTTTGGCTGATAACGAGGTAATCTCTCGGGCATAGGAGATCCTCGTCGTTTCTTCTCTGCCATCTGAAGTGCATCTGAAGAAACAGTAGTATCAGAATCCTCGTCCCCCCTTAGGTGTTTTAACGGCCAAACTTTAAGTGGAATCCTATGTGGCATGCAATGCGGTCCCACCATGTCTGGAAGTTTAAACTGTATAACTTGTTGTAAGCGCTTGCAAGCAAAATTAGTGAACACCCTGAACTCCTTATCCGTATAGGTGAGAGGTATGCCAATGACTTTGGAATAGTGTAAGTATTTCCAGGCTTCATGTCCCTTAAAGAGAATATCCTCAAGGCCGAATTTCTGTGTTGTCAAATTGTTCCAAGCCGAATTAAACCATGAACGAAGTTGGGAATCCTTCTGCATCATAACTTTTGCATCATATAGGTACATATGAGGTGGCACTGAAGGTAAGACCCAATGATCCCCACTGGAATAACTCAGAAATCGTGATTGCATCCTCTGCTGCTCAATGTGACAACGTGCAAGCACCATAGTATAATCCATTATTGAACAATATTGTTGCTAAGTAAGTCCCCAGAGTATTGGCTTGTCCCATGACAATACTAGATACCTCCTTGGTCTTGGTATAAATGTACCCATGTACAACCTGGAAGGCAATTAATTCTTTCAGCATGGTACCTGCCTCAAACCAGTACCTCGCAAAATGATGATCCTCAATGGGTCGATTGTTCGGAAGAACCTTAGTCCGAGTTGCCACCGGCAACCAAATGCGCATGATCTGATAGTAATGTGCCAACGACTGCGGAGAACTAAATTCCTTCCAAGCCAAATCCAGCACAATGGGAATTTGGTTGAAGGGCATAATCATAGTCCGACTGTACTCCCGTGCAGCAGGGGTCCTAGGTGGGTTAAAAGCAGCATCCCCCCATACCTCAGGATGTGGTGTGGTTGTAGTAACAACAGGGTCAGCTACCTGCACAGCCACTTTCTGTGGTATTGGTACCACTGGCCCTTCTATCACTGGCATCTCCAGCGAAGAAGACTGAAAAATTAGAGTCAAGTAGCCATCAGCTGCTCCTCAGGAACAAAGACTCTCTTGTCAATATTTGAACTCAGGTCATCCACTTGAGTCTGCAGGCCTTCCACATCCTCATGTAGCTCCGCTATCCTACTATAGACATTATCTATAGTAATTGTGGAAATGTTCTGCACCTGCAATCAGAGCTCATTCATCTCGCCCTGGGTGAGCTTCCGTGGTGTTTTGCCTTCTACCGGTCCTTGTGCTAACCAGACCTGCATAAGGTGGTTATCCACCGAGTCCTGTGTGGCACCCCTGAGAGTCTGCTCCTCCGTGAGTCTGTACACATCTAACTGCTACTGTAAAGCCTCCATGTGCTTTGCATGAGGTTCAACCAGGCCCGCATAGGCAGCAGCCAGATTATTGGCTTCCTTCCAAGCCTTGTTAGCCACAGAGAGTTCATTTCTATTGACCATGACTGATTGTTGCAACTCCAGGATGTACCTCTCCTGGTCAACCTCAACCTGTCTGTATTGTTTGAAAGTATTCTCATTGCGACAGATTGTATTCTTCATATCAACAATGAGTTTTACTTGCTCTATTATCTTAGCTTCTGCCCTCATACATCTCTCCCCTTGTCTGTTAACTTCTAATGCAGTTTGCTCTAGAGTAGTTGTGAGTGTAGCACATTGTATGGTCATCTTCTCATGTACTGCCTCCAACTCTGTATGTAGTACGTTCACTTCTTGCAACTTGCCCTCATGCTTCACCTGCAATTGGTATAACTGTTGCTTATATGTTTCATGCAACTGGTCCTGCTCGAGGCCTACTTCAATCAAATGTCCATTGGCCAACTGCAAGGCAGCCTTTGTGTCCTCCAACTCTTGCTATAACTTGAGATTGATCTCTTCATCTACCTTGTCAGCACACTCAGTGGCAATTCGAGCCTCAAACTCTTTCCTGAGTTCCTCCCTCAAAGCTGCCAATTGGGTAGATGGAACATGGGATTTCACATAAGTACCCAACAAAATTAAGTGTCTTGCTTATAGAACTCATAAGCATGGCCTGCTGGGGGTCATCATGGTGAACTTGTTGCTGTTCTCCCTGATCGTCCACAGTGCGATGCCTCACCAATCATTCAGGCCATTGCCCCACCAGATCCTCTTCCTGAACCACCTCATCCTTCACAGGTGCTGAAGTGTCCTTATATTCTACCCCTGGTACCTTGTCACAGGTGTGGGTATTACATGCACAGCAGGGTTTTCCCTGGACAAACGCTGCACCTCTGGAACCACTGATTCCCTTACCAAGCCAGAGTTTTCATAGAGAAGGTCACCCTTCTCAATTTCGGCCACGACCTGCTCTGTAGTGGGAATGTCCAACCTTTCTCCGTCTAGAGCTTCCGTGAAGCCAGTGGATCTGCCACTACAGTCATACCCCGCTTCTGTCTCTTAGACTGGTATTGCCCTACCAGTCCACCCTCACTATGTGAAGAGCCCTGCTCTTCAATTGCAGTGGTTACTGCCTCAAACAGTCACATCTCCTTCCGTTCCCGAGTATCAAGTATGCTAGAGTCAAGAATGATTTGGGCAATGACTGGACCAGACACAATGATCGGAGACTTAGCAGCAGTGCCCTGTAACCTCTTCATCTCGTCCACCAGACCATTGTACATTAACTCCGCCCAAGCTACATCCTCTCCCCTCAAAGCTTTCAGGATCTCCTCTGTGAATGAGACCTGCTCGAATACTGTTGGTTTTGTTTCATGGCAAACAGAACGTTCAATATTTGGCCAACTTCTCTGAGCCCTGGGTACTCGGCTTTGGTACAAGCGTAACCTTGAGTCTTAAAGAAACTCCCTTCTTGGAACAAATTCCCTATCTGCAATCTTGCCCTGTGCTCATCCACATCCACATGACCTGATGGCAAATCAAACAATTGCTGCAAGTACTGGGGAGTAATTTATATATCTACTCCCCTCACCTGGGTAACTCCCGTCCAAGGCTCAAAGTTATGAAGAAATTGAATCATATACTACCGATGATGCAAATAGCAGCCCCTCCAATCGCAACTCCCTTAGCAGTTGCACTGCCTGCGGTGTAGCAATTGTTTGCTTCTGCAGAATCGTGGTGCTCTTCACCCTGATATCCTCCATTCCCCTCACTCTCTTCATTCTAGACAAACAAAAAGGCCTTGTTTGAAACAGCTGAAGGAAAGCTTGCAGGGCACAGAGCATGAAGGTATGGTTGGCACAGAATAGAACAGGTAAGTGCGTGTAAGCCTGTGGGGCTTGCAAGTATCGAGTGAGAGAAAATATACTCTCAATTCGTCCGTCCTTGCGCCACTGCGTGAGAAGTAAAGCGAGTGTGTAATCTGTTACATCCGCCATAGCTACAAAGCTAGTGCTTTGATTGCCCCTCCCGTCGAGACACTGGCTATTCGGAGCCACCCCGACTCTTCCGCTCATAACATTTCCAATTTCTTGTTCTTGTTTCTTGGAGGGAAGCACCTGCATGTAATTCGCACTCCTGATTGGCTGTTGCCTGCTTAGGTAACTTCTTAATTCCACCCCCCTTCGTGGACATTCCCACCTGGAATGTCCAGTAGGACAACACATGTGGCATAGGTCCCTCTTTTCTATACTCGGAAAGGGTTCCGTTACCCTTACTCTGAATGCATTAATGGGCCCACAAATAGTCTTAGCTGATGCACCGGGTAGGTACTTTGACGGCCCGATTTGTCCTCTTGCATGATGAGACCCACTTTTGCAATCGATGTAGTGTGGTGTGCTTCGCCTTAGTGGCCACGTGTCCGTTTCTAGACATGCCCCCGACTTCCCCTCTCCGCGTGGCATATTCTCCAAGTTTGACTTCCAAACTTCTTCTTCACTTGATGGCCACTTTTCTGACGTTAACCCGCGTCCACCTGTCACTGACCTAATGGACTGTGTAACCTGCATGGGCTGTGTTGGGCTGTGACAGGCTGTGTGGCACTGTGGTGGGCTGTGATAGGCTATGTGACACTGTGATGGGCTGTAATAGGCTGTGTCACGCTGCGATGGGCTGTGATAGGCTGTGATAGGCTGTGTCACGTTGTGATGGGCTGTAATAGGCTGTGTGGCACTGTGGTGGGTTGTGATAGCTATGCAAACACCTGTACTTCCCGCCCTGGTCATACACGCTTGGCTTAGCGACAAGTGCTCCATACTCCGTTGGTATCACTGGCGCAGCCCGTGACTGTTTTTGCGTTTCAACATGCAAATCGTGCTGCAATGGTTTGTCATGGATACCATTGTACCCCTTCAACTTATTAATGGTTTGTAACATGGCGGTGTTATTATCATACATCTTCTGTATGACATAAGGTCATTTCCATGGTAATTTAAGCTTAGAAGCTTTAATCTTCCCCTTTTTCTGCAACCACAGTACCAAATTTCCCGACTTAAAAGTCTTTAATTTACCTTCATCAAAGTGATCCTTCATCTTCATCTGAATTCTGGTCATGTTATCAGCTGCATCAGCACGTACTTCTTCCACATGGTATAATTCATGTTTCCTGACCTTAATTGAATCTTCCAATTCCATTCTTTTTCCCCATTCAGTTCTCATGGTAGGTAACAAGAATTCCACTGGAAGTAAAGCTTCCATACCATAAACTAATTGGAATGGTGTATTACTTAGTGGTGACTTTATATGAAGTCCTGTATGACCACAAAGCTGTCAGCAGCTTTGTATCCCAATCTGTTCTGTTTGCATTGACTATCTTAGCCAAGATAGTACATAGTATTTTGTTGGTAGCCTCTGCCTGCCCATTGCCTTGTGGGTAATATGTTGTACTCTTCCTATGCACAATCATGAACTCTTAAGTCAATAGTTCAATGGTCTCATTAATGAAGTGACTTCCCTGGTCACTGATAAATTCCAGGGGACAGCCAATCGTGTAAGTATGTTCTCATACAGGAACCTTACTGTGGACTTAGCTGTGTTGTCCCTCAGAGCTTTAGCTTCCACCCACTTTGTAGTATAATCAGTGGCTGTGATTATATATTTGTTCTGTGTATTCTTGGCTGGTGGGTTAATTGGTCAACAAAGTCTAGTCCCCATTTCTGAAATGGTTCAGTAGGCATCGTAGGATGCAAAGCCATCTTCCCAGATCTCTGCAATGGTCCTAGCCTTTGACACTCATCACAACTCTGACAATACTTGTGTACATCCTTGAACAAAGTAGGCCACCAGTACCTGCAAGTAGTATCTTTCTACTGGTAGTCTCTTCTCCAAAATGACCTCCAACCACTCCTTTATGAACTTCTTCCAAAACTTTATTTACTTCATGGTGGTACAAGCATCGTTTAAGTACTCCATCAGGTCCTCCTTATACATTCTGCCCCTACCATAGTATAAGGTAAAGCCTTGATAGCGATTCTCTTCCTCTGCTCCTTACCATAATTAGGTGGGCACTGACCATGAGTAAGGTAGTATCTGATTGGCCACTGCCAATCTAACCAGTCATCTGCACTTCCCTGCACCTCCACCGCAAATAAACTCGCATCAGGTAATTGGTCGTCTACTCCTGTGGCGGGCTCTCCTGTTGATAGGCGTGACAAGTGATCTGCCACAAGATGCAAACGGCCAGGCTTGTAAACAACTTCGAACTCAAACTCGTGCAAGATTATTAACCACCTTGCTATCTTTCCACTTATCAAAGGTTTGTTCACCAGATATATCAGAGCCTGGTGATCCATATAAAACATAAACTTCCTTCCCAATAGGTAATGCCTGAATTTCTTGACTGCATAAATCATTGTCAGTGCTTCTCTTTCAGTTGTGCTATAGTTCCTTTCAGCACTGTTCATCAACCTGCTAGCATAGTACACAGGTGAATCTATATTTCCTGTAACATTTGGGCTAACACTGCTCCCAACGCTTCTCTGAGGCATCACAGTGAACATGAAATACTACTTGTCAGTGAGGGTTAATCAGCACAGTGTAGTTGTTACTGACAATGTAAGTTCCTCAAAAGCCTGTTGACATTCAGCTGTTCATGCAAACACTGCATCTTTCTTCAGAAGCTTGCTCAATGGTGTTGTTATCTATGCATAACGTCTGACAAATCTTCTGTAATAACTGGTTTGTCCAAGGAATCTCCTTAGATTCTTAACATTTACTGGTGGTGGAGAGGCTTTAATGGCCTCTGTCTTTCGGGATCCATAAGAAGTCCCCTCTTACACACAATGTGTCCAAAAGCACCCTGAGTTCACACAGAAAGTACACTTCTCTGGATTCAGGCCCAGACCTCTCATCATGCATCTGGCCAAACATAACTCCAATTTATGCAAGTGCTCATTCTTAGAGCTGTACACACTGAAATCATCCAAGAATGAACCTGCATGAAATCATCCAGATACTCATGAAAAGATTCACTTATCACTCTCTGAAAGGTTGCTGGTGCATTACAAAATCCAAAAGGCATGACTTTGTATGCATAAGCACCCCAGTCTGTGATGAAAGCTGTCTTTCCTTGGTCTTCTTCTGCCACTTGCACTTGATTATAACCACTGAAGCCATCCATGAATGAGTACACCTCATGGCCTGCCACAGTGTCCAATACCGCTTCTGTGAATGACAAAGGGAAAGGATCTTTCTTCGTACAAGCATTCAACTTCTTATAGTTCACACAAACTCTCAGTTTACCATTCTTCTTGGGAACTATCACAATGGGTGACAACCAAGTTGTATACTCTATTGGGTATATAAACTTAGCCTCAGCCAACTTCTTGATCTCTTCTCCAACCTTCTGTGCATAGTTGGGATTCATTCTGTACCTTGCCTGTTTGATTGGTATTGACCCTGGTTCCAGTTCAATCTTATGCTGGCAGATCTCAGGTGGTATCCCTTTCAGATCCTCGTAGCTCCAAGCAAATACATCTTTGTATTTGATGAACAGACTTTTAGCTTCCTCAAAGAGTTCTGGCTCCAAATCAGCCCCTATCTTCACCATCCTCGGTTCCCCTTCAGTTCCCACATTCACTTCTCTCACCTGCTTATCAACTGTGATTGTCCATCCAGTCACCACTTCATCCTGTAAACTCATTGTGGCTTGTTCCTCTAGGATTTCCATTTCTCCCTCTCTTTCTTCATAGAAATGTGGTGGGGTAACTGCTGGTTTCACCTTCAAGTGGTGTTGCTATCACTACACCACAGCAGATTACCTTGTAAAAACTTAGCCCGGTCGACCCAACAATAAGGAGTAAGCTTCCATGACGTCATCCATTTTCAACACAGTTACTGTGATCATAAAGATCATCTTTTGAATCTGTATCTAAACTCCTCTTATCCCGATGGTTGTACACTTCTTTGATCTGCCATTGTTAGTGTAAATGGGGCTGGTTTCATGTTACTTAGACCAAGCTTCTGCCTTAATTGGTCTGTCATGATATTCACACCAGAGCCTCCATCTATCAGTACATCAGTTAGTTCTGTGCTTCCAATTCTCAATTGGATTACTGGCATAGAATCATCAAAGTCCATGACTGTTTCTCGCCCTTCCGGCTTCACATTATAACTGGTCACCTTGCTGTTCAGGTCTGTGTTCCCTGTCACATGGGCAATTCGATTGATTGCTTGATACAGCCTGTGTCTACAATAAGGTGCCACAGCCAATAGCTGTCCAATGGTAATCTCCGCTTGAATGGCATATTACTTCAGCAAAAGTCCCTTCATTACTCTGCATTTCTGCAGCTTCTTCCCTTTCATCCTCACTCACTTCCTCTTCTCTTTCAGAATCAGAGGAATCTGCCATAGGAATATCAGTACTCTTCTACATTTCCCTTATGGTATCTGCCACTTCCTTGTGCAGTTCCTTCTCATCTCTCAAGCCTCATCATCTTCAGGCATATCACTGCCATCTTCATTATCATCACCTTCCTCATCTACTGGAGGTATTATTTGGCTTGCTTCTGGTTACTATCATTGTACTTACTTCTGGTACAACACATGGCCTAACCATGTGAGCTGCCACCACTGGGCCCTCATTCACAGGAGCTCTCATCTCATTCTGGTGTCTGATCCAGAATGGACAGGCTGCCTTGCGATGTCCTGCCTGATTACAATAGTAACACAGTTCTTCCCCATTAGGTCCTCGCCCTTGGTCTGTTCTGGGATTTTTTTTAATCCTGATTCCCTGGCTGGTAATTCCCCTTGGATTACCCTGATAGTTGCCTCTGGAATTTCCTTGGTAATTCCCTCTTGGATTACCTCTCCCTTCCATGCCATTGTTTATACCACCAGGCCTACCATAGCGGTCCCGATCACTGTTTCTTCTTGGCTGGGGCTGCACTTGATGCACCCTTACTTGCCTAGGTTCCCTTGCCGCTGTCCTTCTGTTGTAGTAACAATTCTCAGTAGAATGGTTATTCATTTTACAGATAGTACAATGTTTCTCCTTCATGTGGCATTTAGTGGTGGTATGGCCTTCATTCTGGCATTTTGCACACCAAACATCCTTCCTCCAATGTGTTGCAACCTCTGTGGCATACTTCTTCAGGATTTCTTCTAATCTTTTCTCATAGTTATCCCTCTTCAACTTTTCCTTCCTCTTACTCTTCATTTTCAGCTCTTGCTCTTCTTCCTCATCTGACTCATCCTCAGAGTCCTCATCATCCCTTTTCTCTCTCCTGAGCATTCCCAATTGCTCAATTATGTTCGCTGTTTCAAATGCCTCCTCCACTGTATTATGGGGTAACATATCCACTTTCTTTTGCAACTCTGGTCTTAGTCCACTCACAAACCAAGTCTTCTGTAAACCTGGTGCTGGTACAGCAGCCAGCTTTTTCATCATCAATTCCATCTTTTCCATATACTCCTCAAC
This sequence comes from Takakia lepidozioides, assembly GCA_030704615.1. Lineage (NCBI taxonomy): Eukaryota > Viridiplantae > Streptophyta > Takakiopsida > Takakiales > Takakiaceae > Takakia > Takakia lepidozioides. The sequence continues at coordinate 44,339,032 of CM060731.1, forward strand.
AGTTTCTTGCTTCTTTTGCTTTAACTGTTGTAAACTTCCATACACTTCATCCTCAGTTTTACTTGTCCTGAACCTATTTCGGAATGTTGTATTCAAGCCATTCCAGGTTAGGAAATGATTATCAGGGAATCTTGCATATCATTCACTTGCTTTCTTTATAAGTGAACAAGGAAACAGTCTCATCTTGGCATCATCGCCATTCTCATTGTTCACAATACACATGTGCTCAAATTGGCTAATGTGTACATCAGGATCCCCTTTTCCTGAATATATTGGAAAAGGTGGTTTTGCCCGTGTTGGTTGTAACGCCATCTGTGGCCCTACCTCCTGCCCACTTACAGGTGCTGGCCCCCTTGCTGGTGCTGGTCCTTGAGGACTTGTTGTAGTTGTGGTGGAACTTCCACCAAGTGTTGGCCCCAGAGCACTCCCTGCTACTAGCCCCACTATATTCATAGTATTCCTAGCTCCACTTGCACTATTTCCCACACTCCCTGTCCCCCCAGAGCCAGATCCAGGCTGCCCGCCTGATCCCCCTGAGCCGATACCTTCGTTGGCCTGTGATCCAAGTGCTCCACTTGATCCAGGTCCAACGGGTTGGGATGTCCTGGTTGTAGTCTCAACCTCAGCTGTTGGGTCTACTTCTTCATACTCTTCCTCTTCCAATTTCTTCTCTCTGTTTTCATCCTCCAAGTTTTGCCCTTGGGTTTCTTCTTCATTCATGTAACTCAACTGCAATGGTGTTGGAGAGTCTGAACTCTCCATTGGCTCTGCCACATCCTCTCCTCCCTCTTCGTCTTCCGTCTCAGAAACTGGAGTTCCTGCTTTTGGTGTTCCATGCCAACTCTTATCAAAGATTTCTGTCAAATCTTTTATCCAGGGATGTACCTCAGATCTTTCACCTCGTGGTTGATCTTCTTCCTGTACCAATTCCCTTAATCTTTCTTGCAAAGAAAAAGAAAGAGTGGCATCCAACTCTAGTTCTTCCGGTATGGGTGATGTACTCTCTGATCTTAATGGTGTGAGAGGTCCAGATGATTCCCCTATGTCTATTCCTCTCTCCCAAAGATATGGATAATTAGCTTTCAGATAACTTTCTCTTTTTGATGAATATCTCTGGAGTCTAGCTTCTCTTTCATCACTCATGTCTCATGTCTTTCATTTCTTTAATGTGGCAATAACCAGAACTCTCTTCTATAGTATCTCTCGTATATGCCTGGGTTTCTTTCAAGCTTCAATGCACCCTTGGCTATATTAGAAGTCTCCGTTACCATATAACCATATGGCAAACAAGTGTGGAAAGCTGTTCTTGGTGTGAGTTTGATCCACAGAATATCCTTTGGAATCCAATTTTTCACCAGAACAAGCTCTTCATGCATATGAGTATAAACATTCACCTTCCTTTCCTCCCAGCCTTCAAACTATACTCGCTTAATGGATAGCAATGCTATCACATAAACCAGTGTTGGTAACTAACGTGCTCTTCCTCTACAGGCCACCTGATAAATCTTTATCACTCCTTTCTCCAGACCCCACTCAGGGTCAGCATCATGCACTTTCTTAAGAATGTTTTCTTTACAACCGTCAGGCAATTCCAAGAACCTCTTAAAGAATTGTTTGGACAATCTTTCCTTCTCAGTTTCACAGGGAATTTGATTCACATCAAATTCTTTGATTCTCCAACCACCATGATTCCACCAGATGCATGTCACATCTGGTTGTTCATGACTTAGTTCCCCAGTATGGTCGCCAAATGTCGAGCGGCTTTTACTCACCCATCCCTTCGCTATCCGAGGTGGAAACTCCAAGATAGAAGAGTTGGATATCTCTAAGCACTCAGCCTGGTCAGAACAATCAGTCATGACGTGCAGCTAGTGAATCATGGTTGTGCTTCCTATTTGTATTCCTTCCTGACTTCATGTTATCAATTTACCTTACCGTGTATACTGAAGCATCAGATTGCTTCAGTATCTATTAAGTTCCAGTTAATCATGCATTCATTCCACAGCTTCTCTCGTGTCTCTCTACACAATATGTTTGTATCGATTCAGTATTGGATTAAGATTAATCATGTATCATGCCTATGCCATGGTGTCTCTATTCTATCCTACTGTATAATTCTACAACTTGCATGAACTAAGCCTCATTCAAGTCATCATCTCCTCTTCACTGTTTTCCGCTCTCCATTACGTATCTTCCTTTCTTCCACAAGTCGCCCTCTTCCAGAAGTGATCCCCTTCCCGTTGCCGCTCTCCTAATCTACCCGCAAGCTATTCTAACCACCTAACTAACTAATCGTCACCCCTGAAGTAACACGTTCCCTCTGCAGATGTCGTTCTCTCATAGTCGTTCCCTGTCAATGATAACTGTTCCCCATATACTGTGACAGACTGTGTCAAGCTGTGTCGAGCTGTGACTGGCTGTGTAAAGCTGTGTCGGGCTGTGACTGGCTGTGCGAAACTGTGGTGGGTTGTGTTGGGTTGTGTGAAGCTGTGTCGGGCTGTGACTGACTGTGCGAAGCTGTGGCGGGCTGTGTAACCCCCTAAAGCCTGCTGCTGCCATCCCTAAGGCTCTTGTTGGTCTCAGTCTACGCAAAAATTAAGGGTACCCCACAGAACCCGTAAAAGCGTCTAAGTCCCAAGCAGCCCTCTAACAAGTTCCTTCATATCTGCTTCTATTCTCTTCTTCGCATCATCCCACGCAGGCTGCAACTGTTGATTCCGCGATAAGGTGGCAGTATGCACAGCCCTCAAATCGGCCAATTCTTTCTGCACATCCTCGTGATCCAGGGCTTCTGCTGCTACCAATTGCAATCCCTCAACCAAGTCATGGAGCTTTGTCGTAAAAGACGATTGACTGCCTACATTTTTGCCTCCCGCCTCTATCAATGCAACAGTGGTAGTATCAGTCACCAATATTGAGGCCCTTTCATTCGCCCTGCTCGACTCCGGTCTGTCAATAATCTCCGTAACATTCGTATTGACAGGAGGTGACACCTTCAATCGATGCTGCAAAATCATAGACAAATAAGTTGCACAAAACAAAGTATCGGTTTTACCAGCCTTCCTCTTTGCTACTATCTCCTCATGGATCTTTCCACACACAAATCCTGCCCAATCAATTTGCAGACCCATGAATGTCGCCACCACTGCATTGAGTTGCGATGACGCGACATACGTAGCAGCCTTCTTCAGGGCTAACCGGCTCATTGCAAATTTCATCCACTCCATTATTTCAGGATTCGCTGCTTTAGCAACTGCCCAACCCCCCGTTCGATTGAAAGCACCCTCCTTAAAATGGTTTGCAGGAACAAAAGATTCATCTTTAAATCCATCAACTTCAATCCCTGCTGAGGGTAAAAGCAAGACCTCTGTTACAGTGCGGGCATCAACAACGATAGGCGAGCCCTTCACTATTCCACTCTTTGAGCTAGGATCATAAGAATTGTAAAACTGCATCACTAATGACATGCTAGGCTTCGGCAGACCCTTCAAACAAAGAATCAAAAATTCCATCATCTGCGTCTATCTCCACAACGCTTTCTGCTCTCGTTCACCCAAAATCATAGAAATGTCACAACTCCTTAATTCTTCTGCCATCATAGAAACCGGCGGTGGCAATGGTTGCTGCATAGCTTTCTTCACCATCGTGACGGATTGACTTGGAATACTGATTTGCTCCCCAACACTCACTACACTCAATACTCGCTATCGCTCAGTACTCTCACTTCTCACTGTGACTTTGCGAATTGCAAGAACACTGGCAAAGAACAAGAAGGATAACCAGAAGAATGGCAAGAAGAGCCCCACTCCTATCTATTGCTCAGGGTAACCTGTCTTAACAGCTGGCAAATACGGAGTCAATCATTAAAACCTAACCGCCACCCCAACATTGTAACAGATTGTACGGCCAACGGCGTAAATGTACTCATAATGAGAATGCTGACAGATACATACATATTGACACCCCCTCCTACTTAACCTAAATTCTGCCCCAAGAAACATTAGGTCAAGTACAACTTAAGACGATCGCCGTTAATGCGGGTCAGCAATGGGTCGCCAGTTATGGTAGCCAATTGTATAGAGCCATTTGGAAAAGCTTCTACCACCCGATAGGGCCCGAGCCACCTCATCTTCAATTTACCAGGAAATTTTTGAAAACGGCTATCATAAAGGAGAACCAAATCTTGAGCTTTAAATATCTTGGGCTTAAGGCGGCTATCATAATAATCCTTCCACCGCAGTTGGGTGACTTCAATGTTCTGTAACGCCTGCCGACGAAGTTCATCCATCTTAACCAATTGCAACAGACGAGCCAATAGGGATGGGACATCACCCAAACGTTCCTCGATAGCTATGCGTAGGGAAGGAATTATTGCCTCTTGTCCATAAACCAACTGGAAGGGAGTAAATCCGGTAGTAACTTTAAATGCAGTCCGATAGGCCCATAATGCAGAAAATAATTTAGTATCCCAATCGCTGCCAGTACCAGAAATTGTCTTTGTTAGGATATCACAAAGTAACCCGTTGGTCTTGCCGTCGTTTCATTTTCATTAATCATGCTGGATATGGTATCGGCACCAATGGAGGACCTGTCTGACCATTAGCCCGTGGGTGATAAGGAGCAGTCTTTCGATGTCTAATAACATATTTGGCAGTCATATGCTCAATAATAGAATTTAAAAAATGAGTACCACGGTCGCTCACAAGCTCTCGAGGACAACCAAATCGAATAATGATATTCTCATATAGAAACTGCGCCACAACCTTGGCCGTATCGGTGCGAGAGGCCATAGCTTCAGCCCACTTAGTGACATATTCAGTTGCAACAAGAATATATCGTTTCTGACCATTGCGAGAGGCAGGGGCGATAGGTCCAACAAATCGATACCCCACTTCTCAAAAGGTGTCTGTGCAAGGATGGGAACCAGGGGCATATAATTCGATCGTGCAAGTCTGCCAATACGTTGGCATGCATCACAACGACGCACATAAGCAAAAGCATCTTTAAATAGGGTAGGCCACCAATAACCTGCCAATAATACTTTCCATCCGGTGGCATCCCCTGCAAAATGGCCACCACAAGAATCGGCATGGCACCCCTCAAGTATCGTTGGAACCTCAGCTTCCAAGATGCAACGGCGCAATACACCATCATTCCCTAGCTTGTATAATGTGTTGCCAATAATCGTATAAGGCGCAGTTTTCTCTACCAGCCGACGCTTCTGCTTCTCAGTATAACCCTCTGGAAATTGTTGTAACAATAAGTAATTAAAGATGAGAGCATACTCTCCTGTCATCACATCAACCACAAAAAGGGCAGCATCTGGGAGAGAATCATCTATCGGCTCCTCGCCGACTTCCTTCGATAGATGACTTAAATGATCAGCATTGGCATGCTTGCGTCTAGGGCGAACCACAATTTTAAAAGTAAATTCTTGCAATAAAATACCGCCGGGCCACTCTGCCACTCTGCTGAGGTTTATTAATGAGATATTTTAGTGCATCATGATCAACATGAAAAACAAATGGATAACCCAATAAATAATGGCGATACTTCTAAACTGAATAAATCATGCCCAAACCTTCTCGTTCAGTGGTAGTATAATTTTTCTCCACCGCAGTCAATCGACGACTCGCAAAATATATCGGATGATCAAACGACTTTTCATCCTTCTGGCTCAAAACGCTACCAATAGCATAGTTTGAAGCATCCACATAGACTTGAAACTCCTTAGTCCAATCAGGGGAAATCAAGATAGGCGCCTTTATCAATCGTCATTTTAATTCTTGAAAAGAATGCTGACACTCCCTTGTCCACTGTTGCTCGGCATCGTGTTTCAATAATTGTGTTAATGGTAGGGCAATCTCAGCATATCGACGGATAAAAACGGCGATAGTACCCTACATGGCCCAGAAAGGCGCGCACCTATGTTACCGTTGTGGGGGTAGGTAATTGGACAATAATCTCAATTTTAGTGGGATCGGTCGATATCCCTCGAAGTGATACAATATGGCCTAAAATCTTCCCCTTGGTAACCATAAATTGACATTTTCCGGCATTCAGAGAGATTCCATACTCTTTACATTTTAGAAAGCACAGCTCCAACATCTCAGCATGTGTTGCTTTGCTGCTATAGACACAAAAATCGTCCAAGAAAATCTCCATAAATAGGCGCAAGTAATCCTGAAAAGCGGCAGTCATTACTCGTTGAAATGTAGTAGGAGCATTGCAAAGTCCGAAGGGCATGACTTTATAGGCATAAGTGATCCAATTGGTGGTAAAAGTAGTCTTAGGCCGATCCTCTTCTGTGATCGTGATCTGATTATAACCAGAAAAACCATCGAGGAAAGAATAACACTCATGGCCCGCTACTGCATCAAGAATAGTATCAGTGAAGGGTAATGGAAAATAATCCTTTTGAGTCACAGCATTAAGTTTCCGGAAATCTTGACATATTTGTACTTTGCCCGATTGCTTCTTGGGTACGACCACTATAGGTGATACCCAATCGCTATAAGGTACAAGATAAATGAATCCAGCAGCTAACAATTTGTCCAATTCTTCTTTAACCAACAGAGAATATTTAGAATTCAATCGATGTTGGCGTTGCCGTACTGGCATTCCTCCTTCCTCCAATATAATGCGGTGCTGGCATATTTCTGGGGGTACACCCCCAAAGATCAGTATAAGTCCATGCAAAAGCCGTACGATGTTTCTGGAAAAACTCCTTCCACATAGACAATTCATTTGATGGGATTGCCGCATAAATTATAATGTCATTAGGCTCAACAGCTATAGTCAAAGTCAAGGTCTGGTAAGGGTCCTTCTTTATCAATGGAGCACGGTTATCATCAGCCGAATCATACCACGCGATATCTTCCGACGTGGTGATCATGCTATCTTGCGATGGGAGGGAGCCCGATCTTCTTATATGGTGCAGCATGAATATGAGTGGGGAGGCTCAAGTCAATTCACATGCACATAATGTCCCTATTGTGGAGCCCACTAATTTCTTTCATCCCAAGGAGAATTGAACCTCGATCCACAAGAGCTCGTGCACACTGCTCATGTCGGAAGTCTGGAAATTTTTCATTGGTCTGGGACAACCACAGCATGCTGAGCAGCCAGGACTCAATCCACAAGCTTCCATGCACTTAATGTCTTTATTGTGGAGCCCAGCCATGAAACTAGTGTAACTGACCAAGACCAAGCCTATTTTTTTCTCATTTCTCAAAAATAGCGCGCAGCTACCTATATATTCTACCAAGCGCCCTAGGTGGCAAAACACACGAGATGGCACCTCTAGAAAGGTCGTTATATGATAGGTGACACGTTTTAACAAGTCCATGATGGCAGTCATACGGATTCATTGGAGACAACCTCTCGTTCATCCTCCTAATTTGGTGGAAAACAGAAAAAAATCAAGAAAAAATTAAAAACAAACTTTATCTCCCTCAGAGCCCAGAAAAAAATTTGCAAGGAAAAAAATCATGGCTGTGGGTCATCTATTAGTGCCAAGAGCTTTGAAACTCAATAATCAGCTGCACGAGAAGCGGGACTCCAAGACCAAATTGCACAATGGGTAGATTTTGTATTTCGCAGGGTATATATCTATATATACCCTACCTTGAGGGTATGTCTATATCAGAAATAGCAAATAACCCGGACCCGAAGGGTGTCTTAAACTATATACCTACACAACACTAGTAGCAACCTACTCCTACTTTGTTTGAGAGCGAAAGAGCATCACTTGATTTCTAAAAAGAACAAAAGATTTAATTTTTCTGTTTAAAATTTAAAGGTTTGTGTTTGAGGTAGTGGGCGTGCAGGTATGTGCGGGGTATATCATATACCCGGATATACCCGCCGGGTATATTAGGGTATAACATAACCGGACCCGGCAGTTTTACTTACCCACCATTAGAATATAATCGGAGGGTAATTAGTAGATAATTACCCTTACCCTATACATAACCGGAGTCTTAGGGTGTGGATATGCCCTGCCCCGGAGGACAGTAAAGGCTAGCTCAAAGGGTATATGCCCGGCGGGTAAATCCTTATCTCACCCTAACCTTTTCTCCAATTGACTTGAGCCTTTGTTCTAACTTTGCTATAGGTAATCCACTCAACCACCTCACTTCGTAATGGATGCCCCACCGCTCTCCACCCTCCCTTGCCCAAACCTTATTCAATCTCTTGTGGCACTTACAAACCAACCCCTTTTGTAGCGCTTCCAAAGTAGCTCCCACCCATGTCTTACAAATCTTAGTTCTAGGATCGCAAAGTTGTTTCCTGTAGGTAGGTTACCACTCGATTATTTTATCCATATTGCAAGCATTACCTCTTGGATGTGTATTTTTTTCAAATTAGGCAACTAAAAATAATGATCACAAAATGAAAACACAATGCAGGCGTTGCCATGGATGAAAATTGAAAACTGAGTCCATGGATGACGTTTTAAATGAAAACTCAGCCGTTGCTATGGATGAATTTTGAAAACTGAGTCCATGGATGACGTTTTAAATGAATATCATTAAAAATGGATGTCATTTTTAGATTTTTCCTATGTTAGATTTGTTTTTCTAATTTAAATTCAAGTTTTTATACCATAGGCACTTTTGGAGAAATTTTTGAAAACTAGGCACTCCTGTCAAAAATCATTTATTTTGATTAGGCACCTTTTTTTCGAATTAATTTCTGCCTAACCGGCTATTCCACTACGGTACTGAATATATCACTCATATAGTTGCCCGAAGCAAGCGTAACTTATGGTGTCACTTGACCCAGAAGGGCTACTGCCTTCCCGTAGGAAGAAACAGAAGTCAAAGAGCGCATACGTTGCCATATCATGTCCACCTTGGCTCACATAATGAACCCAAGTTAAAGAGGAGATGTGTTGCCATATCACGCCCACCCTAGCTCCCATTAGAGCACGAACCCAAGTCAAAGAGGGGATGTGTTGCCATGTCGTGCCCACCCATAGCTCCGTAAGAGCATCTCCACGGTGTCACGGTGCCCAAAAACTAAAGCTCCAAGTGTAGAGTAAAAGCTCAGATTTGAATTTTCTGGTGTGAAATCCAAGCACCATGTGTTTGGAATGTTGCAATAATGTGTGGCATCAAATGTGTGCAAAACATGTCCAATCATGCACAAGCTACTAAGATTGTGATAAACAGTCCACTCATCTGTGCAGCTTTAAAAGACAAGCCAATATGAGCACTCCTACCCATTGGATCATAGTGTGGCCCGTATCCTTAAAGAAATCATCTGAGGCCCGCTGTGAGAATCTCTAGGAGCACCACACCAAAGCTGTACACATCTCCCTTCTCAGTTGCTTGCCCATGCCAAAGAAAGCCACCCCAAAATCACCAGCAGCAAAGGACAAACCTGTGGTTCGTGTTGTCAATGCCATATTTCGTGTGGCCATGCTCATCACCCATATTGAGCACATGGACTCCTTGTGACAGAAACAGTGTCACTGAACACCATTGCAGTTCATGTCCATATCCCAAAAACATATTGACCATCAAAAGCCATAATGTACCTGTTTAACCCGAATCTCCAACACGGATGGATCATCAATTGGCCCTTCAAGTCCACAGTTCCAACTGTACAAACAGAGATTACCGTGACATAATTCCCAATTTCTGTGTTACCTGTTTAGATAACAAACAAGAACACCTCATGAAATCCTAAAGACGATTCACAAGCTCATCAAGGAGAACTAGCACTTGACACACCTAACTTTTGGCCCATTGGCCCTTGGGGCCCTCCTCTTCTTTCTCTATTTAGGAAACACCTCTATGTAGTGTGCTTTGTCATTGGCCAGGCAACTCTTCTCTTTGGTACTTAGCAGAGGACTGATCATTATTGCAAGGGATCCCATTCTCTTTTGAATGCCAGCTACCAAGTGTCGAGTTGAACTGTTCCTCATACTAAATGTCACCCCCTGTACTCTCATTGTATGGAGCACGAAGGATAGCCTGCACAGCCCTAGCCTTCAGTTCTTTGGTTCTGTCATATCGCTCAAGAGTCTTCGTATTGCGATGGCCAGTAAGCAATGACATGATTGCTGGAGGCACATTGGCGGCTGCCATACGAGTAATACCGGTAACCCTCCCCGAGCGATTTGTGATGTCGCCTTTGATTCCACAGTTCTTTGCCATATTTCGCATCCAGTTACGCATAAATCCTTCTCCGCAGTTAACCTTCTTGTACCAGACAGCATCACATATATTGTGCTTAATTGATAGGAAAAGATGGCCGTCTTTATCCAGTTGAGTATTTTGCGCATACCCCATGGCACAATGTATAGCTTCAGTCCCTCTGGAAGTTGCCCTACAAGACGATAGGCGCATAAAGTACTTTCATGACTACGTTTCGAATAAGGCATATGAGACGTCATACTATGCCAAGTATGTAGAAGATCTGCATCATGAGAGATAACAGCAGGGCGAAAATGCTCGTCTTGAAATCTTTTCAGTGACACGACATACCTCCGACGCTTAGAACCCACCACTATGTCATTGCTACTTGTCCAACACATCCATCCCACCTCCATGCCCATGGACAGTCGCTCATCATACCTGCCAAAAAGACGAAGTAATTAGATACCACTATGAAAAACAACAATAGCATTGACAAAAAAACCAACAAATAAAATACATCTTACTTCAGATAAGCTCGGCCTTCCTCATCAGTTCCAACTGTGAAGTCACTGACAAACAACTTGTAAAGCTCCATATTGCCCCGAATCATAAAGACGACAAAACAATAGTAAGCAAATCGCATCTGGCATCCTAAAGCAGTGGTAACTTGGTGCAGCTCATGCGACAAAATCATTTGCTCTTCATCCCAAGATATCCCATCTACTTTTCGCCTTCCTTTGTTAGCACCAGCATTGCGGGACAACTTCATAGCCTCCATCAGTGCCTCGTTTGTTGCCACAAAATAAGGATGTTTTCTCATACAAAACTCTGGCTCAACAACACATGTTCAAATTATCCGCTGTTCACGAGCAGACTTGAGAAGACGGTTAAAAGAATGGTACATATTCATTATACTCGCAGTTGGATAGCGAACAAAACTGCCCTTACACAACATCAGGAAAAATCGAGAAAGAAGTTGTCCAGCAGAACAATCTAGTTTCATGAAAGCTCTCCACACATTGAACTTATTCACGGCCCATGACTCATTCTTAGCGCTAGGACGCTTAAGATCGTTGACAATCCTGTTGTAATCTTCTTCAGTAATATGAAGAAAATTTACACTAGGGATAGGCTCACGTGGCTCTGCATTGACATCTTGCTCAGTGTCATCGTCATCGATCTGAGGAGGATTATCGGTGAAGAGATCTCCAACTCCAGCCACTTCAGGCATTTCAAAATACTCGGGAATAATACTTGGATCAATTAGAATGAACTCTTCGACTTTAGGATCCTCATCCTCAGAACTTGAAGAATCCGCGAGACCAACAAAACTAGGAACATCACTCCTAGGTAGAGGTAGAGGTGGTAGAGGTAGAGGTATGTTGCCATCTGCATTGATAACGTCTACTGGATCTGCCAATTTTCCAGCCACAACAAATCAATCAGGCACTAGAACAACCTCCGGATCATGTGCAATCCAGGATGAATCGATCAAAACATAATCTGGTTCAAGCGCAACAGAATCTGGTTTTGGTACACAAATTGCATCCGCATCGACATTTGATGATTGCACAGGTCGTGATGGTTCACCGACGCATAACATACGACTCTTACTCCGCTTCTTCTTGAAAAACGATTGTCTGTTCTTCTGATGGTAGAGTCGGCTCAACGATGAGATCAAACGTAGGCGCTTCAAAACCAGCTTGACGCTTAGCGTGTCGCTGCACCATAATTATGACCTCAATCGCACAACAAAGAGTGCGAAGAACAATCTCTGCAAATGACAGTAAAGTAATAACGTCGTAACTCGTGCTGGTAGCAAGTATTAAGGTACCACAAAATGATTGGAAGGTCGTTCCAATGACTGGATATGGCCAGTCATCTTGATCCTTAAAAGAGCCTGTTATGTCCGGTAACCGGTGGCCTCTCGCCGATTACCAAGTCCATTACATGTACTCGCTTATATCTTCCTTGACCTCACTATCAAAAGAACAGATCACTTATCTCATTCCTTGATAGGAAACTAGATTTTTTTTTTGTTATTTAATTGAAACAAAATTGAAAACATGTCCCATGTTCAATATAAAAATCAGTATTTACAGGTTTCTCGTGGTACATTATGGTTCTATTTCATTATCGATTTCACATCATCGATGGATAAATTGAATGATAATAGGCTAGCCTGTGAGTCGAAATGATGCTTGAATTTTTTCAGTTACAAAATTTTATTTATAATTATAATTATTCAATAATTCTGATTTAACTGCATGTAAAATATTAATCCAAATTTGAATCTAATTCTTTCGTATCTTAGTTGTGGTAACTTCCCGTAACATAAAACCGAAGCTTTAGGTTTAGCATATGGAAAAATCCACTAGGATAGCAAGAATAAGAAGAAGTAGGATTTAGAAAAAGAAAATAAAAATTCAGATGGATTTTTTGCTTCTCACGATGATCATCATGAAATAAAATTATTGCATCACTATTACAAGATTTCATAAATGACATATATGAATATATTTTTTATTGCCTCTCAGATGACTCGGCATGTGTGAATGATTGAACAAAGATAACGATCTTAGGAGAACACGAGCGGGAGCGATGGCGGAGCTGCGAGACGACCCCCAACGGTCGTCTCAACATACAAATCCTTCGCTTCATTCTCCTCAGGATTTCTCATCATCTTTACCCCCCCAAGTATACAACTCTAACCAACCCCATCTATTCAATGATATGCTATTTTTACCATTTCTTGATAACTCATTCAAAGACAGCTTTATTGGGTATTCATCCCAGAGCCTGTTTCTTTTCATCTCCTTAGATTCACCTTTGTAGCATCCCTAATCTGCCTATCACAACCGTCTTTAGTTATTAAGGTGGTCGCTTTCAACAACGACGTTTCCCGCTTCAACCCATTCTAGATTTTTCGCTCTCTCTTCTCTTTATCGATTCTCTGCTCTAAAACAGTTAGATGGTGGCTCCTCCTCTCTCCAAGTAGCGCTTTCTCTCTCTCTATTACCAATGGCCCCGGTAACCACCAGCTCAATCGCAAAGATTCAATGGAGAACCGTGGTCCCAATCGGGGATTTCAGCACAGTCAGAGACTTTCAAACCCTTCTTCAAGGACAGACTATTTTCTCGCACATCAGGCGCGCTCCCGAATGGCTCCTGCAACTAGTCCAGTAAGATCCCCATCCCCCACATTCACCTTCAGCCCTCTCTCTCCCCCTCTACCTCTTCTCAAGATACCCAGGTCGAACTCTACCTTTCATGACAGACCAACCTCCCCAGTTCTGGGAACTCCCTCTATGTGTCAAGCGGCTTTTACTCACCCATCCCTTCGCTATCCGAGGTGGAAACTCCAAGATAGAAGAGTTGGATATCTCTAAGCATTCAGCCCGCTCAGAACAATCAGTCATGACGTGCAGCTAGTGAATCATGGTTGTGCTTCCTATTTGTATTCCTTCCTGCCTTCATGTTATCAATTTACCTTACCGTGTATACTGAAGCATCAGATTGCTTCAGTATCTACTAAGTTCCAGTTAATCATGCATTCATTCCACAGCTTCTCTCGTGTCTCTCTACACAATATGTTTGTATCGATTCAGTATTGGATTAAGATTTATCATGTATCATGCCTATGCCATGGTGTCTCTATTTTATCCTACTGTATAATTCTACAGCTTGCATGAACTAAGCCTCATTCAAGTCATCATCTCCTCTTCACTGTTTTCCGGTCTCTTCCACAAGTCGCCCTCCTCCAGAAGTGATCCCCTTCCCGTTGCCGCTCTCCTAATCTACCCGCAAGCTGTTCTAACCACCTAACTAACTAACCGTCACCCCTGAAGTAACACGTTCCTTCTGCAGATGTCGTTCCCTCACAGTCGTTCCCTGTCAATGATAACTGTTCCCCATGTACTGTGACAGGCTGTGTCAAGTTGTGCCGAGCTGTGACTGGCTGTGTAAAGCTGTGTCGGGCTGTGACTGGCTGTGCGAAGCTGTGGCGGGTTGTGTAAAGCTGTGTCAGGCTGTGACTGGCTGTGCGAAGTTGTGGCGAGCTGTGACTGCTGTGCGAAGCTGTGTCGGGCTGTGTGGAGCTGTGTCAGGCTGTGTGAAGCTGTGTCGGGTTGTATAACCCCCCTAAAGCCTGCTATTGCCACCCCTAAGACTCATGTTGGTCTCAGTCTGCGCAAAAATTAAGGGTACCCCATAGAACCCGTAAAAGCGTCTAAGTCCCAAGCAGCCCTCTAACACTATGGAATGGGAAGAGGAGTATATCTTAGACCAGGAAGAGCTGAACAAGGATTACACCATGATCGACATGAATATACCGGATTTACACAAGAGGGTGGCAACCATGGAGAATCATGTATCCTCATCCATTTTCCTGGCAAAAAAGTTGATAGGGCGACGATGAGAGATTGGGCTATCAGACACCTCGGTGGCCCTGGAGAATTGAGACATCAATTTTGTCATGCCAAAGGGAGGGGGTTTTTCTCCATTGTGTTTGAAACCCAAGAGGCGGCTACTCAGGCTCTGATGTTTAACCCACACACGAAAGGTTTCAACGTCAATATCTTCCCAGGGTCCCCTAAGATGGAGGAACGGGAATGGCAAACTATGGGGGCCTCATATTGTCTCAGTTCCCTTCATCCCAGACCAGTATTTGGTTAACCTGCCAGACATTGCTAATCATTTCGGGTATTACATTGGTTGCCTAGCAGTGTTTGATGTGTACACAAAACCTCAGGCAGGATCCAGCATGGAGGGCAGTCACCATCACATCACGCCTTTATGAAACAGGATGTGCCAAATTCATCCTAATCATGCCGGAAGAAGACACCCTTCCTCAATTTGTTAAGTTGCCTATAGATGAGGAGGGTAACTACTTTACAATTCAGCTCATTGAGGACACTTCCTATTCTGCATGCTCCAACTGTGGCATGAATGGCCACATGAAGTCCAACTGCCCGGCTGCCAACAAGAAACGATCACAATCCAATATTCTTTTCAGATCTCGGCCAAAGGATCATTCATCATTCCCACAAACTGGATCCAATATCCCTCAGGGCAGGGCTAACCAAATTCTAGTTTCAACATCTTCACCCAAAACAGGCGCATCCAACAGCAGTCTCTTCGACTTTTGACTCAAGCCCTGTAGCTGTCAATGACACCCTACAGGTCAGGCCATGGCATAATTTCAAAGACAAACCCAACCATATTGCAGATCCAATGCAAGAGGAAGTGATAGGTAATCGCAAACATGATGTGATTACCTCAAAAGGGAAAGCCAATGTGGGGGATCAACAACAACAAACAACTACCACTTCCAAAGGGAAATAAAAAATAAATAAAAAAATCACCTCAACGTTCAATTCGCTTGACTCTCCCATCCAGCAATTCCACTCCCAAAATTACGATAGGCATAGACTGCAACACCAAATTTGCCAACATCTGTTTGCAGACATGCTTGTACCCCCAGCTGGACCTT
This sequence comes from Takakia lepidozioides, assembly GCA_030704615.1. Taxonomy (NCBI): domain Eukaryota; kingdom Viridiplantae; phylum Streptophyta; class Takakiopsida; order Takakiales; family Takakiaceae; genus Takakia; species Takakia lepidozioides. The sequence goes on from CM060731.1 coordinate 44,354,671, forward strand.
AATCGATGCTCAGCTTTACAGATTATAGAAGGCCCAAAAGCCTCATGTGTCACGCCACTCATCTTCCGCAATTGCAAGCCTCCGGCCATATTCATTACAGCTGATGTCTTTGAATGTGTGGAGTCCCTATGGATCACATCTGCTGACATCAAGATTTTCTTTGAAAGGAACCCCCCAAACAGCAGCCCAGAGATCTTTTTCAAATACAAGATCCAGGAGTATTTCCAGTTATAGCAGCCCCACTACTCTTTGTCACGGGGGCGGATAAGTCATGAGCGTGAGCGGGCAGGCTCGGGAACATTCTGGGGATATTCCAAGAATATTTGATGGAGTATCCCAATAATACCACCAATGAATATTTGTTAGAATATTTGAATATGCCATGAATATACGAGTATATCAGGAATATACTAAGAATAGTCGATATGCTAAGAATACCTTTTTTGGCATTGAGTGTTTGGGCTGTATGTTGAATTTTCTATGGCAAATCGACAGTTCCTCCGATGTTTCATTTCCGCGGATTCAGCATTTTCTGTATCAATTCGTAGTTCCGTGCGGAACTACGAGCTTCGGGTTTTACTCACAAGTTACATTCGGGTTAGGTTCGGGGGCAGAATTAGGTGAAATATTCTCAAAATTGAGTATTATTCCTCTTCTGCTCACAACATTTTTTGCTCACGCTCACAAGAATCACTGCCTCTCTGTCACCATTCACCAAAATCTCATGAGGGGCTTACTTGGAAGACCACCCGGGCCTGAGTGTTACACCCTCAGCTCATATCTTGGCATTGATGGAGGATGCGGAAATTTACTCTGCACTCCCACCTATCAACGCTATTTGGACATATGAGGAATGGCTGTCAACCCCAAGGGGTAGCCACAGTCTGCAGATTCGCAATCAGGATACACTCGTCAGTGCATTTCAGTTGCTAAGGGCTCAGTTGATGAAGACAACTACAGAATGGAGATTAAACGCACCCGAGACTACATAAATGGTTCCAAGGTGGCAGACACCTCCTCTACATCTACGGACCCCCGTAAAGACTCATCATACGACACAGCTCAAAAAGCCAAGAGAGCAAGCATCAACCAAGCGGCATGGAAGCTTTGCAAATCTCCCCTCCATCATTCATGGAAATGCCCAACCAAGACCTGCAGACAGGCAGTCATCCCTTTTCTCCACCTAGAGTCACAACACCTTCTTCACCTCTCTCTTCTGCCCAGGTGCCTTCTTCACCCACCCCCTGCTTCATTTACCAAATTTTATCAAAAAGTACTAACAGATTCTGGATGTTGGGTGGCAAAGACAATCCAATAGGAGGGAAACAGAAAAGACACCTGCTCCCAGCCATAAACTTACCAGGGAATGTACCCTCTGGAACCCTCCCATCGGATGGATCTCTGCAAGTCAGATACCCACACTTCAAAATACTCTTTGAAGCAGATTTCTTTCCTAGGGATGTATCAATCCTATCAGTAACCATCTCGGCAATCTCGTCAGACCAGTTCCAACCTTTCCTGATAGGTCCCACCTTAAACAAACTCATGGGCATTTTCATTCTTATCAAAAATAAAACCAAAGTACCCCCACCAGGCTTTGTCTGGGTTAACTCTCTTCGCCCAAGGGATCGCAGAGTAAAATTCATTTTCCTGCACAATAGGCCATCAAATGGGACTTCAAGTCCAAGCCTACCCCTTCTTCCCAATGATCTTTAACATCCATTCTTGGAATATCAGGGAGCTAGGATCAGACCAGGCCTCTCTCAATAGACTCAAGATCAAAACATGGCTAGCTCCCTTTCAGTCCAATGATTCAATAATTTTTTTGCAAGAACACAAACTAGATCAGGAGAAAATAGATAATCTTACGGATTACTTATGGCCCAAGGCCAATGCACTCTAGAAACCTACTTCTTCAGGCACATAGGGGGGACAACAATATTGCTTTCCCCCTCCATTCAGCCCCTTCTTTTATCTCATGACATATGGATCCCAGGCAGGCTGCAATTCTGCTCGTTGTCGCTACCAAACTCAGGTGGCTCCATAGGGTTGGTGAATATATACGCACCCCTCTGGGAGGGATCAGAATTTTGGAATACCCTTAACCTCCGAATGATAGCAGCCTTGTTAGAGGGCTGTCTGGGACATTTTTATGGGTTCTGTGGTGGTAGACAGGCTTATACAGTCAGTCACAGCCTTACACAGTTAGACACAACTTGACACAGCTTGTCACGGGCTTACACAGCCTTACACAGCCTTGCACAGCTTGTCACAGCCCGACACAGCCCGACACAGCCAGTCATAGCTTGACACAGCTTGACATAGCCAGTCACAATCCAACACAGCCAGTCACAGCCGACATAGTTGGGCACAGCCCGAGCATTCGCAGGGAACGGTTACCATGGCAGGGAACGGCTGTGTGGGAACGACATCGGTAGAGGGAACGTGTATTCTATCTGGATGACAGTAAGTTAGTTAGGCAGTTAGAACAGCTTGCAGGTAGAAAAGGCAGGGTAACAATGTGGAGAGGGACACTTCTTGCATCACGACTTGGCCTTCAGGGAGAGAGGACGATCGGGAGCTGAGGAATGGAGAGCGCAGTGAAGGAGGAGACACGAACTGTTGATGCTTGATTCATGCAAGCTGTAGAGTTATACTGTAGAGCAGATTAGAGACACCATGGCTTTGGCCTGTTACTTGATATAACTTAATCTGTTACATATTCCATACTCACACTGTGTAGAGAGACCTAAGGGAAACTGTGGGATGAATGGAAGATTGATTGGAACCTGGTGGATTGCTGAAACAAACTGATACTTAAATATAAACAGAAAGGTAACTTGCTGACATGAAGGCAAGAAGGAATACAAACAGGAAGCACTTCCATGATACACTAGCTGTAGGTCATGACCGATTGTTCTGAGCGGGCTGAGTGCTTAGAGATATCCAACTCTTCTATCTTGGAGTTTCCACTCGGATAGCGAAGGGATGGGTGAGTAAAAGCCGCTCGACATTTGGCGACCATACTGGGGAACTGAGTCAAGAACAACCAGATGTGACAGGCATCTAGTGGGATTATGGTGGTTGGAGAATTAAAGAATTTGATGTGAATCAAATTCCCTGTGGAACTGAGAAAGAAAGGTTGTCCAAACAATTCTTTCAGACGTTTTTGGAATTGCCAGACGGTTGCAAAGAAAACATTCTTAAGAGAGTGCATGATGCTGATCCTGAGTGGGGTCTGGAGAAGGGAGTAATAAAGATTTATCAAGTGGCCTATAGAGGGAGAGCAATTTGGTTACCAACATTGGTTTATGTGATAGCATTGCTATCCATTAAGCGAGTGGAGTTTGAAAGTTGGGAGGAGCGGAAAGTGAATGTTTTACTCATATGCATGAAGAGCTTGTACTGGTAAAGAATTGGATTCCTAAGGATATCCTGTGGATCAAACTTACACCAAGAACAGCTTTCCAGACGTGCTTACCATATGCTTATATGGTAACAGAGACTTCAAGTATAGCCAAGGGTGCATTAAAGCTTGAAAGAAATCCAGGCATATACGAGAGATACTACAGAAGAAAGTTTTGGTTATTGCCTCATTGAAGATATGAAAGACATGGGACATGAGTAATGAAAGAGAAGCTAGACTCCACAGATATTCAGCGAAAAGATAAATTTATTTGAAAGCTAATTATCCATATCTTTGGGAGAGAGGAATAGACATAGGGGAATGATCATCTGGACCTCTCACACCATTAAGATCAGAGAGTACATCACCCATACCGGAAGAACCAGAGTTGGATGCCACTCCTTCTTATTCTTTACAAGAAAGATCAAGGGATTTGGTACAGGAAGAAGATCAGCCACGAGGGGAGAGATCTGAGGTACATCCCTCGATTAAAGATTTGACAGAAATCTTTGATCAGAGTTGGCATGGAACACCAAAAGCAGGAACTCCAGTTTCTGAAGCACAAGACAAAGAAGGAGAGGAGGATGTGACAGAGCTAACGGAGAGTTCAGACTCTCCAACACCACTCCAGTTGAGTTATATGAGTGAGGAAGAGGAAATCCAAGAGAAGAACTTGGAAGATGAAGAGTATGAAGAAGTAGACCCAACAGTTGAGGTTGAGACTGCAACCAGGACATCCCAACCTGTTGGACCTGGATCAAGTGGAGCACTTGAATCACAGGCCAACAAAAGGGGATCAGGCGGGCAGCTTGGATCTGGCTCTGGGGGGACAAGGAGTGTGGGAAGTAGTGCAACTGGAGCTGGGAATACAATAAGTACAGTGGGGCCAGAAGCAGGGAGTGCTCAGGGGCCAACACCTGGTGGGAATTCCACCACTACAACAGTAGGTCCTCAAGGACCAGCACCAATAGGAGGACCAGCACCTGTCAGTGGGCAGGGTTTAGGGCCACAGATGCATGGGGGGTGCACCCCAGCCAACCTGTATCAGCCACGTGCGTGCACAGGAGGGGGTATTTTTAACCCCCCCATATACAACATTATACATACATAGGGGGGGTAAGCAACCTTAAATATAAGTCTACAGCAAAGGGTTAGTATGATTAGGAGGGTAGCGTAGTGGTAAGGGTCACCACTGTCATGACTCTCATCACAGGTTTAAATCTCTCGACCAGTATCTTGAATTTTTCGAAAACTTTGAAAATATGTATATATCGCAATGCAGATTTGAGCTCAAGACCACCTGCACACCACGACCAACTCCATACCACTAGGCTAGTCCATGATTCTTAAACTAGCTACAATGTTAAACAATAATATACAATAAAGACAATGTTTTGTTTTGTATCATTGTTGAGATCTCCCCAACCGCGGGGCCCCAGCCCTGGTGTTTGGTATCATTAGAAAGCCCTCGATGAGGAGGGGTGCGGCTTGGTCTCATAATTTTGGAAACTTGCGAAAAATAGCAAAATGGGCTTTCTTGCAACAATTACTGGCCCTTTATTTATCCTTTGTACACGGGGACATAAATGTAAATAATCGGGTTTTTTTTTCCAAATATGGCATGAACACAATATTGTTTGTAGGGTCCTTGAGATCTCCCAAACCGTAGGGCCTCTAGCCACGATTTTGGTACCGTTGGAAAGCCCTCAATGAGTAGGGATGCACCAACTTGGTTTCATAAAATTTGGACCTACATAGTAGTACAGGCCGAGGTCTATTTTTAAATGAATAAACTTGATATAATAATAATAATAAATACGTATACATATTTGAGGGTATTTTTTAATGATTCAAAAAATATATATACATACAGCAGGGGGTATTTTTTAAAAATTACAAATTTCTATATATTTACAGGAGGGGGTTTTATAATCTTCAAAATGTATGTACAGAGGGGGTATAAATGATCCAAGGACCCGTATATAGGGGGTTTTTTAGAGAGTGTCTTTTTCAATTAACATGGAAATGCGAAGAGAACAAATTATCCCCTCACGATTTGAAACAGATGTGCGTTAATTTTCTATAACGGCTTCTACATTTGACCAGTTCATGTAAGCTCCTCACCAAGTGATTTATCGCACCCAGGAGCAGGTTGTGGGACTGGTTTCTGTAGTGGAAGGTTTCCCGCAACACCACCTTCACATCCTGGAAGACTCAAGAGTTCTCCAATGACTATGGGCTGCAACGGTAGGACCGCCTGTGCCCAGCTTGCACAGGGCGCAACCAGGAAATTGAAACCTATGAACACTTCTTCTTTTATTGCCCTCTATATTACGAGATCCGTGGGAGATTCCACTGTCTATTCCGTGGAGCTCAAGGTCTCACTGAAGTCTTCCACTATGAGGATAAAAAATGTTTGGCAACTTACCTACACGATGCCTTGACCCTTAGAGGAGATTGGGCTGCTCAGACACAGCAGATTGATGCTTGTGTGAAGGGCTTCCTAGAGGATATCTGGAGAGCCCGAACTAATTGAAAGGGAAATGGCATAGGAACATGAAGAACGTTGTCTTGTACCTCTGTTCACCAACTTTGAAAATCTTGAGGCTGACCCTCGAGCCCCGGCATTGTTGGGTGTCAGTTGCTGGGCAGCTCACACACAACAAGTCCATGCTTGTGTGAAGTGGGGCACTGGCGTCTATGGCCAGAAAACTACAACAAACATAGTCCTCTGAGTACATTCTCTCTGTCTCTCTCCCTCTCCCTGTCGTGCCTTTGAACAGCAAACAGAAGCAAAGAGGAAAATCTTTGTGCAATGAGAAGCCCATACTATTTCCTGTAGTTATATGCTGAGGAAACTGTTACAGATTTACCAGGATTTGGGCATTGTGGGGCTCCTCACCTGATTGATTAATCAAGTTGTCACTCTCTATCAGTGCAGAGCTGGCTCCTGCTCCGTCCTCCTCAGTTATCCAAAAACTTTCAGGAGCATTTGCTTGCTGCCCCTGTGAGATAAAGTCTGGGAGGGCGAGATAGGGGGTGATGGAGGCGGGCTGGAGAAGCTCCCCAGTTCATTCAACTTGGGCTTTACTGGTGCTGAGAAAAACTTTGTGATGGGGTTCATACCCTACAAAGAAACAAAGTTGTTAATTTAAATTTTTGTCCATTATGATATAGTCCACAATGGAACGTTCCCCAGTTTGGGATTTCTCACGAGTCCACTGCACTTGGTCACCTCTTGTCTTGTTATTCAAGGTCAAAAACTGAAGCTCTTCCAGACAGTTAATTAACCGTCTGCCATTAGAATTCAGCTCGTCCTCACCAGAAGACCCAATGATATCGTCCTGATGGAGCCCTTTGCCCACTTGCGCATTGAAGTCACCTTGCAATAGCACCACAAACATGAAGAGAAGCTTTAGAATCTGACACTTTTCTGCCCCCAGTCAATGGTGGGACAATGTGGGTGGATGGTCAACTGGAAACTGCAGCGGCAACAGCGCAATTGATAGAGCAAGGCATTGCTGATGAAGGTACCTTCTTCAACACATTTCAGCCTGAGGGCACCTTCTGGTTAGACCTGTTTCAGCCTGTTTTTCCTCTCATCCTCCTCAGCCTTGAAGCATATGTATTGAATTCTGTAAGTTAGCTCGTTGGGTGGATTTGCGGTGCGTTGGAGTGACTTTGCAAGTTTAGGGCCGAGGTGGCAGCATGACAGGGAGGGGTAGCTGTTGATGCAGGGAGAGGATCGTGGGTGAAAAATCATCCAAGAGGGCCAGATTTGGAGCAAGGAACAGCGCTGGCAGGAGTTCTATAAATATGATCCACAACGGTGGGACAATATTGTCAACAAGGTGAGCTTTCTTCATGCAACATCGTAGGGAGTTTGACAGAACTTTGTATTTAAATATGTTAGTGTGGAGGGAGGGGTAGCCGCTGATGCAAGGATGGACTGTGGGTTCAGGATCACCCAAGAGGGCTACCAGCAGTGGAAGTAGCAGCATTTGGTCAATAGCAGCAGCAAGAATTAGCAACGTCAAACTCATCAATCAGGTACTTGCTTCTGTATACATTTCATCCTCTTATCAACGTAGTCCATGCTTGGACAGCCTATAGGGTTGTATAAAACAGGTGTCAAACTAAACTTGACACCTAACTTAACACTTGACCTAAGATACCCCATGCCCGCCGGAGCCACGAGTTCACCGACCAGCCGAACGCGGACAAAGCGGCAATACGGCTTCTATACAGGTACATACGCGATGCCTTTATTTGTAATCCCTACAATTCCAGGGTGCAAGACGCCTTATGTGGCGCATGAAAATTAGTTGTGAAGAAGTCCCTGGAAAAATGGCGCCAAATTTCCTGATTCGGGCCCTGGGGGGGTCGCTGTCCCGAGGGTGGCTGGTACTCAGTCTGGAAATTCGGCGCCATTTTTCCAGTTCCGGGCCCAGTCAGTTCTGGGACTTAGCCATTTTCGGACACAACCTGGGAAAATGGCGCCAAATTTCCAGCACAATGCCCCGAAAATGGTCAAGTCCCTGGTGCGGATGGCACACATTCTGGAAATTTGGCGCCATTTTTCCAAGCCGTGTCCGAAAATGGCTAAGTCCTAGAAGTGACTAGGCCCGGAACTGGAAAAATGGCGCCGAATTCCCAGAATGGGTGCCAGCCACCCCCGGAACTTAGACATTTTTGGGGCCTGGTACTAGAAATTCGGCGCCATTTTTCCAGGCTGGGTCCGAAAGTGGCAGAAAGGGCTTGTCGAGCGGCTTTTACTCACCCATCCCTTTGCTATCCGAGGTAAAAACTCCAAGATAGAAGAGTTGGATATCTCTAAGCACTGAGCCCGCTCAAAACAATCAGTCATGACCTACAGCTAGTGTATCATGGTTGTGCTTCCTGTGTTTCTCGTCGTCCTCAACATGGTCAACCACCGGCGGAAGCACCTCGAGCACTCTCCCCGTCTCTACTGCCCTCTCCCCGGCTTCACCTCGAACTCCCACAATCCGTGCTATTTGTGGTGTTCTTTCCCCTCCTCTAGTCTCCACCGTATGGGTAATTGTGGGGGCTGCTCTCACCCGCGATGGTGTAACCGGTAAGGATGCAGCCGGTGTGTTACTGCCTGTTTCTGGTGTCTTGGAGGGATCCACTGTCTCTGTGCGTCCCTCGCTTACATGGGCATCTGTCATTTCAACACCCCTAGCCTCTTCAGTGGCCTTTTCTCTTGCCTCCTGGCTAGCCTTCTGTCTAGCCTGTTCTTTTGCCCTCTCTTTTGCCCTCTCACGGGCCTTCTGTTTCTTACTAGGGGTAGCAGCAGGGGAGGCCTCCAGGACGACCACATTTGAGGGAGGCGAACTGACACCCTCACGCGCCCTGTTCACTCCCCCCTCCGCAGCCTGTGACGGCTCTCTCGCCGGGGATTGCAAGTGCTTGGCTTTCTTCTTCTTCTTTGCGTGGGCGGGCACTATTGCATGTGCATCAGCTTCCTCCATTGGCGGATCTGCTGTCTTCATCCGACGCCCTTCACCTGCCATGCCGCCTGCACCAACCTCCCGAATGCCTATTCTGGCGTACTCTCGCTACAGGTCCTCATGTCCACCAACAAAAGGAGCAAGATTTTGTTTGCCCTCCCCCCCCAACTTGGGCGATCCAAACATGCAAAGCACCAAGTCCGACGTCTGCTGCCGACGACTGTCTGACTGCGCTTGATGACTAGCGACTTTTAGAGTGACTGCTCGAGCAGTTGGAGTTGTCGATGATACCACCACCGTGTCGTGCTCGTCTTCACTCTGTCATCCCAAACAATCGTGAGAACCACCATCGCAATGAAATGGAAGCAACAAATGAGTGGCATGGAACAACAATTTAAACAAACCCAAGCAATGGCTAACAATCACATGCAGAAGCAGCAGAAGAATGCCAAAACAAACAAAACAAAGCGAAAAAATCCGCACATGTTACATAAAGCGAAAGCAGGGGCTTGCCTGAGAGTGCTCGGCTTCAATTGGCGCGGGCTGTGAGCAAGACAAGGGGATCTCCTGCTGGAGCTTCAGTTTGGTCATGCGAGACATTGGACGCCGCCCGTAGTACAAAGGCTTAAGTTTGCGCCACGGTCTGGATGTGGGGTTTCTCTTAGGAGAGCCACGCCCTTCTCCACGCGGCATAAGTCCGAGTAAAAGGAAAAATCTCCCGCAAAATGTGTGTGTACAGGCCTTGAGTGGAACTTCATCCACCCGTCACATCAGGTGTCGAATGCGTATCCGTTAAGCAAGCGCGGAATCCGTGTGGAACATCCGGTTCAAAACCGACGGCGGAGGACATTTAATGCGCCACTGCGCCCTTAAATGTCATAGGTATGGAGGTTGGCCACAGGCGCCACCTGGCCCACCCTCCCCCCGAGAATTCATCATTCGCCCGCTGGATGGAAAAAACAGCGCCGAATTTCCATCCAGCGGATGAAGTAGGATGCAACGTGGCCCTCCCTCCGCCCGAGACATTTTCATCCAGAAGCCGCCGGATGGAGAATCGGCGCCGAATTTCCATCCTGCAGGTAAGTTTGAGCGCGGCCGGATGGAAAACCGGCGCCGAATTTCCATCCTGCATGTAAACCGGAGCGTTGCAGGATGGAAAACCGGCGTCGAATTTCCATCCAGCAGGTAAGCGGGAGTGCGGCCGGATGGAAAACCGGCGACGAATTTCCATCCCCCTGATAAATCCGTCCACCTCATGGATGGAAAACCGGCACCGAATTTGTCTCTAGCAGACGACATTGGTGGGAATAACGTGCCCAAAAGTGGCCCGCAGGCAAAAAATTCTAAGTTCAGTGTCTGATTAGACAAAAAAATGCGAAAAACTTGATGCAACGACTGAAAATTGTTGATGAAGGGTCGATACGGGCGTCTGTGGATGGATATTCGGCGCCATTTTTCCATCCCGCATATGATCTCTGTCGACCTCTCCCCCCAAGACGACTTCATCCGTGCGCCCTCGGATGGAAATTTGGCGCCGTTTTTCCATCCGGGGGATGTTCTCTGTCGGCCAGGTGTCGGCCTCTCCCCCCGAGACGACTTCATCCGTGCGCCCTCGGATGGAAATTTGGCGCCGTTTTTCCATCCGGGGGATGTTCTCTGTCGGCCAGGTGTTGGCCTCTCCCCCCGAGACGACTTCATCCGACCGGCCTCAGATGGAAATTCGGCACCATTTTCCCATCCGGGGGATGTTCTCTTTCGGCCAGGTGTCGGTCTCTCCCCCCGAGACGACTTCATCCGAATGGCCTCGGATGGAAATTCGGCGCCGTTTTTCCATCCGGGGGATGTTCTCTGTCGGCCAGGTGTCGGCCTCTCCCCCAGAGACAACTTCACCCGACCGGCCCCGGATGGAAATTCGGCGCCGTTTTTCCATCCGGGGGATGTTCTCTATCGGCTAGGTGTCGGCCTCTCCCCCCAAGACGACTTCATCCGACCGGCCTCGGATGGAAATTTGGCGCCGCTTTTTCCATCCGGGGGATGTTCTCTGTTGGTTAGCTGTCGGCCTCTCCCCCCAAGACGACTTCATCCATGCGGCCTCGGATGGAAACTCGGCGCCGTTTTTCCATCCGGGGGATGTTCTCTGTCGGCCAGGTGTCGGCCTCTCCCCCCGAGACGACTTCATCCGACCGGCCTCGGATGGAAATTCGGCGCCGTTTTTCCATCCGTGGGATGTTCTTTGTCGGCCAGGTGTCGGCCTCTCCCCCCGAGACGACTTCATCCGAACAGCCTCGGATGGAAATTCGGCGCCGTTTTTCCATCTGGGGGATGTTCTTTGGCAGGCACGTGGGGCCGTCACCCTCCGATGGGCCGTCACCCTCCGATTGGACGTCATGTCGAAGTAAATTCTGCGCCTCATTCCTGGGTACGGTTATATTAAATGCTGCTCTTTTCCTTTGCCACTTGCCTGACCTTCGCTCGTGACCCACGCGTTTCAAACCGAGACAGCAACAACACTTCCTCGCTCCGAGCTCCTCTCACTTCATCTTCCCCACACCCCCCCTTCCCTGTGCACCCTCTCTGCTTCCTGGCAGCCTTTTCAATAGTCGGCGATGGCGTGCTGGGATCCCAGCAACTGCCCAAACAAGCATCTCACCCCGTGGGACTTCTCGCCCAAGTCAGGGGATATTTTCATATATCTGCAGGATTGGGTAGACCACTCTCAGCACAGGAGGGTGCACCTGTCCGCTCTTGAGTACCTTCCTGGCTTCCACGATCAGCCTTGCGGGGACGGGCTTGCACGGCTTTGGTGCCTGCGAATCGTTGATTTGCAGTATCCGCCTATATGGAACATCCCCAAAACCCGCACGGCCTTCCTACATCATTGGAGGTGCTGCAAGTGGGCCTACGAGGATTGCATTGGGTGTACGTACATGCCAGAGAGGATTCCATCACAAACAGTGTATGGGGACATTCTCATAAGCTACGAGGATGAGTCCTATGGACACAGAGTCTCCACAGCAAAGATCTCGATTTACGATGGTGCATACATCGGAGGACATGACACTGTTGTGCACTACACCAAAGGAGAACAGGCTGCATCCATTGTCTTCACCTACCGACACCCTGTCAGTAATGAGCTTGTTGAGAGGCCAATCGAGGTTCCAGCTTCTTGGTGAGAAGAGTGCAATATGGGAGAAAATTCCCAACTTACCTGAGCATGGATGGCATGCATACTTTTGGCTTCCCTCGGCTTGTGAGGGCATGCATACTTGTCAAAGTTCATTATTAATAAAAATGTCTCCTTTGAACCAAAGTTCCACTTTTGCGCAATGATGCATTTTGTTGAATGTTGATTTTTGGCTGCGAGGGTCTGACACTCAATCTTGCAATCAGACCCACTGGAATGCCACCTGTGTCAGTTCCCTCTGTCCATGGGGAAGGTGCTTGCACGCTCGCCCCCCCACACTTCTTGTCAGACGCCGTAATTATTGGTTTGCACTGCGCATCTGCACATGTCATATACCTTCTGACTGCATACCGCTGGCAGTTATTGCGCAAAGGCCAGGGGCCGCATTCTGGAGACAAGGTTCATTAACACTCTGACAGTGGATTTTTGGGAGAGTGGGCTCCCCAGATTTGTGAATAGGCTTCGTCACTCGGAAAAATCGGCCCTGCATTCTTTCCCCTCGCTGCATCCCCCCTTCTCTCAGGGCGCTTGCCGGAACGCCGTCCTGGCAGTCTTGTGTGCACATCTACCATGGCAGAAAACCCGAGCGCTATAGTGTACTGCCCTCCTCACGAGCATAGAGCTATATTTCCGTGCAGAGGGGAGATCTGCCAGGTGATGGAGAAATATCTGTGCGTTCGATACCACCTGAAACCGGGGTCGGTACGTCCCAGCCCACGCATTTCCAGTTCCTTCCAGCCATTGCAGATTGCTCGGTCCAGTAGAGACGGAGTGGACAATTCTGCACATCCCACAATGCGATTCGGAAGAGTGAAGAGACGATACCTCCCAACAAGTTGAATGAGACTCAGATTGCCAATGCTCTTGGGATGGCTTGCACTATTCAGAGCTCCGTGGACGTACCCCCACCCGGCCTTGGGTGTCTTTATCGGATGGCAACGGCCGGCTCAGCTGTCCGCGATGACGTATACACAATTACGATCGGAGTGGAGCCGACTTGCAATTGTACGGACTTCTCGTTGATGGAAGCAAAGAAGGGGTCAAAGTATTATCCATGCAAGCATCTGTATTACATTTACATGAAGAGGTTGAGGATGAACTTGACTATTGATGACTTTATTCATGCACCAGCGTTGAGCGTGAACGAGCTGCACAAACTCCTCCGCTGGGATTCCATAATCATTGATGGGGCAAAGGGAATCCACCATATGGATATTTGCAATTGCATTTTGATGCATTAGACTTTGTTTTGCAGTGTAGTGAAATGTACCCCAAAACTCCTGGAATGAGACAGGCAATATTAAAGTAATGTCTCTTAAACACAATGGACTGCTGGATATCCGTTGACATCCAGTGGCAATTCAATGTCGAAACAGATTCAATACAAAGATGGCGGCAGGAAAAATTTGCAAATCTTCCAGAAAACTGAGTTCCAACAGTAGTAGTTGTGGGAGCCATTTCTGGAAAAATGGTGCCGAATTTCCCTATTTGGGCCGAAAATTGGCTAAGTCCTAACATGTACGGGAATGATGTCTGGAAAAATGGAGCCGAATTTCCAGTTACATGGCCCAGAACTGCCCAACATCTGTGCAATTCCCAGCACCATGTACCGAAATTCGGCGCCACATTTCCAAATTTTGGGCTTACAATTCAACCATGTTGGGACCTATAGCCGCGAAATTCGGCGCCATTTTTGCAAATGTCGCTCGGAATTCGCATGAGCGGAAGACGAAATATCATGAGCACGGCTCTCAAAACTACAATTTCTACTTCAAACAATGAATATTATATTGGTTTTTGTCTGACACATTCTATTAAAATAATATTTTTAATGTTTTTTATTTCCAGAATTTGTACTTCTGCTCATGAAAACCGATTGTCTTACTACTCCGCTCATGCTGCTCATGCTCATGAAATAGCTAACCTCCGATGAATTTTGAGAACTACGTTCAATTTGCACAAAAAAAAAGAGGGTTATCCGTAGGGTGTTATATACAATCATCACGTGTTTCGTTGTCTCCACATTTTATTGTTTGATGTAGCTACCCCTACCTATGCCCAAAGAAGCGAGGGGGAGTTGAACCCCCTTTTTTGCCCGGTATGCATCGCACGTCGACCAGCTTTAAAGTTACAGTTCATAAAGGAGTGGCTCTATTATCCGTGATTCAATTTGTATGTCTTTCGGTGGAGTTTTCTGCTGCTTTGAAGCATGCTGCAGACTCCGTGAATAGTTAGTGAAAGTGCATGATTCACTAATGGTAGAATTTCTACCAATATGCATTTAGGGTTCAACGGCCATTTTTCTTGTGGCAGTTTTGGCTCCTATTGTTTGGTAGTATCTTTAATCTTCTAAGTTGTTCATCTATTTGCTTTCGGGACTTTTCAGACATCTTATGTGGAAATTCCATAAATTGACCCCAAAAAAATTGCCATGTTATTTTGCATGTTTCCCTTCTATGGACTGACCAAAGTAGTTTCCATTCCTACACAAATTGGAATCCCCCATTGCAGCTATGCCATGTTGGAAGAGAAATACCATATTTTATCCCATCTTTTTCATGTACAGAGGAACTCCCTCAAAATCTTGAAGTTATGTGAATTTTGGAGACAAGGTCCTAAAGATGATACATATTGTCACTGTGAAGTTGATTTGTGATCTAGGAAGAATCAAGAAGAATCATTATGCAAATTTTTGGTCAAAATAATTTTCTAAGTGTAATTTGGTATGAATTTGTGAAAGTTACCATTCTCTTTTTTTTAAGAGTCTTTGCATTAGAACAGTCAAATCTTCTGTAATTTGCTCACCACCTCTATGATGTCGATATAGCATAGTTCATTCATGTGGATGAAATGTCATAGAGAATTACATCCATTTTTGTCAGAGTATGTAGACTTTTGACTCGAAGTCCAAAAACCATATGTAGTCCTGTAAGGGTTAAGGTGGGCCACCACAAGGGGAACTGGAAAAAATTCTAAGCTCTGGCAGCTAAGGTAGGTCTACCACGAGGACAAGACCCGAGGTTCTTGCGGCCATTGGTCTGGACCCGGGTGGTCGTCCAATAACCCTTCTCCGTACCTAGCAGGGCCCGCATTCCTCAAGTGTGTATTGAAGATGCTATTAATCTAAAATGTGAGCCCACATGAATAGATTAGAACCAAGGGTAAACTTAACTTCGGGAGATTGCTGCATAAGAGGAAATCGATTTATCAGTTTCCTCTATATCAAATTGAAGAGGAGCCAACAAAAACAACCCTCAACCCGAAATGGGCTCTCTCTTGCTCTTGCTTTGGCAAAACATAAGAGGAAGATAAGACTAGGGAGCATGACTTAGCACACCAATCAGAGTTTTGATACCTTGTAAGGTCTTTGACCACATTTTCCGTTAACTTCAAGATGATGCGTACCTGTCTCTCTCTATAAAGAGCCAATAAAGGAAAGCCCAAAAATAGTAACATTCAAGATGATGCGTAGTGTCTCTCTGCAAGAGAACCAATAAACCAACTCCCAGGAATCGTAAACGTAATGTGACCAACACATGTTGGTACAGTAACAGCTGACCCATCCAGAAGCTCTGGTTTGAATGACATTCTTGTTTGGCCCTTTGTAGAAATTGATCACCACATGGCTTCTTCCAACAAATAAAACATGGGAGCAGCAAAAGAATATGGGGGAGCCAAAAAAAAAAGGTGGGTCACACTTTGCCGAAGCAAGCGTAACTTTGGTGTCACTTGACCCCATAGGGCTACTGCCTTCTGGTGGGAAGGTGGACACCGTAATGACTTCCAACAGGTGGATTGAACCCACAACCACTCGTGAGAGGGTATGTGCCCTTACCAGTGTGCTACATGCTGGTTGTCTATGGGGGAGCAGTAAAAAGCTGACCATGTTTGGTCAGTCTTTTCATGTCCTTCCTAATCTTATATTGCTGACCCACGAGTAAGAGGAGGGAGATGTGTCGTCATAGCTGAAAACTTACTAAAAACAAAGATGTGTTGTGAAGACGACGATGGAGACTTTGGCACAAGGTAGGATTTGGAGGAGCAAGTCCCAATCTCATGCACTCACGCAAAATGATGTGATCTCTATCTTGGCCCACCACGATCAGCAGAATGTGAGCAAGGGAATTGCATTTCATTCTATCGATTCAATTGTAGGGATGGATATCTACAAGACAAAATAAGATCTTAAGACTATGGTTTGGTGTTAAACTAAGAAATTTTTGCAATCGTGAAACAACGGCGGCCATGCTCCCTTGACTGAGTCAGCGACATTATCTTGGGTTCTAGGCGAGGGTGATCAGCGATTACCCTCTCAAAATCATTCACTTCTAACTTTCCCAATCTCTCGGACCAACTCATTCTTTTGCCCTTCTTATTCAAAATAACGGTGAAGAAGGAAATAAAGAAGAAAGATGTCGGAACCCAAGGGGATACCACAATCTTGAATAGGTAGGTCACTATATATCCGGACTGTGTTTGATATGTAACAATATGTACCCCAAGTCGTTCAAAAATTAAAATCAGCCAAAGCGGGCTGGACATCTAGGAGGCTATCCGAAGGAGGACGGCTATTGCATGCGGGCCTCCCATGGCAATTGCATGCCCAATATTTGTACCCCAATCAGGTGTTGCTGTCTCTACATTATTACCCATCTGATTTTTATTTTTATTTTTATTTTTAAGAGAATAGAGGATGGTAGCCTTGGAATTTTATTGATAGGTAAGGAAAAAATAACCTTACAGATGTCATGTATCTCTTGAAGTTGAAGTGTACATATGGATTGGGCCCGGGTTAATCTAAAGATGGTCATAACCTTCGTAGCATTACTATTTGGCTTGTAGGAGCTCCTATACGGACCGATACGAGTTATATGTCAACTTGTATTTTTATTGTGTTCCATGCCGACTGACATAACAAGAGCGACTGCTAGACTTGGATGACCAACTTGTCAGTAAAGATGCCTGGTCAGACCAACAAGATGACGTCCTAAAATATGAAATTTGCTATGCAGACGGAGCATATAAAGCAAAGAGTTTACTGAACAACTTCATTCCATGTGCTAAACAGGTGAGCGTTCAGCACAAAGAGCCTGTCGGTAACTACTGCACTCTGAGGAGTAACAAGAGGGATAGTGAGAGAAGCCCAGGTGCAGAAGACGTTGTTGGAGATTCTTCTACAAATGCTTGTGACCAGCTTGTAGCTGAGCGAGATAACTCAACCGGCGCATAGCTCTGGAGAGGGCAGAGTAATCAATATGGAGTTCAACTACTCCGAGAGTGATTCCTCTGTGAACCGTTAGCTCAAGGTGGTGCATGGTCGTTGTCTCGTGAGGCAATGATAGCTGTGGTGCTTGTGAGCTTACTTACGATCGTGGTGGCCAGAAGTCTCTTTGGGAAAAAGAGCAGACTTCCCCCAGGACCGCGCCCATGGCCCATCATAGGCAATATTCACCAGATTGGTACCTCTCCACAGCATAGCCTGACGGCTATGTCTAAAATCTACGGACCCATCATGTACCTGTACTTGGGGTCCTATCCCCTCGTTGTCATCTCCTCTGCTGAAGCAACAATCGAAGTCCACAAAACCCATGACAAGTCGTTCGCAGGTCACCCTCCATCCATCGTTGGAAAGATCTTCTCTAACAACTATACGAACATTGTGGGGGCTCCCTATGGCATGCTTAATGTCACTTTAAGGTAAAGTCAGTGTGAGAGAGAGAGAAGACTCCAGCCGAAGCCGACGTAACTAAGAGTCACTTCGCCTCACAGCTAATGCCCTCTTTCGAGGGTGGGCCCTATAAATAAGTGTCACTTTAAGGTCAAGGCATGCAAAAACATAGGTGTCCAATTAAGGTCACTGACCATTTTAGGTACATCTACCTTACTTTGCATTACACGAAGGTAGCAACTTTCTCTTAAAATGTTTTCGGATTGTTACCTTGATCGTCCCGTCGGACAGTTGACCCTTTCCATCTTCCGAGGGCCTGGACAAGAGCACATCAACAAAGTCCTTGGAATCCTCATTGATCTCACCCGCTCCTTTCCGAGCGAGTCCACCCTTCTTGCTTTCGACGAATGTCTGAAGAAATTCGTCTATATCTTTCTTCCCCTTATGTATATACGGGACCACATAGGCAGAATATGTATCAGATTTAGGTTCAAAGAGGGTTACAAATATGTCAATCATTGGGATTTATGGGACAACGGGCTAGGGGTTTAGCTCAAGACAACATGTGGTTAATAAGATAGCATGTACCATTTCTATTAACTAAACATATTTATTATGGTGATTGGTCAATTGATGGTCTTTAGCCCAGGCTTATGCGATGTCTGCTGGGATATTTTGGAAAACGCTCCCCCATGCGGGGCCTCCAGCAGTGCCTGATATATTAACTCTGCTGGGCCATATACACCATTCTTTGATGTCCATTTCAGGTGCAGTTGATGTACATTTAAGGTCTAACAACACTCATAGAAGGCTATGTTTTATGTCTACTTAACGACCGATTAACATTAGAATTGGATGACAAAGTAAATATAATAGGATTATTTGTGTTTGCTTTTTGGGGGGCCTATGTGTCACAAATAGGTGTCTATGAGTCCAAGACTTTGAAATATCAATTTCATATTATCACTATAAATCAACGGGCAAATTGGGTCATACTTCTTTTCGATTTGCTAATCCATGAAAATTGTTTCTATGTTGTGCTGCTCATTCTATCCATGCGAACTAGGTAAAATTGTCCATTCAGGTCGTCTACCTTTAAAGAGCTTTAAGGACGATTGACGGTTTGAACTCTTTGAACCATAATTATACATCTACCTAGACTTCCACCACGGTAATCTTGCTTTGGCCAAGAGTTCAACTTCAGTCGTTGGGCCACTTAGAACTAGCAATGAGTAGACTTCACTTCGGTGTGCAGAGGAGGGATATGAAGCAGGGAGTAGATTATATGGCTTCCTCCATCGTCTTAGAGGGTTTCGAAAAGGCGTGCACGCTATGAGAGGAGTTGGATAGCAGTGGGAATTTACCAAAGTTTTGTTCGCTAGGTTGGAAGATTTTCGTTCCACTCATAACTGTGTTGAGGGGTGCATGCAGGACATGCTTCTAGCAAGGACAAACACATCATCAAACACAGTAGAGTGGGCTATGGCAGAACTCCTGCGTCAACCAGATGTGATGAAGAAAGCGCAAGCTGAGTTGGACACTGTGGTGGGCTGTGACCGCCCAGTCAATGAGACAGATATTGAGAACCTACCCTACCTGCAAGCGGTTGTGAAGGAGGTTTTCCGCCTTTATCCCCCAGCACCTTTGTCCCTGCCACATATTTCTATTGAGCCCTGCACAGTGGGAGGCTATGACATACCGGCCAACACTCGCATGTTCCTCAATGCCTATGGTATCCAGCGGGACCCAGCCAGTTGGGAAAGGCCTTCGGAGTTCGACCCCGAAAGATTTGTTAAGAAGGGTAATCACTTCCAGTTCTTGCCCTTTGGGGGGGGAAGAAGGATCTGCCCAGGAATGCCTCTGGGAATTCTCTTTGTGCAGATCGGGCTTGCTCGTCTCATCCACAGTTTCAACTTCAAGCTGCCCAACAACCAGGATCCCAAAGACCTGGACATGACTCAGAAATTCGGGGTCACCATGCCTCGGGCGAGCCCATTGCACGTGATTGGAGAACCCCGCTTACTTGCACATTGTTATTGATCGATCTTCTTTGCTTGTAATTGGCTTCATTACCAGACTGGAAAAACTGCTCGTCAAGAAGCTGATAATTGAGGCTAGGCCTGCGAATTTTGGTGGAGCTTGGAGTAGGTGGCCGGCTCAGGAGTAGCAAGCCACTGGATCCAGAGGTTTGCTATTATTGAGTATATCATCTTCTAGTAGTTTGTTCAGTTACCTTAGAAACATCCATTTGGACCCCCAGCTCATGTTAACTCGCTACTATGTCCCAGGTTCAGCTCAAATCAGGTATTCAAGCTTAGGGTGCTGAAGGAAAGGACTTCCCGATTTTCTACTTTCATTGATGTGATATGAGTTGTTGTTTCAAGGTCTATGGGAATTTGTACACCTTCATTACTTTTCGTCCACGGCGCTGAACACTTGCCTTACATATACTCAAAAGTTAACCTAACTACCTTGTCCACAAGATTTGTTAATTCTACTTCACTATATGCCCGAAACGACGCACCAAAAACGACTAGGATGTCAGTAGTGCAACATGCCTGATACGAGCCCAAAAATAGTGAAATGGGTACAGTCGTAAAAACCGGATCCTGTTGTAGTGAACATGTATTTATCTTTTTGTCTCCATTGTCCCACCATTGACTGGGGTCGGAAAAGTGTTCATTCCAAAGCTTCTCCTCATCTCTGTTATCTATTTTTGGATACTTTTATGCTACCACATGGCAGTAACTTGTCGAAGTCATTCCAAACCACCACAGATCCACACAACGAACTAACTTACATAATTCAGTATGCATCTCAGGGCCGAGTCTGATATTGAGAGGGCAAAACAGGCTGAAATAGATCGAAGAAGAAGGTGCCCTCACCACATTGTCCTTGACCTTGTGTCACGACCCATGGGGGTTCCAACATCCATTTGGTACTTATGGACAAGTACTTATTGGTGTTCTTTTGTATATGACAAGGGGCCTGCCTTGTAAATTTGAAAAGGCGGATGGGAAATTGAGCTGCTATGCAAGTAGCAAGTTTTTGCATGCTCATTTCTTCTCTTGCAACATATCTCTTGGTTATTGGCAGTTATCTAATATTTTGTTGTTGTGTTGAAGAGTATTTAGGTTGATATCTGTTGTGCTTGGTTTCACAGGTATTGACAGTAGTGACTTGCAAAGCTTTTTGGGTGTGCAACCTAGTCTAGCAACGTATTGCCTACATTTCTATGTCCTATGTCTATGCCCAGGCCCATAATACATCAACTTACAATGTTGTAATCAACTCATATCCACCAAAGGAAAGATGAAAGATGACACCACTTCGTCATTTTGAAATGTATGCCCAAAGCAGCTTCATCAAAAGCTTTCTAGAACCGAGATTGATTACTTGTTGTGACCAAATCTACCTGAACCACTACAATGTGTAATACAGTGAGACTCCCAATAAAACTTGGCTATATATTAGTCTATACTCCTATAAAAGTATCATATTGAGGTAGTAGCCCTGTTTGGTATACCTTCAGAGATAAAGCCTAATTTGTAAACCTTTGATTTACAAAGAAACTCTAGTAAATGCGGAAATATGTAGGTAGAGGTATCGTCATTGGGTAGTAGCCCTGTTTGCTATTAGTTATAGAGATAAAGCACTTGATTCCAAAGAAACTTAGGTAGAGGTATCGTCATGAGGTAGTTTCCTTGTTTGGTATACCAGTTGTTTATTACCTATATTTGCTAAATCAGTGTATATTTTTGTAGCGGTATTGTCATGAGGCTCTTAACTAGTCTCTGACTTTCAGTCGAATGCAAATGAATATGAGTGGTGAGCAAGATCTGGTCAATTGCCGTTTACCAAGCCTTCCGCCCATTCCGGAGCCATGTAATTATACAATTTCGACGGTGACTACAGTCATATGAACGAGCAGGGGTCATTTCATATAAAAACATGGTACAGTCATGGACAAAGTCAGGAAAACCATGACTACCGGGGGTTGGCAATGATAAATACCGCGATCTTGGTGATGGGATCTAGCTATCTCTCAGTCCTCGAATGTTGGTTTCTGTATTCTGACAGCAGAAGAGATTTTACAATACTACTGCATCAATGGAGGTTCTGTAGGTGATGAAGAACACACCTTCAGTCAAAGAATCCATGAGACATTGAAGCTACCTGCTTTTACTAAATTTTCAAAGGCCCACCTTGAGCTTATATGTTGCTCAGACCAAATTGAGACCCACCAAGATGAGGCAACACTTTTGCAAGCAAGAGCGAAGGTTGATGAAACCATTTTGAAATAACAACGGTATTATATGAGTCAAATTGTTTTCAAGCCCTACAAAAGATGGTTGGACTTTTCCAACATCACTATTACCGAGATTTCGGTGAGTTCATGCATTGTAATGATAATATCATATTTTGTAAGCTCGCTTTCACTTAGAATTTAACATTTCAAAGTTGTTGAAAGTTTTGTGTTGTTTTTCAAGGTGACCCAAACGAAGAAGCTTCAAGCTTCCAATCTTCAATGGAATGAGATCAAACATCAAAGAGCTTGCATCAGACATTACACCTCTATAGGTATACCAAACATGACTACTACCTCATAACGATACCTCTTCATGCATATAGCCTGATTTATCTTAAATTTATTTGTCTATCAGACGTTATACCTCACTAGGTATACTAAAACAGGGCTACTACCTCATAATGATACCTCTACCTGCATATAGACTGACTTGACCAAGTTTCTTTGTAAATCAAGCGCTATACCTCTGGTGGTATACTAAATAGGGCTATTGTTGATACCTCTACATAAGTATAGACTGATTTGGCCAACTTTTCTTGTAAAACGAAATACTATACCTCTGTAGATATACCAAGCAGGCTACTACCTAATGACAATACCTTTATCATGAGTAGGGTGCCATAGTGTCATGTCATCATTGCCACATCATCAATCGTTGTCATTTTTGTTTTAAGCTGCCCATGTTGCCCAAAGAGAAAACCACAAGAAGTAACAACTTCCTGAATGGGCGTATTTGCTGGAAGCCTGTACCAATTCTGTAGGACTCAGGCCACAGAAGCAGTGCTGGAATCAACATACCAATACCGGATTACAGTAGCTGTGCAACCGCTTTAAGCCGTTCCTTGGTTGGTTGGTAGTCTTTTGGTCATAGACCCCAGCGCCCTGCTTCACATAAGCATGGACTTGCTGGGCAGTTACCTCACTCTCAATTGGGGGCATCCAATATTGTGGCAATACCCTCGGTGCCTTGTCTATTGCTCCATCATTTGTTTTTCTGACTAAATCCCAAATTTTTTCTAAGCTCTATTTGGCAATCATCTCCAGAGTTGGTTTCCAGGTTGTGAACTTGGTATATATGCCTTCAAGTACCAACAACTAGTTTATCACTCACATCTTTGGTTCAATCTGTTCGTGAGTTTGTAATGACCTTATCTTCACGAGAGCGGCAGTCGCGTAGCTCATCTCTCTCGAGTTGAGCCTGCGCGACCGAGCTCCTTCATGCGTTTAGATCTGAGTGTGCTTATGATGGGAGTGTAGGTTGTTGTGGGGTGGAGTCCCCATAGCGTGGGGTGCCCCTGGCTCGACTTCTATTTTAAAGAGTGATAGCGATGGATTTCATATTTCTTGTGTTGAGAGTGTGTGTCCTTTTTAGCTTTACTTATCACTCGAGAGAGATGATCTCTTACCTGTGAGTGCAAGGTAGGAGTTGAGGGTTAGCACTTGCAAGATTACTTGTGTGTAAGTAGTGCTTAGTTTGAGAAGCATATCATTGAATGTGACCACAAGATTCAGCATGCCCTGAAACGCCTGGAGGATGACGATGCCGGAGCCGTCACTGTTGTTGCAGTCGCTGAAGCTACCAAGTCACCAGAGGCTTTGGAGTACACAAGGCAAATCAAGGAGAAGATGAAAGCTGCGGAGTACATGGATCTGGATGGGAAAGCAGACAACAAAATTCGGATAATGGAGGACGTGGAAGTAAAAAACTGGCAATAGCCGATGAACACCAAGACAAACACGGCAGCTCACATTCCAGGCACAAGAAGAATATAGGCGGAAGCAAGATGCACTGCGAAGGCGACAGGCACAAGTGGGTGGAAACGCTTTATCTTTGAGTGATCTCGAGTTCGTAGCATTCTTGACTGAGGAGGTACGATTGCAGATTGCAGCAAACCTGACTTGAAGGCAAGTGTGTATGCCATTTTTTTATGAGGAAAAGATTCTATATTACGTTGGTGTCTCAAGACAGGCTTATTAGAGTATGAGGCTACACTTTGCATGCAAGCCGCTACAATGCTGGTATGTGAAGGTGCAGAATGAGAACCGTCCAGCCGAGCTCTACTTAAAAGCATTCGAGACAAATGGATCTCTGAGAATGGTGCAGTTCCCAGCGGAAATGACAATGGGAAGTTGCAAAATATTTGGAGAACCCACTGGATTGCAAACCTCTCATGAGAGAAGAAGAGAAGCTGAAGGTTGAAGAGGTAGAGGACGTTGTTAAGAACAGGAAGAAGCGGGAGCGGCGATGTCTCGGTAGAGCAACCTGACGGTAGAGATGTGAAAGAGAATGTGGAGAAGTCGACAGGTTGGGCACTGTCAGCTCAGGAAGAGACCATTCAGAGAGAGCTTGAGCGTGAAAGAAACAGGGCACAACCAAAGGAGCTGATGGCCTTCTAAGTCTTTGATTTGGCAGCTTGCAGCTGCCCTCATTGCAACATTGTTTATCCCTGAACAACCAGCCATATCTCTTCCCACCTCTTATATAGACATCAGAATTGTACAATGGATGAGGGATGGACTCAAGAAGGGGTGCCCCACACATGGGAGGGAGCTGGGTCCTCTGCAGATATGCATCACCAGCCTAGCAGCAGTGGGAGCAACAAGCAAGAGACTGACAAAGTAAGACATGCAAGCTAAGAATTGAAGGTGGGAGTTAGGAGCATGCTGCGTGCAGCATTTGCAGACTCAGGCAGCAGCTGAGAAGGAAGAGGCTCAAACCAATGTTGAGGGAGGCCCATCGAAGCAGTTTCAGGCACCTCAAGCACCGAGTCCTTCGTCACCAAGGGATTTCCTTCTCTTTCTGTGCTTGAAGAAGTGAATGGGTCGGGTCAGCCCTTTCCAGCAGGGCAAGCATGCTTGGTGGGGAGTCTAGACGCGTCCAGGGAACTCGTCCAGGGTTGGTACTAGTTTGTGCATGAACGTTTGAATTTCTTTGCCAAAAGATAGCCTCCCCGGCCTTACTGTGAGCCGCTTTCAGCTGTCCGTTATACCATTGTCCTTTTGCACTCAACGTTCTCATTAAGTGAGGAGACGTCGTCTTCCTGGGCCGCCCATAGTTTTGGAGCTATCATGGTGCCTGCACGAGAACGATCTGTGTTGCTCAAGTTGAGCTGACAGGATTGCGGGAGACTGGCGGGCTACGTTCGCCACAGAGACGACGGCTGCCAGGCGAATATGAACAATACCTAAGAGCCGCTGGTACCAATTTAGAACTTTGGGCACATATACAGGAACAGGGAACCAGGGAACAGGGAACCAAGACAATAGAGTTTTCTTTGTATTTGTTTTGTCTTATTTTTTATTTATTTAAAAAAAAGTGTTATGTTTAAAGAGCCTGGTTGGTCATATCTTTGTCAAATGGGCTCCGTTTGACTCAGTTTTTGAAGGGATAGCTGCAGAAAGGGGAAATCTACCTATCTAGACCTGGTTTCTATTTTTGGGACTCTGCTAAAAATCTATGGAATTTTTAGAGTGTGAGTGTGTCGTGAAAGATCCACAATTCTGTTTCTAGAACCAATTCTGGTCTATTTGAGAGGGGCCTATTACCGTGGAAGCGTATATTGTCCTCTTGTTTCA
The DNA here is from genome assembly GCA_030704615.1 of Takakia lepidozioides. Classification (NCBI taxonomy): domain Eukaryota; kingdom Viridiplantae; phylum Streptophyta; class Takakiopsida; order Takakiales; family Takakiaceae; genus Takakia; species Takakia lepidozioides. The sequence goes on from CM060731.1 coordinate 44,380,285, forward strand.
CATCCAGAATCTTTGCATTAACTGCATAGTGCCATTCGGGGTCGTTAGCATGCTGTTCTGTTATCACATCCATCCACGCCAAGTAGCGGTGGTTGCCGTCATAGATACACAACCATTGGTTGCTCAAGAACTCCCAGGTGGTGCCCTTGATGGCCTCCTCAAAGTAGCGGTCCTCCTCCTGCCAATGCATGTCCCAGCTCGCTCTATCCTCGGCCGTGATGGAGGAAGCCACTCCTGCGGTGTGAGGTTTACTATTTCATGAGCGCATGAGCCCATGAGCCTATGAGCCTATGAGCTCATGAGCGGGCATCCGCGGAATTGGAATTTTCCTGCCTTTATTGACGGTGTTATGTCCTCTTACCTCGGTAATAGGGTCTGTTTCTCCTGGTCCAGGATGCGGAATGAGGAATTTCGTTATTCCCAAGAGCAGTGTGCTAAAATGGTGTTTTGAAGACATCCACCGGGGTATTTCGGCACCGAAATTACCTCTTAAAATGTGATATAGTGCGGTATTTAAAGGCGCAGAACGGGCAATTTCGGCGCCGAAATACCCAAGTGGAATGTGGTGAAGTGCCTTGTGCTGAAGGCTTCCATCGCAATATTTTGGTGCAGTAATTCATCCGTGGAATTTTTGAGGCCCATATAACGAAGGCGCAAACTGGGCTATTTCGGCGCCAAATTTCCCAATAGGAATGTTAGAAACGGCAGGGTTTTCATGGCTTCAAGTTCCCGGCTCGATGGTGTGCATAAATTACTTGTAGGGTTCTTCACTGAAGTTTGCTCTCTTCTGCTTTTATTATAGATTTTGGTTGGCGGAAGAAATGTAGGGAATGGACAAGCAGTCTGAACACAATGATTTTTCAAATCGTCAATATTTTCATTAAGTTTCAGAAACTGTACAACAAAAGGATCCAAATGAGACTTTGCTATGGTGAGGATCCGCTATCACTGTCCGATGCATCCCCGCCCTCATGCAAGGATGGCTGCCTTCCACCTGCCTCCGAACCTGCACTGCCGCTACCGCTGTTACTCTGAGAAGCCCTCCCCTCAAAAATACCATCCTCACCAGCCGGAACTGTCCACCTGGGTGCGGAAGTGTCCTCAACATTCCCCTCGCTCTCGGACGCGGATTCTATTACGAACTTCCCTACTCTGCCTTTCACAATTCTATGTTTGGCCTCACGCCTCATTATAATTCTCTGCTCATTCCCGTATGTCAATTGCTCTAACCGAGTAGGCCTATCCTCCCTCCTGATGGCTTCTTTGGCAGCCGTGTCTGCATAGGCTGGTAGAAAAAAGGGCTTCTGGGGACTCGCGAGAAACGATTTTCTGGCAAAGAATGGCCGATGCGATTCTGTCTCCTCCTCTGCAACAGGGTCCGATTCGAGCAAGTCTCCCAGCTTCTCCTCGTCGGACGACTCTGCAAGGCTGAGTGTACGCACAAACATAGAATGAAGTACATTAGAGAATTCAAACAGGGAATCATCGGCAGGTTGCATGGTCCCTACAACCGAAACCAATACACTTACTATGGTGCAACTCACTCGAAGACAGGCATTGGGGGAAGCGGCTTCGGGCGCCCCTGCATCGAACGAATTTCCCGGACTTCCTCTTCATCTTCCTCCTCTCCTTCCACGTCCTCTTCTGCGTTTTTGGGATCCTCAGTCGGAGGCAGACGCTGAAGGCCCGCCAAATTGTAATCGTACAAGGCGTATCCCCCTCAAATGAGAACACAAATCGGTTCGACATCCTTCCCGCCCACATACAGGCACCTGCGAATTCATACGACACAACCACAGCCAAACTCAAGAATGAGTCGCTTCCTCGCACAAGCAAACATACAGAAACGGAAATGGTGTCAATTTCGGTGCCGCATTCAATTAACGTTCTCACCTGTATTTGCAGTGACGTCAAGGACCCTGCCTTCAACATCCGTACACGTTTCCATGAGCGTCTGGATGAATGCAGGACTCCTGGTCCTGCCATACCTCCATGGCTTGCCCGACAAATCACAAAGAATGTCCTTCTCTCCCACATGGTTGAACAGGACGTTATACTCCAGTGGATCAACTGTGGAATCAACAAGTCTTCCTGCTTCACGTAATTTGAATTTTGAATGTTCCTTCACGAAGCAAAATGCCTGAAAGATAAGAGTCTGCAGAGAAGGAAATGAAAACGTCAGAGGTGGCCTACTACAGGGGCAATTTCGGCGCAGAAATTGACATAGCAGAGGAGAACCACAGCATACCTTCTGGCCATCGTTGAGAAGACCCTGCGTGTTGATGCAAGTCCAGATCTTTTTCAGGATGGGTGCTGCACTTCTCCCCGTCCATACTTTGATATCATTCTCAGTGACTTCTCCATCGGCTGCTAGCACAACAACACAGCCAACGTCGTCCAACATGTTGGCTGCGAACCCGAATGTGTGGCTCCAGTATCTTTCGTCGTACTTGTTCCACCAGGGAACTGAGCCCAGCCCCAGTATCTCCTGCCCATCCGGGATATCCACAAGGATCATGTCGATGGAGGCTTTCACCGCCCTGCCCCCGACTGTGCTCTTTTTGCCGTGGCTCATCGCCACAAAATACTCCATCATCTTTGTGTAGCCAGGAGTGTCCTCCATATCATTGCCAGTGGCCTTCCTCTTCCCCTTCCCCTGGTGGGCCTCGATCGCCTTCCTCAATCTCGTTATCTCCAGCCTTTCTGGTCAGAGCAGTTAGGAAATTTTCATTAACACACTCCACAATTGTGGGTGTTTTGAGGACTTCCCTGCCCGCAATGTGCACCGCACGGTAGGGTCTGCCAGGTGCATCCTCGTATAGTGATCTCTTCGCAGCCGACCCCCGGAGCGCTGGCCCTTGTGAATTTTCGGACGAGGTGTGGCCCCCTGGGTGTTTTCCTGCTGGAAATCGTCGTCGAATCCTCCTCATCTGGCTGACTGTGTTGCTGCTTCTTCTTCTTGGGTGTGGGGGTCTTCGTCTCTTGCCCCTGTTTGCGCGTTCTTTTCTTCCTGTCCTTGGGCTGCTCAGCTGCCTGCTTCTCCATCTGCTCCTTCGCCAACGCTGCCGCCTTGGCTGACTTTCTCAGTGCTTTCTGCTTGGCTGCCTCCTCTGCTTTCAGTCTTTTCCGCGTCCTCTGGTTGGGGATCCGATTGCGCCTTCATAGCCCTGGCATTCGCTTCCTTCTTCAAGTTAACCTCCGAGAGGTCAACGGTCCCACTTGGGAGATCCACATACCAGGGGCAGTCTACCAAATGCTCGGCATGCCACTCCTTCGCCATTACTTCTGTGTACATCGTTCCACGACCTCCAGGTGTCCTCCACGCCAGGAAGAATGGTGGAACCCTTTGAATGGCTCCGGACGGAATGAGTGCAAAGTTTATGTACCTGCAATCACGAGGCAGTTCAAAAAATCATTCTACCGATGCATCATGCAAGTGGAAGTTGTCAATGCACAAGGTATTTCGGCACCGAAATACGGAGTGGACCGTGCCCCAATTACCCAGAACTCACATCTTGCAGAGGTATATTTCGGCGCCGCAATATCCATCGCTGCTTAACCAAATCATCTAAACTGCAAATAGGGGATGCATTGTCAGCAGATTACCTGAACAGGACACGCATTGCCGCTTTGTCGGCACCCTCCTGCTCTTCGATGTATACGCTGCGTCTTGCCTTTGCAATTTCTCTGAAAAAGAGGTTTGCGAAGCGCCCTCGCCACGACTGCACGTAGTTCTCCATTGTCTCAGGCTTCGTCCAGTCGATCTGTAACTTGAAAGTGGTGGTGTTGCAGTCCAATTGCTCCTGGGCGTGGGTCAGTACCTGCATCATGGCAGGTTTCCAAAACATTCATGATTTTGAAATTGCGACGATGTCCAACACAGAATAGGAGAAAATTATACCTGATGCCACCAAGTCATGACATTGAGCCAGTCGTTCATTTTGTCGTCTGTTGGCTCGATGGGAAAGTGTACAGCAGCTTCGTGTTTGTATGGCCGTTCCAGATTCGCAGCCACCTCGTCTGCAGCCACCTCACATCGGTCAGACAAGAACTCCAACATAAGAATCGCGAGAAGTCACAAAACAAGAATAAACACATGCTTACCTTCTCCGCCGGCTCAACACAGGACACTGCGATGTGATGAAGTTTCTCCATGGACATTTCCGGTTTCATGGGTCTGGAGTAATGCAGTCCTATCTCCGCCAGGAACTCGGCACCAAGACCAGGGTCAGCGATTGCAACTTGCTTAACAAGTTTGGACCTGTACTTGGTCCGGGATTGCTTCCCTGCCTGCACAATATGACTCTCTATCGACGCGTCCGCCTTGTTGGGGGCATCATTCTCAAAGAACTGCCTTTTGGCATAGGCCAAGTCATCCCTGATGTTCGTCTGCATTCCCATACCCAGCAGATACAGTCAGGCCACGGATCCCTGCAACAAATAACATTAAATTGATACTGAAATTTGAGATGAACCTCACCGAATAGAGGATCTCCACCATGGCGTCCAGTGTTGGTCGGTACCAGGTGCGATCTGCTTTCGCTAGGGACTTCCTGTACTACAGCTCGGGATCGAGGGACTTTTGGAAGTCCGTCAGCGGAGCTGTCCCCACTTCTTGCACTCTGTAGAGCGTATGTGCCAGATGAGTTTCCACGAAGGCCCTCTCTGTTACCCTGCCATGGAGAAAAAAAACAACATAATTTTTTTTGTGAGTGAGTGCACAGTGGTGATTGCCTATTTCGGCGCCGCAATAGGCAGTACACAAGGATGTAATTGTATACTTACAGATTTATATCCGCCATGGCACCCTTCAACAGTCCTCTGTCCCTGACGTCCACCTTCACGACAATGCAGTCCACCATGTAATGCCAACTGATATCTTGCGGATGCATTTCAGCAATGTACTCTGTCCAGGCAAGCATCCTGTGGTTCCCGTCCCAAACGAAGAACATCTTCCCTTCCATGTGTGCGAATGTGGGATTAGTCTTCAGATAGGCTTCAAACTCGGCATTAACAGTGTGCCAGTGGGGGCCCCAATTCTGAAGCTCCTCTGCAGTGGGGCCCCTTGTGACACCCTGGTCATTCTCAATGGAAACGTAGAATGCTGCCGACCCCCGTCTGTACCCTTCTCTGAAGTTGTGCTTCAGTCGATCGATATCCCCTGGCAGTGCTTGCCTTACAACTGGAAGGCTTACCATGCGACACAAAGGAACTTTAAGGTTCTCGGGATACACCATGGAGCCCAAAACGCGGCCTATGTTGCTATGAGTCTCTGCCAGCAACCTGTTTGCTGCTATGTTCATGTCTCGTGCGCTCATGAGCATACCCGCCACCAGTTTCTTACTTGTATCACCTCTGTCACTTCCCTCACCCCTCTCACCAGCCTGTGTACTGTCCTGGAGGTTTTGCTCCTCCGCAAGCTCCAGCAGGTTCTGATCGTCGCCAAGTCGTACCACGTTATCGTCCTCTCCTTCTGTCAGTTGAATGGGCCGCCCTTCTGCAGATCCGACTCCCACATCTCCAGCGGCCTCCACCGCATCTGTGTTTTCTGAAATTGACTGCAAACCCAATATCTCCGCTTCCAGTCTCCCTAGGGGTTTTACTGGCGAAGCCATGGGCTCCTTCTGCTTTCTCGGCTTCCGAACTCTAGGTGGGCTTTTCGGAGGCGATATCTGAGGTGTTGAATGAGGACTCGTCTGCCTCGATGCACTTCCACCTTGTGAGCGCAGCACCCGGGCAGGAGTATCCAAAGTTGACTGTGTTGCCTCGCCCCCCTGCGATCCCTCCCCAGCTCCCATGTCAAACAAACAGGAAAACATGAGACACTGCACGCCAAAAAAAGGTGTAAAAGGAATATTGCGTATGGAGTGCTTCACATCCGCGAAGCACGAATCTCTCACTGGTCGCCGAGGACGATCCGAGCGTCTGCATTTCATGCATGAGACGGAGCTTAAGTCGTGTCGTCGGCGGCTTCCCAAAATCCCGCGTCCTCCTCTTTGCCGGAGTCGCCTGACCTTCCACAAACTCTATGCTACCACTATGCCGCATAAGGAGAGGAAACGCAGGAGAACGTCACTGCAGAAGGGCAAGGAGCGAGAGAGCGAAGCGGTGGAACATGCAACCACTATGCACGAGCAGATGCGTAAGCAGCCACGTCTCCCGAAGCGTTGCCACCGTCCAACACTTTTTGCCGTATGGGTGATGAAGAGATTGTGACCCCTGACACGTTCGCACGGATGAAGTCGACTGGAACACGACGCGTGCCAGTTCCAGCCACCAGTACTGACGGTTTATCCGAATTGCGGCACCGAATACGTTCCGTTCACCGGATGCGGTTCCCGGAGCAGCCGGCATTGAATGAAATATCCGCACATCATGAAACCCAACGCCATGAAATCCCCTGCCTATGACATTCAACAGTCAGTCGGTACGTTTCAACAGCGGACGGATGAATTTCGGCGCCGAAATTCATCCTATTCAAGTGCTTTCATACGCAAACTTACGAATTTCGGCGCCGCATTCATCGCTTCCGAAGTCCTCATCCGTCATGAGCAAACTGTCAGTGGGATATCGGAGCCGGAATTAATTCCGGGACAGGAAACGGCTGCACTTGGCACATTTCATCCATATTTCGGCGCCGAAATTCATTACGAATATCTCCGTCCGCGCGTAGACGAGGTGAAATCATCATTATTTCGGCGCCGAAATTCATCCAGAGCGAAGACTAAATTGGCACCATGCTACGCTTTGCCGCCATCATTGCCCCTGACGGATGCTGTCCATGCCTGTTGGACTTGCCATTTGTGGACATTTAACTATAATTTCGGCGCCGAAATTATACTTTATGTGCGGCAACGTCCCGTGCGAAAAGACCACTTAATGGATACTGTCGGTTTCAAATGAAAAAAAAACGGCTAAAATGCAATTAATTTTGACAGAAGTGGTTTAATATGCCGATTTCTCCATTAAATGCAGAATATTCCTGTTATATTCGTCGGAAGGGGTATTTCCAACGATTTACGGAAAATTATCATCCAAAAGCAAAAAGTAAGTGCCGGGTTTGGACGAATTTCGGCGCCGAAATTCATCCGTCGCATAGAAAATGTAATATTAGAGTTACTCATTGCGGACAGTAAGGATGAATTTCGGCGCCGAAATTGATCCATTTCAAAGAAAAATAAATATTGGAGGGAGGCATTGGATGAATTTCGGCGCCGAAATCCGGCGCTCAAACCCTGAAAAGAATTTGGAGGGATGAAGTCGGCTGAATTTCGGCGCCGAAATTCATTGCTCGCGAAGAAAAAAAAAAAAATTCGGAGGACTTCGGATGAATTTCGCGCCGAAATTCATTGCTCGCGAAGGAAATAAAAAATTTCGGGAGGACTTGGAATGAATTTCGGCGCCGAAATTCAATGCTCGCGAAGAAAAAAAAAATCGGGGAGATTTGGTTGAATTTCGGCGCGAAATTCATTGCTCGCGAAAAAAAAGGAAAATTAAAAGGGAGTACTTGGATGAGATTCGGCGCCAAAGTTCATCTGTCGCAAAGAAAAATAAAAACAGAAAGGACTTCCGATGAATTCTGGCACCGAAATCCATCCGCAGGGGCAGCAGAATTAGGGTCGGAAAAGGAGATGAAGAATGAATTTCGGCGCCGAAATACATCCATTCTGCCGATTCAGGATTACTGTCATTCGGAAGTCGGCACCGATATCCGGACACGTGGTCAATCACGACTGTAATCAGGAACACATTCATCCGTATTTTGGCATCTAAATTCAACCCATATGTGCAGATACAATTTAATGAAGAAGAAGTTCATCCGAATTTCGGCACCGAAATCCATCCGTTGGGTGCTTGGTCAGTTTAATGAGGTAAACAAATTACGATTTCTGTTGCCAGAATTCATCCCTTGGCTTCCAAAGCTGTTACATGACAGAGATGTTCATCCAGATTTCGGTGCCGAAATTCATGGGAAGGCCTGATTTATTGTACCCCAAGTGGTTGTACATTACAATTCAGGCACCAAATATCCGATGTGAACTTGCTGTTTTCGTCCGTTTTTTTAACGTACGTTACACACCTTCATCTTTACGTGCACTGATCACCCATCATGTTGGATACGGAATCCTCCAGAAAATCATTTGTGTTATTAGGTAGGACACACTCTTCTCATTGCAGGACTTCGCTGCGGAGCGTACCGAGAGGTCCCGTCTTCAAAATGGACTCCCGTGTTTGGGTCAACGTGTACTTCCATCCTGATTCTCTGAAAGCTAAAATACCCTGCGACCAAGGATTTGCGATTGTCTGAGCAGTACTTGTGTGTGAAGTTCGGGCTCCGCCCTGGAACGGTGTTTTTGGAAGAGGAGACGAAGGATGCTTATGGAAATTTTCTGGAAAGTGCCGTCATTCTGCATGCAGATTTCGGAAAAGGCAAAGAGTGGCGGCTCCCAGCTTCTGAATCCATCGGTACAGTGCCATTGGTGAAATCGTGCCTAAAGAGTTCCCACGCTGGAACTTGGTTGATCCTCCTTCCACAAGAGGGTCTGGCGTGCAAGATGTGAAGGATGTGGGCACCTCTTCACAAGCAGAGAAGCCCAAACATGTGAAAAGGGAAATCCAGGAAAACAGGGAAACAGTCGTCCACGACTTATCCAGTGACGATGAAGACTGTATGGTCCTTCCATCGTATGTTTCGAAGTCGTCCGTCACTAGGAGTGTTCAGCATACACCGTCCGACTCAACTTCCGTCCGCTCAGTAATCGACATATTGCGGAGGATGAAGACAACGGGTTCCCGCTCCAGTGACCTTCTTAGGCTTGATTACGACAAAACTCCAATCCATTCTGTGGAAAACTTTGCCTGATGTTTTGGATGGGAATGCTATCTACGAGTTCCCTCCAGTGCCGGCAGGCGCAGGCCCAGACGGCATGCTCGCAGGAATGAACAGGAAACATGACGGCCACCCTTGGTGTGTCACCAAACTTCATCGTCCAACCTGGGTGATGGAGTTCGAGTGAGATATGTATTGTGTGCTGGGCATCTTAAATGTTTCTCGAGCACATGTTACCATTACACTAGCAAAGGCACAGGAATGAGACTGACTGGATTGGCAATTCGTCGACCCCATTTTGGCCTCAAGGTAGAGTTCCTGCAGGGACGTTCAAGTGTGCCCATTGCAACGCAGCCCCTACGTGCATGGCAGTGTGCAACGCCAAGCAGTACTACGTCGGGACCGTCGGCCCAGCGTGCACCAGAGCATGCATTCACATCGGAAAGCATGAGCACCCCCTCGCCAGAGGCAATTGCAGAGTCGCTTTTCAACAAGCCCAGGATATTATCAAGGAGGAGGTGAGGTTGAGGCCGGGTGCAAAACCAAAGCAGATACAGCTCGCATCGGCACATAGGATTGCAATTGGCAGAATAATGTCGGAGGACGGAAGCACAAAGAGAGAAGCTGGGCGAGGGGGACATGAAGGACCTGCTGGAAGCTGTCTCCCATGTGTGCAGCCCCAATGTCAGGAACCACATTGTCAGCTGCAAGAAACGAATCGGAAGAGGATCAGACATGCACTCCATCTTGAAGTGAACGCACATGCGGCTACGACTTCATCCAAGGCAGCTTCTTTCCTGGTCAAGGCTCGGAGCGGACAGATGCTTCATATTTAAGATGTCAACGTGCGGACCGGGGAGCGGCGTCGATTTGGTGAAGCGGATGACCAGTGGAGACCTTTCAAATTGTGGGTCATGTTCGACCACATCGGCGAATTACCAACCACGATTGGGTGACAATGGGGGCACATGTATACGACCCACATTGCAGAAAGTTGATGACCATTGCTATCTGCGAAATGAAGGGAGAAGACACAGATTCGGAGTTGCATATTGTGGCGGGAATTAATGAGCAAATGGCGAGAGCCAAGTTGCCCCCTCCCGATTTTAGGGGCTTCATGGCTGACAATGCCCAGGCAAACTGGGCTGCAGTTAGGAGGGTATATGGGGACGACCCAAAGACTCCAATGGAAGGAAAAGGAGAGATCTTTGCGGGTTCCACTTCATGCAGAGTTTGACGCAAAACACGAAAAGGTTCGTGGCGTCACGCCACCGGCAGGATCATATCAGTATGTGCCTAGCGTGGAAAAATGCGAATTCCATCGACGAGGCGGAGACCGAGTTTGCAACCATACGCGCCTGGTGGGTGTCTTCAGGGGCAGTGGATGTGAAAGATCAGCCAGAACTGCAAACGTGGCTTGCGTGGTGGCATTATAGATTCCGCCAGTTTGGAGACTACATGAGACAGGTAACACATTTCTGTACTTGACAATTGTTCTGTTTTGTGCTTGGACATTCTCCACAATCAGTGACATATCTAATTTCCTTCAACAGGACATGAGCTTGGAGGATGACACGGATATGCCGACGACGAACATGGCCGAATCGGTGCACTCTTCCTGGCGTGCTTCCTCTGCAGCACATCTCGTTGACATGTTGACAGCAACAACAGAAGATATTGTGAGGGCCATCATGCAACAATCTCATTACTACCAGTTTCTGGGAGGAAAGCAATGGGGTATCGGACCAGACAGGCAGGAGATGCTGATGAGGGCGGCGCATCGTTCGACCGATCCCAAAAAATGGACTGCTGCATTGCGGGAAACAATAAGGTCAACGCCGTTACACAGTCGGGGGAACTGCCTGGAGGGCGATGTCCGCAGCCGGCCGGTGAAGAGAAGAATTGAGGACATGCCCGGAGGGGATGGGGATTCATGGAGATCAGATATGAACATCCGCACTCAACCTCGGGGCGCAACGATGTTGCGTCCCACGCCTCCACGAAGCAGGACTCGTACCCCCTCTCCTGCAGCATCCATGGAATCGCTGCCAGACTCGGGACAACATGCCGAGGATGGGCATGGTGCTCCTGTTTTTGTTACCCAATACAACATTCCAATCGTGGAGCGAGATGGTCGGCCTCGCCAGTGGAGAATTGCACGACCCTTCCGACATTTCGTGGACAAATGTTGTGCCCTGTTCGTGTCGACACCAACCAGAGATGCAATGATTGATTCGGAGGAGCCCGCAGTGCGGTGTGCCTGGCCCCTTGCTTACAGGGAATTTGTGTGCGCAAAGTTTTTGTGAGGCCACACTGAAGGAAGTTTTGGTTCTGCAGGCACACATCATGTCGTGTGTGTCGGCAAGTCAAGTATGGTGTACAAGGCATGCCTGAACCACCGGCAGTCTGGCCTGTGGCAAGTGGTACAGATCTTACCCTGGAGGGGAGGCAGAACGCTCTAGAAGTGCAGGGTTTCGACTGGTGAGAGGACAGACGTTCACGAAACCAATTAGACAAGTCGTCATCCTCCTCCCACGAGAAGCTCTTCGCCCCGACATACCGGTGGGGGTTGACCCAGCAGCTTGGCCCACCCTCGGGGGGGGGAAACTGAAAAGACGGCGGCCACCAACAAAGGCGAACGACACCAGGATGGCCAACGCTCTTGCAATGGCCCTGCATAGTGCAAGGTTGCAGGGATGTTCCTCACCCCGGGATGGGGCGCATATTTCAGTTGTCAACAGCCAGTCTGCTGCGCGCAGTGTCGTGTATGCAATCACGGTTTCACAGTACCCAGCTTGCAACTGTGAGGACTTCCTTGTTATGGAATCGAAGAATGCAGCATACGTCCCCTGCAAACACCTTTATACATTTTTATGAAGCGCATGAGTTGCATATCCGCAGTGGACTTCTTCATCCATGCTCCAACACTGAGTTTCAACGAGCTGCACAAGGCCCTACGGCAGGATACTGGTCGGACTGCTTGACATTCCACATTCGGGAAGGAGAAAGTGGCAATTATATTACATTCATCTTCTTGCACCCTATTTTTTTGTGAGGAATTATACACTTGGTGGTGCCGCATCGCCATGGCTACATGTGAATTTCGGTGCCGCAATACATGAGAATGTGGTTTTTGGCCATGAATGGCATGCGCATGCTTTTTTATTTTGGTTGTCTACAAATGGATCCGAGTAAAGCATACATTGTGTGGAGATTAACGGGCATTGGGCCTATTTCAGCGTCATTTATGGTCTGTGTACTGCATAGTGCTTCCTTGTTACTGCTCTTCCTTCAATTTGTAGTGATTTCGCAGCCCATCCTGGCGTTTTCGTCCACCTTTATGAGAAGACTCCAATTTGCTACAAATACATTGTTACTGTTCTGCAAATGTGATGCCTTTACAAGATTGCTAGTTCTGTGTCCCAGTGGGAAGGGTCCTACTGCACATTCCAGCATTTGCATACTGCACCTTGTGCAAACAGCAATCCATACGACAAAGGACACGTCCCAGCATACTGGCAGTGAATTGCAAAAAAACCTTAACAGAAGATTATCGAAGCATGTATATTCCCCATATGGTACAGGGAAGCTGCTTGATTTCTGAATGAAAATGTATGTGCCATGAGTGTCAGCGAGTTGAAACATGTCTACTCTAGCATGCAAGACCTATGGTCCCCTCGCCCAAGAAGAAGGAACTCGAACTGGCCTCTCAAGGACCTCCTCAGTGACCGGGTGCCTATATTTGAACAAAATGTCAGTGGTTTCTGTCGCCCGGTTGAAACTAACGAGGATGTCGTGTTTATCGATAGCGCCCCCTTCGTAGAAGGACATTTTCACAGTGGGCCCTGTGTTCCCCTCCTCCTCATCCTCATAACTGAAGAGAATGTCCCCACTTTCCGAGCCAGTCCGTCCACGCGTAAAGTTTTCACCTATGCACTCATCATACGTCCACTCGCAACAATTCCAGCGATACAGCAACGCTGTGCGTGATCTGTTCGGCTCCACACATGCGGAAAGTCCAGGTCCATGATGCGTAGGAACCACCTGCTCCCCAGCCGGGGTCCAGGAGAATCGTGCAATCCTGCAAGAAACTCCATTGCTCTCAGCTGGACAAGTCGAGGATCGTCCCTGTAAACATCCAGGAAGACAATGATGTCGTCTGCTTTCGGGAAAATAACTCCCGTCTGGCGTCGATAGATGTGATTCGGGCACGACATGGCCTCACGACACAGCACGAACTCAAAGCAGGGAGGAGATGGGCACAACAGAGAAGAGTGAAGAGCAAAATGAGAGCAAGGCCTCCCTCACCGTAAGGCGGGTATTTGCTCTCCGACGCCCAATTTCGGCGCCGTTATTACATGGAGTGCGGAAGCTTCAGCCGAGAATTTTGTTTCCGCAGGTCAATTTCGGCGCCGTTATTGGTTGCAATCCCCAGCCTTCAGCCGGGTATTTGGTTTCCGGACCCAATTTCGGCGCCATTATCGGCTGCACTCCGGTGGCTTCAACCGAGTATTTGGTTTCCGGGGCCCATTTCGGCGCCGTTATCGCCTGCACTCCGGAGGATGCAGCCGGGTATTGGTTGGCAGAGCCCAATTACTTTCACCGTTGTTGGCTTCACTCCCGAGCCTTCAGCCCGCTATTTCTTTTCCTGTGCCCAATTACGGCGTCGTTATACCCAACCATCCTGCACTTCTGCAATAGTACTATCCACGGTTATAGGTCGCCATTGCGTTTTCGGAGTCTGCAAACCCGGATCCTAATTCCGCTTGCGTCTCTGCCTCTGGGATAATTTCGGTGCCGTTATTGCCCAGAATTCAGTTATTCTATGACCTGGCCTGGCAGTCCATGAGCCTGGGCTCCAAGTCATGAGCGTACACTGGTACTCATGAGCGGAGTGCTTCCAGCATGAGCGCGGAAATCTTCGATTTTTGATTATTTTATAGTTTTTGGCCCGAAAAAAATCTGCCGAAATTCGAAGTGTGTTACTTTGCGGCTCATGGGTTAGCCATGCCCGCTCATGAGCTCATGGAATAGCAACCCCCCTGCGGTGTTGTTCGTTGCAAGCAGAAAGGAAGCAAGGGCGTCGTTGTACCCATCTCCCTTCTGTGGATGTCCTCCTTGTATGGCTGGGGGAAATGAGGACGTAATTGAAGGGCAGGTCTCTTCTCTTAGCCTGTGCACACAAGGGGACAGGATTTATGTTTCCCAAGGAACTCAGACTGATTTGAGTGGAGAACAGTTGGACGAGTTGATTGCATACTGGGAGTCAGGCATTAGCAGTAGACAACAGACTGCTGTAGTTGGCATTGAGGGCCTCAATATCGCTTTGGACAGTCAGTTCTGGTATGGAATTTTGGACAAGGAGCTCAGGAGAAGGGTGCGGGATGCAACCCTGTTACAAGCAGCCCAACCCACATTAGCAGATGTGTTTCTGCTGGCTGAGCAGATTGAGCTCAACATGGTGGAGGAGCGAGTTGTTACCATTGGGTTTGGCAAGGACATGCCTACACGAGGCGCAGCTGCCAGCCCACAGGCACAAGGGATTGCCCAACAGCGTGGTCAGGGGGGCAAGGTTTCCCAACCCAAGTTCCATGGAGCTTACAGGGGACCTCAGGTGCAGAGGCCCGTGGCATCTTTTGCAGGCCAACAGCAACCAGGGGTGATATGTTGGACATGTGGAGGACCCCATGTCAAGAGAGATTGCCCAGAGAGTGGCAAAAGGCCGGCACAAACACAGCCTGCACAGTTGCAGTGTGGGCATTGTGGCAAGTATGGGCATGGAGATGCCCAGTGTTATGACTTGCATCCTGAGTTGCGCCCAGGCCAGTTCCAAGGGAACAATGGTGGCCGGGGGCGAGGTGGACCAGCCCAGAGAGGACGAGGTGGTCAGACACAAGGTGCAGGCCAAGGGCAAGCTCAACATGGCCACGGACGCGGAGGTCAGGGTGTTGACCAAGGCATGGCCAACTGGCTTCAGCAGCTAGAGCAGAGGCTCGCTGCCATGGCTACAGCTCAGGCGGTACCAAATCCCAGGCGGGATGGTCCACCTCCTGCGCCTGAGGGAGGAGATATGGGAGGCATAGGATTCATGTGCAGAGCAGCACTACCACTAGAACAGGTGGAGTCTGCTGCAGCCGTGACTCGAGGAGCAGCACGAGTTACTGAGCCACGAGGTGCAGAGGTGGAGTTGGATCCACAACGTGGGGAGGCAAGCCGTCAGGCGAGGCTTCCTCAGTCATTCACATTGGCGGAGACAGTGTCGACGCCATCCATGGCACCTAGTTCTCGCCCGACTGTTACCGAGGCGGAGGTTTCTATGCCATTGGGGAGAGCTACACGTGCAGCACTGACACCTGCTGCCAAGGCTAGTGCAGCCGGTGTGTTGTTGGGGGCAGCCACCTCTGTGTGTCAAGCCCCACTGTTCTCGGCAACCATGATTGCGACGCCGGGGGGTAAGACCAGCTGTAGTGTTCAGACTAGCAGCAACACTCTGTGAGAGTGGGGAGGTCACTTCATCTTCTGCGGAGTTACTGGAAGGTGTAGTGGCAGACGGATCCTCGGATTTGAGGGTCAAGACTGCCACGGCTGTGCCATGGCAAGCTGCAGCTACCAGGTTGATGGAGTTGCCAGCTAGGCCAGCCTTTGAGCGCGCCATGATGACACCTGGAGTTGTCTTGTTAGACAACCAGGATGACATTTTCTCTTTGAGTGGATCGGCAGGCAAGAAGTACCGGCCACTGCGGGTCTTGTTGGACTCGGGAGCTCAGCCACTGATGTTGGGCAGAGCTGCTATTGCAGGTTTGGGCCTCATGGAGGCGGATATGGAGCCTTGTCCTTTCCAGATACAGACATCTCTGGGAGGATCAGAGCAGGCTCGGGGCATGACACGGCATCAGTTGGCCATTAGACTGCAGCCGGATCACCCTACAGATGGCTCAGTGATGCAAGCCAAGGCCATTGTGACAGACGCGGTCTCTTACGATGTCCTCATTGGTGGGGCAGTGTTATACCCCATGGGCTTCACCCTGGACTTTTGGGAAGAGTCAGCATTCTACAGGCCTGGATGGCAGTCAGGGGATGGTCGTCGTGCACAGCTCCCTGTGACATTCATTGGGGGTATTGCGGCTGCCCAACGGGGCAAGATGCCAACACTAGCCGCCTTTACAGCTGTAGTTAGTTGGCCTGGAGAGTTGCTGGAAGGCAATGCCCATGCAGAGGATGTGCCACCTCCAGCAGAGCATGATGACATGCATGGTATGGTGGAGTTGCCTGCCATGGTTGCTCACACTCTATTGTGGGGTACGAGCAATGATTTGCAGCAGGTTGCTGATCGACGGGTGCAACAAGCCTGGGTAGAGGCTTTTGTACCGTCAAGAGAGGAGGAGAGTGCGGGTATTACACCAGGACCACCTCAGTTGTCACCATTGGATACCACACCTATTGTGTGGCAGTATCCGGATAAAGGCATTTGCCTTCTGGACTTGTTTGGCGGGATCAGCACCGGATTGGCTGCTGTGCTACAGGCAGGTGTGCGGGTAAGGCGTTACCTGTATGTGGAGAGGGATGAGACTGCACGACGCGTCTCACTGCGCCATGTTGCTCAGTTGGTACAGGTCGGTTTTGTAGAGCAGAAAGTACCTCGTCACATAGTCGCGTAGGCTCTCTGCTTCACCAGAAATCTCCAGCTTGAATCACACGTAAAACATCTTTCCGGACAAGTGCTAGAAAAGTGGATCAATAGCAATCAATCTCTTGAACTCCTCATTTTGCCTTTGCCAATGGGGATCCCATTTGTCCACCTCATCGGAAGTGTGGGCACGAGAAGCTCCGTGGTCGTTCTCAATGGAAACGTAAAACGCGGCAGACCCCATTCGATAGCCCTCCCGGAAAGAGAATTTCAGCTTGTCGATATCGCCTGGGAGTGCAGGTCTCACCACCTGCAATGATACCAAGCGGCAAAGGGGAATCCAAAGCTTGGCCAGTTACACCATGCCCCCAAGACCCTGCCAATGTTGTTGTGGGTTGCCTCCAACATCTTGGCAGCGGCCAACTTCATATCCGCCTCCGACATGACGTCTGTTGAAGGGGGGTTCTCCGGCAGCCCACCAGGACCGCCAAATCCAGCCTGTATGCTCCGGGTTTGGGGCCTGGGGATGCTTCAGTATCTATCAGATTTCATTCATTCATTCTTTCTACAGCTTCACTCAAGTCTCTCTACACAGTGTGATTGTATCGAATAAGTATCAGATTAAGATTTATCATGTATCAGGCCGAAGCCATGGTGTCCCAAGTCTACCCTATAGTATATCTCTACAGCTTGCATGTTTCAAGCATCTACAGATCATCCTCCTCCTTCACCATGTTCTCCCTTCCTGCTCCAGATGTGCTCTCCCCTGATCTCCTCTCGTGATGACCAAGAAGTCCCCCCTGAGAAGTGTCCTCTCCATATTGCTACTCTGCCTAATCTACCTGCAAGCTGTTCTAACCGCCTAACTAACTAACTGTCACCGAAGAAATAAGCACGTTCCCTCTGCAGATGTCGTTCCCACACAGTTGTTCCCGGCCAATGATAACCGTTCCTTATGTATGTTGTGGCGGCTGTGCCAAGCTATGTCGGGCTGTGACTGTGCCGAACCGTGACTGGCTGTGTCGGGTTGTGACTGGTTGTGTAAAGCTGTGTTGGGCTGTGTCGGCTGTGACTGGCTGTGACAGACTGTGATACGTTGTGTAAGGCTGTGTCCGGTTGTGACAAGCCGTGTCAGACTGTGATACACTATGATAGGTTGTGTACGACTGTGTAAGCCTATCTACCACCCCTAAAGCCTGTGCCTGTCACCCCTAAGGCCTCTATTGGTCTAAGTCTACCATCCGTAAGTCTGCGCAAAAATTAAGGGTACCCCACAGAACCCGTAAAAGTGTCCAAGTCCCAGATAGCCCTCTAACATTACCCCTCCTCCTCTCAAAAAGCCGTGTCCTCACGGTTACTATTTAGGATCAGCAAACCTTTGTGAGCGAACATCCTTCTGACAGTGAGAGTCATTTGGAGGGCTCTGTGTGCGAGCCCGAGCCCTGTCACTGGCTGATGGAGATAAGTGTCGACTAGCTGGAACTACCAACCATGCGGTAGTTTGAGAAAGAGGTAAATGTTGTGGTATAGGAGATCCTCGTCGTCTTTTGTCCACCATTGCTAATTCATACTCCTCAGCCATGTCAAAATCACCCTCCACTGAACCAGTAGTATCAGAATCATCTTCACCCCTGCGGCCTTTCGGTGGTCTGATCTTCTTGGGCGTCTCAGGAATCCGGCGTTGCATACAGTGTTGGCCCACCATGTCTGGAAGCTTAACTATACTACTTGCATCAATCGCTTGCAAGCAAAATGAGTATATTCCCTGAATTCCTTGGCCGTATAGGTGAGAGGTGTGCCAATGACTTTGGAACAATGTAAGTATTTCTAGGCTTCATGTCCCTTATAAAAAATATCGTCAGGGCCCAATTTTTCTTTGGTCAAGTTGGACCAAGCCAAATTAAACCAGGAACAAAGTTGGAAATCCTTCTACAACATGACTTTCACATCATACAGATACATATGGGGTGGAACGGACTGTAAGACCCAATGATCCCCAGTGGAATAACTCAGAAATCGTGACTGCATCTTTTGCTGCTCAATGTGATAACATGCAATGAAACAAGCAGCATAGTATAATCCACAGCCCATGACCAAACTAGATACCTCCTTGGTATTGGTGTAGATGTACCCATGAACAACCTGGAAGACAATTAATTCCTTCAGCATAGTGCCTGCCTCAGACCAGTATCTTGTAAAATGATGATCCTCAATGGGTCGGTTGTTCGGAAGAACCTTAGTCCGAGTTGCCACTGGCAACCAAATACGCATGATTTGGTAATAGTGTGCCAAAGACTGTGGAGGACTGAATTCCTTCCAAGCCAAATCCATCACAATGGGAATTTGGTTGAATGACATTATCATAGCCCGATTATACTCAAGTGCAGCAAGTGTCCTAGGTGGGTTAAAAGCAGCATCCCCCCAAACCTCAGACTGTGGCATTGCCTTGGTATTAACAGTGTCAGCCACCTGCATAGCCACCTGCTGTGGGGGCTGCGATATTGCCACCACTGTCCCGCCTATTGTTGGCAACTCCTGCACCTCCTGTGATGAAGACTGAAAAATCAGAGTCCTGGCATGCAAATAAGTAGCCACCAGCTACTCTTCAGGAACAAAGACTCTTTTGTCAATGTTGGAACTCACATCATCCACTTGAGTCTGCAGCCCTTCCACATCATCCTGTAACTCCGCTATCCTATTATAGACATTGTCTATAGTAGTTGTGGCAATGTTCTGCACATGCAACCTGAGATCATTCATCTCCCCCTGGGTGAGCTTTCTTGGTGCCTTCCCTTCCATCGGCCCTTGTGTTAACCATACTTGCATAAGATGATTATCCACCAAGTCCTGTGTAGCACCCCTGAGAGCCTGCTCCTCCTTGAGTCTGTACATATCTAACTGCTGCTGTAAAGCCTGCATGCGCTTCGCATGAGGTTCAACCAGGGTGGCATAGGCATTACTGGCTTCCTTCCAAGCCTTGTTAGCCACAGAGAGTTCATTCTTTAGGCCCGTGATTGTTTGCTGCAACTCCAGGATGTACCTTTCCTTCTCAGCCTCAATCCGACTGTATTGTTGGAAGGTATCCTCATTGCGACAGATAGTAGCCTTCAAATCAGCAATGAGTTTCCATTGCTCCACTGTCTCAGCCTCCACCATCATACACCTCTCTGCTTGTCTGTTAACTTCTAATGCAGTTTGTTGCAGAGCAGTTGTTAGTGTGGCACATTGGATAGTCATTTTCTAAAGAACTGCCTCCAACTCTATATGAAGCACCTTCACTTCCTGCAATTTGCCCTCATGCTTCACTTGCAACTGGTATAGCCGTTGCTTATGTACTTCATGCAACTTCTCCTGCTCCAGACCTGCTTCAATCATATTCCCCTTTGCTAGCTGCAGGGCAACCTTCGTGTCCTCCAACTCTTTCTGCAACTTAAGGTTGGCCTCCACATCCACCTTATTTGCACACTCAGTGGCAATTCTTGCCTCAAATTCTTGCTTGAGCTCCTCCCTCAAAGCTGCCAATTATGTGGATGGAACATGGGATTTCACCTAAGTGCCCAACAAATTGAGTGTCCTGCTTATGGAACTCATATGCATGGCCTGTTGTGGGTCTTCATGGGAAACTTGTTGATGGTCCCCCTGATTCTCCACAGTATGATGTTTCACCAACCATTCAGGCCATGTTCCCACAAGATCTTCTTCCTGAATGACCTCATTCTCCACAGGTGCTGCAGTGCCCTTACATTCTACCCCTGGAACCTCCTCCACAGGTTTTGGCATGACATGCACAACAGGGATTTCCTTAGTCAAACTCTGCATCTTTGGTACCACTGGTTCCCTGACCAAGCCAGAGTTTTCATAGAGAAGATCACCCTTCTCAATTTCTGCCACTACCTGCTCTGTAGTGGGGATGTCCAACCCTTCTCCTTCCATAGCAATAGGCTCGGGTGTAACAACATGTACCATCTGAATTACCCCCGGAACAACCGAGTCAACTGGCTGTGGTGGCTATGATTCCGAGGTGACTTCTTCCTCCCGCTCCAAGCCTCCAACAATAACAACTCCCTGTGTTGCTGCTCATCATCCTGCACAAAGCGCTATGGAAACATCATCTTGTGGTTTCCTCGTAGCTAGTGGATCTGCCACTACGGTCATATCCCGCTTCTGCCTCTTGGACTGGTGTTGTCCCTCCAATCCTCCTTCACCGTGTAAAGAGCCATGCTCCTCAATTACAGTGGTTGTTGTCTCAAACACTCCCATCTCCTTGTGTTCACGTGCATCAAACAAACAAGAATCAAGGATAATTCGCACAATTATTGGGCCAGACACAATGATCGGAGACTTAGCAGCAGTGCCCTGTAACCGCTTCATCTCTTCCACATCAACTCCGCCCAAGCCACATCCTCTCCCCTCAAGGCTTTCAGTATCTCCTTCGTGAACGATCTGCTAAGGTACTGTGGGTTCTGCTTCATGGCAAACAGAACGTTCAGTATTTGGCCAACTTCCCTTAACCCTGGGTACTCGGCCTTGGTGCAGGTGTATCCTTGAGTCTTAAAGAAACTCGCTTCTTGGAATAAATTCCCTATTTTCAATCTTGCACTGTGTTCATCCACATTCACATGCCCAGATGGCAATTCAAACAGTTGCTGCAAGTACTGGGGAGTAATTTCTATATCTACTCCCCTCACCTGTGTAATTCCTGTCCGGGGCTCAAAGTTCTGAATGAATTGAATCATGTACTTCCAATGATGCAAGGACCATTCCTTGCGTAGCAGCCCTTCCAGTCGCAACTCCTTCAGCAGCTGCACTGCCTGTGGTGTAGCAATTGTTTGCTTCTGCAGAATCGTGGTGGGGCGTAGAGCATAAAGGTATGGTTGGCACAAAAAGGAACAGGTAAGTGTGTGTAAGCCTGTGGGGCTTGCAGATAGTGAGTGAGAGAGAGTGTCCTTTCAACCCGTCCGTCGTTGCGCCACTGCGTGAGAAGTAAAGCTAGCGTATAGTTTGTAATATCCGCCATAGCTACAAAGCTATAGCTTTGATTGCCCCTCCCGTCGAGACACTGGCTATTCGGAGCAACCCCGACTCTTCCACTCATAACTTTTCTAATTTCTTGTTCTTGTTTCTTGGAGAGAACCACCCGCATGAAATTCTCGTTTCTGATTGGCTGTTGCCTCCTCGGGTAACTTCTAAATTCTACCCCCATCTGCTCACATTCCCACCTGGAATGCCCACTAGGACAACACATGTGGCAAAGCCCCCCTTTGCCGGACGCATGAAGGGTTCTGTTACCTGTCCTTTTGATGCATTAATGAGTCCGTAATTAGTTTCGGCTGAGGTACCGGGTAGGTACTTTGACAGCCCTGTTTGTCTTCTTGCATGATGGCACACGCTATGCGGAGCGCTTTGCCCTTTAGGCCACATGTTTGAACTCAAACACTCTCTTGTCTCCCTCTGTCCGTGTGGCTTCTCCTCCGAGTTTGACTTCCAAGCTGACCTTACATTTACCGGCCCCCTTTCTGACGTTAACCCGCATCCACCTGTCACTAATCCTATGGACTGTGCAACCCGCGTGGGCTGTGTTGGGCTGTGACAGATTGTGTCAAACTGTGACGAGCTGTGATAAACTGTGTGATGCTGTGATGGGCTGTGATAGGCTGTGTCATACTGTGGTGACCTGTGATGACTGTGTGAACACCCGTGTTCTACGCTCAGGCCATACACATTTGGCTTTACAACAAGTGCTTCATGCTCCGTTGGTATCACCGGTGCAGCCTGTGACTGCATCTGCGTTTCAAGATGCAAATCATGCTGCAATGGTTTATCATGAATACCACTATATCCTTTCATCTTATTGGCATTGACTCTCCCAAGCATCTCTTTGTTAATGGTTTGTAACATGGCTGTGTTGTTATCATACATCTTCTGTATGACATAAGATCATTTCCATGGTGACTTAAGCTTATAAGCTTTAATCTTTCCCTTCTTCTGTAACCACAGAACCAAATCACCCGTCTTGAAAGTTTTCAATTTACCTTTATCAAATTGATCCTTCCTCTTCATCTAAATTTTGGTCATGTTATCTGCTGCATCAGCACGTACTTCTTCCACATGATATAATTCATGTTTTCTGACTTTAATTGAATCCTCCAATTCCATTCTTCTTCCCCATTCAGTTCTCATGGTAGGTAACAAGAATTCCACTGGAAATAAAGCTTCCATACCATAAACTAATTGGAATGGTGTATACTTAGTGGTGACTTTATATGAAGTCATGTATGACCACAAAGCTGTCAGCAGCTTTGTATCCCAATCTGTTCTATTTGCATTGACTATCTTAGCCAAGATAGTACACAGTATTTTGTTGGTGGCCTCTGCCTGCCCATTACCTTGTGGGTAATAGGTTGTACTTTTCCTGTGCACAATCATGAACTCTTTAGTCAATAGTTCTATGGTCTTGTTAATGAAGTGGCTTCCCTGGTCACTGATAAATTCCAGGGGACAGCCAAATCTCGTGGGTATGTTCTCATACAAGAACCTTGCTGTGGACTTAGCCGTATTGTCCTTCAGAGCCCTAGCTTCCATCCACTTTGTAATATAATCAGTGGCTGTGATTATATACTTGTTCTGTGTATTCCTAGCTAGTGGGTGAATTGGTCCAACAAAGTCTAGTCCCCATTTCTGAAATGGTTCAGTAGGCATCGTAGGATGCAAAGCCATCTTCCCAGATCTTTGCAAAGGTCCTAGCCTCTAACACTCATCACAACTCTTGCAATACTTGTGTACATCTTTGAACAAAGTAGGGCACCAGTAACCTGCAAGTAGTATTTTTCTACTGGTAGTCTCCTCTTCAAAATGTCCTCCAGCCATTCCTTTATGAACCTCTTCCAAAACTTTATTTACTTCATGGTGGTACAAGCATCGTTTAAGTACTCCATCAGGTCCTAGCTTATACAATCTGCCACCTATCATTGTGTAGGGTAAAGCCTTGATAGCTATTCTCTTTCTCTGTTCCTTCCCATAACTGGGTGGACATTGACCATGAGTATGGTAATATCTGATCGGCCACTGCCAATCTAACCAATCATCTGTACTTCCCTGCACCTCCACTCCAAATAAACTCGCATCAGGTAGTTGGTCGTCTACTCCTGTGGCGGGCTCTCCTGTTGATAGGCGTGACAAGTGATCTTGCCACAAGATGCAAACGGCGAGGCTTGTAAACAACTTTGAATTCAAACTCGTGCAAGATTATTAACCATCTTGCTATCTTGCCACTTATCAAAGGCTTGTTCACCAGATAAATCAAAGCCTGATGATCCACATAAAACATGAACTTCCTTCCCAATAGGTAATGCCTGAATTTCTTGACTGCATAAATCATTGCCAATGCTTCTCTTTCAGTTGTGCTATAGTTCCTTTCAGCACTGTTCAACAACCTGCTAGCATAGTACACAGGTGAATCTATGTTTTCTGTTACATTTTGGGCTAACACCGCTCCCAATGCTTCTCCTGAGGCATCACAGTGTACATGAAATACTACATGCCAGTGAGGGTTAATCAGCACAGGTGTAGTTGTTACTGACAATGTAAGTTCCTCAAAAGCCTGCTGACATTCAGCTGTCCATGTAAACACTGCATCCTCCTAGCTTGTACATTCTGCCACCTATCATAGTATTGGGTAAAGCCTTGATAGCTATTCTCTTCCTCTGTTCCTTCCCATAACTGGGTGGGCACTGACCATGAGTAAGGTAGTATCTGATTGGTCACTGCCAATCTAACCAATCATCTGCACTTCCTTGCACCTTCACTGCAAATAGACTCGCATCAGGTAGTTGGTCGTCTACTCCCGTGGCGGGCTCTCCTGTTGATAGGCGTGACAAGTGATCTGCCACAAGATGCAAACGGCCAGGCTTGTAAACAACTTCGAATTCAAACTCGTGCAAGATTATTAACCATCTTGCTATCCTGCCACTTATCAAAGACTTGTTCACCAGATAAATCAAAGCATGATGATCCACATAAAACATAAACTTCCTTCCCAATAGGTAATGCCTGAATTTCTTGACTGCATAAATCATTGCCAATGCTTCTCTTTCAGTGGTGCTATAGTTGCTTTCAGCACTGTTCAACAACCTGCTAGCATAGTACACAGGTGAATAGTTTCCTGTGATATTTTGGGCTAACACAGCTCCCAATGCTTCTCCTGAGGCATCACAGTGTACATGAAATACTACATGTCAGTGAGGGTTAATCAGCACAGGTGTAGTTGTTACTGACATTGTAAGTTCCTCAAAAGCCTGTTGACATTCAGCTGTCCATGTAAACACTGCATCCTTCTTCAAAAGCTTGCTCAATGGAGCTGCCATCTGTGCATATCGTTTGACAAACCTTCTATAATAAGTAGTTTGTCCAAGGAACCTCCTTAGACCCTTCACATTACTTGGTGGTGGTGAGGCTTTAATAGCCATTGTCTTTCTAGGATCCACAAGCAGTCTCTTCTTACACACAATGTGTCCCAGTAGTACCCCTGGGTTCACGCAAAAAATACACTTTTCTGGATTCAAACCAAGACCTCTCATCCTGCATCTGGCTGAATATAACTCTAACTTTTGCAAAGACTCATTCTTAGAGCTGTACACACTGAAGTCATCTAAGAACACTTGCATGAAATCATCCAGATACTCATGGAAGGATTCACTTATCACTCTGAAAAGTTGCTGGTGCATTACAAAGTCCAAAAGGTATGACTTTGTATGCATATGCACCCCAGGCTGTGATAAAAGCTGTTTTTCCTTGATCTTCTTCCGCCACTTGCACTTGGTTATACCCACTGAAGCCATCCATGAATGAGTACATCTCATGGCCTGCCACAATGTCCAATATAACTTCTGTGAATGGTAAATGAAAGAGATCTTTCTTTGTACAAGCATTCAATTTTTTATAGTTCACACAAACCCTCAGTTTGCCATTCTTCTTGGGAACTATCACAATGGGTGACAACCAAGTTGTATACTCTATCGGGTATATGAACTTAGCCTCAGCCAACTTTTTGATCTCTTCTCCAACCTTCTGTGCATAGTTGGGATTCATCCTGTACCTTGCCTGTTTGATTGGTACTGACCCTGGTTCTAGTTTGATCTTATGCTAGCAGATCTCAGGTGGTATCCCTTTCAGATCCTCATAGCTCCAAGCAAATACATCTTTGTATTTGATAAACAGGCTCTTAGCTTCCTCAAAGAATTTTGGCTCCAAGTCAGCCCCTACTTTCACCATTCTTGGCTCTTCCTCAGTTCCCACATTCACTTCTCTCACCTGCTCCTCAGCTGTGATTGTCCATCCAACCACTACTTCATCCTGTAAACTCACAATGGCTGATTCTTCTAGGATTTCTATTTCTCCCCCATTTCTCCCTCTCTTTCCTCATGAAAATGTGGTGGGTAACTACTTGTTTCCCCCTCAATTGGTGTTGCTGTTACCGCACCACAACAGATACCTTTAAAACAACTCAGACCTCCCAGTTGCATTTTTGCAACTTGCTCCCACTCTGGGTGCGCAACAAACAGGGTAGTTTCCTGCTCCTCATCAAGTCCTCCCCTCCAGTCATACTCTCTGACTCCACGAGGTCTTCTGGTAGCAGGTAGCCTACTAGATTTCTTAGTGGTGACCTGTATCTTGTGTTTCCTATCATGCACAGTCAATAACTGGGAATTTCAGTCATGGAATACCCTGGCCTGTTTCAGCCATGGTCGTCCCAACAATAAGGAGTAAACTTCCATAACATCATCCATTTTCAACACAGTCATTGTGATCTTAAAGATCATCTTTTGAATCTGTATCTTAACTCCTCTTATCAAACCTAATGTTGTACACTCCGTTGATCTGCCATTGTTACTGTGAATGGAGCTGGTTTCATGTTACTTAGACCAAGCTTCTGCCTTAATTGGTCTGTCATAATATTCACTCCTGAGCCTCCATCTATCTGTACATCAGTCAAGTCTGTGCTTCCAATTCTCAATTGGATTACTGGCATAGAATCGTCAAAGTCCATGACAGTTTCTTGCCCTTCAGGCTTCACATTATAACTTGATACCTTGCTGTTCAGGTCTGTGTTATCTGTCACATGAGTAATATGATTGATTGCTTGATGATACAGCCTGTGCCTACAATGAGGTGCCACAGCCAATAGTTGTCCAATGGTAATATCAGCTTTGGACTGGCATATTACTTTAGCCAAAGTCCATTCATTACCCTGTGCAGCTTCTTGCTTCACTTCATCTTCACCCTCTTCATCTTCTCTATCAGAGTCAGAAGAATCTGCCATAGGGATATCAATATTCTTCTGCATTTCCCTTATGGTATCTGCCACTTCTTTGTGCAGTTCCTTCTCATCTCTCCAAGCCTCATCATCTTTAGGCACATCACTGCCATCTTCATTAACATCTTTTTCCTCATCCACTAGAGGTATTAGTTTAGCTTTGCTGCTGGTAGCTATCATTGTACTTGCTTCTGGTACAAAACATGGCCTAACCATGTGAGCTGCCACCATTGGGCCCTCATTCACAGGAGCTTTCATCTCATTCTGGTGTCTGATCCAGAATGGATAGGCTGCTTTGCGATGTCCTGCCTGATTACAATAGTAACACAGTTCTTCACCATTGGGTCCTCGCCCTTGGTCTGCTCTGGGATTATTTCTATAATCCTCATTCCCTTGCTAGTAATTCCCCCTTGGATTACCCTGATAGTTGCCTCTGGGGTTGCCTTGGTAATTCCCTCTTGGATTACCTCTCCCTGCCATACCATTGTTATATCCACCAGGCCTACTATAGTGGTCCTGATCATTGTTTCTTCTTGGCTGGGGCTGCACTTGATGCACCCTTACTTGCCTAGGTTCCCTTGCAGCTGTCCTTCTGTTGTAATAACAATTCTCAGTAGAATGGTTATCCATTTTACAGATAGTACAGTGTTTCTCCTTCATGTGGCATTCAGCTGTGGTATGGCCTTTATTCTGACATTTTGCACACCAAACACTATTTCTTCAATGTGTTACAGCCTCTGTGACATACTTTTTCAAGATTTCTTCCAGCCTTTTCTCATAGTTATCCCTCTTCAATTTGTCCTTCTTTTTACTCTTCCTCTTGAGCTCTTGCTCTTCTTCTTCATCTGACTCATCTTCAGAATCCTCATCATCCCTTTTCTCTCTCCTGAGCATCCCCAGTTGCTCAATTTTGTTGGCTGTTTCAAATGCCTCTTCCACTGTATTATGGGGTAGCATATCCACTTTCTTTTGTAATTCAGGTCTTAATCCACTCACAAACCAAGTCTTCTATAACCCTGGTGCTGGCACAACAACCAGCTTTTTCATCATCAACTCCATCTTTTCCATGTACTCTTCAACAGTTTCATGCTTCATTTGCTTTAACTGTTGTAAACTCCCATACACTTCATTCTCAATTTTGCTTGTCCTGAACCTGTTTCGGAATGCTGTACTAAGGCCATTCCAGGTTAGGAAATGATTATTAGGAAATCTTGCATACCATTCACTTGCTTTCTTGATAAGTGTAACAAAGAAACAGTCTCATCTTAGCATCATCGCCATTCTCATTGTTCACAATATACATGTGCTCAAATTGGCTGATGTGTACATCAGGATCCTGCATATATTGGAAAAGGTGGTTTTGCCCGTGTTGGAGGTACCGCCATCTGTGCCTGGGGGGTGCACTCTTTATAAAATGTCCGTATCACGTGCGTTCGCCGCTCAAGGCTGAAATGCAGGTCTGTGAAATATTGCAATTGATCATGAGTGGAAACTGAACTGCTTCTCTTTACCCCAAACCTCTTAAAGGCATGAAAAGGTACAATGGAAGAGATCAGTGAAGCCTTTTGATGGAATCAAATGTGGGTTGCAAATACTTAACATTGCTCCAGCACTCAGCGACGTTGTTGGATCACATGAGTTTGTATGACCAAACAGCGGTTACACTTCCGCAATCTAGTGTCACTAGTACAATTAGCAAATTTTATTGGAGTCTGTTAGATCCCAGGTTACTCAGAGAGTGCAAAAGGAGGGGAACAATAGAAAGAAAACACTTGGTTGGAAAGAGTTTATGATGCTCCAACTGAATAAGGCTGTAAGTTCCATGGTGTACCAGAACAAATCCACCTTCAGGTAGATGATTTGCTATGATGCATATATATCGTTCTTGCTCAATGGTATCTCCTTCCCCTTGTGCCTGTCCAGGAATTTCCAAAGGCATTATCAATGAGCTGCTACAGGCTATGTTGCACGTACTCCCAGATGTTGAAACCCGCGTAGGGACCCATCGCATCCTTGTCTTGCTTCTCATCCCAGCCTCTGTCTCTCTCCCCTCTCGATATGAACATTTTCTTAAAAGTCGCCCATCAGCTTTCAGCTCTGCAGCCACCCTTTTTGAGAAGTTGAAAAGGGAGAGGGACACATACGGGTGACAGTGACAACGAGAGTCGTAACAGAGACGGAAAGATTCAAGGGACAACAGAGAGCATGGGGAGAGCAAATCGGCAGCTTCAAGGTCGAACTAGCAGCATGGGAAGAGATGATCTGGGATTGGGGAAGGAAAATAGTATACATTCAACCACGAGCCCAAGCCACCGCCAAGCACTCAGGCAAAGCATGGGACGTTCGTGGACGCACTCACGGGGGCCCTCCAGTGGTGAGAAGGACAAGGTAATTTCGTTATTTCATCTCCTTTATCATCTTATCTGTAGTAAAGACATTCTTGGCTGGTGACTTAAGCTTATTGAAATAGCAGAGGATTTTGTTTGGAAGTAATTTTTCCTATTCCAGCTGAACCTCAGCAGGGATTGGCCCTTGAAGAAATTGCCAGCTTGTGGTCGGAGCACTGTGAGGCTAAGTGGGCATCAGGCAGAGCAGCCGCTCTCGACGTTGTGGCTGCAAGCCAGCATGCCCGACAATGTGCCTTTTAGCTATGAGGCCATATCTCACTTCTACAGACTGAAGCAGATCCCTGGAATTAAGGATCTGCCTTTAGTTGTAAGACTCAACCTGAGACCTCGCTCAATTCTGAGGGTTTGTTAGTTTGTGTACACAAACGATTACAACCTGGTAAGCAAATTTTCAAGGTAAAAAAAGGATTGACGGTCCTTATCTCATTTCTAATATTCTTCTTAGCAGGCAGTATCAATTGCTTCCTTGACATGATTCCACTGCTCTGATGTGATCTTTGGTACAGTGCATGTCTCGTTGCTTGTCCCATGCACTGTGTCCTTTGATCTAACATGTTTGAATGTTGAAAATCGACAGATTATCCTTACCCCTCTTTGTGCAGGACGAGCCCAGACTACTTACTGCTGCTTCCACTTCATAGCTCAATAATTTCTTTGGTAGTTTTGCGTAATAGTCTCTCCATCACCGTGTAAGCGCATTTGGGGTTTTCTCCACTTAAGACTTTTGTCTTCCACATGAGCTGGCTTGATGGGCAGGCAAATATTCTTCATTAAGGACACATAGAAGGTATGTAGTTGAAAAAGGATAAGGACAAGCTGGATGACGTTACTTAAGGATTAGAGATTTGTCAACAGCGAGTTTGGGATTAGGAAGGTGATCTTGGCCAGCTTACTTATGAAGGACCTGGCTTGTAATCTGAGTAGCCAGCCATGGTGTGCCACATGAAATCGCTGATTAGCCTTTGGGATTTCTATTTAAGCTGGAGCTCAGTGATGATTTGGAATTTCAACAATGTACATCATGTGTTTGAGTGGAAGATAATAGGAATAATGTAAGATTAATGTACACGTGCAACCTCTGACAGGATGGTACGCCGGTTTCCAGAATGTCAAATCTTCCCCACCCTCTCTTGAGGGTGACATGGAACTGAAGGAGTGTCAACTCCACTCGGGGTTACACAGAATGGAGTGTAACTCCAGTCTGTGTAACCCACACTTGGTCTCGAAATTTGACTAAGTCCAAATGTGGCTAAGTATAAAATGGACCAACCAGAGTTACATGAGAAATCGAGGTTATAGAGGGTTACACCAAGTGGAGGGTTACATCGACCAGGGTTACACCGAGTGGAGGGTTACACTGCCACAGCCTTCCATCAGAAACTGAACCCAGAATTTTGCCACCTCCATTGCTATCACCTTACCATCACGCTACCCACCACAGCTTGCAACCCACTCGGATTCATAAGTATTTAATAGTGAAACCGAGATAATTTGGGGTGGGGAGGATTTGACAGGGCCCAGGTTGCCGAAATCCGGCGAAAGTACTGTCAGATCACACGCGTCCATTAAGTTCTTACATTATTCCTATTATCTTCCTATTTGAGATGTGTTGGTTCAGTGGATGAACGGTTGGTGTTCATGTAGCGAGAGTTGTTACAATCGTTTCCTCTACGGTTGATCCTGCAAGCAAGCTCTATCGGTTACATTTTCCCCCTGCAACACTGCTCACGGGTGAGGAAAGAGGAAGAACTCCTTAGACAGGAATATTGGCGTAGAATTTCAGATCGTTGATTCCTGTTTAGCCTCCATGTGTTGTGTGGGGTCTGTCGGAAGAGTCCGTCTCAAGACAGGATCCAACAGCCTTTCTTGAGGAACAATTGCTTCTAAGGGAAATGCTGGGGAGGGGATGCACATCTTTGCATGTGCTTAACATGCTCCGCAGTCACATGTGAAGTGAGTGAAGATCAGCCGAAGCATTGCGGGAGAGCCAGGCCGCAGCCCAAGTAAGTGTAACTGATCATGTCTTTCCCCATGCGAATGTGGTAGTTTCGGAGAGCTTCGGTCTGCGCTTCGCAGTACGTTGCTCTGCAAAGAATGTCAGGAAATCTG
The DNA here is from genome assembly GCA_030704615.1 of Takakia lepidozioides. Taxonomy (NCBI): domain Eukaryota; kingdom Viridiplantae; phylum Streptophyta; class Takakiopsida; order Takakiales; family Takakiaceae; genus Takakia; species Takakia lepidozioides. The sequence goes on from CM060731.1 coordinate 44,411,571, forward strand.
ATGCTTTGCCATAACCGAGTGTCGATGATCGAGTGTTGACCCTGGTTAGGTGTAAGCCGAGAGAGAGGATGTCGTATTGCGACAATAGGGGGAATTGAAATGAAATGGTACTCCATAACGTCCGCGGAAAGCTCAAAGAGCTTATGGGACAAGAGGAAGAAAGAAACAAGAAAGAGAGAGGGGCCCCCACAAAGCAGCCCAAAGCAACTATCGCTCAAGGTGTTGTCTAAGAGTCAAGGCCTCATGCAGGTATGCTGCCAAGCATTTCCAATCCTCGTAGTGACAGACCACCGTGAGAGATAGGGTATCACGGAATAGACAATTGAGTCTTCCACGGATCTCATAGTAGAAGGACAGTGAAAGTTCTTCACTTTCTATTTCCCTGTTGTTCCCGGTGCAACCTGGGCATAGGTGGTCTTCACGTTGCAATTCTATCGTCACGGAGGACCAAGAGTATCTCCCCATAGAACTGTTGTAAGATGGGCTGGTTTCCATGTCCGCCTGAAGTGAAGTTCCAGAAGTTCTCGTCTGATGCGTACATCGTGGTCCTGTTTGGACACAATTTCCACCCCCGCTGTATATTGTGAGGGCCTGGGCTGTCAGCCCTCTGGGTGGAAGGGCTTGTAACCCTGTAAGATTGCAAGTCGGAAGATGGCCTCAATTTGACGTGGTACTCATGCAAATTCGACAGATAGAATTAGTGATGGTGCTGTGCCTCTAGCCCCAAGCATTCCTTGGAGGAACGACTATTGCAGCAGTTCCAAAAATTTTCCCACCAGGTGCCAGAACTCACAGCCATAAGTCGTGGAGGGGTGACAACAGAGTTGAAGATCCACTTTTTGGTGGGGGGTGGCGCAGGTGTATTTGTTTGCATTTAGCCTGAAGGTGTATGGAGGCAATCTTTCCATGGCAGTCTATGCAAACTGAAATCATGGTGAGTGGATAACCAGACCCAGGTATGGATATGATTGCAGCCTCGATCTCTTGCTGGTTGAAGAGGAATCTCCGATTAACCGGCCTTTGAAAACCATGATTTTAGTTTTGCTGAGGTTGACCTGCAACCTGTAGTCTTTGGAGAAGTCTTCTAGGGTGCAAAGGCATCGCTGTAGGAAGACAGGAGATTGTGCCTGTGAAACAATATCAATGGCGAAGACTGATTGTACTGGTCTTCCATCCAAAGGCACCCCCACTCCATTATTCTTCGCAATGTACCTTCCAAAGCATGTATGTAGATTCCAAATAGGGTAGGTGAGAGAGGGCAGCGCTGTTTGACCCCAATATTGCTGTGCACCTCTGCCGAGAATTCCCCTGCAACCGTGTCCCTGCCCACAGCAGTTTCTAAAATGATGGCCGGAGGGACCTCTATCCTGCGTAATCTGTCCAGAAGGAGGGCTCAAGAGACTGAATTAAAAGCCTTTTGGAAGTCCACAAAGCAAGCATATGCCATTTTATTTGTCATAGATTGCTCATTTTACCATAGTTTGAAGAGTGAAAATGTGGTCAATAGTGGAACGGTTGCGCCAGAAGCCTGCCTGCCCAGTAGCACTAAGCTGAGAGGCTTCTGCCTAATCATCAAGTTCCATGGCCACAACTGCCACAAACAGTGTTCTGTCCACTCTGTCAGAAAGCCACACCGCACTACTTTGGTGAAGAGATGTGCTATAAATGGGACAAAGGTTCATTTGATTGTCTGCTTTAAGAACAAAGATGAGGTGTTTGATTTTTGGGATCACTGTATTGACACACTTCGTGATTTGTGGAGTGGTGTTGTCTGCTTGTTGGTATTCTTTGGTTGTCACTGATCTCCGGTTAAGACTTTGACGCCTAAAAGCCACCACTCTCTTTCTACCTCCAGTGATTTGAACTTCTGGAACTGAGTGTCAGAGACCATATCTACCTAAGAGTCCCGGCAATGGATGAGAATGGAACAACATTGGTCATCCACATTTGAGTTAGGAGCAGTGTAAAGCACAACATTTGGTAGTACACACCCACTGACTTAATTTGCTAAGGTGTCCAAAGCATCTTCAGTTTGCCATAGTGCTAAGTTGTGTTAGGGCCCTCCAACAGGTCGTAAGGTAAATATACCCCTGGGGGACTTGATAATACATTTGCATGTAGGCCTGAAAGCATTGTTTCATGCAAATTTCTTCATACCTAGAGATGTCAACGAGAGATGTCAACGAGTTCAATTATGCACTGCAGTTGGTGCTGGAGTTGCAGCTCACCCACTGTTGAAAAAGCTTGGAATCTTCTATCTGTCATCAGATAAAGAGACCAGGCAGAATCAAAGCATATGTTAGGAGTGCCCCACGTTGAAGTAGGAGGAAGACATGGACCTGGAGGTCCAGGCTATCAAAGCTGTTCTGGAGAAGTTTACTGGTTTGATCACTTTCTGCTTATGAAGATTCAGAGGCACCTACAGATAGACACGTATCTTGACAGATGCCAGACTCTGAATTTGAGTGTGGGTTGGCAAGAGCAACAGCAGATTTAACTCTGAGGCTTTGATTTCTTTTGTGAAGAAAATAAACATGGAGTCTGGCCAAGCTCTGGAACTGTGTTTCCCATTGCTTCCTACCATCTGTTGTGCCAGGAGAGTGGCTGTTCTTGTTACCAATACCGTCCAAGTTGGGTTGCATTGGTTATATAAGAATCCACACTTAAAAGTTTGACATAGGCCATGGAGTCAATGATGCTTGTGATGGACACCTCTCTCTATACCACACTGAAGGTGTACCCATTTCATTGTCTGCCTGCAGCCTGGTGTTTGAACAGTGGACTGTCCGTATTGGGTGGAGGTGGTGGCTGCAGATACTGTTCCCTGGTGGGTGCTTCCCTCTTTTCTTCGCTGATGATGCCTCGCAGGTTTGTTTTTCGGCCACAACCTAGGACCAACTGCCTGGTCTAGATCAGCCATGATCAGTTGGGAATCCAATCCCTTCAATTGCTTTTACATGGGGGTTATAAATTGCCAGTGTTAAGGTGGATGATATCAGACAACCCATCAGGACTTGAGTCAAAGACTGGATCTTCATTACTCAAGTTGAAGGCACTGTTGCATCCAATGAAATGCTCCTTTGCACGCGCAAGTTCTTTTCTTATATGCTGAAGTGAAGCTTGAGGTCATGGTACTTATACACTATTAGCAGTGCTTACAAAATGTTAATTCTGCTGTACAGCTTGCACAGTCTGTAGAGCCAGCCTGCTTGGTGGCAAATCTGCTGACAGTTCCCTATCCGCGGGAGAATTTACTCCAGCCATTTCCAAGCAATCTATGGAGCCTTTTCTTCATATACAGTGCCCCTCCAGTTTTATTTTCTAAATGCGCAGGCTGATGCACATGGCATTTACAGAGCCTTATCTGTAGCTCCATTTGCCAGCAATGAAAAAAATTCCTTCACTGAAACTTGGACCCTCAGATGATGAATTCAAGCGAGAAATAAGAATTGACCAATGTAAATATGAGTGTCTGAGGTATCACCATAGATGGACTCTTCAACATGTCCATCGAGAGTGGATCGGAGAACAGCTTGTTTATCTTTGGGCAGGTGCAACAGCCCATTCTGCTCATGTGTATTGTAGAATCTTTGCAGCTCAAATAGTCTTGCAGTTTTGCAGTAATCCTCAGGGTATCTGACCCCAAGCACAAATTGGCCATTTTATAGAGCTTTGAGGTGAGTGTTCTGACTGGTGCTCTTGAGTTAACATAGGTGATAACTGGCGGCAGGGACACCCGCCTCCAAAATTACAACTAGTTCGTCTATAATTTTTGCCACTGCTGCTCTCCCTCCGTCCTTCTCGCCAAGTCTCTCCCTCAATATCTCAGGGTAAAACAGTACTCACAAAGTATCTTCCTTTTTTCCTCATCATCAAAGTCTACAAAAGTGCGCTAGCCAACCTTGGCATTAGTGTTAAGTGAACGCATTCCTAGTCTCTGCCATTTCCCTCACACTGCACTATTCCAATTTCCCTGGAACCCCGAGTGAAAACGTCAATATGTGCAACCTGTGTTTGTACGCTTGTACCTTGTCTTCTCCACCTGTATGGATTACACTTGCGCTCAGGCCAAGACGACAGGGGAGCAAGTCTGGATGCCTCGCAGAAAACACAATCTAATCCTATCTGCTCGTAACCTCTTCATGAACCTTGCTCCAATCCAACATCTCACCGCTCACCTGTTTCTCACAAGCAACAGTTTTGTTAGCAGTGCTTCAGAACCTGTACGCCACTCACAGATGGTCCGTTCATTCGTGCAGAGGACAATAAGGTCCCTGGGATGAGTGAAATATGCAGGATTCCTGAATTTCCAACGGCGGAGATGAGGAAGGAAAAGAAGAAACGACTGACGGAAAACGCCGAAGCTCGAATCCCGAGGGAAAAACGACTGCCACAAATGTTGGGTGTTGGGCCAACAAAAGGACCGAGTGCGTCCCCTTATTATTAGCCCCACTGCATGCGTACCATTGCTGCAGTGCTTTTTGCAGGGCAGAGATTCGTTAAGGGATTATTCATCTTTTTCTCGCTAGCAATCCAGGCTAGCCACCCTTGCGGTGTTCTAGTGTGTTGTTGGACTGGCCCCTCTATTGAGAAATTATGTCTGACTGGCGGTGATAGTGGGGGCTGAGGATGGGACAGATGACTGGGGGCCTGAGGTAAGTAATAAGCAGCTCTGGCAGATGCGATGATGGGGTTCTGATATTGTGAATTCTCTGCTGTTGGTCAGCCTGTGCCTAGCTTTCATAGGCACGCCGCTTTTATACAGGCTGTATTCATAGATGTGCGCCCAGATGTTTTTGCATGTTGGGGGGCTTCGGCCTTGCCACATCTTACCAGGCGGGAATCATACAATGAGGATTCAGGCTTTAGATAGTGAGAAATACAATTAAAAATTCGGAAACTTCATGAATCCTTCATTCTTTCAGGCTGTTTGTCCCTTAGCTAAGTTAACTACCTCCAATCTCTAGCCTTGAAACTTTTTGGGCTTTCAAGTGTAGGTCACAATGAATGGAGGGCCGCCAGCATAGAGTGTTTGTTCAACGTATTTTGATCATTACAAAGTCAAAAGAATATTATCCACGGTCCTCGAAATTCAATAAGAAAGCTGCACTTAATAGAACAAAGCCCCAAAAATGTCTTAGATTGAAGCTCTATGAAAAGGTTGTGCCTCAAAAGTAGTACACGAATCTCTCCCAAGGTCCTGTTCCCTCACATTCCCCACAGAATCTACTGTAGGAAATTCGCTGACCTCTTTCCGACACACATCCTTTACAACACACAAGTATCCGAGAAACGTGCCTCACCTCAGTGCTGGTCATCGGTCATTAGAATGTTTCCCACAAACTGCAACAGAAAAGGGCACATGCCTGGTCAGCCTGCTGTCCCTTGAGCACCCTATTATTCTCTTGGGAACCAACAGGTGCAGTGAGAAGTTTAAAATATCGGACAACTCTTATTATTTTATACTCTGAACAGTAACACATTTGCACACCCCGGTCTGCAACCCATGCTACGTTTGGTATTCATTGATCCCACCTCTTACGCTCTATTTATGAGAGAACGCGGAAACCTTCCTTGACTATTTCCTCGTTCCCCATTGAAGACATACCAGTACTAAACCCACTCAAGCCTACCCGCAAATAATATCCATGAGATCAATGAGTCACCATAAAAAACCAAGAGGACTTCGAAAGGACCGACCATGTTTGCCACACCCGCGCACATTTGCTCGTGTTGTGCGAGACTGTCTGAAAAGGCTCACCCTGACTTGTGCGGCTATAAGAATATTTCGGCAGCAAGATGAGGAGCACAGTGGGCAGCGGGCTGTAGCTGTGCCAGTCTTACTGTACTCTAAACAAGTGACTTGCACGAGCCGGGCCTGTTGTTTTTGGCAATAGAAGTTTCCCCCGGAACTTGGCGTACTGACACGCAGGCAGGGCTCTAATTATTTGTGCCAGAATTTGCCAGATGAACTCCATTTGAAAAAGTTACAATATTCTGAAGCAGGCCTGTAGTCATCATGCTCAACTGAATTTGCAGGTACCCAAGAAGGAAAGTCAGGGGCACTCTGTGATATTGTTTAAGTGGAGAGTTAACCCTTAAGTTCCCAAGCGACCTGAATCGGGTCACTTTGAATTTGCAGTTCGACCTAATTTTTGCAGATCTAATCTGATGGGGCCCACTCCTGAAGCTTTAATGACAAGGGATTTGTCTCGAGTATGATGAAAAAACAAAATTAAAAAAAAAACAGAAGCTACGACCTGCAAAAAATATCTTAATCTCTCATTTAGGTTTTGGGGCCGGAAAAGGGCTTGTTGACCGCTGACGTGGCAGGTGAACAAGCCCAAAACAGATTGCACTCCAAAGGCCATTTTTGGCAGAAAATTAGCAATCTTGGAAAAAGCACTTCACCTTGTGGTATGTGAGCATTACATACACACATCCACCATTGGCTTTTAAAAATTTTGTAGAAAAAAAAGTACTTCATTTGGAGGCACATTTTCTATTGTCAATTTTGAGATTTCAACCCCCATGTAATTGCATGCATAGCAAGCATAGGTGAAAAAATCAGTTGGACCTGCAATTTAGTGGGGTCATAGCCACTCCACTATTTGATTTGGAAATGGTGGGTCTTGGGGCAAGCAAAATTGGATAAAGCTAGGTTTTGATTTGGTCAAACCTATTTCTTTCTCACTTTTTCTTTGGGACCTGATATTTGAGGTTCGGGCCAACGCTATAATCTCACAATTTCCACGGTGGACTTGGCTCATTTTTTGGTATGTCATGCATAATGAGCTGGGCCCATTGCTATAAGGCTGGAATCTCTGGATGATTTTTGGTAGGTTTCTAGGGGCAATTTACAGCAGCTGGGTTCCCAAAATTGGTAAAAAGTCAAAAAAGGGCTTGGGAACTGAAGGGTTAATAAGATCTTAATGGCAACTGAAGGAGTTTTTCACTATAAGCTATCGAATTCCAGTGAGCTTGGCAGGTTTCACCCCTCCAATTCCTGACCGATTTTCTGACAAATCAGCGAACTGGCAAGGCTAATCAGAGTCCTAGGTAGGTATATACTTTTTTCCTTCCTCGGATTTTGCTGGAGCAAACATGCGAGTCATCTAACACGTTGGCAGGAGCGTGTCCCAATTTAGATGTTACATTCGGAAAGAGGACAAAGCCTCATGGTAACCTGCGAAGGTGAAGTCAGAAGATTAAATGAACGGAGAGTGCAGTAGGAGTGCAGTAGGAAGCACATAATACTCTCATCAATGCATCGAATCCGTTAGCGATGCGCAAATAAGACACAGAATCTGCAGGAGTCGGCCGCCTTTACTTCTGTATTACAGTCAAACTTGCTTTTGGGCTCACCTGGTCAGTCTGTATGAGACTTGAGTACCGGCTGTCTAAAGTTGCTACTTGCCGAGTATGCCCCGCGTATGTGCATGTGGGTGCCCTCGTGATCTTCTTCCTGACTTCGTCCCGCAATAGTATGACCATGTGATCGGCATCGGAAGAGGCACACTTGGCCATACCGACTGCTTTTTAGCTTTCTTCTTTTGATCTAGGTTTGGCTGGGACATGGCAGGGGTTTCCATGTCGCCCAGGTTTACTGTTTGCGAAAAAAACTTCTTGAGGAAAAGGGGGAGGGGGGGGGCCAAGATTTCAAAATTGTTATGCCTAATCTTGGTCGGCCCTGCGCCATTGTTGTCTCTCACGTTCTTTCCCGGTCCCCTACTGGTGCCCAAGTGCTAGTCGGGTACAATGTATTGTTGCAGCACAAGAAGTCAACCATAGTGGAAATCGCACTCCACTAGTCCCTCTAACATGATGTGCTTTTCCACATTTCAGCAACAGAGTAGGTTTGCTGAAGAGTTGATTTCTTTGGGATACGAGGCCTGGAACAATTTCCAAAATAGAACTTGTGCTACAGCAAACATATCACAGCGTTACGGAATGCACAGGACAGTAGGGAAAGCCAGCGCATTCTACCTTCACCACACCATGTGGTACATATATCTTCAGAGCTCTAGAGAAGATGTGAATTTCGAGACCATGTTTGTATCTGAGTCTATGACAAGCGTAGTACCTCTGTTGACACGACGTACATTCGTTTTTCACCCACTGTCCCTTCCCTTGACCGACAAACCTAACAAGTGTGAACACTCTCACTTTTACGCGTGGATGGAGATGTGCCCCTCCTTCAAACACACATCACAAAAGTCGTCTTTTCGTGCACTCTCGCAACTCGAATAGAGCGAGAGAGGAGGGTGAATGAACTATAAACTGTAGGATGCTTGCAGTGGTCATTCAACCAGAGTCTGGTTGCTCTTTCGCAGAGAAGGAGAGTTAGACTTGAGATTGCCGCCGATCCAGCAGCACCATAACCATCTCACTGCCCGTTGCGGAAGGCAGACTTGCTTGCTTTTTCCTGACATCCAGACAGTCATGCAAGGGAGAGAAGAGGTCCACAAGATAGAAACTATCACATGCTTCTGGCTTTTTATTCATCACAGCGAAGAGAGACATCTCTTCTTTGTACAAGAAACCCAGCACCTGTGTTGGTGACAGAGTGAGAAAAATACATTTTTAAGAATGACTGTTATGGCTTTCTTGCCAACTTTGACGCAACAAATGGTTTTTGACAACTTTAGGAGTCACCCTCTGTGGAGCTTTGAAGCCCAAGACAACGCCTATAATGACTGTGTTCTATCCTTGCGCACTCCATGTACAAAAGTTCTCCGTTGGAGCCCTTAACAGGTTGCCACATCGCAAATCGTAAACATAGATTAGATCCCATGGAGAAAGCCCACTGTGCCGTCGAACGATCTCTCTGGATCCAGCCTGGAGAAAGCCTGCCGGTTGCTCCTGGATCTTCTCTTGACAGGGAGCCCTCCCCCTTCATGCTGTACAGGGGAAGGTAACTTAGAATTTTCCTGTTGCTACCTTTCCGCAGTTTATCCTAGTGTACACGTCAGCCCAGCGAGTTTCCCACCATCGCGAATCCCTGAAGGATCTCACCAACCCCTTCAACAGAGGTGTTTGGGGCCAGCAAGTAAGAGGCCAGTGGTGGCCAGTAGTGATCATGTGTTTTCTATTCAAGACCAAAGGAGGGTTCCCCAGTTTATAGAGGTTTCTGACCTCGAAAAATCTCTAGAGTGCCACGTTCATAGAAAAGTGGCCAGCACTTGACCACTCGGGAAGATGTTTTGCCCTGGTGCCAGAATGGCGCGTGGGTCAAACGTCTGTTTCCGATTTACAAAAGCATCCCACTGGCTTCCGAAGTGCCGCTCCCATTGTGCCTGCTCATAATACTGCGGAAGGTATTGCTTGCCGCCCAAGCTTTCACATAAGCTCAACACTTTGCTGTTCCACTCAATTTGACTGCCAAGGCTGGGACCTGATGAAGGGACATTACTTTTGAGGAAGGCCACAATGTAGAACACATCCTCGTCTGGAACCACCGCTGAGGCACGCCTATCCCATCTGCAGGGGAGCGAAGTTACGTTAGTATCATTTCAATGGGCAGTACTGAATCCAAAATGGCAGATGCCAAAAGTGTCTGGGGGAACTGTTCCGAACTCTTGTATTATGGAAGGATAACGGCCGAATAAGTCTGTAAAGAACGACACAAGTCGGACATCGGCACTGTAGCCAGGCAACATATTGGAAACAACAAAAGGGATATCCTGCGACGGAGCCGTTGACGGAACATCTACGCATTTCAAAAAAGAGAAAAAGAAGAGCCTCTTACTTGTCTCTGTTGAGAGCATAAACCAGAATGGGTCCACTGAAGTCTTCACTTCCGAGCTGCTTGAACACATGTGCATCAAACTCGGTCACGGAAGAGCCAGGAATGAAGAGATTCAGCCAAGGGTGTGGAATATTGTCCCAGAGGCCTTCTTCAGACAGGGCCACTTCAACTTTATGGATTCTGTTCAAAAAATCGAAGTAGGGGACGTCGGTGCTGAACAGCAGGTGTGGAACGAAGCTCAAAGGAGTCAACATCTCCTTCACTCTCTGCAGATCACCAACGCATCAAGGGCACTTGTTAAAACTTACTTTATGGCAGTTGATGTAATCCAGGCTCACATTATTTGAACCCAACTGCTATATCTAGCTGAGTTCCTAGGAGGTCCAAGGGCTCTCACCTGTTCTAGAGTCTCAATGTCACCAGAGTTGTGAGTCTTCGTAAGCTCTATGTAATACAAGATGGAGCCTGCGTCTTCAGGGATCATACTCGCATTAATTTGATCCGGTACGAAGGGAACAGATTTCCATCCATAGGCAGGGCTATCATTGTTAAGAACCAAGAAGCCCTCGATGTAGTCAAATGTTTGTAGCACATTTGTTTCAGATATGAGCATCTCTTGGTCCTTTCTGAATGCTTCAAAATCTGTATAAATGGCTCGTATCCATCTGACCTGCAAGTTCCAAGCAAAACGCAATGACGGTGAGTACAATATTATGTAAGGTCACCAGAATAATTCGAGGGTCGAAGCTACACATTCATGACCCAGGGAGACCCAAGGACAACATAGAAACAGAAAGCAATGAAACTAGACTGACAACTGCATACCTTCTCAGGGGCCGGTTCGAGGATGATGCGCGCTTTTGTTATGATGCCAAACTGACCCAAACCACCCAAGACTGCATAGAATAGCTCGTCTTCCTTGTCTGGTGAACATGTAACGAGCTCCCCGTTACCTGATGACATTACCTCCCACCAGTTCAGTGAATTCCTCACTGTACTAATTTAAAAACCAGTTCTTATTGCGTGAATATCCTTCAATTCAGTACAATGTGGATGCGTTTTGAGCGCATGGCATTGTGGATTTCCCCTGGGAAGAGCACCTCCGCAGAAGGCCGGTCACAACATGGAGATGAAGAATCATGCCAGAACTGCACCGAAAGCAAAGACAACCCATAGCCTGAGAAACACGACATACCTGTGACAACTTCAAGCTGCAAGACGTTGCTGATTTCAGGGCCGTAGCGGAACGACTGACCGCTAACACCGGCATTGGAAAGGGTTCCTCCCACAGTGAGATAGAGGTAGTCAGTCCAGGACCTGGGCGCCAGACCTTCCTTCAGTGTCGCTTCCAATACATCGACCCACAGTTCACCTGCGCTTGCCTCCACAAAAGGCATTGGGGTATCCACGTCCCCCATCGGCATGACCTTGATGCCTCTCAATGTCGACATATCAATCACGATTCCGTTGTGAGCCTGCAGGCACATATACAAGTAAAATGAGACTCAAATGTCAAACACAGACGGACGGACTAGGAACTGTAGAAGCTTGCATACAATCTCCAAACGGTCTCAGTAAGGAGGAATAGGCTAGCCTCCAATGGTGGACAAGTTGATGAAAGCAGGTTGAGCCTTTACTGCGAACCTCAAAGCTTCGGTCCCAATTGAATTGGTAGTCAGACAGGTACACAAATGGATTACCTGTGCCTGCCCATTGACGGAGTGGCCACGGCCCTTGGCAGCGACAGTGAGATTGGCATCAGACGTTGCCAGTACGTGGATGAGCGACGTAATATCGTAGACAGCTTCTGGATACAGAATTCCAGCAGGGGGTAAGCGCTTCATGAGCCCCCAGTCACGCGAAGCATCGGTGGTGTTTTGGAAGGAGATGCGACCGTGCAGCTCCAGAAGGGTGAGCCTGCTGCAGTCCGTCTGAGCGGGATGGATATTGGCATTGTCACATCCTCCCTGACTCCACACGGCGCTCGCCAGTAGAAACATTAGCACCAGCATGCACCTCCTCCTGTTCGCGCAGTCCATCTCTTCCCCTCCCTATCTGTAGCTGGGATCCCGTCCTTCAGTTGTAAAACGGGAAAAAAGCTCGTCCCCTCACGCTAGCCCACAAGGGAGAGGGAGACCGACGTCAAACTGCCTGTTTTCTTCCAGCACACAGACACCCACTCCCTCTCTCGTTACTGCATCACAGCATGCGAGACTGCAAGCGACCGCAATCCTCCAGAAATTGGAGCTCCATACAAAGCGCACACCCTTATCACACAACCAAATTGATTGCTTCCTGCTGCCTTCCCTCTCTCTGCTACCATTCCCCTCCTGACATCTTTGTCTCTCTCTCCCTATATATACACGTACCCTCACTGCGCTGTAATGGCTCGGTGACGAGTACCCGAGAATAGATCCTCTTCCTGTACTCAGCCGTCACTCATTCACCACTCATGCAAATCTCTACCTTCTTACGTGCTCCTCCCTCCTCCTTTTCCTCTCTCCCTCTCTCTCTCTCTCTCTCGCGCTCCTGAGGAGCGTCCTTTCGCTCTCACTCCCCCTCTCTAGGTGTGGGGCAGCTATGAAAAGTGCCAGTCAATATTTTGAAATTACGACTTTGATTTCACTCACCTTTTTCCCCTATCTTACACCCCCCATAAATTTTGCAGCTGTCCTTCCTTGTTTCTGAGTTGATAGCTCCCCATTTCCCTAACTGAAACTGTCCCCACCATCAATGAAAATCTCCAATATCTTCCATTTTTATTTCTATTATTACCTAGCCATTATTTACACTCTAGGATACTATTATATTTTTTTAACATATCTCTCATTATCACATAAATAAACAAATACATCCACAAGTCAACCAACAAGAGTACAAACTGGAAAACTTATGAGAAATGTAATGAGAGGGGGTACACGTATTTGGATTAGGTGGGCGTATTATTGGCTCCCCGACCCCCCTAAAATTGACCCCAAGTTGTGTGGGCCCGGACGCACCCACCTTGCCATTTTGGAGTGTCGCGCTGATTGTCCACGCCTCCGGGCCTCGACCGAGCCTGAGCCGAGCCTCCACACTAGCGTCGCTCATTCATCCTGCGTTGGTTGGATGGATGTGAACGTCGTGACATAATTGTCTACGCCATGATGAGTCTCGTGGTCAAACCTGAACTCGCACCACTTGTGGACTCGAGGACTCAATAGTGTACATAATGATTATAATGATGGAAGTGTACTGTCGCTCCTCATTCATTCATCCCACACAAGGTGATGGACGACCGTCGAGCTGGAGCCTGGCGCGATGAGCCACCATTTTTTTCATTTATGGATCCACATGTAGTAACGCGATGATGATCCGATCCTTCCCCGAGGCCAAAAGTGAATGTTACAGTGCCTGTGGATTTGAACCCGCGGGTGGCGGGTGCAGTGTTCCGCACAGTGCCCTAAAAAAGCTCACAGTGTTTGATGAGAGGCGACAAACCCTAGACATGGGCGACGGCACGTGGCTGCTCGACAACCGGCGGGACCGGTCGGCCATTATGTCGCCGCCGGCACGATGGTGTCTTTGATGACGGTCTCGGGTTCAAAGTTCAAACCTAACTCCGGCCGCTTCATGTCGTTTCCACTTCTTTGTCTCCTGGGCAGAGCCCAAACATTTTCCCTGCAGCCCCGCGGTGAACAGATGCCGGGCTCGAATCTCGACGGCTGCAGACCACATGCGTAGGGACGAGGGACCATCATGTGTTTAAGGTTGGCACGGATGAACTAGAATCTGTGTCCAAAAGATATTTGCCGGATGTTGGATGGATGGATGTGGTAGGTATTTAATACGCCTCCCGGTTCATAACATTTTCCTTGTGGGTGCCCATGCTGGGGATTAAACTTAAAAGAAATTACAGCACCGTCGGCGGGCGGGGCCGGGCAGTCAAAGCACGCAACCAAGACGCCCGCCGTCGGCGTCCAACGAGGCCCTCGCGTCAACAAATCGGCGGCGTACACGACTGGAAGACGATACGTATGCCCACCTACCTGGTCCTGCATGTAAACAAAACACGACAGACGAGAGTGGAGGCAAACTGAGAGCGAAAGGACAGGGATTGCATCAACCTCGAGCGAGGCGACCTGTCTGGCTCTCTTCTATCCACCCAGCTGCTCTTCTATCGCTAAACTGTGGATTGTGTGGACCTCTTCGCTTGGCTCCATTACTTAATAGTAGCATGCACGACCAACTCAGCTCCAACCTGATCAAGACATTCAATGATTGCTGGGGAGGATGAGAGAGAGCGCATAAACAAACATATATGGGACTATATCTTGTGTGCATGCACGCCTAGTCGCTGGTCCCAGCACAGACAGGGCTGCTGTTAGGGGGGACCAAGATAGAGACCATAAGAAACGTCCCCAAGTGTAGAAACTAGAAACGTCCCCTACCAGTCCAGAGTCACTATCCTCACAACAATGAAAAGAAAATTCCAAGTATGCTTTTGGGACTTTCTAGAAGAGGAAAACCTAGGGCGGACCAAGATAGAGACCATAATAAGAAACGTCCTCAAGTGTAGAAACTAGAAACGTCCCCTACCAGTCCAGAGTCACTATCCTCACAACAATTAAAAGAAAATTCGAAGTATGCTTTTGAGATTTTCTAGATGAGGAAAATCCAGTTGGGAGACAGGTCAGGGTGTGTGTTCTACCCGTTTCAACACTGTGCACAGCGGGAACGAGAGAGGGAGAGAGATGATGGGAAGTGTTACCGCTCTGGAGGTATTTCTGTGCATATAAGAGGCAGACATAAAGAAAGATACATATATAAGGGGGGGCAGGCGGTGCCATTGAATGCAGTACTGTGGGCCTTCACGGTGCCATGTGCCCAGCTCCCTTCCATTGCATTTAGTCCGTCACATTTCCCACTGCACCTAATGCCAATTATTAGTTGAATTCCAATCAATCGAATTGGTTGGATGACTGGAGGACCTTTACCGTCATGATTAAACAATGCATACTTTTTAGTAAACAACGCACCCACTCTTTAAACTTTACACTTTCAATAGCGGGCTTTGGATGAAAATTTGACTCGTGGGTTCGGATGTCGCCAGCATGTACCCCCCCCACCACAGTTCAAAGATTTCCGAATCTAATCTTTGATTTTCACCGACTGGGTAACAATTTTCACCCTCACTGTATTGTCACTTCACAATGGTCGCATCCTATGGGGACTCAGTATCGAGCTTGTGGATGAAGCCTGGGCCCTCACGGATGATTCTCGAGAATCCTTACCGGTAATGGTGTCACCGCTCCCCTCATGTTGGCCACAAACCCACTTGCGTCAGGCAGCTTATTGATGACCACAACATGTACTAATCTCCAGTTAGCGCCAATGAATGGTGCACGATAAAATGGTGCAGGGAAGGAAGTTGTCATTTATGCAGCACTCGTTTAATGATCTGTCGTTGGATTTCATACAGGACAATGCCTCGTCTGCCCAAATCTTTTGGGGATTTATTTACACCCCATCTGTCCAGACCCCATAAATCGCAAGATCAAAACTCGATCGGATGTTCCATCCATTCCTCATCCTCATCCATCCAATTCCAAAACTGTAATCAGGTGTTCCCATCCAATTTCCAAACGAGCGAGAGCCTTGACTTTCAAAACTTTCGCTTTACACGTTGTAAAGTACAGGCCCCCGCGGATGGATGAAAAACGCCACGTCCACACGGATGTGCGGATTCCACCCCACGGTGGCGCGCGGGTCGGGTGGCAGGAACGTGGACGACCGTCCAACGGGTGCACGCAGCACGAGCGGGGATTTGGCGAATCGCGGATCTTAAATGTGCGGGAGATGTCCCAAACCCGCGCTGTCGGACATGGCGCCGCACATGGCCCGCCTCGCGCCCCGCGCCCGTGCCTTCCCCCCTTCGCCGGACATTCCGCCTTGCACGTGTCAATCCCCCTGCGCTTTTCGGGATACGCTAGATTCGGGACCGATACGCCCTACACGCGTGGCGAAACTCGCTGTCGAGCGCAGCCCGGACCTGGCGATTCCTTAGCCGTGCCAGCTCTCGAGGCTGGCGCCGAGGCCGCATCCGAGGCTGGATCCCGGTCGGGGCGCATGGCTGGGCAATAAAGGCCGGGTCGGGTCGAATCCCTGGACGGGGATTTGGGGCGATTTGGTATCTTGATGACTGGGTCGCTCCGGCGTGGGCGAATGGATGTGCGGCGGATGAATGCTGCTGAGGTCTGGATGTGCGCAGCCCAGTCAGCGATGTGCCAGTGCTCTCTGGGGGAACACGGAGATGTTGAGAGAATTGCGTTTCTTTTTTTTCTTTTCTGGGGGGGTTACACTAGGAGCAACTGCGGCTCACAAATCAGTAATTATAGTTAGAGGAGAAAATAACCACTGTTGGTCTGGTATATAGGTGAAGGACTGGTATATAGTATTGGTATATGCACTGGTATTAAGTACTAGACCAGTCTGGTATCATTTGGGAGTCATATACGAGACCAGTCTCGTATCAGTTTTTTCATACCAGCCACAAAACCAGTACTCCCCCGCGTCTTCCTCGTTCACTCTGGTATGTGTACTATACTAATTAATGTGTACATATGCCTGCATACTTGTACATATGTATATTTATTTCTTTATGTGTATTGTACTTGTTTTCACTTGATACTTGCTATTTGATAAACTTGTAATTCAAGATGGCTTTGAATCGATACCAGAATTGATATCTCATACTAGCTGGTGCTGTGGTCATGATACTCATACTTATACTATTGTCTGGAAAAACATATATCCACCGTTATATAGACCAGACTGGTGTGAAAGTTTCGTGATACGTCTAGTACCAGGACCAGTCTGGTATGTCCTAAACCTGATACCAGAACAACACTGAAAATAACCTCTTTCAAGGTAACCTCGCCATGAGCAATTGAGTATTGTGTTGTAAACATGTGGGGAGGAGGAGGAGGAGGAGGAGGAGCTTGAGTAGGAGGTTTATTTCTGGTAGTATGTTCATCTGGTGTACGTTTTGTTGGTTAGTTGGTGCATATGTTAGAAATGATGGTTTATGCACATTTGATTCAGTTTTTTGAAATATCGTTGTATTAATTTTAACTATAGTGCTGAAATTTTATTTTATTTTTGAGAAAAGTAAATGCAATAAAAATGGTGGGAAAAATAACTTTGAGGACCATGAAGCCAGGAAAACCAACAAAGGGCCCCAAGTCAAGAACGGAAGAAATAGAGAAACATAACACAAGAAAGAATGAAATAGAGTCATAACAAAATGGGCAACAAAATATAAACACCCACAGGAGAAACAAGGCGTTACATTTAGAATCTCGAGCCCGCCTTCTGCCCCAATTCACCTCCCCATTTCTTACCGACTAGGGTAGCCTGTGCCGTTGGCCCAAGTGCAATCTCCTATGTATCCAAGTACGTCTCCCATGTCCAGGCCCAAGTGCGACCTCTAGGGTAGCCTCTGCCTTGGCCCAGGTGTGAAAATTTGAAATCTAAGACCAAGTGCAATCTCTTATATATATCCCTGTGCGTCTCCTAGGTCGAGGCCCATCTAAGCCCAAGTGCAATTTTCCAAGCTTCATCTCCTATGTAGAGGCCCAAGTGTCCACTGTCATCTAAGGGCCAAATGCAATATCATGTGTATCCAAGTGCGTCTCCTATGTATCCAAGGGCGTCTCCCATGTGCATCTCCAATGCCGAGGCCCATCTAATCTCATATGTATCCAAGTATGTCTCCCATGTCAACATTTATATTTTTTCATGAATTTATTGAGTAGTAATATCCAATCATTATTGATATATCTCTCGTCTCTAGGGTAGCATGTGCCATTGGCCCTAAGTATCCAGTGTCATCTAAGCCCAAGTGCAAGATCCAGTGTCCAATGTCATCTAAATCCAAGTGCAATCCCCTATGTATCGAGAGACCCTATAGTTTGGGAGATCTCCACGTCATTGTTACAACAAAGCCCATCTGTTTGCTATTTTTGCAATCTCCCTTGTCGAGGCTTCATATATTGATATATCCACTTTGCTAATTTTCACGAATTTCCAGAAATGCCTGAAATTCCAATCTCCCACATGAAGGGCCAATCATTGCAAACTTACATTCTGTAATTTAGTTGAATTTCTAGAGACCAAATTCTAGTTAATGCACTCAGGCCTATTCATTGAGGGCTTTCCAACAGTACCAAAATCGTGGCTGGAGGCCCCGCGGTTTGGGAGATCTCAACGACGCTACAAAACATATTGTGAACGCCAATATTCTAAAATGACCCAATTTCCATTTATATCCACGTGTACAAAAGAGAAATGAAGGGCCAATCATTGTTGCAGGAAAACCCACTTTACCAGTTTTCACGAATTTCCAGCGACCAAAAGTACTTGAAATTCATTTCATTTTTCACGAATTTCCGACGACCAAAAGTACCTGAAATTCCACATCTCCCACACCGCACGTCCAAAAATCATGAGACCAAGCCGGTGCACCCCTCCTCATTGAGGGCTTTCCAACGGTACCAAGCACCAGGGCTGGGGCTCCGCAGTTTGGGACATCTCAACGTGACAAAACAAACGTCTCGCTTCATATATTTGTCGAGGACGAGAACATGACTGAACACAAATAAGGGATCAGACTAGAGGTTTAAGACTGGACAAGAAGTCAAGGTCGGCGTGGCCAAATGCATGATGAGTAAACAGGAATCAATATGATCTTTATAACAATGGACAAGAGTACAAGATATTGGAACTCGACTTGAATACTGGAATGCTGGAAACTGGACTAGAGTGCTAGATACTGGAAACTGGGCTAGAGTACTGGAACTGGAAACAAAGAGTAGCTTGAACTTGTGTTGGCGAGGCTGAAGAGTGTCCAGTCTCGCCTCCTATATATACTGGCTACTAGGAAGTTCCCTAAAAAGCTTTCCCAATGGAGGTTTCTTGATGGAGAAGTTTTCTTAAGTTTCTTCCAAATGAAGCTTGTTGAGCAGTTTCCCAAGTTACTCTCGGTAATTTTGATAACTAAAGGTAATTCATGGTAGATCATGATAAATTACAGTAAATTATGGTAACTTCCGATAACATGGTAATTTGGTAACTTCTGGTATTAACTCCTGATAAATTCCTCGGGGCTATGTCGTGACATCACCCCCTCCTCTAGCGCCGAGTTCCTCGAGGAGCGGTAAAATCTTGGACTTGCTTAGAATTAGAGAAAATCCAAAATGCGACGAATGGTACTTGCCAAGTATTCGACTCTTCGTTCTTGACTCAAATGATTTATAGGTCCCTGCAACCATCGATAGTGTCCAACACCTTGAACTTGGGACCACGCAGTAATTTGAGCATTCTGATTTTCGAAGCTGCCTTCAAACATGATTTCGTTGCCCTCTCACTAGAAGAAAAACGTGGAATAACCACTGGCCCTTTAACCACTACTGTCTTTTTCCACTCTATAAACCACTAGTAACCACTTGCCAGTGGTTAATCCCAATGAAATGTCACGGTGGCTTCACAGGCAGTGGTTGGAAGTGGTTTCAACCACTCAGTAGTCCACGTGTAATAAATTGTTTTTATTTATTATTATTTATTTGATACTATATTTTAATTAATAAATATAATATTCCACGTGGACGAATGCAATGGTACATTGTGAGTGGTTATAGACACCTCAGTGATGGGAAGTGGTTGAAACCACTTGCTACTCCACGTGTAATAATTCAAATTCTATTTGTGATTTATGATTTGGAAATATATTTTAATTCATAAATATAATATTCCACGTGGACGGGGACAGTGCACGTTGATCTTGAGTGGTTAAAGACACCTCATTGATTTGTACCACTTTGACAGTGGTGGGGAGTGGGTGGTGAAAGATACTGCAGTAATTGGAACCACTAATGGTTGCCTAGTGGTATTCTAGTGGTTGCTCATGAGTGGTTGCCTACAGACAAGTGATTGGTACCACTTTTTTGGTGATACATGAAAAAATTTAAGTGGTTTGTGCAGCTGTGACAGACTTTGAAAAACAGACAAATGGCCAGACCATTGTGGCATGATGCTATTGAACAAATGGTTCCAACAATAAACTTTATTCTGAATCTGAAACATATTCGTCACCCTCTGAATCACTTTGCTCAACTGGAATAGCGGTTGGTTGCACAAACGCCGCTTGAATGGTAGCCAACATAGCTAGGTCTTCTTTATTTAGAGCCGTGGCACCATCTAATGACCTAGGTATTGGCTAATCTGATAAGGTGGACGGTGCCTGAAGGCCATCGAAATCTGCATTTTCTCCAATGTCACATTGATCTATGTCTGCCACAATCTTTTTTGCTCTTGGATCCTTCCGAAGGACTACCTTCCACTCCGAACTTGGGGACTCATCCGAAAAGAACACCTGTTCAACTTGAGATGGAAAGATGAACGGCTAATCATTGGCGGGTAACATCCTCCCAAAATTTGCAAGTAGAAAACCATACGAATCTTTCGCTTCATTGTAGCATTTTGTCCAACGAGGTTGGCCCTCACCTAAGCACAACGAAATACAATGGGGTGTACTCGTCCATAATCCAATTTGAAGATCTCTTTGATGACCCTAACGTACTCCAATGGTGGCATGACTGGATTCTACCACGCACCATATTTCTGCTATGTTGCTGGAAGACGGATGCAACTCCGGAATCAAAAGAGACAAGAAGACGACTCTCCATGTCATCCACTCAATAATGATTTTCATACGTCTTCATGCCACGAAATGAAGCTGATCTCAATGAGGGGAGAGTAGACAAATGAATTACATCCGTATCCTCAACACCATGCTCAGAGACATGGGCCTGGACTGCACGACGTATCCATACTGGTAGGGGTGGAAACTTCAACAAATGGGGAGGGTATGGCACCGGAAGGCGGCGGTGACGTCGACGATTGGCACGCCACTCACGAGCACATGCTTCTCTGTCTGGAGTGAACTGTGCCTTCTCTGTTGCATACTTTCTGTCACAAAATGGCAACAAGAATGACACATGTTAGCAATGAAGTGTTGCATTACTTTGCAAAAAATACCTAGCATGAATGATACTTTGAAAACCACTGGATGAGTGAGCAGAATGACTTGTAAATGAACACGCTCTTCCAAAAAGTCACTCACTTAGACATTCAGTTACTACAGAAGTAGTTATCATCACGATGAACCACTGACATTTGTGACTTTGTGGGTGGTTCTATTACACTGGTGACAGTCACAATTGCATTTGAACTTGATATGAATAAGGTGCAATGAAAAGAAGAATTCACTGTACCCAAGGAACCATCACATTGGTATTGTTCAACACATACAAATGTGCTGCATCTCTCTCAGCTCCACTCATGTCCCGCTTTTTGCCGACACCTTCCAAGACCTCGTTCTCAACCCCTTTCTCCGCATTTGTATCCCAAATCCGTCGTTGAGTTGCATCAAATGATTGCATATACTCACTCATGAACCCCATGGCCTCATCAAGAACATACCCTGCAGCCATACTCCCTTCTGGCTTTGCGTAATTCCTAACGTATCCCTTGAGATCTTTCATGTAACGCTCCATGGGATACATCCACCGTGAAGACACCGGACCACATGTGTCTAGTTCATCTACGAGATGAACTAGCAAATGGGTCATGACATCAAAGAAAGAAGGGGTGAACTCTTTCTCTAACAGACACAAGGTTATAGCAACATCCTCACGCAATGAATCTATTTCGTTAGGGTCCCATACTTTGGCACAAATCCGGCGGAAAATGCGACTCACACGCATAATGACCTCACGTGGGTCTGGAGCCATGCAATGGTGAATACACACAGGTAAAATCTGTTGCATTAAAACGTGATAATCATGGGACTTCATACTCGTCAAATGTTTCCTAGACGGGTGTATGTGTTTCTGAAATGCACCTGCAAATCCCGAAGGAGTTTTGATAGCCCCCAAAGTATCAAGAAATATCGTGATTTCATCGGGAGTGAGAACATACGGTACTGCTGGTTTCATGATACGTGAAGGGTTCTGTGGATCAGGCCGAAGCCACAAGTGACGTCTGATGCTGATTACCTTCATGTCGTTCCTCACCTTCACCGTGTCCTTCCGTCCGAAAATCGTCTTCAACAAGTTTTCACAAAAAAAAAATTCGCAATGCATGGGATCCAGTAAGTAGCGTTGCAACAGATCCTGCAATTGGTGACACCATTTCAGGAACATTCCGACAGATTGCAGTCCTATATAAATCAAATTCCTTTATGAGCACTATATACTTCCATGTCTAAAGTGGTTGTGATGCATGACAGTCCCTCCTCAGTGGTTCAAACAACTCATTTAGTGCATTATTAGCCTCTCAAGTGATATCAACAACTTCCTGAGCATCATGGATACTACATTTTACCACTCCACGAGTTATTAATGTGAAGTTCAAATTACATGCAGTACTGCTACTTTACCACTCGGAAAGTAAGAAGTAACCACTACAGGGGCACTATCTTTTCCATTTACAAAGATTATTGAACTCAAACAAGTACAAGTGCAGGGGGTACCTTCCAGTATGGTAAATCCCATAGGCAGCTGCGCCTTTTGATACCATGAACCTTGGCTGGATGAACTTCAGCATCAGGAAAAGCACGGGGGTCAAGGTCATAACCTTCAGCCTCAACACCAGCGGAGGAATGTTCAACCGGTGTGAACCGATGTGGCTTCGCACGCATCTCCACCTGTCCATTGAAGTGTATGCGGTTCCTGCGGTATGGATGGGCCTGAGGGAGGAACCTGTGGTGACCTTGGTAGACAGTTTTGCCCAAAACTTTTGAGTGTCTTGCATCTACATGAGGACCGCATACTGGACACCCTTTGTAGCCTTTTGTGACACATCCTGCAAGTAGGCCATAAGCAAGAAAATCGTGGATGCTCCACAGTAGTATGGCACGTAGTATGAAGGTTCTCTCACCAACAGGTTTGCATATGTCATATGCCCGAAACCCCCTCCACAAAACAAGTAACTCCTCCATCAGTGGTGCTAAGTACACATCTATGTGCTCACTTGTAACTGACTGCTTTCCTGGAATCAAGAGAGTAAGCATGACAAAGAACTTCTTTGTAGTGAGCCAAGGAGATAGGTTGTATACCAACGTCAACACTGGCCATGTTGAGTAGCAATTGTTCTTATCACCAAACGGGTTGACTCCATCGAAGGAAAAACCAAGCTTTATATTATGAGGCTCTGTTGCAAAGTCGGGCCAAGTAGCATCAATGTATTTCCAAGCCTTTAAATCAGCTGCATGGCTTGCATTCCGACTGTGCCAGGTCATTAATTCTGCAATAGAAGAGCATCTATACATACGCAAAAGGCGTGGTATCAATGGAAAATGGCGAAGCACCTTAACAGGTACCTTGGATCTCCCCACATTTTTTAATCGGGCGTTTTGATACTTGGGGCAACTCTCTGAAGCTTTCAAGTCCCCCCTAAACAACACACACCTTTGGGCAAGCATTACTTCTCATAAGTAAGCCCAAGCTTGCTCACCATGGTCTTTGCATGGTAGAAAGATGTGGGTAGTATGTTTGGTTGTGGCAACAAGGTTTTCTGCAGCAAAGAGAACATTTCATCCGCAAAGCCATTTGTAAACCCATGTGTTGCGCATAGATTCATTATAAGCATGGTGGATGCAAGCTTAGAGGATTTACAGCCTTCATATAAAGGTAGACATGCCTCTTTCAATGAGATGGGATCATCAGTGTGAGAGTCCCCACCCGCAACCGGGTCATGGGCTTCTGGTGGGATGTTCGTGTCACCAGGAACATCTAGGTCATCTAATTCCACTTCTGCCCCATTTCCAGTTTCAGGTGTGTCTATGATCTGAAAGGTCTCTTGGATCATGCGCTGTACCTCAACATTTCTGTCCAATTCTCCCTATGTCCGATGATTTGGTAAAGCTACGTCGTCACCAACCACCACGGCCGTGTCTTCTCATTCATCGTCACAAGCATGCCTCCTTGCTCCTCTCCAGGATCTGAACGCAGGGGATCTATGATTGGCCATTAGATGTTTTCTCACTGTCTCTATAGAGACCGGTCGTCCACCCTTATAGTGATTGCAAGGGCATCTTAACTTGTTGAGACCATACAGGATGTAGTGGTTATGGACACTAGTGTAGTGGTTAATATGTACCCTAATTTTATTTTAAAAAAAACGACGTGTCCACATCCCATCTCCGCCATTGGATGGACGTGGACCGTCGGATGCAACCCGGCTCTTGGACAAGGCACCGTACTAAGTGTGGAAGAGTAGAGAGAAAGAAAGACCCCCCGTGTACTGCCCGCTATGTGTAGAACGGCCTAGTGCGAAGGAGTACTTGTTTGAGGGAGAGGAGTCATGTTCACATGGGGGTGGCGAAGAAGGAGTCTAGCGACTTGGAGACCTGCAACCCGGGGGAGGATAGTGGAGCGACTCCTAGTGCTGACTACTCAGCAGAGAGCGAGAGCACGGACGAGGAGAAAGACCAGAGTGCTGAGAATATCATCATTCGCATGACTCCTTCCAAGCGGCCCTTAAGGACATCCACCCCAACCAAGGAGGGTAACAAGCCCGCGGTGGGATCCCTAAGATTCTGTCTCTGTCTCTATCTCTCTCTCCCTCTCTCACCCTTAGTTCACATAGCTGTGTCACTGTTAACGGACAAAAGTCCAACTTCTTTGACATAGACCAAGGTGTAGCTCAAGGATGTACTCTCTCCCCTCTGCTCTTCAATGTTTTCATCAATTAACTCCTCGAGGATGTGGAAAGTGAGGGATTTGGGTTAAGGGTGGGTGATACCACCATACCAGCCCTTATGTTTGCGGATGACTTCGCAGGCATAGGAGAGACTCCAACCAATCTCCAGGAGTTGATTGATTGCGCGAAGAGATACTTTGATCTTTGGGGGCTAGAGGCTAATGTCAGCAAATGTGCAGTGGTAGCATTCAACGACAGTGGAGAGGGAGGAAGTGATCTTAAGTGGCAGTGGGGTAGCCAAGAGATCCCAGTCCTCCCTTCCTACACTTACCTGGGCGTTCAGTTTTCCTCCAATTGTAATTGGGATGCACATATCCGGAAAGTTGTTCAAACTGGCAAGGGCAAAGCTCTGGGGCTCACTAAACTTTTCCACTGTAGAGGGGTCAACTCTGAGGTTAAGAAAACAATGGTTTGTCGCGTTATTAGAATTGCCTTGGAGTACGGATCTGCTATATGGGTTGATAACTCCAACCAGGCTAAGTCTGTAGAATCCATTCAAGTGGGGGTGCTTAAGGAGGGGGGCTGCTATTTCATGAGCGGCATGAGCATGAGCGGAAAAAAAAAAAGCATGAGCAGACCATTGTGAGTCCACGGAAATAGGGTTAGGAGGCACGGAAATAGGGTCATGTGAAGTTGGAATGTGGCACCAGTGGACTTGAAATGCAACATTTTATTGCAAATTTTGTGGCAAGCCACGTCTATACAAGTGTGTTCTAACTGTCATAGCCGGAATGGGCACTACTCTCCTACACCCTCCGAGGAACTTGCCCCACCTTCTTTCTCATCCCCCTCATCCCCCTCATCCTCCGAGCTCTGTGATGCATCAGTTCCACTATGCCTCTCAAAAATCCCGTCCTCTCCTTGGGGGACTGTCCACCTCACCTCCTGGGAATCTTCTGCGTCTTCTCCCCCACTTTCCTCAGCAGAATCCAACACAAATCTACGAGCCCGACGGGCTCTAATAGCTGCTGCCTCCTCCCTCATCTTCATTTTCTTGAGGCTTGCCTCGTCTAAAATCTGCTGTACACGACTACGTTCGGAACACCTCCTAATGGACACCAAAGCAAGCCGGGCAGCATAAGTAGGAAGGATGTACTCCCTTTCTGGACTAGGCATGAAATCCCCCCTGGCAAAAAAAGGCACGTTCCTCCTGCCCATGAACTCCGGTGTACTTGGCATCCTACAGTAAGAACAAATCCACTTCAAGAATGTCAATACCAGCACAACCAGAAAGGGTTTTCAATGAAATAAGAGAGCGGAGGGAGGTGCCTCACAAAATCTGGAGGCAACTTACAATGCCACCACTCACTCGTAAACCGGGGGCTCCTCGGCCTCGATCCCAACTTCCTCCCCCTGCTCCTTCTCGGATTTTTCCTCATCCTCCGAGGATGCCTCTTCCTCTTTCGGCAGACGTTCAGCCGCTGCAAGTTCCGAGTTGTGGAGGGCAGTATCTGGCTCGAAGGCGAACACATGCCTGTCGGACAACGTCCCTGCCCACATTGAAGCACCTGAGGAACAAAGCGGGCGGTTAATAGCTTGCGGCATGCAATTGCAATGGGGCCAGGGGACAAACTGAGCACGTGAAGGCTTACCCGTGCCGCATGTGAGGTCCAGAATCCGCCCTTGGACATCCGAGCACGTCTCCATGAGGGTTTGGATGAAAGCAGGGCTCCGGTCCGGCTGTACCGCCACGGTTTGCTTGTCTTTGTGTCCTTCGGCATACTAGAGTGGGGCACATAGTTGTAGAGGACATCGTAGGTTACAGGGTCCACAGCGGCATCAACAAGACGACCGTCGTTGCGGAATTTGAACGTAGACCCTCTCTTCACAAAGCAATATGCCTCAAACACCAATGTCTGCACATCCAACAAAGAAGGGATCAATTCCAGGGTCTACTTAACATACACCACAATATGAAGTGAATGCAATAGATTGATAACTTACACTTTGGCCCTCTGTTCGCAACCCCTGCGTACTGATGCAGAACCATTTTCTGAGGAGGACCGGGGTGACACTTTTCGGTGTCCACCTTGCCACCGCATTCTCTGTGGTCTTCCCTCTCGTGGCAAGGACAACCACACATCCACCGTCATCCAGAAGCATCCCCGCCAGCCCAAACCCGGCTTTCCAGTAGTCCTCAGTAAACCTGTTCCAGGTGGGCACACCATCCAGGCCCTCCAGCAGCTCCCCATCTGGAATGTCGAGGAGAATCATGTCGCAAGCTCTCTCCACCTCAACCCCCCCCCCCCCGAGTGCTCTTGCAATTCGTGCTCACAGCCGTGAAGAATTCCATCATGGCTTCAAAACCAGGGGTGTCTTTAGGCTCTGTACCGCCAGCCCTCTTCTTGGCTTTCCCCTTCTGCTCCGCCAGAGACTTGTTGTGTGCCACCTTCTTCGCCCTGGCAGCGAGAGCGTCAAGGAAGCTCTCATTGACGCATTGGATGATGGTTGGAGGTTCTAGCTTTGGCCTGTGCGTAAACGTCACCGCCGAATACCGGCGTGTAGGCTCGCCCTCAAATGCCAACTTCTTGGCAGAGCCAGTCCCACTCCGAACTGACTTGGGAACCCGGACGACCGGTGACTGGGTAGGAGCAACAGCAGTCGCAGGACCTTGAACAAAATCGGCGTCGGAGTCACTCTCTTGGGTCCCCTCCTGCGCCTCCTCCGATGCCCCGATGGTTTTCTTCTTTTTGGGTGATACTGCAGTCACCTGTTTCCTTGTCCTTTTCCTTTGACCTTTACTCTTCTCATGCAATTTCTCCTGAATTCCTGCCTGAGCAAGCTCTGCCGCTTTCCTAGAGTTCACAAGCGCTTTTGCCTCTTTTGCACCCAACGGAGGCAGCGGAGCCCGGTTTCGTCGGAATTCAGCATCCAGCTTCAATTGAAACTCGGATGGGTCGAGCGAGCCGGGCGGAAGGTCCACATACCAAGGGCAATCATGCAAATGTTCCAGATGCCACTCCTTCACAATATCGTCAGTGTACATGGAGTCAGCCCCAGGGTTCCTCCATGCCAGGAAGAATGGTGGCTCGAAAGATAGATGACCTTTCTCCAAAAGGGAGAACTTACAGTACCTGCATTCATGAAAAACACAATGAGGTCCGAAAATGGCTAAGTCCCTGAACGGCAATAGGGCCTACAACTGGAATATGGCGCCGAATTTCCACTTCAGGGCCAGCCAGTCTAGGGACTTAGCCCGAAAATGGCTAAGTCCCTGAACGGCAATAGGGCCTGGAACTGGAAAATGGCGCCGAATTTCCAGTTCAGGGCCAGCCAGTCTAGGGACTTAGCCCGAAAATGGCTGTCCCTGGACGGCAATAGGGCCTAGAACTGGAAAACGGCGCCGAATTTCCAGTTCCGGGCCAGCCACACTAGGGACTTAGGCCGAAAATGGCTAAGTCCCTGAACGGCAATAGGGCCTACAACTGGAAAATGGCGCCGAATTTCCACTTCAGGGCCAGCCAGTCTAGGGACTTAGACCGAAAATGGCTAAGTCCCTGGACGGCAATAGGGCCTGGAACTGGAAAATGGCGCCGAATTTCCAGTTCCGGGCCAGCCAGTCTAGGGACTTAGCCATTTTCGGAGCCCTGACTGGAAATTCGGCGCCATTTTCCCTAACACCACTTGAGGCCTCTAACATCCTGAAATGCAGGACTTGAAAGAAAGGCAGCGCGTATGTACCTGTACAGAAGGCGCATTGCTGCTTTGTCCGCGTTCGGCTGGTCGGTGAACTCGTGGCTCCGGCGAGCATTTGCTATCTCCCGAAAGAATAGGTTGGTTTCGTAGAGCAGAAAGTACCTCGTCACATAGTCACGTAGGCTCTCTGCTGCAGGAGATATCTCCATCTTGAACTGATGTGCTTGTGTGTCCAGCTGCTCTTGCGCATTCGTCGTCACCTGTGGAGATTGTCCATCAGATCGCTTTCCTCAAAAAATACAATGAATCCACCCCCTACTAGAGTAGAAGCCCCAAACGAAGCGTGGGGAAGTACCTGAAACCACCATGTCATGCGGTTCATCCACATGTCGAATGTGGGGTCAGAGAGTTTGTCCGGTTTGGGGAAGCTCCACATGTCCCTGGTACTTTGGGAACCATTCCAGATTTGGAGCCACCGGGTCTGTCCAACCACCCAGCATATTCGTAAGCGCCAAACACCACAAAAAGGAGTTGTTGCCACCACAATTTTGTTAAGAATGTATCACCTTTTCTGTTGCATCCACACAGGATGTGGCTAGACGATGGAGTTTCTCCAATGTCATCGTGGGCTTCAGAGCGCGAGAGTAGTGCTTCCCCACCTCCACCAGAAAGTCGGCACCAAGGGCGGGATCAGCTATGGCCACGTACTTTACCATCCGCGACTTGTACTTTATGCGGGCCCTCACCTCCGCAGCTTTGACATACGATTCGAGTTCCGGGAGGGTTGGATTCTTCTCCTCTGACTCCATGTAGAACCTCCGCGCATGTGCCAAATCCTGCTGTATTTTCGTCTGTCAAGAATGCGCACATAAGATTAGAGATCCTGCTCAACACAATTTCTTCTATTGGGGAGGAGAGACAGATTAGCTCAACAAAACTGTCAGGAGCTTTACCCGAAATATGTAGTCCACCATGGCGTCGACGCTCAGCCTATACCAGGTTCTGTCTACCTTTGCCTCCGACTTGCGCAGGAGGTCGGCACTGAGGGAATTGGCAAACTCTTGCACCCCCTGCTTCCCGACATCCTTCACTCGGAAGAGCATATGGGACAAGTTGGTGGCAATGAAGGCATTCTCAGTCACCCTGCAGTGCCACATTTCCATCAAACAATACTGAAATGGGAATTTTCATCATATATGAGGATTCGCAATGAAATGACTTCTAAATTCAAAGTCCAAAGCGAGAGGGGTTGTAGCTTACGAGTTGATGTCGGCCATTGCAGCTTTGAGAAGACTGCGATCTTTGGGCCCCGCAACCTTCAGCACAACACAATCACGGCGAAATGCCAATCGAGATCGTTGGGGTGGGCTTGGGCAATGTGCTCCATCCATGCCAGGAGGCGATGATTGCCGTCCCACACGTAGAACATCTTACCGGACATGTGCTGGAAAAGAGGATCACTAGCAATCGATCTCTCGAACTCCTCATTTCGCGTTTGCCAATGGGGACCCCATTTGTCCACCTCATCGGAAGTGTGGGCACGGGAAGCTCCGTGGTCGTTCTCAATGGAAACGTAAAACGCGGCAGACCCCATTCGATATCCATCCCGGAAAGAGAATTTCAGCTTGTCGATATCGCCTGGGAGGGCAGGTCTCACCACCTGCAATGACACCAAGCGGCAAAGGGGAATTCGAAGCTTGGCCGGGTACACCATGCCCCCCAGCACCCTGCCAATGTTGCTGTGGGTTGCCTCCAACATCTTGGCAGCGGCCAACTTCATATCCGCCTCAGACATGACGTCTGCTGCAGAGGGGTTTTCCGGCAGCCCACCAGGACCGCCAAATCCAGCCTGTATGCTCCGGGTTTGGGGCCTGGGGATGTCCGGGAGGATGTCATCCTGGTCAGAAACCTCCATGTCGTCCTCCTCAACAGGGTCAGCCACCTGCGAAACCACCTCCAGCACTCTCGTCGTCTCTACTGCCCTCTCCCTGGCTTCACTTGCCCGCGATGGTCTAACCGGTGTGTTACTGCCTCTCTGTGGTGTCTTGGAGGGATCCACCGTCTCTGTGTGTCCCTCGCTTACATTGGCATCTGTCATTTGGGCACCCCTGGCCTCTTCAGCTGCCTTTTGTCTTTCCTCCTGGCTAGCATTCTGTCTCGTCTGTTCTTTTGCCCTCTCTTTTGCCCTCTCACGGGCTTTCTGTTTCTTACTAGGGCTAGCAGCAGGGGAGCCCTCCAGGACGACCACCTTTGATTGAGGCGAACTGACACCCTCGCGCGCACTGCTCACTCCCCCCTCCGCAGCCCGTGACTGCTCTCTCGCCGGGGATTGCATGTGCTTAGCTTTCTTCTTTTTCTTTGCGTGGGCGGGCCCTACTGCATGTGCATGAACAACCTCCATTGCCGGATCTGCTGTCCTCATGTCCTCACGCCCTTCACCTGCCATGCCGCCTGCACCAACCTCCCCAATGCCTACTCTGTCGTAATCTCGTTGCAAGTCCTCCCGTCCACCAACAAAAGGTTTAAGTTTGCCCTCTCGCCCCAAGTTGGGCGATTCAAACATGCGATGAGTTGGAGCTGTCGATGATACCACCAGCGTGCCGGGCTCGTCGTCACTCTGTCATTGACAAAAATCGTGAAAACCAACATCGGTGCAAAAAGCAGCATCGCAACGAGCAGCGCAACCACCATAGCAACAATCATGTAGCAAAAATGAAAACATAACAAGTTTAGGAAGTATGGAGAGCCATGCAACAACAATGAAAACAAATGCAACCATTGCCTAAGAATGACATGCACAAGCAGCCTTCTCCAGAGCTGCCGGATTTGCACACGCATTGCAAACAATCTAAGGTTCACTCAACTATCTAAAGTTCACTCATACAGCAAAGCCAGGATGAAGATGCAAAAACAAAGCGAGGTAACAAAGCGAAAGCAAAAAATAAATCGAACAAACCGAAAGCAGAAGTGGCTTGCCTGAGAGTACTCGGCTTCAGTTGGCGCAGGTTGTGAGCAAGACACTGGAATCTCCTGCTGGAGCTTCAGTTTGGCCATGCGAGAGATTGGCCGTCGTCCGTAGTACAGAGCTTTCAACTTCCGCCGCGGTCTGGATGTGAGGTCTCTCTCAGGAGAGCCACGCCCTTCAGGCGGCATAAGTCCCAGCCAAAAAGATCTCCTTTTTTGGGGTACATGCCTGGAATACCATGTTAAGCCAAGATTAGCATGAGATTTAGGGTACGTGTCCAGGAAGCCATGCGTCGCCAGCCCGAATAATAACCGACGGCGGTCGACATTTATTGCCCAACTGCGCAATTAAATGTCGGATGAAGCCCTCCATGTCGGATGAAAATCGACGTAAACAGTCCCGGAATTTCCAACGTAGAGGTAATTCGGAGCGCTGCACGATGGAATTCCGGCGCCGGATTTCCATCCTGCAGGTAATTCGGAGCGCAGCAGGATGGATATCCGGCGCCGAATTTCCATCCGCGAAGGAAGGGCGGCGCTGGAAATTTCCCTCACGCAGGTAATTCGGAAGCGCGCGGATGGAAATCCGGCGCCGAATTTCCATCCGCGGAGGTAGGGCGGCGCTGGAAATTTCCCTCACGCAGGTAATTCGGAAGCGCGCGGATGGAAATCCGGCGCCGAATTTCCATCCGCGGAGGTAGGGCGGCGCTGGAAATTTCCCTCACGCAGGTAATTCGGAAGCGCGCGGATGGAAATCCGGCGCCGAATTTCCATCCGCGGAGGTAGGGCGGCGCAGGAAATTTCCATCACGCAGGTAATTCGGAAGCGCGCGGATGGAAATCCGGCGCCGAATTTCCATCCGCGGAGGTAGGGCGGCGCTGGAAATTTCCATCACGCAGGTAATTCGGAAGCGCGCGGATGGAAATCCGGCGCCGAATTTCCATCCGCGGAGGTAGGGCGGCGCGGAAATTTCCCTCACGCAGGTAATTCGGAAGCGCGCGGATGGAAATCCGGCGCCGAATTTCCATCCGCGGAGGTAGGGCGGCGCGCCGAATTTCCCTCACGCTGGTAATTCGGTGCCGAATTCCATCATGCAGGTAATTCGGATACGGATGAATGGAAATTCGGCGCCGAATTTCCATCCAGCAGGTAAGTGGAATCTCGGATGGATGCAAAATTCAGCGCCGAATTTCCATCCTGCAGGTAATTCGAATACCGGATGAATGGAAATTCGGCGCCAAATTTCCATCCAGCAGGTAAGTCGGATCGGTGCCGTATGGATATTCGCGCCGAATTTCCATTCGCCATGTATTTCTGAGCGAGGAATTACCTTCGTGCAGGTAATTCCCAGATGAGAATTACCTTCTGTAGGTAATTCGCGATCAGAATTACCTTCGTGCAGGTAATTCTGGACGAGGAATTAACATCCTACGGCATCGATTGGAATTACCTGCACGAAGGTAATTCTCATCTGGAAATTACCTGCACGAAGGTAATTCTCATCTGGGAATTACCTGCACGAAGGTAATTCTCATCTGGGAATTACCTGCAGGAAGGTAATTCTGAGCGATGAAATACATGGCGAATGGAAATTCGGCGCCGAATATCCATACGCCACCGATCCGACTTACCTGCTGGATGGAAATTCGCCGCCGAATTTTCATTCATCCGGGATTCAAATTACCTGCAGGATGGAAATTCGGCGCCGAATATCCATCGCCACCGATCCGACTTACCTGCTGGATGGAAATTCGGCGCCGAATTTCCATTCATCCGGGATTCGACTTACCTGCTGGATGGAAATTCGGCGCCGAATTCCATTCATCCGGGATTCGAATTACCTGCAGGATGGAAATTCGGCGCCGAATTTCGATTTATCCGGGATTCCACTTACCTGGATGGAAATTCGGCGCCGAATTTCCATTCATCCGGTATTCGAATTACCTGCAGGATGGAAATTCGGCGCCGAATCTCCATCCATCCGGGATTCCACTTACCTGCTGGATGGAAATTCGGCGCCGAATTCCATCGGGGGATGTCTCTGTCGGAGAGGTGCCGCCTCTCTGCCGCTCTGTTGGATATTCGGGCCGAATTTCCGTCCCGGGTTGAAATATGACGGCCAGGTGCCGACCTCTCCCTTCTCCCCGACTGCATTGGAACGGCCCCGAATTGAAATTCGGCGCCGTTTTCCCATCTGGGGAGGTTTTTATGTCGGCCAGTTTTCGGTCTGACCCCCCGACAAGACTTCCTTTGGGGGGCCCGGATGGAAATTCGGCGCCGAATCTCCATCCAGGGGATGTTCTCTGTCGCACACTCGCCGGCCTCTGCGCCCGAGGCGACTTCATCCGGGCGTCCCCTGTTCGATATTCGGTGCCGAATTTCCGTCCGGGGTTGAAATGTGACGGCCAAGTGCCGGCCACTCCCCCCTCCCCGACTGCATCCGAACCGCCCCGGATGGAAATTCGGCGCCGTTTTTCCATCTGGGGATGTTTTTATGCCGTCCAGTTTTCGGCCTGACCCCCCGACGACTCCCTTTGGGGGGCCCGGATGGAAATTCGGCGCCGAATCTCCATCCAGGGGATGTTCTCTGTCGCACACGCGCCGGCCTCTGCGCCCGAGGCGACTTCATCCGGGCTTCCTCTGTTGGATATTGGGTGCCGAATTTCCATTCGGGGGTAGTAATGTGACGGCACGGTGCCGGCTTCTCCCCTTCAGCCGTCATCATCCGGACGGCCCCCCACTTTCTGACTGCATACCGTTGGCAGTTATTGCGCAAAGACGAGGGGCCGCATTCCGGAGACAAGGTTCATTAACACTCTGACTGTGGATTTTTGAGATAGTTGGCTCCCTGGATTTGGATCAGGCTTCGTCGCTCGGACAAATCGGCATCGCATTCATTCCCATCGCTGCACCCCCTTCTACCAGGGAGCTTCCCCGCACGCCATCCTGGCAGTCTTGTGTGCACATCTCCCATGGCGGAAAACCCGAGCGCTACAGTGTACTGCCCTCCTCACGAGCATAGAGCTTCATTTCCGTGCAGAGGGGACACCTGCCGGGTGATGGAGAAATATCTGTGCGTTCGATACCACCTGAAACCGGGGTCGGTTTTTTTGGAGGAGGAAAGGAAGGACTCAAACGGCCTTGTTGTCGAGAGTATTGTTGTGCTCCACGATGATTTCGGCGATGGCAGGGAATGGCGAGTTCCACCATCGGACAGCGTCATATACAGGGCTGTTGGGGACTTCATTTGCCCGCCAAATGCACCGTCTATCCTGGCGCCTTCCACGAAACAATCCGCGAATCAGAGAGTGGGTACCTCAAAGAGAGAAGTCCGCAACGAAGTAAATCCAGAGCCGAACCCATCCATGAAGACGACCGAGAACCGGGTTGTTCACAACCTGTCCGACTCAGACGAGGTCATGGAAGTTCCGAGGTCGTCCTGGAGATCAGGCAAGTCCTCAATGGACGTCAGTGGAGGAGGGAGTCATATTCCCAGCACGAGCACCGCAGTTCGATCTATTCTTGAAATTCTGCGAGGGCTTCACCTGGAAGGACACCGGTCGGAGCTGGCCGGGCTGGACTACAGCAAGTTCGCAATTAAATCGGTTACATGCCTTCCCGCCGACGTCGACGGTAATATCTTCTTTGAGTTCCCTCCTCGGGCGGACTACTCGAGGGCGTCCGGAATGTTGACAGATATGGATAGAAAACATGACGGTCATCCTTGGTGCGTTACCAAAACCACCAGCATGAAGATGCTTGATGGTGTGCGGGTGCGCTACGTTGTTTGTGCGGGCGCGTTGCGGTGTTTCTCCCCAACTTGCTTCCACTTTAAATCCAGAGGTCACAGGAACGAGACCGATTGGACAGGCACAGCTCACCAACCATTTCGAGCTCAGGAGAAGGTTCCGAACTCCACATTTAAGTGTGCGCATTGCAAAGAACCACCACACTGCATGTCTGTTTGTAATGCCAAGCAGTTCTATGTGTTGCACCGTTTCCCTGACCTCACCCGAGCTTGCATACACGTTGGTTCCCATTGTCACAAATTGGCGAGGGGGAACTCGCGGGAGGCTGCCCACGAAGCAGAGCAGCTCGTTCAGGAGGAGGTTAAGTTGAGACCGGGTGCCAAACCCAAACAGATACAGCTCCAAGCCGCCCATAAGATGGCATTGGCCAGAATTATGTCGGAAGACGGCTCCGATAGAGTTCCTCTCGACGAGAAGGAAATGGAGGCATTGCTGGAGTCGGTGTCCCACGTATGTTCACCGAATGTCCGAAACCACATTGTCTCATGCAAACAGAAAATTGGGCGTGGCTCGGATATGCACTCCATTCTGGAGGTGAAGCGACGATGTGGATATGACTACATTCATGGAAGTAGGTTTCCAGGACAAGGGACTGAGGCAGATCGTTGTTTCGTATTCAAAATGTCCACGTGTGGACCTGGCAGTGGCGTCGAACTGGTCGACAGGATGACGAGTGGGAACTTGTCAAACAGTTGGGTCATGTTCGACCATATCAAGCGAATTACAAATCACCAGTGGGTGACAATGGGTGCACATGTCTACGACACCCACTGCAGGATGCTAATGACAATTGCTATTTGTGAGATGAAAGGAGAGGACACACAATCGGAGATGCTTCTTTGGCAGGGAATAAACGAACAGATGGCCAAGGCGGGATTGCCCCCTCCCAATTTCCGTGGTTTCATGGCGGACAACGCACAAGCAAATTGGGCTGCCATCCGAAGGGTGTACGGGCAAGACCCCAATGTTCCCATGGAAGGCAAGGAGAGATCTTGTGGGTTCCATTTTCTGCAGAGCCTTTCGCAGTACACAACCAGGCTCGTGGCGCCAGATTTCAGAGAGGAGCACCGTTCCATGTGCCTTGCGTGGAAGCGCGCTCCCACCTTGGATGATGCAGAGACACATTTTGCATGCATACGGGCTTGGTGGACATCGTCAGGTGCTGTAAGGAAATCAGACGAAGGAGCAATGGTCAGTTGGCTAGCATGGTGGCATTATCGTTTCCTCCAGTTCGGCGACTATATGCGGGAGGTGAGTTGCACGAATTCGCGTCCCGTTGGATATTATGCTTGGCCATATTTGTAACTTGCTTGTAACCTGAACATGTGCTTGTGCAGGAAATGTGTCTCGACTCCGACACCGACATGCCCACGACAAACATGGCCGAATCAGTGCACTCTTCCTGGCGTGCCTCCTCTGCGGCGCATCTGGTGGACATCCTCACTGCCACAACGGAGGACATTGTGAGGTCAATTATGCAGCAATGCAGGTACAACGAGTTCTTGAAAGGGAAACAGTGGGGCTTGGGGCCGGACAGGCAGGAAATGCTGATGCGGACTGCCTCCAGATCGAAGAATCCTCGGAAGTGGGCGGCGGCCTTGCGAGAGGGCCTTCGGGACACGCCATTGCTGCGAAGAGGCCAACATTTGGAAGGAGATGTTCATACCCGTCCAGTGAGACGAAGACTTGACGAGGCACCTGGCGGAGAAGAGGATTCATGGCGAGCTGACAAGAATATTCGCACGCTCCCTCGTGGTCCGGTGATGTTGCCCGAGGAGGTCTCGTCGAGCACCGGAAGTCCTGCACGTTCAAGATCGCCATCTCCTTTGAGCACAGGGCGCGTGCCCCGGCAACATAACGAGCCATCTGTAGTAAAGCAATACAACATTCCCATTATGGAGACAAGAGTGTCGGAGTCACAGTGGAGAATTGCGAGGACATTGCCGGCATTTCGAGGGAAGTGTTGCGCCATCCGGGTGGATACGAGAGCACGCTGTGGTGAGATGATTCGGAGGAACCCACACGGTGCTGTACCTGTACCTTGTTTCAGCGGCAGATTTTTGACTCCCACATTTGCTCACGCCACAACGCAGACATTTTGGTTCTGTAGGCACGACATAATGACCTGTGTATTTGGCAAGCCCAAGTACGGGATTCAGGGAATGCCGGAGCCTCCGGGCGTCTGGCCTGTTGCACCGGGTTGCAACCTCTCTCAGAATGAGGCGGATGCTCTATCTGCAGCAGGATTTCGAATGGTGCAACGCACAGACATCCCGGCCCACGCATTTCCGGTTCCTCAGACCCAGCCATTGCAGACTGCTCGGTCCAGTAGAGATGGATTGGACAATTCTGCACATCCCACAATGCGATTCGGAAGAGTGAAGAGACGACACCCTCCCAACAAGTTGAATGAGACTCGGATTGCCAATGCTCTTGGGATGGCTTGCACTATTCAGAGCTCCGTGGACGTACCCCACCCGGCCTTGGGCGTGTGTATCGGATGGCAACGGCCGGCTCGGCTGTACGCGACGATGTATACACAATTACGATTGGAGTGGATCCGACTTGCAACTGTATGGACTTCTCGTTGATGGAAGCAAAGAAGGGTTCGAAGTATTATCCGTGCAAGCATCTGTATTACATTTACCTGAAGAGGTTGAGGATGAACGTGACTATTGATGACTTTATTCATGCACCGGCGTTGAGCGTGAACGAGCTGCACAAACTCCTCCTTAGGGATTCCAGAAATCATTGATGGGGCAAACGGAATCCTCCATATGGATATTTTCAAATGCATTTTGCTGTATCAGACTTTTTTTTGCAGTGTAATGAAATGCAGCCCCAAAACTCCTGGAATGAGGCAATATTCCATTCAAACTGAGATCCAACAGAAGCAGTCGTGGGGCCATTTCTGGAAAAATGGCGCCGAATTTCTCTTTTTGGGGCCGAAAACTCGCTAAGTCCCAACATGCACTGGTACCTGTGTTTGGGAAAATGGCGCCAAATTTCTCTTTTTGGGGCCGAAAACTGGCTAAGTCCCAACATGCACTGGTACCGTGTCTGGAAAAATGGCGCCGAATTTCTCTTTTTGGGGCCGAAAACTCGCTAAGTCCGAACATGCACTGGTGTCTGTGTTTGGGAAAATGGCGCCGAATTTCTCTTTTTGGGGCCGAAAACTGGCTAAGTCCCAACATGCACTGGTACCGTGTCTGGAAAAATGGCGCCAAATTTCTCTTTTGGGCCGAAAACTGGCTAAGTCCCAACATGCACTAGTACAGTGTCTGGAAAAATGGCGCCGAATTTCCCTATTTTGCGCCGAAAACTGGCTAAGTCCGAACATGCACTGGAAAAATGGCGCCGAATTACCTGTCATGAGGGGACCTATAGCCGCGGAATTCGGCACCATTTTTCGCCAGAGAGACCTATTGCCGCGAAATACGTCGCCGTTTTTTCAGGTTACGGACCCTATTACCGCGAAATTCGGCGCCATATTTGCACATGTCGCTGGGAATTGGCATGAGCGGAAGACGAAATATCATGAGCACAACTGTCAAAAGTGCAATTTTCCCTTCAAGGGGCCGAATAATATATTTGTTTTTCCTGACACATTGCATTAAATTATTGTTTTTTATTGTTTTTTATTTTCGAAATTTGTACTTTTGCTCATGAAAACCGATTGTGTTACTACTCTGCTCATGCCGCTCATGCCGCTCATGCTCATGAAATAGCAAACCTCCTTAAGGAGTGTATGTCAGCATGCTCCAAAACAGCCAATGTGGCTGTTTGGGGTGAGTTTGGCATTCCGTCCTTAAGCTCCCGACGAGATGAATTCAAGGTCAGATGGTGGGGTCAGCTGCAACATATGCCCAAGACCA
The DNA here is from genome assembly GCA_030704615.1 of Takakia lepidozioides. Taxonomy (NCBI): domain Eukaryota; kingdom Viridiplantae; phylum Streptophyta; class Takakiopsida; order Takakiales; family Takakiaceae; genus Takakia; species Takakia lepidozioides. Next base: position 44,450,405 of record CM060731.1, read on the forward strand.
GATATCCTAAGTTAATCGACTCTATATCTTGGAAACAGGACCGCCCTGTCAAACAGGCTAAGTCCTGGTAGAAGAGATTCTCAAGGACCTGGACCTGGATCCGCAAGTCTTGACCCTGCTGGATAAATTTGACTTAGAGGCTATAGTGTCCAAAGCCATGTCTGTTGCCATGAGATTGTCTGATGAAAATGAAGTTAGGCAGAAAACTTCCCTGAACTTGTTTCCAGTCAGTGACATGGGGGACGACATCTTGGATGACCTCAAGGGTCTACCCACTCTCGGCACTAGACTGAAATTTAAACTCAGGGTAGGAAGCCTCCCTTTGAATAGCAAACAGAAGCAGATAGGAAAGGAAGAGTGCAATTGCCCGTTGTGTGGGCAATCTGAAGACAATATTCATTTTCTGATACACTGTCCGGGGTTCTCTCAACAAAGAGACATTCTCTTCAATTCTATCAAGGGAATTGTGCTTGTATCCCTGTTTACCAACTTTGAAAGTCTCGAGGCTGAGCCAAAAGCCCAGGCCCTCCTCAGGCCTAGTTTTTGGGCAAATCACACACAACAGATTGATGCTTGTGTGAAGGGATTTCTAGAGGATATCTGGAAAACCCGGATTAATTCTTTATATGAAGGTAAGTCTTACTACCAACGTCAGCCCCTGACAGAGGTAGGTTCTGTTCCTTTTGTTCCCGCACACTGGGCGCGGGGTCAATGGCCACAAGGCTACGGCAAACAATGTCTTATGAGTACAATGTCACCCTTAGTTCCTCTCAGATTGTGGAAGCAATTGAGCATTTTTCATGATGTGTAGGCTTTAGGGTAGGGTTTTGTGTAAAGCAGAGGTAGAGGCAGAACCGAGCAAGGTTTAGGGTAAATCTAAGTGAGTAAGAGGCTGGGGTGTATGGCGGAGGAATGATCTTTGGAGTGATGAACTAATGGAGAAGGGAGTGTGTGGGGTTGGACTGAGAGTGAGGGAGAGGCTGGAGAATGGTTCATGAAATGTATATGCTTACAGTGACTGAGATGGTGATTGGTTTATATAACCAAGCCTATTACTACTATGATTGGCTTGTGAACTTAAGGCATGAGTGGTTGATTGTTTCATTTCGAACCTGATATGCTTTGAGCCTGGTTCCGGAGATTTATCTCCAGACCTGCAATCTGCTTTTGTGATGAGTTTACAATCTGCATATATAGTAGTAAATGTTATATATCAAACCAAGGTTCTTTCCTAAATGTGAATGACCTGGAAAACTTGTTAGAAAGATGAATGGCTTACGAGTTGGACTATGTATGGCTTGACCCATGGATTAAATTTCAAAGGGTTAGAACATGTGTTAGGGTTTTAATACTGAATGGATGTGGGACATTGCTAGGGTGCCAGAGCATGACATTCCATGCATTCACGCCATTGGATGCCAAACTTTTTTTTGGCACGTTGGGCCAAGGTTTGTATGCGTTCACGAACTGCCGACCTTGCTCGTTGCCCGGTTGACCTTATTTTCCATAATTGCTAACTTTGTGGGGTGGAGGGGCTTGTGTTAGGCTGCATCAAAGCGAGCAAAGGAAGGGGGGACTGAGGCTGTGGCGAATGCTCCTGGTCCACCTACGACATGGGTGCAACAAGGCCCGAATGGCCCATGGGTTCCAGAGGTGGGAAAACGTGGCTGCAACAAGGACCACCTACCTAGCAGCAGCCCATGGCCCCTCCACAGACGACGAACACATGGTCATGGATTCCAAGTGGGTCCAATGGAGGACCCCAAGGAGCTTGGGTACAAGGAGGTGCCCAAACTTGGGGCCCTCCATGCAACACCGCTGGTGGGCAGTGGGCAGGCCCCCCTTTTAATTGTGCTGCTCCTCCATTCACCCCCCCTGCTGGTGATGATCAAGATTCCACATAGCAAGGGGATGTGGCGTTGCAGGCTGCAAACAATAAAGACAAAAAAGGCTGGCTGCAAAGGAACATGAAACTGATGCGAAAGCTCGCAAATCTGTTGGGCTGAAGCCGCACAAGGTACAACTAAACTCTAAGGGGGAAATAGACCAGGGGTGTGAGGGGCAGGATTACTGGCAGAGCTCCTTGCGGGGACTCTGCATCAGATATCTTGATCCTAGCATTTTGCTAGCAGACAAGCAGGAACCCAGTGACATGGCCAAGGTTAAGGAATCCATGGACGCGGAGTTTGAGTACTATCCTAAACTTATGAGCGTTGACAAGTTCCATAAAGCATGTGGGAGGATTATAAAAGTACACCGCCAAAAGTTAAAGCTGGTGTGGTTGGCTGGAGGTCCATCACTACAACAAAATCCGGCTTTTACGTCTACTATTTTCCAGTTGTATCAGCCTTTTATGACTGCATGACTGCCCAGTCAGATAAACCCAGTCAGTTGTGACAAATGAGTCGTAAGCGCCATAGAGTCGTATCTATCAGTCGTGGAGCTCACTGTTGACGTGGCAATGGGGACGCCTAATCATAGTCATTGATAAGACCGTAGTAAATGACTGCGAATCCATGTCAGCTTCACGTGGAACGGAAGGGATATGCCACGTGTCACGTCAAAGAGAAGGCAACAGGGTCTTTACGACTGGCATATATGACTTTCGCAGATTAACCCTAGGACAACACGTGGAGAAGACTGGACATGACACGTGTAATCAAATTATGCAAGATAGGGGTGGTTGTTATGACTGGGAACATATGACTTCCATGGCGCAATCTAGATACTACACGTAGCACGAGTATGGGCGAACACGAGGGGTGAAAGTGGCACGTGGCGGAGGCTCTGTGGATGGGAGGTAGTCGTGTACATGACCGTAGTCATGGGCCTAAGTCTAGCAGCATTGAAACATGAAAACACCATTGAAAGCACACAAAAACACCATTGAAACATGAAAGCACATTTGAAATTGGAACATCGATTCAAATACAACGTGACTTAATGTTCAAAGATCCGTTCCATAATCTAATCCGATGCTGCTACAAAAATGCACAAAGTTGCAAAGTCTATGTAGACTTCCAAATGCCTGAGCAGAAGATGCATACACTGACATCTCTCAAACTTCAGCAATCCACTACCTTCATTAGCAGTGCCTGATTTTATCAATTGTGCCGCTGCTGCTGCGGCTTCCAATTAACCATCTACCCTGCATGCATGTTTCTTCTAGCTATCCTTCCACAATGAATCATAGGTAATCTGGAGCTTGAAAATCCGGCCCTCTTGGATGAATCTGCGCCCACACTCTATCCCTGCTCCTTCAGCTATCCATGCCCACTAGGGTATTGTTCAAAATCACATCTGGTACAATTCCAGCTTTGGTGATGCAACCATGTACCTCTTTGCATGTGCTTTCCAGGGCTGCCAGGCTTGCACACGCACTGCAAATGCACACAAACATGATGTGGCCTTCCCCCGCCCATCATTTGCTTTCAGGTCTCCAAAGCCCCATCCCGCGCTCCTGCTCTGCACGCCCTCGCCACAAAGGGCATATTTCAGAACGACATCAATTCAATTCCAACTTGGGCGATGTCACCACGAACCCCGTCTTCACTCATTGCCTACTCTAGTTAAGTGCAATTATGGGCTAGGCTGATACCACATCTCATTCAGCCATATTATCAAATTGCATGCCATTTGTATCCTTGTAGTTGTACCCAAACTTGGCATACATGTCCACTACGGCAACATTCAGAATCACATCAAATACAATACTAGCTTTGACGATATTACCCTGGACCTCTGCACCATTTTCAGGGCTGCCAGGCTTGCATTTGACATACATATCCACCAAGGCAGTGTTTAGAGACATCTAGTGGTACAATTCCAGCTTTGACAATGTCACCATGGACCGTTGCGTCCTTTCCAAGGCTACTAGGCTCGCATTTGACATACATGTACACCAAGGGAATGTTTAGAATGACATCAGGTACAATTCCAGCTTTGATGATGTCACCATGAACCTCTTGGCCCCTTCCCAGGGCTTCTAGGCTCACATATATATTACAAACACAAATGAACATGACCTGGTCTGGCTTCATCTTTTCCCACATCATTTGCTCTTAGGTTTCCAAAGCCTTAATACCACACCCATGCTGCACATACCTTGCAATCATGGCACTCCACAACACCACATCTCATTTAGCCATGTTGTCGAACTCTCCCTTCGCATCAGGCTTGCTGCACCCACATTTGGCATACATGTCCACCAGGGCAGTGTTCAGAATGACAACTAGTACAATTTCAGCTTTGACGATGGCAAATGGCCAAGAGTTATCCCAATATCCCACTACCAATGAGTTCAATGCATATCCTTGTCACATTGGCAGTATCATGTCAAAGTCACTCCCAACTACATTCACTCAACAACTAACTTGCAAAATTCAACATGAAAATTGAGGGCCGATTCTGATTAGAGGGGAAAACAGGGTGAAAATGTGTTGAAGAAGGTGCCTTCATTAGCAGTGCCTGATTTTATCAATTGTGCCGCTGCTGCTGCGGCTTCCAGTTGACCATCTATCCATGCAGGTTTCTTGTATCTATCCTTCCACAGGGAATCATAAGTAACGTGGAGCTTGAAATCCGGCCCTCTTGGTTGAATCTGGACACACACTCTATCCCTGCTTCTTCAGCTCTCTATGACATTGCAAAAAACAAGCATACATCTTTGCCTTCCTGCTAGCAGTTGACAATGACAGCCTAGAATTGTTCCAGCAAACACCCCCAACCCTACTTATCAACGAGCAACGAGCTAACTTACAACATTCAATATGCATCTCAGGGCCAAGTCTCGTGAGAGGGCAAAACAAGCTAAAATAGGTCAAAGAAGAAGGTGCCCACGTTTCTTGTAGTTCTGATCCACTGGGAATCATAGGTAATCTTGTGCTTGATATCCTGCCCTATTGGATGAATCTGGACCCACACTCTATCCTTGCTCCTTCAGCTATCCCAACCTCTGTACACATCACGCATACATCCTCGCCTTGCTTCGAACGGCTGACATTGACGGCCTAGATTTGTTCTAGCAAACACCCCAACCCTACTCATAACACACTAGTTCCTATGCTGAATGGCGTCTGCTTCTCTCTGGATTGTAACAGGCGTTCACCTTTTTTCCTCGATCGTCCCACCATTGACTGGGGTCGGAAAAATATTCCTTCCACATTTTCTCCTCATCCCTATATGTTCTTGGATACTTTCCTGTTGCCACATTAGCAGTCACATGCCAAAAAAATTTAGACCGCCATAAATCAACCCAACAAGCTAACTTGTAGAGTTCAACATGGAAATCAGGGTCGACTCTAATAAGAGGGCAAAACAGGCTGAAATGTGCTGAAGAATGAGCCGTTACCACTTTGTCCTTGACCTCGTGTCATGGCAGCTAGCTTTTCTTTCAACCATGGAGGATTCAACCGACCATCAACCCAACTCCTTTACGAGCAAACCTGCTTCCGACTTCAGTGAGAGAAAACAGTGGCAAACAAAGCAAAATTCACACATTTGCACAAGGCATGCGCTCCTGCACACCCACTCCATACGCAAGGCCCTGTCCTCTCGCTTGGCTCATACGAGAGGCCTCGCATCATGCCGAGCTGGAAATGATTTCGCACAGGACGGATTTCTTCATGCCCCGATTCTAGGGTTTGAGTCTCTGTCTGCCCCCTATCCCACCAGCTCCGCTCGTCGTCTCTCATGATCAGATTCGACCCTAAAACAAAACAAACATAGGTCCGCCCTGTTCGACGTCTCTCATGATCAGACTCGACACTAAAAGAAAGCAAACACAGCTCCGTCCTGATTGTCGTCTCTGACGATCAAACTTGACACAAAGAAAACAAACAGATGGCAGGGGAGACAAAAAAACGCCAAGTCCCCTCTACTCATGACTGGATGGATGAGAAGACATTACCTTTATCATGGTAATTCCACTGTGGAGCGATTGAGTTAAGAATCTAAGATCGTTATTTTTCAGATATGAGCCAGGCATGAGTCCAGGGAATTCTTAGGGAACCAGGGAACAGGGAACCAAGACAAGTTATTGAAAATAGATTTTCCCTTGTATTTGTTTTTGTTTTTTGAAGGGTGTTATGTTTAAAGAGCATGGTTGGTCATATCTTTGTGAAATGAGCTCCGTTTGACGTAGTTTTTGGGGGGATAGCTGCAGAAAGGGGAAATCTACTTACCTAGACCTATACTTGACCAAAAATCTATAGAAATTTTCTAATGTAAATTAAATCCTCGATAGATGGATGGATTTTGGGTTTTCCATCAATACATCCATCCATTCATTTGTTTTTCCATTTTTTGGCCATTTTAATTTCATCCATTCATACAAAATAAATCTTTAAATGAGTTTCACTGTCAGTTTATCCAATTGCTGTCAGCTCAGCATTTGCATTATCATTTGTTCATACGTTCATCCAGTGCACAAAAGTTATGTTTGATACGTTCATCCAGTAGTTGCCAGCAAGACATTGTGTATCATTCGTTGAGATAATACAGTTGTTTTGTTTCACTAACCTTAACCAGCAGTTGATTAGTTTTACTGTTAATCTGCTGGGTCAGTGAAACAGTAGTTAAATAAAAATGCAACCTAACAACCCTAAATTCGAGCACATTCATCCTAATTCATCCTAGTTCACTCATCCTAATTCATCCTAATCATTCATTCATCCATTCATTCATTCACAGGGTGTGGCTTAGTGCCCGCGAGCAATGATATGTTGACACGTCGTCATTTGCAATCACATCTTGCATATATTTCATCCATTTATGTTTGCATTGTCCACGTAGACACTCCTTGGGCAACCGGCAATCGCCAGATGCAGTTGTGAATACTGGCAGTCATACATTCCGATGCCCACGTCATCCTGTTGCAATTTGGCTATGACTCCTAGTCGTATCTACCATCTTCCCCTATATGGTCAAACAAGTTTGACCACAGATCCTGACGTGGCGGAGGTACAAGGTGGCATATACGACTTCTGCTGGTCACAAATGGCAACCAGAACTGCCCCCTTGCATTTTGTAGACATATATGCCACGACTGGGCAAATGTGGCAGACGTTAAAGCCGGAATCTGTTGTAGTGCATGCCCTCCGAGTGTAGAGTCCTGCCATTGGGATGCGTTGGTGAAGTACTGGGATTCCTCCAAGGGCAAGAAAGAGAGTGAGAACATGAAGAGAGCACGATCCAATGTTACCAACCCATCGAGGGTTGGAAGAGCAGGGTTGGCTGGATAGGCCCGACGCTTGGTAATATGAATATTGGCACCACATTTTAGTATATGTATGTACATATATACACATGTATGTGATGGAGTAGGATACCATCTCTGCCCTGCGAGGTAGTTGCAAACTGTCACTACAGTCATGCCTCTGTAAACACCCCACTTGTTTGGATGAATAGGGACTATTTTTTTTTTGTTGTGGCCCTGGTAGAAGAAAGAGAGAGCACGAAGTCCAAACATCACTGAGCTGACACACGCATCGAAGGCGGACAAGGGTTTTGGCTCCCAGTGAATTGGAGGTACAGGTAAATGGCGTGTGGGTATTTTGTTTTGGTTGCATTCATTTTGCTGGAGCAGTAGCCAGGCCATGCGGGCTGATTATGTCTCTTTCTTTGGCTGTATAGGGAGGGGGCAGTGCGATGTAGTCTCGACTGTCGTCCCTTGAGGGCAGTATGCTTGCCTTGGCAGACGTTCAGATCCCGACGATTGAGGGCGAATTGGCCACTATAAAAGCAGAAGTTGCTAAGGCTTCTGCGGACAAAAGCAAAAAACTGGATGCATTGATGGCAATGATGTTGGGAATGTCAGCAACCGCCCCTCCTCCAACTACTATCCCAATATGTACTGTTATTGAACCTTGCAATTCCGACGTAGGCTTGGGGGGCAAGACTGCTACGGAGAAGGTGGTTTGTGCACCTTCACCCCAACTTATTTTTGTGGTTGTCATCCATTCAGTATTAGTTGACTTTGAAGTTTACTGCTCTGGTATGTTTTGCTTGGGTGCAGGGAGAACCTCTTGAGGTTGGGGAAAAGCCAAAGTCGTCTGCCATTGAGGACCTTGTGGTGACCCAAGTAAAATTGGGGCGCAAGGGAATTCCTGATAAATTGCCACGTAAGAAGGGAGGTGGAGCTGGCGGGACAACAATATTGGCTGTTGGTGAGGACGTCTGCTCCACCGAGAGTGCTGGTAAGGGTGACAGTAGGGGGTTGGCAGATCAGCATGTGAAGCCAACTTCCCCACAAAAAGAGGTACGCCCTCAAAGACTTTATCTTGATTCCTGTCCTTGGGCTTTCTATTTTTGACTCTGAAAACATTTCATGAATGATCTATTTATTGGTGTGTGCCATGAATTCTATGCATCAGGTTTGGTAAGACGTACTCATGTACTATACCTTGTAGTTTTGTTAGCATGTAGAAGGGGACTAAAGCAGAGGACCCTGCCCCAGCCATCGTGAAGGGAGCTGAGAAGAAGTACATGCGAAAAGGAGAGCGTGTAACCAGAGCCACTGCTGCCAAAGGCACAAAGTCCTTGACTGATGTCTAGTTTTCAATGTACATGTATGTCTTCATGGGTTGATTTATGTGGTTTTTATGGTGGGTGCTGTGTGCAGTTTAAGTTGAAGGACAAAATCAGCATGTATGATCCTCATTTACCACGACACAGGGCTGCCAGTGGAATTGTTACTGGTGTGCCTGACAAAGATACATATCACTGCCGTGTTATACCTGAGGGATTGTGGCAGGTTGAGGTGAATGATATCTATATTGCCAATTGTGTCTTGCCTCACCCTAACGAGGAAGAGGTCCCACCGCAAACAATGTTGGAGGATGTCGTCGGTCTGAATTGTCTTTGGCCAGAGAAGAACATGAAGAGGGCTTAGATTTCGTTCGCCCGGGCATAGACATTGCTGGCAGTGAGAAGAAGGCAGGAAAGCAGTTCAGTGTTCCTAGCATGCATGCGGAGACACCGTGTAGAAGTTAGGCTCTTCATTTTATCATGGCTGGATTTTGTTGACAGTGTTCCAGCACTTAACTCTCTGGGATTCTATTCTATTTTGTGGAGCTTGAATCCCCAATGGTACTTCTTTAAACACTACACTAGTGGTATGTGTTCCTCTAGTCATGTTCATAATCACTTGCACATCACTGTAATAGCGGTATAATTTAAAACTGTGGGAGTAGCCAAATGTACACAATTGCCTACATTACCACTAGTATAGTGGTATAAGTAGTAACATATATATTATTGTACTAGTATGAATTCCTCCAGTGGTATTCCTAATCACTTACACACCACTCTGTTAGTAATCACTCCAATCCATAGTTCCCACTCAGAGAGACACCATGAATGACTCAAATAGCTTACACACCACTCTGTGGGTAATCATTCCAATGACTTGCTGAGAGACGTCATCCACTCGAATAACCACTCTGTGAATGATAATGTATATTCTCAGTTTTCATAGAATGACTCTATGAGTCATTTTTTCAACAAGTGGTTTTGGAAGTTATTGAATTTTTCACTCCATCCATTTCATAGCACTGACACACGACACGTGTCCACGCTGAGAGTGTCGCCACGTGTCGACATAATCTCCAATATCATCCACGGACCACCGGCTTACACGTCTCCACTACAAAACGGAAGTGGTTACTTTACCACTATGACACGTCAGTTTACCACTGTGACACGTCATAAGTGGTTGCTTTATCTCAGTGACACGTCATTGACATGTCACAGTGGTTAATTTACCACTGTGACACGTTAGCTAACAGGTGGACCCGGACGTGAGTGGTTCGAACCACTGTCCTTAACCACGGGTACCACGTAATGTCTTTTACCACTAACTTGTCCTAATCCACTGGTTCTTCATCACTTTGGGACCAGAGTGGTTTAGTGTCTATTACCACTTAAAATGAGTGGTTAACAGAGTGGTTATTCCGCGTTTTTCTTCTAGTGTCTGGGTCCGAAGCCTCAACCTCCAACATGATTATCAGACTTCGAGTAGGCTCCATTTGCTGTCGTACGGGGTCCAGACGAGGAAATACGTGTCGCATTGGTGGCCCATCGTCTCGAGAGCGTCGACGTGCTATTGAAGGTCGTGAGAGTCGGAACGGTTGATCTAGTAGTTGGGTAAGTGACAGCTCCAATGTATCCGGTTCCTGTGACTCCATGCTGCCAATACAAGATGCAAGAGTGATGTAAGTGTAGCTATATATACTGATGTGTGATGGTCCTCCCTCCTTAGCGTGTATCAGGTACACTGAATGTGGAGTCTTTACCTTGAAGCTAATTTGGCTGACATCATCGTTGTGACGTCTTATTGACGTGTAGCTCGGGGCTTAGCTGGATATCGTTGATGAAACTCTTTGACTTTGTCAGATGCATTGGCGAGGTTGGATGAAGGTTTCCATGTTCGTTCGCTGATGTCGTAGCCTTTTCAATGTACAAAATATTCAAGACGTTTATACTTGATGCGAGAGTCTAGGACTTCGTTGCCTTCATACTCGATTTTCTGATTGACTTTGATTGATGGAGGTAGTATGGAGATTCTCCCCGGAATATTCGATGGATGATACAACTCCAATAATGAAACATGAAAGATTGGATGGATGCGCATACTTCGTGGGAGTTCAAGCCGAAAACTGACCGGATTTATTTGTCGAATAATTTTGAATGGTCCCAGGCGTTGATAATCCAACTTCCTTGATAGTTGCGAGGTTTGTATGTCCCGTCGAAGAAACCACACACAATCTCCGACCTTGAACTGGGGTTGGAGTTGACGATGTTGATCTGCATACTCCGTGTATTATTTTTGAGCTTCTGCAAGGTGGAATGTAAGCTCCATGTGCATCGTAGCAAGATGAGTATCAAGGTTTTCTGCAGCAGGGCTTCTAACAGTCTTCATGTGGAAAGGGTTTGCTCGAGGATGATGACCATAATTGGAGAAAAATGGAGTTTGTTTGGTTGAAGAATGTATAGTGTTGTTGTAGGCAAACTCAGTCAATGACAGAAGGTCCGTCCAATTATCTTGGTGATAATTTATCGTACAGCGAAGACACTGCTTTAAAATCTGGTTTACGCGTTCGGTTTGACCATCAGTCTGTGGATGATTAGCTGTAGAGAGGTTGATCTTGGTATCCAATATGTGAAATAATCCCCTCCAGAAATTTGATATGAACTGTGGTCCTCGATCAGATACGATGTCTTTCTGGAGTCCGTGAATGCGGTAGATATTATTGTAGTAGACTTCCAAATCATAGACTTCCCCATCAACGAATATTCGTATGCACTCCTATTAGGGAGGCCATGGTTGGTTCAGTCCAGGGCACGAATGGACTGGGGGGCAGGCACCATTACTTATGGGGTAAGACCTTATACTACTACTGTTGCATTTCTTTCTGGAGCACCTCACGAAGAAATGGATAAGGATGAGCTCAGCATGATTGGCTCTAAAGAGAAGTCTGCAGACTTGAGTGAGGAGGATTTGTGGTTAGAGGGAGAGCTCCTCCCCACCTCATACGCCTACCGAGTTTTAGCAACAACTACTGTGCCTCACAAGGAGGTTAAGTGAAGAAATGTAGGACTAGAGGACGCAGTTAAGTTTCTAAGATCGGGATTGTATGAATGCGAGTCTGATGCAGACTGCATCGCCTGGTTGTTCAGAGAAAACCAAGGCAGGGAAGTGATGGTACACTCGGTATCAACCGAGGCACTTCCGGAGATCGAGTCATTGACCGAACTTTTTTCCACATCCGCCGAACGGGTTGGTCTGCAAGAACAGGAGATTCCTCAGGAGGAAAACAACGAGATTTTGGATATGGGAATTGTAGAGGAGGTCGACCTAATCTTCTCTTGTTGGGGCAGTTTAATGCTATATGATCTTCTTTTCTGCAATAGAGACATAATCCATTCGAGCGTCGTCTTTGTTTTTTTTGTGGCTTGAATCGGACAGTATCAATCTACATAGGATCACTACCGAATGTCTGATAGATCGTTGTGTTTGGTGCCGTAGTAGTAGCGGCATGATGCGTCGTCAACTATCCAGATCGCTTCTCTTGACGTCTTTCGAACAAACGATTATCGCATACAATAACTTGGGTGATGAATTCACTCAGTATGCTTACGTTTGGCATTGTTAGCAACAAATCTTTTACATCCTCTTTTAGTCCACATCGAAACTGACTAATGATGCTCTTTTCATTCAAGTCGAGGTCGTACGCAAGTTATCGAAATTCGGCAGCATAAACGGAAGCAGGACGTGCTCCTTATCGAAGATTTCGCATATTTGTCTCTACAACTCTCTCTCTATCATTCTCTCCAAACGTTGCAGTGAACTCGGACATGAATGCTTCAAAATAGTATAGTAAATGCGAATTGTTTTCAAATAGCGGTGCAAACTAAGATATGACAGTGCCTGATAAAAGGGTGCCCACGAATCCCACTTGAATACCTTCATCGGGGTAGCGTTGTGGATGTAGTCGTATGAACAATCATACTTGTTGAACAAATTCGCGAAATCTTGATTTCGTCCCATCAAATTTCTCGAGCATGCTGATCTTTGGTTCTCTCGTAATCTGTTGAAGATGAACCGTTGCAGTAGGAGCTGTTGCAGTAAAGATTCGTATGGCTGAAGATCCATTGTTTGACTCCTTTAACTCTGAAAATTGTTGTTGCAAATTGTGGAGAGTGTTGCCAAGATCTTGAGACTGATCAGCTTGTAATTGGGCGGTAGAGATACGAAGTTCTTGCATCTGGAGCTGAAGACTCTTCAATGTGGCGACCATTTCCGCAAATGTGTCTTCCATCTTAACTAACTAAGGAACAAACTTCAGTCTCGCCAAATTGTCAAGGACGAGAACATGACTGAACACAAATAAGAGATCAGACTAGAGGTACAAGACTAGACAAGAAGTCAAGGTCGGCATGACCGAATGCATGATGAGTAAACATGAATCAAGATGATCTTTATAACAATGGACAAGAGTACAAGATACTGGAACTCGACTTGAATACTGGAATGCTGGAAACTAGTCTAGAGTGCTAGATACTGGAAACTGGGCTAGAATACTGGAAATTGAACTGGAGTACTGGAACTGGAAACAAGAGTAGCTTGAACTTGTGTTGGCGAGACTGAAGAGTGTCTAGTCTCGCCTCCTATATACTGGCTACTAGGAAGTTCCCTAAGTAGCTTTCCCAATGAAGGTTTCTTGATGGAGAAGTTTCTTTAAATAAAGGAGGTATCTTGATGGAGAAGTTTATTCCAAATGAAGCTTCTTGAGCAGTTTCCCAAGTTACTCTCGGTAATTTGTTATACTCCTGGTAACTTGGTAACTAATGATAACTCATGGTAGATCATGAAAAAAAAAACAGTAAATCATAGTAACTTTCGGTAACATGGTAACTTGGTAACTTCTGGTTTTATTCCTGGTAAGTTCCTCTGGGCTGTGTCCGTAACAATATTGATTGGCTACAACCCAATTTGTCAAAAGCATGTCATTCCATGAAATGGTCGTGTTGGAAACTCTAGTGCAAATATGTCGCTCTTGACTGAAGAGAGATCAACTTCTCTAAGAAGTTGCCGATGTTGCCGATCCCAACGACAATGTTTTTCTCCCCGCAGTCATCGCATCATAGTGAATCTTACACAAAATAAATATGATACTGGGGGATTCTGCGGCAAAAACCGGTGAACAGCTGGATTTCCAAAATTCGCCTTCCTCAATGTATCATATAAAATCATAGCAAAATCCCTCACTCTACACCTTCAACCATTTTTGTTGTCCATCAACTGTCAAGGCCAAACTAGTTTAATCCAACTAGATCCCGAGGAATGCATGGATTTTCGGAGGTTTTTTTGAACTCGCCTCTTTCAATATACTACTAAAAAGCCTATCAAAAACTACACTCCAACACACCCCCAAGTGCAATATGGCAAGCCTATGATTTCTTTGAAGAACATTGGCAAGCAATATGAGAGAAAATATGGGTGAATTTGAGGTCTGCCAATCCAAGCTCATTCCTTTGGCAGGTAACAAACCGGATACTAAAAATAGGTACCTTGATGAAACATGATCTTGCATTAAAGCCCGGATGAAGATTGGTTAGTATCTACGAATCAGCTTAAGGCATGTGTCATGGGATTGTGACCTGGAAAGCAAAAGGCACATGGTCTTTTGCCTGGTGTCCACTCTTAGTGTACATGTGTGTTGTGAAATCTGTGCAGAATATAACGAGATGATTTAGTGATTCCTTCCTTCACATGTTAATGCATCTTTGTTTAGCTAGCCACATTCATTCCTAACTGCACTTCCCCTCTATTCTAGAACTACCTCGTGAGGACATGAGTATTCGAGACAAATATTAATTAGAGAAACCTGAGTTGGAGCGCTGCCTCCCGAGCTTTTTGCCGCTAGTAGAATTGCAACATCCTACAATTTTCACACATCCTCAAAAACATGAGTTAAAATTCTCAGTCTAAAACATGGAATTCAAAAAGACATGGCTAGAACTGTAACAAGTGGCTCATGCAACCTCCGATTTTGAGGCAAAATCAAGCCGACACCATTTTTGCAAAGACATTGCTAACGCTATTCTTAGAATGGGCCAATAATGCGCCACTTTGGAATGCGTACAACTCCATTACTAAAGCCTACATAAAACATATTAATAAGATAGAATTATCAACATACAGATTGTCAAAATGTTCACCACATTTTGTTTCACAAACTTTAAAATGATTAAATTAGAACTCATCCACTTAAGTACTCAAAGATGAAATCGACATTTAGACATTTCCCTAGAAGGGCTCTCATGCACACCACTTCCAAGAATTGGAAATTTCAAAAGTTGTAGCGACATGTATAGTGCTTCGAATAAGACACTCAATAGCCAAAACATGTATCTAAGAACGTACAATCTTAAATGTACAATATGAACACCACTAGTCGTCAATATAGTATATACTAACAACTGCTTAGAATGCTTTGAATTGACAAGTATACTAGAAAGCACTAGATGTTCAATACAAGAGAGACAGAGACAGAGAGATGACTCCGACGTAACTCAATCACTAGATGTAGACTTTGAAAAGTGAACTAGTAGGTGGTGGTGTTTATTTGAGAGCCCCAACCATTTAAGGAGGTCTCTTGCTGGTTATGACAAGTGCCCCCTGCATTCTTAATATCCCTAATTAGGGATCTACAAAGTTAGGTGTTAGCCCTTTGTTCATCCATTTTAACATCAATGTGTTTGGCAAAAGCTTATGGGCAAGTAAAAAAAGAGATAAAGATAAAGATAAAGTTTAACGTCACTAAAATTCGTCGAATTTACTCGTGAATCTTCACGTTAAAGATTCGTGAATCGTTAAAGATTTATCGAATTTACACGTGAATCTTTAACGTCCAATGAATTTACAGAGCCTACTGCTCAACACACAGGCCAACGAGGGCCTAATGGACGGTCTGAAGGAGAAAGAGAAAGAGATAAGTTTTGTCTTGTAAATACATGAAATGACAATACAACCTTAAAACAAGGCAGCATCACGAAGCATTTCCACTGGGCAATTTGTAGAGATACTTGTAGTAAATCATATCCACAGAGCAATTACCCAGTACCACAAGACCCCCCTATTTTCAAAAAGAGTAAATCACAACTCCTATATGAATTAATTCACATTGGTGAATGGGGCGGGTGGTGGGGATATGTGTTTGTTATCAACAAATAGAGTGGCAGTGGATCAAGGCATTTTAGCTATGCAAAATTACCAGAGAAGGGTCATTTAGGAGAACAAATTTCAATTTAACCATACCAGTGATCGAGATGGTATGGAAATAGATATTATCTCATAAAAGTCATGTTTCTGGAAGTATATTTAGTTGGCATCCCTTGAAAAACCTTTTGCATAGTGTATAGTAAAGCCCAGTGTACAAACCATTAGGGGAAGCGTCTTATAATTCCATTATGCAAAGTAATGTTCAGCAGCAAGTGACTGTCCAGTTTCTAAGAGCTGCATGAAAACAAAAAAGAGATACCAAGTATACCTTCTTGTCAAGGATACAAAGAAAGGCCAGTGCAATCGTCTCATAAAATGAGGAGACACCATATATGGTGTTACTCAATTCATAGATTAAAAACGAGTACCTTATTGTAGGAACTACCAGGGAGCTCAAACTCAAGAATTGAAAACTGTTTTAGCATTGGTAGAATACCACACCATGTTCCTGGATTTGTAAAATCCCAGCTTGACAGAGTTTTAGTCAATCACCTAGGATTCAAGAGTGAATAAAACTGAAAGAGTTCAGTAGTAAAGGAAATATGAGTTATCTGTGGAGAAAATTTTGTAAACCATTTCCCATCGTATATGCTCCCCTACTCGACTGAGGTTCAGCCATGGTCCATCGTCTTCATATGTATCTGTCTTCTCTTATCAACAAGCAACACCACCTGCAACGAATAGAATGATTCAAGGAGTGAGAATCTTCACACTGGAAGAAAGTTATGGCCTCTGAGTTTCAATCTCTCCAAGATAATAAGATTTGGAGCCTTGCTAAACTTCCACATGGACGGCAGTCTTTTGGCTGCACATGGATTTTCAAAGTTAAGTGCAATGCAAATGGTTCTGAAGCAAGGCACAAAACTTATTTGATTGCAAAGGGGTTTTCACAAATTGAAGGTATGGATTACAATAAAACCTTCTCCCCTATTGCACGGATGAAATCAATTTGAGTGATTCTTGCATTTGATGCCGTTGAAAATCTTGAGGTACATCAGATGGATGTATGTACAACCTTTCTCAATGGAGATCTTACGGAGGAAATATGCATGGACCAGCTAGAGGGATTTGCTGTAGAAATGAAAGAGATGATGGTGTGTAAACTCCTCAAGTCCTTGTATGGTTTGAAGCAATCTCCTAGGGCATGGAATGACAAGATTGATACATATTTCATGGCTGAAGAGTTTGAGAGGAGCTATGCTGATTATAGTGTTTACTATAAGAGGGCTCATGGAACTCTTCTGTAATCATAACCTTGTATGTTGATGATCCAATCTTGATGTCTAATGATTTGACTTTGTTGAAACACATACAGAGTGTCAATATCTCAAATGAGTGTGAGATAGTGGTTGTGTGGTCATAAGAGTGTAAGTTGATGATCTGATCTTGGTATTTAATGACTTGACTTTGTTGAAAAAGACAAAGTGATAACTCAAAGAGTCTGAGATGATGGATCTGAAAGCGATCATGTGATTATGTATTGATCAGGCTTTGTTGAAAAAGACAAAATGATATCTCAAATAAGTTTGAGATGGTGGATCTGAAAGAGATCCTATGATCATGTGTTGATCAGACTTTGTTGAAAAAGACAAAGTGATATCTTAATGAAGTTTGAGATGGTGGATCTGAAAGAGATCAAGTATTGTTTGGGGGTATCGGTTCGACAAGACCGAACAATTTACCTGAATTAGCGTAGGTATCTTAAAGATATCTTAAGGCGCTTTGGTATGGCTGAAAGTATGCCGGTAAATACCCCGTTTGTCCCAAATTGCAAACTCTTAAAGGAGATGAGTCCTAAAAGTGCTGCAGACTTGGAGACAATGAGAGATGTTCCTTATCAAAGTGTTTGTGGGAAGTCTCATGTATACAATGGTCTGTACAAGGCCAGATATTGCATAAACAGTTGTAAGCCAATTTGTGGCTAACATTGGGCAACTCCATTGGCGGATTTTTCGTTATCTGAGAGACACATAGGATTATGGTGTGTGCTTGAGAAAGAACAATGATAGTGTTTGGTTGTCCAACCAAGTGGGTTCATATGGTATCTCAGATAGTGCTTGCAAAAGCACAGAGCTGGGTAGATGCAGACTACACTAGCTCAGTTTGGACTGCAATTTGCAGTTTTCGACTAACTGCTTGTCATATTATTCTTCACCATATACACATAAGTATATATTCATAGCAAATGGACTTAGAATGGGTTAGCCACTTACCATATGTATATGTGGGTACAATTATTTTGGAATTTGGATGAAATCTCATGAAGTTATGGACTTTTGCAAGGAATTCCAATGGACTGTCACACTCCCTTTATTGTCCCAAATGCCATCTGAAAAACCTATTTGTGCGAACCAATTCATTATATGGACTTTACAACTAAATACACAATGTTTGAATAAACACAAATATAAATTTGTGAACAATTCCATCCATCCATCAAAACACTATGGACTTTTTTGTACCAAAAAAACCCCCAAAATGACAATTTGTCCATAACATTTTGAAAAGCTCATATTTGGGTGGAGATCTTTGCTAAGAATATATATATATTGTTATTGTCTCTGGGAGCTTATTGTTATATGGATAAATTTCATAACTACAAGATAATAATATATTTAAACAAATATCTTTAATTAAAATTTAATTAATTTTTTCAGAGCAAGGCAATGTGGGGTGGGACAGATCTTTCAACCACTGGCGAGCATATATTGCTGCAGTGTTTGGCGGTGTCCGTAATATAGCAGAGTTCTTGCCGGGAGGAATCTGAAGAAATATGTATAAGTCCATGATCTGAGAATCTACTCCTCCAAATAGTGGATTCAAAGACGTAGAGAGTTTCAGTTGAAAGATGAATCAACTTTTCCAAGGAGATCATGCAAGGCACTGTAAAGGGGTGCCGCTGCCCATGGCCGAGGCACAGGGCCCAACAGAATATCTGTTGCCGTAAGGTATGCGTCTCCATAGAAATTCAAATTCGTCTCAGAGCGTGTGGCCATGACATTTCCCTCCAAAGAAACCCCAAAAAAGGCCCCTGCAAAGCCAATAATAAAGTGAGCCTCTGGGGAGAATCTCACAATACTGACTAGACTAGTTTGGGACAAACCGAGGACATCCGAGTGCTTTGATCTGACCTAGGGATATTTCGAGCCTTTACAACCAACGCACGTGTGCAGGACGAAGGGCTACTCCTACAAACAGCAAAGTTCCTCAGAAATAACCTACTTGATCCCATTGTACAGTAATAGCCTCGTTTTCATCTGCATAGTTCATGAGCAGGCTTTCTCACCTAGAAATCATATCAACAGAATGTACTCATAAGACATTGTTTAATCATATCAACAGAGACATGGGAAGAGAGGCCAGAAGAGGGTTGGGGGTGCCGGTTGAAAGGGAAGATTGACTTGGCAGCTGGTCAACAGCTTCAACCACTGTGGCATGACCTACACCCAGAATTACCATATGGCTCTCTCACATGCTTCCCATACTGCTACAGTGGCCGTCTACCTTCAGCAGTGTGATAGGCAACTGCTATTCTGCTGCCAGACGCATGTAGTGAGCAAAAAGGAGGGTGGAAGAGGTACACAGAAACATGGAAATGACATGCCTGAGTATATCTCACCTTTACTGCAGCTATAAGTGTAGCAAGCGGCTGCCCCTCCATCACCTGCACGAACGTCAGCCTCAACAGATCTACCTATGGGGCCTGCAGCAGCACTCATGCCAGCACCCACTGAGAAATGGACATGCCCGCCAAACGCTTTCACAGCTTTAACAGTGCTGAGTACAATGATGAAGTCCGTGAGCTCCCCTCCTGCCTGCCCAGGGAAAACCACAGTACCAAAGCAGCCAGCCAGCCAGCCAAACACAACAAATTAGATCTTCCAACCAAATGGAGAACATGGGAAATCTATATTTGAGAGAAAAAAGATAGCCCTATGTGTGATGCTTTCTTACTTGAGCACCCCACCCAAGCCCACAAGAGGCAATAGCCAAAGGCGCAGACCAGGTGCCATCTGCTCTCCGAGCAACCACAAGTCCAGTGCCGACTTGGTGCCGACCTTATACGTGAGCATCATGCCAGCTTTCATGATGGTGAGAATGGCAAGCCCTCATGCTCCTCTTAGCACTGTGTCAGGTAACGACCTCTCTGGTTTCAGCCTTCCAACCTGCACCCCCAGCACTCTGTCAATGTAAAATGATGATGCTCTACTCTCTAGTCTTACTGCAGTACCCTTCTTGGTCCAAAGTGACAGACACAGAAGAGAAAGGACAAGAAGGGGCCAAACCAACAATTCTCCTAGGAACTTGTACAACTTGCCACTGTCTGCCAGAAATTTTTCCACAGGGATACAATAAACTGCATTGACCACTACACCTGAACACTTCAGCTTGGCAAGTACCTTGTAGTAGCTGCGCACAGTGTTGGTGGCCTTGTAGATTTCCTGCTGCATGGAGAGGCCAATTGGGCTGTTAACCCACCCCCGCATACAGCTGAGGTCTGTCACATCGTGTGTTGCCACCTGCCATGCGGTTGCACAGTGACACATGGATATCAACTGGAAAGTAATGAAAGCAGTAATCAACGAATACCTGCCCTACCAAACTTATCCAACCAAGGTCAGAGCCACAACAATGCCATGGTGGTAAAGCACATGTGCTGCATTGCTGACACGGTCTGCAAGAGTGCGTTGGATGGGCTCCAGACGCTCAAAGCATACATCACAAACTCTCTGAGGGTTGTGCTCCCGAAACCTCACTGGCAACAGACACCTCCCCAACGATCACCTCCGGCAGAACAAGCCTCCGCAAAACTGACAGTGATGACGGCCACATGTGATTGGTCAGAAGCTAGCTGCACATTGCATGCATGTGAAAGCAGCACTATCAGGCATCCAAGATGGGGGTTCTGCCTCCAGAAGGGCCCTTAGAGCTCGAACATCGTCCCCACTGGCCCCAGTTAAGAGGGGAGGGGCACTAGGACTGTAGCTGTGGCTGTGGCCATAGCTACTCCGATTGGCACTGTACCTCTCCACCCCTGTACATCCCCTGTTAGAGTCGCTGGCCAACCTGGCTCATCATACTCTACACGTGCAGCACCACCGACCCCAGTTACAATATCTAAAACTCCCCTCAAAACATTGCAGACACTGAGATCCGAGCTGCGATCTCTCTCATCCTCCTCACCTCGCTGGCCTCGGTCGTCCTCTGTAGCCAAACCCCCCCCATCTTTCCCTCCCTTGATAGATGTTAAGGGATCCAAGGTCCTGTTTCTTCGGGCCAAGGCGGGTCGTACTGAAACTGCCCATGACCTCGTTGTTCTTTCTCTAGCAGGCACTTTCTTTGTGAGGCCAGACGCTCTGACTCTGCTGCCGCAAAGCGCGCAGCCAACAAGACAGCCTGTGCACGCTCAAGTGCATCCCTCAGGTCCAAATTGAGGCCCAAATTATGATCAGCATCAAAGGGCGCGACACAGAGGGCATAGGGGCAATGCTGAATGCATCTGAACCTGTACAATAACCAGGAAACACATTAGATGCTTGAAAACTAAGGTAATCCAGTTTAATTGCTCATCATGTTCTTGGTGGCAGACTCAAGGAAGAGAAGATGGGAGAATAAGTGATAAGAGATGTAATTATCATCCTCCGGTTACATTTGGCATGAACTCAACTCTGCAGATTTGTAATCAAGAGCATTACAACTCATACAAGTGGCACATAGAAGATCAAGACCCGGGATATAGGGACTGTAGAGCATGTACAAGAGTATTCCTGCACAGCTCCTTGGGAGTCTCTGGGTCAGGCCCAACCAGCAAGTGCGAGTCCAGAATGACCACCTCCATGTCGGGTAATGTCACAAACTAACAACACTACTTTGCATTCATTGCATCAATTCAAAATGCATCCTGATACTCTTTGGACGAATGGAATTGGAGACCCCGAGGGTTGCAAACATAAACACACTGCACCAAAGCACAAAATCAGATTCAAAACACCAAACATCTGAATACTGAAGAAGACAAAGTACTTCAATTTTGCAGATGTTTCAAGTCCATGTCGGTCTCCTGAGCACTCATTTGGATAGTGTATTGTCTAGGAAAGAAGCTTGGATGTCAAATTTGCCCTAAAAACACATCTAGTAAGATGAAGGTAGGTCGATGTACCTTTTGAAGGCATGTAAGGCAGCCATTGTGGCCACAGGCCAGGGAAGCAGGCCCTCCATAGGTACCCAGGACTTCCATGCACATGGTACGTGGGCACTTCATCACGGTCCACAAGACTGTGGTTTGCCTGGCCCCTCTTGGGAGTGCTGCTGTCCTCCATGCTGTCTCAAACTTCTGCTCCCTCTTCTTTACACACCCTCATGGGGATGTGTTTTGTCAACTTATTTACAGCTTATATATGAAAATATCTTTTTTCTGCCTGCAATTTGTAAACGATTACAAATTACTGGTTAGCATGTCATGCCTTGAGACAACATGACACATATGAGGATCATCTAATCCTACTAGATGTGGAAAGACGACTATCCATTACTAAATACTGAGAACCAGGCTCTCAAAGCAAAAGGGCCTTCTTAGTGAATCCATCACCCTATCGAAGAATACGCCTGAAACAACAGATAACATCCAATCCTACCAGCAAAGTCTGATGTTGGACCGACATCCATACATTAGCTTTCTTCTAAACACAGAAGTGGGACATGTGCCCATTCTTTGCACTGCGTAAAGAGCAGGGTTTCCTTATAGGGAGGCACAACTTACTAGAATCTAGAGGTTTGGGTACATGCCACCCTCTGAAATTGTTGACTCAATCCCTACAACTTACCCCTTGATGCATAAGTTCATGGATAATAGATAAACCATTCAATGTGAATGCCCACATATGACGACCATTCTGACAGGGAGAGGGAGAGACTGACCGTAAAAACGTTGAGTTCAAAATCTTCCCGAGTTGAATGGCATCCTTTTACAGGTCTCCCTGCATCCCAGGCACACCAAGAATGCTCAGAGGGATTTGGATTTGAGGACAAAAAGGCACAACCTGCCTAAATAGTAGCATAACTAGGTGGTTTCTGAGCTTTTGGACACAGTAGAGCTACTGCGTCTGTCAGAAGAGGGCATCTTTCTTGTGCTGCTCTTCCAGAAATTTGGGGAAGAGATATTACCCAAGACCTCTGTAGCAAATTGCTTGACAGAGAGAAAGAAGAAATACAAATTTCGTACGGTACACCTCCAACCCTTCAACCCGACCGATGACTGCATGCACCGGGAGAAATATGTCATGGACACCACAAAGTGGATGAGGATAACTAGGGTTTAGGAGGAGACACAAACAAAGGCCCTAATAGTGGCGGTAAGAGCGCCCGACAGTCGAAAAGTGGGAGACACATAACAGAGACTTGAGAGATACTGGAAGAAAATCTGCAACTTTACTACCTACATCACAAAAATTAGGCTTTCGGCCTTCTAAAGCGGGTTAGAAATACATTCAGAAACATAGACCAGACCAATTGGAGCCTTACCGCCGAAGGACGCAACAGAAAGTATAATTCACACGGGATCAGACGCAAGTACCTTTCTCTTTCACGCGCAATCCTCACAATCTGCAGCATAGATATTTGATAGCAGCACATAAGTTGCAGTATCTTGTGGATTCCCCTTGAGAATGCATTTTGCTGGACGATCTGCCCACCTCAACATTTCCATGAATTCTGCAGGCACCAAGCAAGGCCCCCCATACCACAGGACCTGGGTCTACGGACATTTTGTTAATAAAGTCCTCTCCTTCAGCCAATCACCCTGCACGGCCAAGAAGGTCCACCATGCAGCCAAAATGCTCCACAGTAGGAGTGAGGCCATGATCTCGAATCATGGAATTGAAGTAGTGGAGGCCTTCATCCACTAGCCCAATATGGCTACATGCAGAGAGAACACATATAAAGGTGACACCATTTGGCTTAACCCCTTCCTGTTGCATTTGCGCAAATAGTCACACGGCCTCCATACCACACCCAAGCTGAGCATACCCTGCAATCATTGCATTCCATGAGACCACATCCCGCTTAACCATACTGTCAAACACGTAACGTGCATCCTCTCCACTGCCACATTTGGCATACATGTCAATAAGGGTATTCTCCAAAGTGAGAGTTGGCTCGATTTCAGATTTGAGGATGTCAGCATGGACCTCTTTGCCCTTGTCCAGGGCTGCCAAACTGGCACAAGCCGTGAGAACACAAATGAATGTAACCTGATTGGGCATCACCCCTCCCTGTATCATTTGCTCATATGTCTCCAAAGCCTCCCTACCACACCCATGTTCGACATATGCAGTGATCATTGCACTCCATGGCACTACGTCTCGTTTAGCCATATTGTCAAACACTTGACGAGCATCCTTTATGCTCCCACATTTGCTATACATGGCAGCAAGGACAGTCTCCAGAATGATATTTGGCTGAATTCCAGCTTTGATGATGTCAATGTGGACCTCTTTGCCCTTCTCCAGGGCTGTGAGGCTAGCGCACGCATTGAGAACGCAAACGAATGTGACTGTATTGGGCGTTACCCTTTCCCGTATCATCTGTTCATAGGTTTCCAAAGCCTCCTTACCACACCCATGTTGAGCATATCCTGCAATCATTGAACTCCATGAGACCACATCTCGCGCAGCCATATTGTCAAACACTTCACATGCAACCTCAATGCTTCCACATTTAGCATACATGTTGATGAGGGTGTTTGCTAGAATGATATCTGGTGCAATTCCAGCTTTGATGAGATCTGCGTGGACCTTTTCCACAGCTGCCAGGCTGGCACATGCATGGAGAACACAAATGAATGTGACATGGTTGGGTGTTACACCTTCACTTACCATTTGCTCATAGGTCTCCAATGCCTCCCTACCACACCCATGCTTTGCATATCCTGCGATCATTGCACTCCATGAGACCACATCTCGCTGGGCCATATTGTCAAACAATTGACGTGCATCCATCATGCTTCCACATTTGGCATACATGTTGACAAGAGTATTCTCCAGAGTGATATCTGGTGCAATTGCAGCTTTGACGATGTCGGTGTGGACCTCTATGCCCTTTGCCAGGGCTGTGAGGCTTGCACACGCCTTGAGAACACAAATAAATGTGATCCTATTGGGAAATACCCCTTCCCGTCTCATCTGTTCATAAATCTCCAAGGCCTCCCTACCACACCCATGCCTGGTATACCCTGCGATCATCATGTTCCATGTAAGCATATCACGGTCAACCATTTTGTCAAACACTAGGCGTGCATCCACCACATTCCCGCACTTGGCATACATGTTGATGAGGGTGTTGAGTAGAAACATAGTTGGCTTGAATCCACTTTGGATAATGTGAGTGTGCACCTCCTTTCCTTCTTTTAGGCCTCTCCTTTTAATGCACTCTTGCAGGAGACAGGCATAAGTATTAGAGTCGGCTGACACGCCTCCTTGGTTCAAAATGTGCAGCGCCTCCTTCAGCTGTCCTGCTTTAGATAGTGTCCTCACATTCTGACAAGTGCTAGCAGAGTTCTTGTTGACCCCCTCTCTTGGTCCTCTTTCGAAAGCTGAATTCATTGTTGAGGAGCCCATTTCAGATGACTGTGCCTGATTCAACCCCGCCATCCTGCAATACTCAAAAACTCTTTAGCTGCAATCGTTTCTCACTCATTGGATCGCCCTCAAAGGTCCTACATACTTCCAAGAAAGATCCTTTCATGGGGACAGGTTCTTTGCTATATCATAACAGGGTCTTTGTATTGCTACCCTTCTACATCACCGCAGGAAGGTGCACGTATAGCAAACCAACTATGCGTTTCAAGAATCACTTCTGATAACTATGTTCACCTTCACCTTGACAAAAATCACAATGTAACCATTCTCCCAGGAATACCCACTTTGCCATTTTTGCTATTTTTTGTGAATTTCCAGCGACCAAAAGTACTTGGAATTCCACATCTCCCACATCGCAGGTCCAAAAATCATGAGACCAAGCCCGCGCACCCCTCCTCGTCAAGGGCTTTCCAACCGTACCAAGCACCGGGGCTGGGCCCGCGGTTGGGGACATCTCAAATCTACAAAACCAAACAAAACAAAACAAACGTCTCTTGATTCATATATTGATCTGCAGAGATATTATTATAATAGATGAAATATCAATGACGACTTCCAAAATTATCCAATTTGTATTACATAGACTTCGACATGTTGATCCATAATTTAATAAAACAAAATAAAAAAATTATTACTTCTAGTAGGTGACCTTTCTCAATTTCCTCCAGTATGTATACATAAAAATAAAAGTTGTTCGTTAAATTGTACTAGGGTAGCCTATGCCGTTGGCCCAAATGTCAAGTGTCATCTAAGCCCAAGTGTAATCTCATATGTATGCAAGTGCGTCTCCACCTCACAGACCCACACACACCGTCAGCATTTGCGATACACGTCTCTAGACTCATCCAGCGCTACGCACAAGATCTACCACCCAAAACACCCACAACAACAAACAAACTTTCACTTGCACACTCCCACTCAACTCTCCCCGCGCTCCTTCTAGGCTTCATCACCACGGAGCTGCAACTCACTCACTCATACTACTCTAACCCTCTCACATGCCCACTGGGTTTATCTACTTACTCAAGCTTACACGACATAGATCAGCACTTTGGATCCCTTGGGACTGCAAGGTCCCACCAGTGGCAAGGGTGAGGGTTTGCACACCCCACCAATGTCGCTTCTGCCAGTGAAGCATTTCATTGGGCGCGCATTGCTGCACATTTGTCTCCAGAAACATTCACCATCTTATTTATTCCTAATACTAATCATAGCAACTCTAAACACCCAATACTAAACGACCCCCCTGGAGTATTCACGTTAGCTACATTTGAACCTCGCTCGATCATTTATCAACCCCCATCGCCATGGCGCAATTACATGAAATACCCATAATCTTTACTAACTAAACTAGTATGTGTACACCACTCACAAAACCCGCAAATACTTACCACTTTCCACCATCAACTGGACCAGATTCTAAAACATTTATTTGGTCACACAGCCACGGTCCACCCGCCTACCCAAATACCCAACGAATACCCCCGAATCAACCCGGACAAACCATGGAGACATGTGACCCCTAGACCTCTTTGGGCAGTGAGACAAAAAACCTTTACTATACCACTCCCAGATTTCACGGAACCCGACAGCTTGGTCTCCCTACACCTTCTCATCAACCAAATCTGCAAGCCATCATCACAGATCCACCATCCTGATATTACACTTATAAAAGGAATCGTCGATATTGTATCATCTTTACCACTGCAAATCCATATACATAAAGTTCGATCTCACACATATATAATAGGTAATGACATAGCAGACCATCTTGCTCAACTTGGTGCCATTCAGCCAATCACCAACCCCTCAACCAGCTCTATCCACCGGTCGCACACATACCCGTTCTGGCTCATATCAACAAGGGCTAGATTCCCGACCATAGTACCTATACGGAACCTACACACACACATTAAAGGCGAGACCAAACTACTCATACAAGAATCTCGTACCTACAGGAATTCCTACATATCTAAAGTGGGTCTCATCCCCAGGGTATTTGGACATCCCCCAGGGTTACTGATGCACAAATCAAACAAACTCTGAAATTTCGGTATGGTCAATATATGGGCAATCAACGACCGAACTTGTTCTGGCCATTATTATACCCTAATAAACACTGCATGTTATGTTCATCCCAAAATCCCCAAATAGACACATGGCCACACTTATTTCTCCACTGCAACCATCCCATAATTCATGGGTTGCGGGTAACTAGACATAACCAAGGGGTTAGACAACTCCACAAAATTCTCACTTCACATCCGAAATCCAGATGGTTTAACCTCATCAATGGTACCAACGGGCTTTCCAACGGTACCAAGCACCAGGGCTGGGGCCTTGCGGTTGGGGACATCTCAAATCTACAAAACAAAACAAACGTCTCGCTTCATATATTGATGTGTCATATTTCATGTTCTCCTGTGTATCAATCAGCCCACATGGCACAAACATATTCTTACTTCAGCAGTTCTATATTCATCTGATTTAGAATACTTCAATTTTCTTAAATATTATCAGAAATAGAAAACCCACTGAGTCATAAAGACATGATACATTAATTCTTGCTATATACAACCCGATACAATTCAAAACTTTATAAATCATGATACGACAACATTGTGTGCTCACCAAGTTGACGTAACTCATTACAACACCATGATACTTCATTTTTTATATTCTGAAAAAAATAAAAAAAATAAAAAACCTACCTCGAATGCAATTGATTAACATAGAGCTTCAAGATTGGTTATACGATTCAAAATGACATGAAATTTCCGAGCAAAAGTAATGTTAAGTCCAAAATATTAACTTAGAAATTGGTGTCGCCAATGGTTCAATTGGAACAGTTACACAAATTCAAGCAACTACAGATCCCCAAACAATTACATCAATATTAGTACTCTTACATAATTCTGGCAATACTATACCAGTGTCTAAACTGAAAGATGCATATATACATCAAAATGGAATTAAATATACAAAAACAACTTTTCCATTGACATTAGCATATGCAATGACTGGTCACAAATCTCAAGGTGCAATTATATCTTCAAATGTAATGATATCAATAAAAGAATTTTCATCAGGACTAACGTACGTTATGTTTCCAAGAGTTACATCTAAGACGTCATTAAAAATAATAAACACTCTAACATCTGATGATTTTGAACCGATGAAAATCTGAAAATACATAATAAACCTTTATTATGTATTATCCTCTCACTATGAAGGGGCCTAAATACACCTTCATTATGTATTATCTTTTCACTATCAACGAGCCTGATTTGTGTGAGCTGTCGCTCCCAGGTGATTTCCCTTTAAAAAAAAAAAAAAAAAACCCGGCACGCTGGTGGTATCATCGACCGCTCCAACTCATCGCATGTCTGAATCGCCCAACTTGGGGCGAGAGGGCAAACTTCAACCTTTTGTTGGTGGACGAGAGGACCTGCAACGAGGGTACGACAGAATAGGCATTGGGGAGGTTGGTGCAGGCGGCATGGCAGGTGAAGGGCGTGAGGACGTGAGGACAGCAGATCCGGCAATGGAGGTTGTTGATGCACATGCAGTAGGGCCCGCCCACGCAAAGAAGAAGAAGAAAGCTAAGCACATGCAATCCCCGGCGAGAGAGCCGTCACGGGCTGCGGAGGGGGGAGTGAGCAGTGCGCGCGAGGGTGTTCCTTCTCCTCAATCATAGGTGGTCGTCCTGGAGGGCTCCCCTGCTGCTAGCCCTAGTAAGAAACAGAAAGCCCGTGAGAGGGCAAAAGAACAGGCGAGACAGAAGGCTAGCCAGGAGGAAAGAGAAAAGGCCACTGAAGAGGCCAGGGGTGCCCAAATGACAGATGCCAATGTAAGCGAGGGACGCACAGAGACGGTGGATCCCTCCAAGACACCACAAAGAGGCAGTAACACACCAGTTACACCATCGCGGACAAGAGCAGCCCCCGCAATTACCCATACGGTGGAGAATATAGGAGAGGAAAGAACACCACAAAGAGCACGGATTGTGCAAGTTCGAGGTGAAGCCGGGGAGATGGCAGTAGAGACAGGGAGAGTGCTCGAGGTGGTTTTGCCGGTGGTTCACCATGTTGAGGAGGACGACACCGAGCTTTCTGACCAAGATGACATCCTCCCGGACATCCCCAGGCCCCAAACCTGCAGCATACAGGCTGGATTTGGCGGTCCTGGTGGGCTGCCGGAGAACCCCTCTGCAGCAGACGTCATGTCGGAGGCGGATATGAAGTTGGCCGCTGCCAAGATGTTGGAGGCAACCCACAGCAACATTGGCAGGGTGCTGGGGGGCATGGTGTACCCGGCCAAGCTTCGAATTCCCCTTTGCCGCTTGGTGTCTTTGCAGGTGGTGAGACCTGCCCTCCCAGGCGATATCGACAAGCTGAAATTCTCTTTCCGGGATGGATATCGAATGGGGTCTGCCGCGTTTTACGTTTCCATTGAGAACGACCACGGAGCTTCCCGTGCCCACACTTCCGATGAGGTGGACAAATGGGGTCCCCATTGGCAAAGGCAAAATGAGGAGTTCGAGAGATCGATTGTTACTGATCCTCTTTTCCAGCACTTGTCCGGAAAGATGTTTTACGTGTGGGACGGCAATCATCGCCTCCTGGCATGGATGGAGCACATAGCCGAAGCCCACCCCAACGACCTCGATTGACATTTCGCCGTGGAGTGTGTTGTGCTGAAGGTTGCGGGGCCCAAAGATCGCAGTCGCTGCAATGGCGGACATCAACTCGTAAGTTACAACGCCTCTTGCTTTTGGACCCATCCGATTGTAAGTCATTTCATTGTGAATCCTCATATTTGTTGTAAATTCCCATTTCAGAATTGTTTGATGGAAATGTGGCATTGCAGGGTGACTGAGAATGCCTTCATTGCCACCAACTTGTCCCATATGCTCTTCCGAGTGAAGGATGTCGGGAAGCAGGGGGTGCAAGAGTTTGCCAATTCGCTCAGTGTCGACCTCCTGTGCAAGTCGGAGGCAAAGGCAGACAGAACCTGGTATAGGCTGAGCATGGACGCCATGGTGGACTACATATTTCGGGTAAAGCTCCTGACTGTTTTGTTGAGCTAATCTGTCTCTCCTCCCCAATAGAAGAAAAAGTGTTGAGCAGGATCTCTAATCTTATGTGCGCATTCTTGACAGACGAAAATTCAGCAGGATTTGGCACATGCGCGGAGGTTCTACATGGAGTCAGAGGAGAAGAATCTAACCCTCCCGGCACTCGAATCGTATCTCAAAGCTGCGGAGGTGAGGGCCCGCATAAGGTACAAGTCGCGGATGGTAAAGTACGTGGCCATAGCTGATCCCGCCCTTGGTGCCGACTTTGGGGAAGCACTACTCCCGCGCTCTAAAGCCCACGATGACATTGGAGAAGCTCCATCGTCTAGCCACATCCTGTGTGGATGGTGCAGAAAAGGTGATACATTCTTAACCAAATTGTGGTAGCAACAACTCGTTTTTGTGGTGTTTGGCGCTTACGAATATGCTGGGTGGTTGGACAGACCCGGTGGCTCCAAATCTGGAATGGTTCCCAAAGTACAAGGGACATGTGGAGCTTCCCCAAACCGGACAAACTGTCTGACCCCACATTCGACATGTGGATGAACCGCATGACATGGTGGTTTCAGGTACTTCCCCACGCTTCGTTTGGCGCTTCTACTCTTGTAGGGGGTGGATTCATTATATTTTTTCAGCAATGCGATCTGATGGAGAATCTCCACAGGTGACGATGAATGCGCAAGAGCAGCTGGACACACAAGCACATCAGTTCAAGATAGAGATTTCTCCTGCAGCAGAGAGCCTACGCGACTATGTGACGAGGTAGCTGTTTATTATAGGTCATTTACGGATAGGCCATTTACGGATCTATTTATTTTATTATAATGATGGAGATACTATTGTGGTTTTCTAGGTGCTGCCTTGCACATGTGCCTATATCTTGTTCTTACATTCTTGGGATTGAAAATCAGTTTTTAAGCATTGATTATTATGCTCAAGTTATATCTGAAATATATTTACATATAATTTTTATTATTTAGATCTGATGGGTAATGATGGATATGTTTCCAATTTACTTATATAAATTTCTATTTATCTCATCCTTATCCTACCTAAACCTAATTTATCCTACGGATATGCTAAATTACCTGGACCCATCAACCCTTAATTGTCCAAGCGACACAAAATGGGTCACTCCATTTTTTAATCCATTTTGTAACTTCTTTCTACACTTGTGCCTTATCCGCAACCCAACCTTACCTTCCCGTTTGTAAAATAATAATACCCTGACCGGGCGGGTAAATGTTTTCTCTAAATTTAGGTTACCCTTACCCCTAAGGATAAATGAAAATTCAATACCCACTCATGACTGGTCGTCCCTCACCACTAACTACTTACCACTCAGTAGTCACTACCCTGGCCATGACAACCCTCTCACCACTTACCACTTATCACTCACTATTTATCATTAACCAGTCACTAATCACCAATCATTACCCTAGCCTACGGCCAAGACAACCCCCTCACCACTCACTACTTACCACTCAGTTACTAGTCACTACCCCAGCTCACAGAGCGGGCCATGACAGCCCGGCTATACCTCAAATATCAGGTTTTGCCAAAGAAGTAATCTGACTACATCTCACATAGTAGGCATGAACTTGAACTCACAAGTAACCTACCAAAAAGATTGACAGCCCATACCCTTTTGGATATTTTTAAATTTTATTTTCTTTACATACTCAATATAATAATATGCTATAATCTATTTGTTTATAAAGTTAAAACCAAATAAATTTCTCATTAAGATGCCCAAAACAAAATTGATTCATAGGTCAAACCATAAAATGCTTCCATTGACATATATTACTTGCATATGCATAAACCATTCAAATTAATACTCAAATGTATTTAATCCATAATTATAATGTCTTCATTCATATGAATAGTTGTCATTTCTATGAAGTATAAGTTAATCAGAAGTCCAATTCATCATCATGATGGCCTGATGTGTACCACCATGGCTCATTTTTTGAGGAGTCATTTATAGCAACTTCTCTATTGACCATATTTCTAGTTCTAGTCAACACATGCTTTTTGTTTAATAAAGCAACCCCTAATCTGAAACTGGAGTATGTAACATTCTCACTCTTTAATGTACCATGTGTAAGTTACTTTGATCGAATGAATATTGAACAGGCGTCGGTTGTCTCAAACTTGTAAATCAATTTATTCACAAAAAATTCTCCATCTTTTGATGATCCCCGCTGTGCCCAATACATAATTGTGAACTCAATATGTACCCCAAACGCCCGAAAAATCAAATCAACTATAGGCGAGCCGACGCTTAAGCGACTGTCCCAATAGAAGTGGCAGCGTGCATTGGGCCCACATGGCTATTGCATGCCCCTTCAAAGTGGCTATTGCATGCAACATCTAGCAAGCTGACTCACTAGCGTGGCTATTTGCATTGGGCCCACATGGCTATTGCATGCCCTTCAAAGTGGCTATTGCATGCCCCAAGGAATTCTAGGGAAGGTTCTCGAACGGAGGTGATTTTGGCAAGATATAGCCCAAAGTGGGAGCTCGGCAAGGACCAGAGGGTGCACGAGGATCGAGGGTCGAGTAGGGTGGGTGATTTCAAGGTGTGGGAGGAGTGGGGCCAGGTCTACGTGCAGACTGCAGACAAGGAGATGGAAGGATTTTGGAAGACGGTGGTTTACTTGGGGCGGAAGGGTTGCTTGGTACTGTGCTGATCCGCACGACATGACTTGAGGGATGTACTGTAAATAAGTGGCGTACGAGTTATTACTGATCCACGGGTGAGGTCTGTAGTCCCCTTGCTTATTACATGCGCTATAAAGACTGTTGATATAACGACGAACCGACGAGGTTTTATGCCGACTTGTATTATTATTATGTCATGCTCTCCATATTGAAGGCTAAATTTTCTGCTCGAAATTACATCTCCAACGCACTTGGCTGTATTCCATTATGACGCAATATGCCTCTACACCGAATTTATATCACATCGAAGTGAATATGTACATAATGGTATGATCATGGTATTAACTCATAATCATGGTATCCACATGCGTTGAAATCTCAGTCGTGTGCAATTGGTGCACATGAACTTTGCACCCCGGTAGACCAATCCTAATATATTTTGTGGATTGTATTTGAGCTTCAAACAATTTGGGAATAAATGATGGTTATTTCTTTTGAACTCCTCTCCAAATATTACTTGCAATTGTATCCCCCAAATCAAGAAATGACACTTTTTCTATGCTTGAAACTTGACAGCTTGTATACCTGTCCGTATTTCCAGTTGTATTTGCAGAACATTTGTAGCCATGACTTTTTGACTCATCACGCCCCCGTCTTGTATTTGTTCCACTCCATCCTCTGTAAGGTGCTAAAAGAAAATAAGAATGCATTTGAAATTGTAAAACACTAGCATCTGTCGCGCCCAAAATATTTCATAAGTAAGGCATATCCCCGAAAGGGGGCAGTAGCCGCAAAACGAAGTGGCTCTTAGTTACGCCGGCCTCGGCCGGAGTATTCTCTCTCTTTCATAAGTACATTAAATGTACTTTATTTTTTCCGAAATCTCCAAACTCTTTTACATGCGAATTGTCGTGCGCATACATATCGCTACACAACTACATCGCTGTCCAAAACCACACAACACACACTAGTATACCACTAGTCCAGCCACTAGTCCAACCATTAGGCTGCCACTATGCTGCCCACTATGGCAGTCACTAGTCCACCACAATCGCCCCCCTAGCCGTTGCTTAGGTCCCTTTGAGTCCAGGTAGCCACAAGATGCAATAATAACCGTAGCCTCACTAAGTCCTCCACCACTGTCCCTACTATACTCAAACTCGATAGATCAAGAGGCCGGGTGCAAGATTTGCCCCATCGTTAGTCGCCAGCTTGTAACCTGTGAACTTGAGCCTGAGATCTCGTGTTGCAGTGACATCCAAGGTCGTAGGCGCAGTCTGCTGCAAATAAACATAGTTACCAGGGCTAAACCTCCGAACCCCAGGACAATATTCTCTACCACGTATAGTGGCATACCTCAACGTGTCACAGTGTTGTGTAATGGCAAGGTTCTCAAAAGCCATGGGCATAACTTTCTTGAACAACTCTGCACACTGATCACATGCACGTACCCACACGTCTGGATCATCAAGGTTAATGACTTGAGCAGTGTCCCTACGAATGGCTGCAGGCAAATCCGGCTCTCGGCCAAAGAGAAGGAAATATGGTGAGAAGGAGGCAAGTGATGCTTGCTTGCTGAACCTCTGGCCCATGACTAACCAAGGTACCTGAAGATCCCAATCTCCTAGGTGTCCGTTCTGCTAGCCATACTTGCGCAAACCCCTCTTCACCGTCTGAACAACTCTCTCTGCCAAGCCATCGGCCTCATGATGATCCCGAGAGGTGGTATGGTGGTCTGTCAAGGCATAATCACACAAAGCCTGAAACTCCCCCAAGAACTCTCTCCCTTGGTTCGTGAGTACCTCAGTTGGAGCACCAAATCGGCTAAGCACACGATCCAAGAATGCATATGCAGCCCCCTCACTAGCCTTATCAGGCAACGGAACCAACTCAATCCACTTGGAGAAGTGTTCCACCATCACCAACCCATATCTGTGGTGGCGCATCGTCAGTGGCAATGGTCCTGCGAAGTCAAGACTCCACCTGCAGCCCAACCCCATGATGGATAAAGGATGCAACTATGGCGTATGGGCGTTGAATGAAGCACACACCTTGTCACACACCATGGACCTAGCCACGAACTGTTGCACCTCTGTATGCATACCACGCCACCAATACTGCCCCTGTAGTAGACTGTGAGTGCATCGCACTCCAAAATGCCCCAACTCCTCACACACTCGGAGCAGGTGTATCCCCTCTCACTTGAACACTACAAGAAAAGGGGGGGGTTTTTGACGCCGTAGCCACGCCGCGGCGTCGTAAAACAGCCCTTGGAAAAAACCAAATTTGCGACGCTCGGGCGTCGCAAGCCCGTCGCCAAAAAACATCGCAAATTTGCAACGCCCGGGAGTTTAAAAAAAAAAAAAAACCTACTCCGTAATGCAGAATTAGCAACGTCCGGGGGTCGCAAAGTGCGACGCCCGGACGTCACAATTTAAGCGGGTACATTTGAATTTAGGCGGGAAATTTTTTATTTGAAATTTGAATTTCAAAAACTTGTTGACCATTGACTCTGGTTCTGTCTAATGGCGATATGTTCATTGTTTCACATATATCATGCAACGCATACTTGAACCTAAGACCTCCACGTTATAACATTTCTAAGACACTACAAACTAACCAACATACATACGTTACATCTATGTATCACAAAAGCAATCTAAATATATATATATACATATAAAGATTTCATTCAAGTTCTTTTAAGTTCTTTCAAGTTCCTTCTAATGGGATCTCTCTTGTGACGCTGGGGAGTTGCAACCTCCACAGCTTTAGTGCCCAGCCCCAGCCCCAGCCCCAGCATCGTCGCCGTTGTTGTACTCCCCCACCCCTAGGCGCCCCAAACGACGTCCTTGTGTGGACCTAAGCTGACCACAATATCATTGCGACCCGTTGGGCGTCCCAGCGCGAGGCGCCCCCAGCGATGCTTTTGTGAAGTTGAAGGCCGCAAAGCCCCCAAAAAAAAAAAAAAACAAACTCTCACTGTGGTGATGTTATTGCGACGCCCTGACATCGCAGAGGCGTTGGGGCGTCGTAAAAAAACGCCGCGGGCTCAGCGCCGCGCGGGGCGTAGGGGCGCGGCTGGCGTCGCAAACCCCCTCCATTTGTTGTAATGGATCCTCTTGGCTCGTTGCAGGATCCGATCCTTTTCCTTGGTAGTCACATTGGCTGTCGTGTCTCCAGTACGGAGGTAGTCCAACACAGCCGAATCCTCATGTATATCTTTGGCACCACCTAGCTCGTCACGAGCCTCAGGGTCCTCAGACACTCCATCTATAGGTCCAATCTAACCTTCTGCTGCCAAGATACAGAAAAATGCAGATGAGTGTCATCCCGACACCATCTCCTCGTCCGTCTCACCATGCCACCGAACTCTAGTGTCATCCTACTGGCTCGTGCATGGATTGCGGTTTAATCCATCCGCATCCCGATTGACCAAACCCAGTCGATGCACCACCTAAAAGTCATACTCCTGGAGTATGAGTGTCCACTGTGTGGTCCACCTTGGTTAGAGCCTTTGCAATGGCACTAAATCCCTTAACAAACCGTCTATAATAGTTTGTCAATCCAAGAAAACTCGAACTCGGCTCACATCCGTGGGGTGTGAAATTTGTGCAATGGCCTCTACCTTAGTCTGTTGTACACCCAATCCTCCAGGATATATCATGTGGATACTCAATCTGGTTGTGGAAAAACTTGCACTTCCCCGGATGCAGCTTCAATCCGTGCGCTCTCAAGCGCTCCAATACCACCTGAAGGTGTCTCTCATGCTCCTCCACCGTAGCACTGAAGATGATGATGTCATCTATGTAACACCGAGCAAATTCTACCCCTGCTAGAATCCTGTCCATGACTCTCTGGAACTCTGCAGGAGCGTTCTTAAGCCCGAATGGTAAGAATCGTCACTGATATAGGCAATCTTTGCCGTGCTCATTGATCCCCCAGAATGTCGTCTTCTAAGTTATCCGCCTCTTTGATCGGCAACTGATGATATCCGGATCGTAAATCCAAAACTGTGCTAAAGACCTTAGCATGCCCAATGACATCAAAGATCTCCTCCGGTGTGGGCATGACATACTTATCGGACTTGGTCTGACAATTTACAGGCCGGTAATCACCACACATACGTCTCTCCGTCCAATTATCATAGACAACTTTCTTGGCTGACATCACTGTGGCTGAAGCATACTTTCTACCAATACTACAACAGATTGCGGTATTTATGACTGTATATATGATTATTCTGTAGTCATAAACGGTACATATGACTTCTCTGACTGTAAGTCGTGCAAACCAAGTAAATACAATGAGTACAGGATGGTACGGTCTGGATGACTACAGTCAGATGAACCAAGTGATATCTCTCATTGCAGTCATATATACCATACTGTAGTCGCCGCTGCCGCGCCACGTAGTTAAATTAAATTAAAAAACTCAAAAAACTAAAAACGTATGTCAGACGCCGCGTCGCACCGCATTAAGCCACGTGACATAACGTATTTTATAATAATGAAAAAACCACGTGGCAGCCCATCTAGGGTACCACGTGCTATCCCTAGCTCGCCTACTAACCCTAGGGCCATCTTATCCATTTGATTGTACTTAGAAAAGTTTGAACCTGCAACCTCCTTACTATTAGAGTTATAGTTCACTACCTTCTAACCAATACACCCATTAGTCATTCATGTGATCATATGGTGTTTTAATTGTATTATACACACCAAATTATAAAATCCCTAGTAGTCAACATGACTATGTAACCTCATCCATGTACACTGTAGTCATGGAAATGACTATGAATTGTGAGCTAAATCTGGTCAATTGCCGTTGACCAGCCTTCCGCCCATTCCGGAGCCATGTAGTCATACAGATTACTATTTAGATAGTCGTTCATATGACTACAGTTGTATGAAGGACTGCGGGAGGTCAATTTCATATAAAAACATGGTGTAGTCCTGGTCAAAGTCAAGAAAACCATGACTACCACGGTTTGGCAGTCATAACTATCGCGATCTGTTGTAGCGCAGAGAGCTCCACCAAACCAGCCTCTCAGAGATCTTGAGTCCTCATCTGAATCAAAGACCTCTCCATGTCATTGTATCTATAGGGTCTCCGAAAGATTGGCGTGTCAGTAGCCAACTCAATACGAATCTCTTGACCCTTCAATGCTCCCAAGTCCTTCAAACTGAAGGCAAAACAATTCTTATAAGCCCTCAAGAACAGCCATATACGTCATCTCTCTCCTCCGATGACAATGGGTCCAATGTCAGGCTCCCAATTGTCCTCCGTAACTGCAACCTTAAGTCCAGTGGGCTTAGAGGTAGATGACGCGTCCAGTGGTTGCTATGTTGCAACCTCTTGAGCAGTACTCCCTGCCTGCTCAGTCAATGACAATGCCTCATCCTGCCCCATCATCTCATCCTCGAGGACTTCCTCAACCCGAGAAAAATCCCTAACCTCATCCATCACCGCCGCCTTGACTGCCAACTCCCTCTGAACCTCGAGCGCCTCCCACGTGTGCCATGGATGTCTGCACCCCGTGGTCATCACCGGCTCGTCCCTACTCACTGTCTGTACCGTCTCGGTAGGCAAAGAGATCATCAAGGGAAGTGCACTCTGCACTCTACGTTGCTCAGCCACAGCCAAGCTGATAATCCAAGTCAAGCAGTTGAGATCCATTGCTTGCCCCAACACCTGACGACGTAATGCCTCAGAAAGAGATGGCACCGCCGTGGTCCCAGTGGAAAAACCCTTAGCTCGCTCGCGCTCGTCAGCATTAGGCTCCACTAACTGCTGCAACTGAGCATCCCACAGGAGGCCAGGTCCACTATCCCGGAAAGCATGCGATCCTGGGAAGCTAAGTAGTGTAGGTAGTGCTACTCGTGGTTGACCCACCTTGTTAACCACTGCCAAAGGCGAACGGTCATCATGTCTCACACGCTGAGACTGCCTCTCTGTGTCCAAAATACTATCCACTATGAGGTGTGCTGGCCACTGCACCCCATCAAATGCATGCTTGAGCAGTGCGGGTGGCATCAAGTTAGTCCACCATAGCCGTGGACGATGAGCCCGTGACCCCACTGCAGCTGCATCCAGCAACACTGCTGACCCAAGCCACGACCGGACTTGATGCACACTGGCTATCATCCTGGCCCGAGAATCGCTCATCCTGGCATATTCGCCAAAATGTATGCCGGAGATACAGCTTGATGAAGCTGTAAGTGACGCAAACCCGCACGATCTCCCAAAACAGACCCGACCTCGAGTCTCACAATCCATTGTCATGCCCGGCTGATGAATGCCCTTAGCAAGGCCAACCTGCCACTACCAAGTGGATGGAGCCAACCCGCTCCAAATCTTGCGCCCCAGCAAGGAAATGTCTGCTGGTATACACGAACTGCAGACACCGACAACAACTCAGGGTACTGCTATACCAACTGGGCAACATGGCATAGAGAGACGCGTCGTGCAGTCTCATCCCTCTCCATATACAAGTAACGCCGAACTCGTACACCTGCCTGTAGCACAACAGCCAGTCCGGTGTTGATCCCGCCAAACAAGTCCAGAAGACAAATGCCTTCATCCGGATAGTGCCACACAATCGGTGTGGTATCCAATGGTGACAACTGAGATGGTCTTGGTGCAATCCCCGCACTCTCCATCCTCTACCCAGGCTTGTTGCACCCGTCGATCAGCAACCCGCTGCAAATCCTTGCTCGTGCCCCATAGTGGGGGTGTGAACAATCATGGCAGACAACTCCGCCG
The DNA here is from genome assembly GCA_030704615.1 of Takakia lepidozioides. NCBI lineage: Eukaryota > Viridiplantae > Streptophyta > Takakiopsida > Takakiales > Takakiaceae > Takakia > Takakia lepidozioides. The sequence continues at coordinate 44,490,333 of CM060731.1, forward strand.
TGCCATGCATGTCATCATGCTCTGCTGGAGGTGGCACATCCTCTCCATGGGCATTGCCCTCCAACAGCTCTCCAAGCCTACTCACTACAGCTGTGAATGCTGCTAGTGTCGGCATCTTGCCCCGTTGGGCAACCGCAACTCCCCCAATGAATGTCACAGGGAGCTGCATATGCCGGCCCTCCCTTGACTGCCATCCAAGCCTATAAGAGGCTGTCTCCTCCAAAAATCCAGGGTGAAGCCCATGGGGTACAACACTGCCCCACCAACTAGGACATCGTAAGAGACCGCGTTTGTCACAATGGCCTTGCCTCTCATCACTGAACCATCTGTAGGATGATCTGGCTGTAGTCTGATTGCCAACTCACGCCGTGTCATGCCCCGAGCCTGCTCCGATCCTCCCAGAGATGTCTGTATCTGGAAAAGACAAGGTTCCATGTCCGCCTCCGTGAGACCCAAGCCTGCAATAGCAGCTCTGCCCAGCATCAGTAGCTAAGGTCCCGAGTTCAACAAGACTCGCAGTGGCCGGTATCTCTTGCCTGCCGGTCCACTCAAACAGAAGATACTATCATGATTGACTAACATGACAACTCCAAGTGTCACCATGGTGTGCTCAATGGCTGGCCTAGCTGGCAGCTCCGCCAACCTGGCAGCTGCAGCTTGCCATGGCGCCGTCGTGGCAGTCTCGACCCTCAAAACCGAGGATCCCTCCGGCACTACACCTCCCACTATCTCCGCAGAAGATGAAGTAACCTCCTTACTCTCACATAATGTAGCTGCCAGTCTAAACACTGCAGCTGGTCACTGCTGGGGGTGGCCACATCTGTGTGTCAGGCTCTATTGTTCTCGGCTACCATGATTGCAACGCCGGGGGTGGCTGCTGTAGCCTTGGCAGCAGGTAGTGGTGCTGCCTGTGTGGCTCTCCCCAATGGCACAATAACCTCCGCCTCAGTAGCAGTCGAGCAAGAACTAGGTGCCATGGATGGCATCGACACTGTCTCTGCCAATGTTAATGATTGAGACAACCTAGCCTGACGGCTTGCCTCCTCACGCTGTGGATCCAACTCCACCTCCGCACCTCGTGGCTCAGGAACTCGTGCTGCTCCTCGAGTCACGGCTGCAGCAGACTCCACCTGCACTAGTGGTAGTGTTGACCCGCATATGAATCCTATGCCTCCCATATCTCCTCCCTCAGGAGTAGGAGGTGGACCCTCAGGCCTTGGAGCTGGTACCACCTGAGCTGTGGCCATGGCAGCAAGCCGCTGCTCTAGCTGCTGAAGCCGGTTGGCCATGCCTTGGTCAACACCCTGACCTCCTTGTCCCTGACTATGCTGAGCTTGCCCTTGGCCTGTACCTTGTGCCTGATCACCTCGCCCTCTCTGAGCTGCTCCACCTCGCCCCCAGCCACCATTGTTCCGTTGGAATTGGCTTGGCCGCAGCTCAGGGTGCAAGTCATAACATTGGGCCTCTCCATGCCCATACTTGCCACAATGCCCACACTGCAACTGTGCAGGCTGTGCCTGGGCTAACCCTTTGCCGTTCTCTGGGCAATCCTTCTTGACATGGGGTCCTCCACATGTCCAACACACCACCTCCGCCTGTTGTTGGCCTACATTAAATGAAGGGAGAGACCCCGACATCTGAGGTCCTCTCTGTCCTTCCCTGGGCTTCACATGAGCCCCATTGTTGCCTTGAGCACGTTAGGGTAGTGGTTGGCTAGGAGCACCACTACCCCGTGGTGTCTCCTTAGCAAATCCCACCATAACCATTCGTTCCTCCACCATGTTGAGCTCTATCCGCTCTACCCGCAAAAACACATTTGCTAAGGTGGGTTGGGCCACTTGTAGGAGAGTTGCATCCCGCACCCTCTTCCTCAGCTCCTTGTCCAATATCCCATACCAGAATTGGATTGCCTGAGCTTCCGTAACCTCTTGGGTTACATTTATCAAGCGCCTCATGCGAGTGAAAGTCTCCCTCAAGCTCTCAGTAGGCTTTCGTTGGAACTCTTGCAAGCTCCTCAATTTTTCTGTCCTCACCCCTTGGTAGTTCCTTCTCAACTCTTCGAAGAACTCCACAATAGGGTTGAAGGTAGGCACGGGCACTGGTGCCGGTGCAGCAGTAGCTTGGGTGGACGTCCCAGCCTCTGTACCACTAGTCCCACTGTTGCTTGTAGAAGCTGTCGGTGCAGCTGCCGGTGTGGTTGCTGCCCTTGTCCCTCTAGTGCCTCTAGTGATGGAGACATAGTCGGGTGACCAGTACATCCTCCACTCCTCGATCTCATCATGGCCCCGCCTAAACTCATGGTAATCATCCATGGGCAGCCCCTCAAGGTGCTGAAACAGCCCCTTCCATGCCATAAAAGGCGTAAACAGTTGTGGATTGCGCATTTGCTGCAAGTCACACCAACTATCAAACTCTTGAATGAAATCATCCAACTCCATGGTGCCCACCGCCCCAGAGTACCTTCGTGGCCCTTGGTAGCTCCATACATCTCCTCCATTGTGTCCCACAATAGTGGCAATGAAACAACTTGTACCGCCGGTGTGAGTCCTCCTGATTCACAATCCGAATCAGAACCTTCCGTAGAAAACACAGGAGGTGAAGGTGGCCTAAACTGCACACCTCGTCTCGTGTACCTGCTAGTATCGCTAGTGCTCATACAGGCACTTTTCCCAGCAATTAGTGGCACCTCCGTGTTGACCAACTGACACTCAACCGGTCATGAAAATGTCCCTAACCCCTTCTCCACAAGGTAACCGGGTAGAGAACCTGATGCGGTTTATGGTTTGGAATACTAGGTTCCTAACATAGCCTGCACCTGCACCTGCATCCACCGCAGACACTCCCATGGTTGGCTAGTCATCACCTCCAATCTCACCACATGAGAACAATGATGGTCTGACTGGTCATCAACCTAGCCTCACCATTGACATCACGTTCTAGGACTGGCCGGTGATCAAATCGAGACCAATCACCTATAAAAACAAGCGCCCACACAAAACTAACGTGGCGCACAGTCAAGCATGAAGGTGTGGAGGGGATCCAAACACAAGAAATCAGAATGACAACTCCCCCACACCAAAAACAACTCTACGGTGTCGCTCCTGCAAGGATACCCTAGCCCAAACCCGGACTGATTCTTGCCTCCACCTACGGAAATGTCTTGGCCTAATGAGAGGGTGGAACACTACAAGGAAGAGAAGTTAAAGCAATGCCTAACCCCAACATGCCCTCATCCCAACACTTTTTCCTCTCCTCTCTTTCCTTACTTGCATGACCATGGGAATATCATGACGATACTTCTCAAACCGCCCTCCATGAGCTCCTGAAATTCGGCCTTCAAGACCACATGTTAGTCTTCAGGCAGTCCACCAGTGCCTCCACGGGTCAGCACATGCCATCCACAGGTCAACACGGGCCACCACAGCCAGCACAGGCCCACACAGATCACATGTCAAGCCGTCACAGCCCCACACATGCCACATGTCACAGCCCATCACAGGTCACAGTTGTCACAGCCCGACAGGCCACAGCCGTCACAACCCGTCACAGCCCCGCAGATCACAGCCATCACAGCCCCACACAGGCCACATGTCACAGCCCATCACAGCCCCACAGGCCACATGCCACAACCCGTCACAGCCCCATCCATGGCCGCTCATGGCAGTTTAACCATTTCTCCAAGGGGTTTAGCCACGCTAAGCTAGGGTTTGTGTCTCTTGAACCTTGAGCTCTCTTGCAACGAGCTATGGTATCTGTGAAGAAATCTGCAATGTCTTCTTACTCTTTTCAGATCCCACACACCACCAACATAAGCTCTAAGTCATGAGGAAGATGCTTGCCACAAACCAAGCTCTCTTTCTCACTTAGACCCCCAAAACCCGCCACTCAACTCAATGGCAAACAACCGAGCCTTGCTGGTTTCCAGCCTTTGTGAGCACTTATTCATGCGTTCTCCTTGGCCATAGCTCCCAACTCAACATAGCCACAAATGCACTGGCTTGCATACAAGGAAAACTAGCCCTCTCTCTTCACTCCTACCTCCTCATGAGCTTGAAGTTGGAGCTCTCAATAGCTGCAACTTAAATCAACACCTTCGCAGCTCCACACTCACCACACTTGGTTGGCATAGCATTGAGTTATACAACAACGCTCTTCAGCATAGACTGCCCACCTCTATATCCATTGCAAACCTGAAACCTGTTCGTCTTCGCACCGTATCCGCTTTGGATAGGCTCATGCACTGATCCCTACACTCTAAGAAAACACACAAGAGCTAACAACTAACTCGTATCTAGCACTCACAGATACGAGCTCATCTTTCTCGAGTGATAAAGAAGAAGAATACAAGCACAAGCTCATGCGAGCTCACAAAGCTGAAGCATAAACTCATGCACAAGTCAAGCCAAGTGCACCCCACGCCATGGGAAATCCACACTAAGACGCCATAGCTAGGCTTGGTGAGGCTCAACTCGAGAAAGATAAGCCTCCCGCGCTTGTCGTGAAGATAACCACTCCAAGGTTTAAATCTGCCTTGACCCCTGGATTGACACTTGGGCCAATCCTAAATGTCAATATAAAAAAGCTAGCTATTTCCTAGCTAGTTTCACACTAGTGGTGAAATAACTTGACAGAATCTTCACACCATATAGCATTTCTATCAAATGCCACAATAGATGATGTGGTGGTCGGATATGTTTTTGAGATGTAAACGTTCCACATATCATTTGTCTCTGTACGTAACAAGTATGTAAGAACACATTTGTCATCCTTAGGAATGGTATTGTATACTACATGGATCTCTATGTTGTTTGGTAGTCCCAGCTTCCTGACTAACTCAACTGCACCAAGGGATCTTTTAGTAACTATACATTTCACTACTATGTGATCTACATTTTTCTGAAGAGATCTCAGAGACAAAGCGTAAGAGACAACATTTCAGAAATCACTTATATTGTTAATCTTATTAAAGCAATCGTTCATGTTGCTTCCTCCTTCCCACTACAAATCCTATAGACAAAGTCTGTTCCCATACACACATTTTGGGGAATGACATAGCAGATGAGATGGCCCAACTTTGCTTCATTCAGCCAACTACCAATCCCACTAATGACCCTATTTTCTTAGCACATACATATCTATTCTGGCTCATCTCAACTAATGCAAGATTCCTTGCTATATATCGCACCCATACGTGACATTTACACATTATATGTTGCAAGGGAAACCAAAGATTGCATCCAATGATCCCACACCTACACAAATTCCACGTGGGTATCTTCCTCGTACCTAATGCATGCCCTATCCAACCACTTCTGGACTTTTCCTATGGTTTCAAATGCCCAAATCAGACGTACACTATGATTTAGATATGGTATGTTGTGCCCAGCCCCCACAAATTGATACCTGACCTTTCAAGTATGAGCTTCGAACAGAACACAGATTGGGAATTGTCAAAATTCCAGCCACCACCACACGTCGAAGGCACCACTGCCTACACACAAGATCCCATTTATATTGCAGCATGACATGAGGCTAGGCAATACTTCACCTTGTTCCAATTCACTGGCAACCACCTCTTAATAGCTACAGAAAACCATGCCCTCATTATTGTTTATGAGAAGTAGTCAGCAACACTTTGACATGTTGATAGACGTTCCAACCAGCTGGTACTCTCGAATCAGATGATACGAGATGTCAATGTGCCTTGTTCCAGCGCAGCTACAGCGTGAGCCTAGCCCTGTGAGCCTGTGATCTAGGCTCACACTTCACCCACAAAGCGTGAACCCAAGCTCACGCTTCCCCACCAGAGCGTAAGCGCATGGTGACATTGCAAATAAAGAGGACATATACTCGAGGTTGGATGGAAGAAGACCTAATACCGCGGGAAATTAGATATTTGTCTAACCGACAGAAAGGTTGTGGACTGGGAGACTCTTATTTTTTCCACTATCAATGCATACAAATATAAACAAAACACAACACTGCAGAAGGTAATGCTACCATGATCGTAAACGATCTGGTTACCAATACCTGCATATACAGTTCGCCTATGGTTTTTTTTTTTTTTTTTTTTTTTTTTTTTTTTCCTTCTATACCCGGCCTTAGTTGCATGAGGCTAAATCCACGATCATTCATGATCGAGCCAAATGGACTTTATATAAATATAAATATAAATAAATAAATAAATAAATATATAGACACACACACACACACACACACAACCTTTTGGCCTTAGCTGCATGAGGCCAAATCCACGAGCGTTAACGATCGAGACAACTAGATGTATATAAGGCCAAAATGTTTGTACAAAATAGGTTTTTTAATGTATATAAGGCAAAATAAATAAATAAATTATTCTTAGCTGTATGAGGCCATCCATGATCGTTAACGATCAAGGCAAATGGACGTGTATAAGGCAAAAATAAAAACAAATATATATATATACATATATATAAAATTCTTAGCTGTATGAGGCCATCCACGATCGTTAATGATCAAGGTAACTGAATGTATATAAGACAAAAACCCAAACAAATTTTTATTTATTTATTTAGGATGCTAGCTAGTGCCAAGTTTTCGATTCTCAGCAAGACAGAAGGCCACGTCGACAGGTTGTGGCTAAACCCTAAGATATTTTAGCCAAAAGGTCACAATTGTTTTTAGCCAAATAACCATATTATTAATAGTTGAATTATTGAAGGGAGATCCCAAAGGTCCCATACGGCCTAAACGGTCAACCGTGACCGAGAAGATAAACCCTAATGGATTTTTTTCGTTTTTATTGTAAGGATCCCTTAGAGCTAATCTAAGGATTTGTTAGATCGGAAAAATAGAAAAAAAGGCTAAATTGCTATTTACGTTTGTTCTAAGAATCCCTTAGAGCCGCTCTAAGGATTTCTTAGAGCGGGAAAACAGAAAAAACTAAATTGCTATTTGTATTTGCTCTAAGAATCCCCTTTAGAGCCACTCTAAGGATTTCTTTTTCATTGTTGTTCTAAGGATCCCTTAGAGCTAATCTAGGATTTGTTAGATTGGGAGATAGAAAAGAAGGTAAATTGCTATTTACGTTAGTTCTAAGGATCCCAGAGCCGCTCTAAGGATTTCTTAGAGCGGAAAAACAGAAAAATCTAAATTGCTATTTGTATTCGCTCTAAGAATCCTTTAGAGCCGCTCTAAGGATCTGTTATAGCAGAAAAACAGAAAAAAACTAAATTTTGTTATTCATATTCAATAGAAAAAGATAAATTGCTATTTACATCTGCTCTATTGATCCCTTAGAGCGGCTTAGAATTCTTGTTGCACCATTGGAGTGTATTGGTATATCGGATTACAACATAGTATTATATATATCTCTTTTTTACTTTATCTTATTTTTATTTTTATTTTGGGTGAATAAACCCTAAACCCTGAATTTATTTTATTGAGTTTATTTTGGGGAAAAAAAAAAATTAAAACCCCTGGTTACGCCGTGAGGCACACACACCGTAGTCAGTGAAAGACGAACATGCCTCCTGAAAGGAAATGAGAGAAAAATCTCTAGGGTCAAGAACCCCTATGTCTATAGTCAGTGAAAGATTATGTGGCGTCCTGAAAGGAGATGGTAGAAACCTAGGATTGAGAACCCTATCTTAGGCACCTGTCCTACATCATTTTTTTCACCTTTGCAGTATCATCCCACCGAAAACGACATATGCTAATGAATTACAGTATTTTGGGGAATTATGTACCTCTAAAATGAAATGTTGCTCAAAAATGTGGAATAATAAATTTTAATAATTATCTACAAAATTTCAAGAAAATTAAAAACATCCGAGTTGTACCATATCACCCATATAGCAAATATATATCTAAAACCTTATATACGAAATATTGAAGAAAATACATGGAATGTGTGTAATAAATGTTTTAAAAATAAAAATAGAATATTAAATGTTGTATATTTTCTACCTCTTATATTAAAAAAATACTAAAACCTCATCCTTTACATGTACAATTATTAACTGTGATATATATATATGTTTGAATCTTAAAAAGAAATATAATGAATATGGGTTGGGCGAAGTACCTAGAACAAAGATCAATTTTAGACAATGTTATAATCGTTTGGAATCATGAAGAAGATACATGTACTAATCGAGAGTATATCAATAACCAAATATCAACTATATTAGCTCAAAATTTGTTAACAAATTCAATCATTAAATATTTTATGACATTATCTGAATTACTGAATCATACATCTTGGTGTGTGTGTACTTCCTGATCAATGTATACAAGGGATAGTTGAAAAATTTGTATCGCAAGGGCCATTACGAACATATGTAAACTGTCCTAATTTACAATCTATGTCAATTTGAGATGATGTAACACTTGTTTCGGATACAATTCAATATAATCAAAATCAACTTTATAATGTTGAAAATATACAGGTAAGAAATGATGTAATAAATAGACCATTTTTAATTTAGCATCACAAAATATGCATCCAGATATAGATAAAAATAATTTGACTTTTAAAAATATATATATATATATATATATTTCCACATGAAAAAGGATATTACACAAATTTTAAGGATGGTTTAGATGGATGTTAGTGTCAAAAAAATATGTGGCATTCCATATCTTTCAGCCATTGTAAGGAAATCTTTTAAATTTTTTTTATGATATTGAGGAGAGCCAGGAATAGATGATGGAATCTTATACTCAATAATATGTTTCATAACTGTATGATATGTTGCATTTGGATTTCTTTTGCTATATAACTTTATATCTTTTTTCTAGCAGATATTTTTTACTTGTTTCGCAATTAAATGACATTGTCGTATTTGATACGAACATAGGGTTTATATAAAGTGAAGGGTGTAAATAAAGTATTACATCTCATTTTTAAGTATCCATCTAAACCATCCTTAAAATTTGTGTAATATCCTTTTTCACGTGGAAATAAATAAATAAATAATACATTTCCAGTTATATCTTTACTATGTAATATGGAATGCCCATCCAAACAGACAAAGAATTATAAATACTGATTAGTTGTTATATATCTTAAAATACACAATGAAAGCTGAAACTACCGAAAAACCAAATTTAAGTGCTAATGATGCTATGAAATTAGGACTTAGAGTAATCGAAATACAGTTAAAAGTTATTTCTTCTTATGTTCTTAGTAAGCCAATATCCATAACAAAAGCAGCAATTACATTATCTAATATAATTCAAAGAAGTGAAGTTGTTTATTACATCAATAGTGCATATGTACAACATCGAACACGATTTATTCAAAATCTAACAGCTTATCTCTTCATCTTATAGACTCATATTTGATGAGACCAGAAAACCTTTTACATCTTTGTAATCTACAAATTTTCCATAGTATGCAATATGAAACATTGACATATGATCAAAATATTGTTTGGGAGACAATTAAATCTTCTAAAAATGGTATACATATTATTGAAGGGTCTCTAGGAAGTGGTAAATCACTCCCTGGAGTTTGCAAAGTAGCTGTTCCAAAGCTTCGTCACATCTGTATTTTGGCCTTTTGGATATTTGCCTGATGACAAAAACACTGAGATCTGCCAAAGATCCAACAGGTAGACAAACAGGGACAAACTTGCAGTTATTCAGTGACTCGTCTAATAGAGGATGAAACAGGGCTAAAATGTTCAAGACCAAGGAAAACACCAAATCCTGATGAAGGAACCAATACAAGTCCATTAGCATCCAGTAATCCTCGTAACTGTGACTGCGATAAAATCTGTGAAAAAAGACAACCATGCCAAAATGCTTGCATGTGATTAATCAACGGTTAACGAAAGGGCACCGTAGGAACCAATCCTACAATCATTACTTGATTCATCTCATAGATGTGTGTTGTGATACTTACCCATAGCTACTTCCAACTTCTCCAAATGACAAGGAGATTTCTTGTAGGTATTGATCGACATTGCTTCGTTGGTACTCTTCTGTGCTTGAAATTTGGTCCTCTAGGATAGGTCTGCATGACACACAATCTCTGCCGCTTCAGCTATCCCTGCCTCCCTGACAAAAATACAGAAAGCATTCACCTCGCAGCAAGTGTCTGACAATGACTCGGAATCGAAAACCTCGACATGTTTTTCCGGAAAAAGTCGGAAGGGACTGTGCCTTTGGAACGTGTATTATTATGGAGAAATAGAAGTCATAAGTTATGTGGGAGGTATGTTTCTCTCTTAGGAAACACATGAAACATATGTCCGCTTTGTTTACCTTCTCCATGGTCACCTTCCTATGAGTCCTTCACAAGAGTTTTTTTAAGATGTTTATTAGTTAGTGATGTGCCGGGTGGTGTATTTGTATGGAGGGATAGATTGGTGCGATGAGTCATGAGTTCCGCTCACAAGATGTTCTGACGTCCTGTGAGTCTTTGATATACTCTCGATATATCTTCAACATAGTGAATGCCACAACCTGCTTTCGTCTCTTTCAGGGAGCCATCTCTATATATGCATTGCTGAGGTGGGAGTTTCGGAAGGGAGAGGTGTGAAGTCTGGAAATGAATTGTTATTATAATTATATTTCTGTGATCGCGCCTAAAAGGGTCTTGGGGTTGCCAACTTCCACGCTTTGTCCATGTTGATTTGTAGATCTGTAGATAAGGGGTGGATGAATGGATAGGAAAGTGCACCGTGGTTGCAGACCCAAACAAATGTCTTGGCAGGTGATCCAATTGCCCAAGAAAGTTGGGCGTTATTTGTGGGGTGTCGGAGTGGCGGATATAGATAAGTTTAGTTAGTGATGGTTCTTTATATTCATATAGTCTGGAAGTGACACAAGGAAGTCGTAGACTAATGATTGGGGATCAAATGTGGCCAATGTGTACATCCTAGGTGGGTTTGCTAATAGTTGGTGTGGTTGATGTTTCGGAGGAATAATATGATGAATGATTATGGGGATGGAGGGGCAACCATGCGGGCTCGATGGCTCGCTTCACTAATAGTCGTGTGACTTGGGGGGTGAGCAAAGCCTCGACCTTGCCATTGGTGGGACCTGGTTAAGCCCAATGAGCCAAAGTATTGATCTGTTGGTAGGCTGGAGTAGCTTGAGAGACCAAGTGAGCATGTAAGGGGTCAGAGTAGTACGAATGGGTGAGTTTAAGCTCCATAGTAAGGAAATCTAGTAGGGGTGCAAGAAATGTCGAGTGAGAGTGCGCCAAAGAGAGTTTGTTTGTTGTTTTGGGGTATTTTGGTGGCAGGTCATGCGCATAGCGTTGGAGAAGTCTACATACATGAAGTGCAAAAATGAAGGGGTGTGGTGGTGTTCGTGGTATACCGTAGTAGCAGCCATTGGGCCATATATGAACTTATGCGGGTGTAGATATGTGGTGATTTGAAGGATCTTTATCACGATTGCTCTCAGCTAAGGAGATGTATAAGTATGGTACAATGCTTGTTGGATTGATGAAACGTCTATCCAACCAACGATTGTGCTTCCACGTAGTGCTGTGTATGGACATGTGATAAGTAAGATTGTGTTGGTTTGGGGGTGATAGTATGCTACGATTCTGATGTTATGTTGTATAGTAATATGAGGTATACTAGCGAGGTTCTCACCGTGCTCCCACTTGTGGTTTCTGGGAGGATCTTGTTTCCATTTGCAGCAGAACATAGTAACTATACCCAATGAAAACTTAAAGATCTTTTCATCTGTAGGGTTATTATGGTGGCAGATATGGCCATTCATGTGATGGGGTGGCCTTTGATGTGTGCTCAGCAAAGAGGAAGAACAGTAGGCGGTGGGATTTGGCCATCCAAGTCATCTAAATCCGGTGCTAATTTAAGAGTTTACTTCTGAAACGCAAAAGGATAGGCTTTGCAAATTGCACGATTCCAACTATTTTCGAATGACTGGCTTCCTCCCTCTCTCTCAAATCTGCCAGTGCTGGCCATAAACGTGTCTGCTATGCAATCGGGAAAGGGTTCCCCATCTCACTCTTCACCTTGCTTCAACTTCTTGTGCGGTTCGTACCAGCCGAGCAGTTGCCCAAGGCGCTTGCGCAATGATTTATCTGGCGCAGCTGTGTATCCTTCGGTACTCTGGTTTAAGCTTTGAAGTTGACCGGTTATGTTTTGGCAGACATAATCATGTGTGCCCAGCCGTAGCTTCGACTCTTTTAAGGAACACTGTTGAGAATCTGAGGGCTGCCAAACAAAGTGAAGTGAGAAGCACTGGATTAAGATTTGGCCCGCCGAACCTCAAAGAAACAACAGAGATTGAGCTAATTTCTGTAGGAACAGAACAGTCCATGTTGTGATTGGATTGAGTGGGCTGCTTTTGTGACCCAATTAAGCAACATACTGAATAGTTCAGCTAGGCTCGATCGAAGTACAGAAGAGGGATCACATCTGAGTCCCAAAGTAGATTGTGCACTATGCAGTTCATCACAATATGCAATCAGTTCTTTTATAAGGATGAACAATGTTGGGTGCTACAGTTTTGGAATCTACCATCAGTAAGCAAAAGATTAAAGTACTTAAGCACATATTCGACGCGGGGACTGCAATGATGTCCGTTCTCATGCTCAGGAGTTAGCTACTGTGTCATACAGAATAGCCCTGGGCAGTTATTTACCGAGGGTTTTATGTGAGTCTGGAACGAGACATTTTACCTTTGCTTTGACATCGTTGACAGCCTTTGCAATCACAAACACTTTTGGTAATTTGCTACACACAATTTCCCAAAATAAATAAATTAGATAGCTGTACCTGAGTAGCCAGCTTGGCATGCAATAGTGATCTACCTTATCAGGTTGCCTACTGGTAAGCTAGCTCATCAAGAAGACACCTTGAAGTTGAGCACGATTGCCATTTTTGTCCCAACTTAGTACTAATGTCGTTCTTTTGTGACAATTTTAAAACGTTTCTCCACAAGCAACAAGCTATGCTCTAGATGATTGCAGAAAAACTTGCTGGATTTTCCATTACCAAGGACCAACAGAGTATGTGGAAAGAATCTAGCAGTAGCACAAGCATATACTTACATTGAAGCATCATTGCAACAAAAATGCCATCAGCCAAAGAAATGTCATACCTGTAATGCCAGCTGAAAGCCATCCTTGGTGAATCATATGAACCTTGACAGAGCACCTTGATGCTGTAGCAGAGGAATGCCGGCTGCTCCTTGAGAATCATTTCCCCTTCAGGCCAATTCACAGTGGTGATTGCGGCAACATTTTCTTGGGGCCAGAAAGAAAACCTATTCACAGCAACTCTGTAACTACTATGGTTCATGAGTGTAAAGATGATATGCCAGTAAGGTTGTGCACTCTCTACTGCATGGAGTTTTGCTTTCATTCTCATCTCTACGTCAGTGGGTGAGTCAACACAAAGACACATTGAGCGGTCATTCACAACCGACTTGGCCTCGAGAACCTTGGTTGATAAAGGTGATATAAAGGCTTCCCCTCCGCTGATTAGTTCAATGTCATCTTGAGCATAATCATGCAATCTAACTGGGCGGTCTCCCCAGCTTGTTGCATCAGCAGTTGATACTTGAGCCTGAATGTCTGTAGACATGGGAAGCGTGTCATGAGGCTTATGGATGCTGTCAATCTCCACGCCGCTAGACAACTCACTTTCTGAGGTTTCACTTCTTACCTTCATATCACATTCACTATCACTCTGCATGTTAGCAGCAAACTTTCTGGAGGCCAAAGACCCTTTCTGAACAAGGGCTGGTTGTGCAGAATCATTTCTTGCTTTAAAATATAGTTCCTCTTCATCAGTGCCTTCGTTTGAAGGGGAGACCGCATGGTTGGAGTTGTTCCCACTGTTGCTGTTAAGCTCACCACAGACCTCCCCGTGGTCACCAAATTGGCCCTTATCTTCCACACTTCCACATGCTTCTCCTTTCATGACATTGTGCCCCACCGTGCAGACATTGTTTCCTATGTCACTTTGGACAGTCGTGCCAACAGAGTCACTGTTGCCTTTCGCCGACCCTCCAGAAGAATCGTCGCTGCCACAGGATGACTGTCTGAGAGGTGGAGCAACTTGGCTTTCAGTTACTTCCACATACTTCTGTTGGAAACAAACATAACTATTAGTGCGGTTTTCATGCAGAGTCTGTTGAATTCGGGAGGCTCCAACTACGGATTTTGAGTCAAGGACTGCTTGTTGAACAAGACTTCTGACCTTCAATTGGTCAAGTGTTGCACTCTTCTCTTCATGTCTTGTTTCTGGCAGAAGAGCATGCCTCACATCGCAATCCAAAGCTTTGAAGTCTATGGATGTTGCTTCCTGAGCCCAGGACTCAAATGAGTTGACTGAAACTTCCTTCCTGCCAATGCAATTTAGATGATAAGCAAGGATCCGTGCAGATAAGAAAAACACAGAAAAACAAAGAAGCTGCAATATCACCACCAATATCCCTCATTACACGTCCTAAATGCCAACCAATTTGAGTTTCAGAGCACACAGTCATAATCACCAGGCTTTTTCCATATGTTGCACCAGGATGCGATCCACCATGTTCTCCAGCTTGGTGAGTCTATTAGCATCTGAATTCATGTCCACAATCCTGGCTTAGATTTTTAGCTCACAGCAGCCAGTACATACCCTACGTTAAGAGATGAAAGTTTCCCTTACTGCACTGACTCAAGTAGTCGTCTAAATGGTACTTCTCCAGGATCGTATTTCAACTTCTCCTGGGAAGTAAACGAGAAGTATAGCTTAAAGTTCGTATGATTTATTGTAGGCACGCCTACCTAATGTCTTCGCTGCTCTGTACATCGGTGCACGTTAAAATTTCCTTGCTTTCCCAACTACACACGTACAAGTCAAGGTTAATTTTGTGATCTCCTTAGCTCACCACCTTGCGTTTGCTGGAGTGATAACAAAAGCACGAGGTAGGAGCGGCGGATGTTTATGAATGCCAATGAGTCCGCGTCCAGAATCACACCAAGCCTTTTCGATGGTTCTTGAGCATTTGGAGAAGGATCCCTGGACAGATGTCGATAAATCTTCAAAATGGATATGATCCTGGCATAAAGATTGGCGCGCGAAAGTTTTCCTTCAGTGAGAATTGTTAACCAATCAATTGTCTGTCTATCCCATGGGCCCTCGGGGCCCGCTGTGGCAGCTATTTATTTCTCCTCCCATGCACATAATAGATATTTCTTTCATCCTTCTCTCAAATGGTTGAAATCTTTTAATGATTGATGCTATATTGCATTTGCAAACAAGAAGCCTTACCTGTCACTACAGAGGGGGAAAGGATTCTTGTGTGGAGCTGACCAGATGAGCTCCTGTATACTGCCAGGCAAGGAGATTGCATTTTAAGCCCTTCCTGATTCATCAAACACTTAGCATATTGTCATAGCCAGAAGGAGACATTCTGATTACTTGACAAAGCATTACCTGTGTCTCTTAGTCTTCGGTTTATAATTTGGCAAATCAAGCATTCATACGAAGGGAGTAGACCTGTCTGGCATTTCATAAAGCACTGCGACAGCGCCCATTGTTTTCACAAAGACCATGATAAAGTCTTGGCAGCAGAGAAATGGACTGGACCGCTGTAAGGTTCCTAAAACTTCACGAGTGCTGAGACGCGCAGCAGAACTTACTGATTATCTCAAACTTTTCAGAAAATGATTCATGAAACTGAGAGTCAATTTTTGCACACTCGCATTCTTGATAAATACTTGAAGATTCAGCCTATGTTTCATTAGTATATGAGAAAGAAACTACAAGCTGCCAGAAAGAAAAGAAGACGCTGGAGGAGAAGAATACAGTATAAGCAGACAAGTATGTAGACAGTTCTACGCGTTTTTCTCATACTTTCAATCTGCATAATGACAGGACACATCGACCGTAGTTGCTCTAATCAGATAGATTCTCACAATGAGAACTCCCTGGTAATCTGGGAATCAATGGATGCAGATCCTGCCATCGCCGTTGCAACTGACGCAATCCTGGACCTGTGACAGAGAGTTTGGCAAACCTCTTGCCTTGAAGGTTCTAAATAATGGTAGCTAGTAGCTACCTGCGCTAGACTGTCCCCAGTGTTTCGCCAAATGCTTGGATTCCCACCGGACTTTCGCCAATGTGTAAACTCAAGCATTATTTCTATAGCGAGATGTTGGAAGAAGAAATTTTGCTTTAGGCTTTCGGTTGTAAAATTACAGTCAACGCCCGGCTATAACTGCGCGACTGTTAGTGCCTCCTTCAAGAAGGCCCATGGAACGCTTTCTTTTCCTGTTACTGATCCCACACGATCATTTTCATCTTCCTCGTTTCTCTGCGCCGATCTTCTTTCTGCCGTATCCGACAACATCTCTCTCTCGTGTACTTTTCTTCTCCCCTCCAGTCGTTGTTAGATTACATTGTCTTCTAACATCTTTCTGCCACATGTCCGATCTGTAAGAAATTTCCCTGACATTGAAAGCCATTCGGTCTTGTTAGACGAACTACATTGCTTTGACCTTCATTCGAAGCAAATTTCACACATTCTCTCTTCTCCGTGTCTTGGTCGTGCTGTCTCTCTTTCTCTTGTACAGAAGCGCTCTTCGAGATATTTTCAAGAAATTTGATCCTTGGTTACAGAGTACTATCACGTTTTCTTTGACTGTCCCTCCTTTATTAATATTTGGAAGATCCTTTGAAGTGCAGCTTATACCACTAGGATTTCATACAAGTAAATGACCTTGCTTCGGGGCGGAAGGATGTTCAACGCCTGAGGAAAAGGTAGATGTATATGTAAGTTTTCCAGTGTTGATGGATAATAATTTGTGTATTGCGGAGGGAATGTGGAATACACTTCCCCCAGAGCTGCAGGACAGAGTGCTGGCTTTCTTGCCAGTGCTGGCTCTGTTCCAACTACGCACGGTTTGCAAACGTTGGGCATACCTACCTTTCTGTCCAAGTTTTCATGCAGTGTGCGCCCAACTTCCCCCCCAGGAATCGTACCTTCTTGTATGCAGGCGTGCACACACATATTGTGCTGCTTTTGATCGCTCAATGAACAAATGGTATGATATTGACCTCCGCTTCCTCGATTCTTGTTGTCAGCTCCTATGGAAGGGGAATGGGGATATTTATCATTCCATAGAAGCAGCCGCGGGAGGGCTTTTCTTTGTATGTTCCCATAAGAGTGATGGCGAAGCGTGTATTTTTAGTGTTTGCAACCCTGTCACCAGATCTTGGAAGAGGCTCCCTTCTCTGCCACAGAATACTATTCCTCTTGCAGTTGCAATGATTATTGATAAAAGCACTTTTGCCTACAAGATCTTTATAGCATCAGATGCCGCACCAGACGAAACTGTGAGTCCCATGGCGATGCAGGTATATGACTCAATGTCTTTGTGTTGGAAGAAGCTACTTCTTATGCCGCCATATCTGGATATAGTTTGGTCATCCGCTGTCTGCAATGGGATTCTATATGTTCTAAGTTTTGACCCCTGCGATCTATGGGCGTATGACATGCATGGAGATGTGTGGAGCAAACTCGAAGTGCGGGTGCCTTTTTCTCTTAGTATGACATTGTTGGTTGACTGTTCTGGAAGCCTTTTTCTGGTGGGGGAAGTAAGAGGAGAAAATCCCAGATGTATTTCCATTTGGGAGTGTAAAACGTCAGATATGACGTGCATCGAAATTGCGCAAGTTCCCAATCCTCTGTTCCAAGATTTCTCTTCTGATGAGACTTACGGAATGTGGGCAGCCATTGGACATAATGACTTTATCGCTTTCAAGAAAGGCGTATCAAGGACGCTGATTTATGATGTGTCTCATAGATCAGTGCAATGGCTTCCAATTTGTCCGGGTTCTTTTGATTACGATTCAGGTTACTCCGTGTACGGTCCTCCACCCTTAGCTTTGGTACTCCAGTGTGAAGCCCCCTCACGTGAAAGGCGTGAATTGTTGAATTACAAGTTTTGGGATCACCGAGCCAGTGGCCGGGGTTTACCTGTTGTCTTCGCCTCAGTGTTGGGGCTTTAGGCACGGCATAAGCATCCAATGCAGCCACCGTGGGGAGGACCATCTCATCACTAAAGATTGGACAATTTGGGTCACTGTACCTCTTATGCCTACTTGGTTGCATGCAACGGGAAACTTTAAAGGATAATGGCGCTCTAGTTGTAGATAAAAAGATTATTGCATCTCCTGCAAGGGTGAGTTGCCTGCTGTTCCATGGCTGGGTCAGCCCTGGTTAGAGCAACTTGTCGGTGACTCTCTGGGGCCCTGAATCTGTATTACCCTCCATGTGGTCCAAATCTCATGGGTTCTTCAGATGGAGCAGAGACTACATCAACCCAAGTGGCTGTCCTTAAAGGAACTGTTGGTCTTTGAATGCGCCAGAGAGTGATGCATGTGGGAGATACAAGACAGGTAGACTGCAGCCCATCCACACACCATTACATTGTGCTCTCACATGATTGGATACACTCAACTAGGTCAACAGAACTGAATCTTCGATTGTGGATCAATATACAATGAAAGGGAATGGTCCACAAAAAGGTGAAAGAGTGTCAGGGTGCACATTCACATGTTAAAAATGACTCTTGAGTCTGAAATAGATGTGTCCTACAAAACCTCACATACAGTGTGCACATACAATGCCATGAGCAAGGCATTCAGGGCTAGAAGATCTGCTGTCAATTATCTCGACTGTTATATTGAAACAACCGTTCATGCCCTACATGAGCAGCTTCAATTGGAGTACTCAAATATGAGGGTTTCCAATTTGGAGGCTTACATAACTCCCTCAATAATCAACAGCTAGGACCCCTTTGGCATAGGCCTAATTAGACCATGCTCTCCGGATTTGTATACCTCCAATCTTAGACTGTCTAGGCATCATTCAGCCAGGAAGCAATCTGATCTATCCGAGTTATCTACTGCTCAATTGGTAAGCCTCTAGGTCAGTCCTCATTCTTGTAATCTACAGATCGCTAGGCTTGAGCTAGTCGGCAGTGTCCAAGTTCACTAATGCCCCCTCATTAAGAGCTGGTTGACGATGGGGGACTTAAATGGTCTTAAACACTAACTTCAGGAAGTTCAAATCAATGGATAGAGAGTGATGGCTTTTACCCGAGGCAGAGACAATTTGAATTGGAAGGGAGTTAAGAGAGAGCTAAAGCACTTCATGGTCAAAGCAAGAATCGAACTATTTCTCAACACTGCAGACATGTATCCACCTGACCACTTGTCACCCAACACCACTCAAAGGCTTTGAGTAGAAAAATATAAGCTGGTATGAGAAGGGAAGAGATGCTAGAGGAAGAGGAGGGGGATCCGAGCACATCTCAAGTCTCGCTACAGTACTGAACTTACCTCCACCTGCCAGAGCAGAAAGACAAAGGATACCACATGACTGACTGACCATCCAACAAAAGATCAAAACATCTTAAACAGTAGCAAAAGACACCGCACTTCCACACTAAACTATAGGTAGTATAGACAAAAACAATGAATTTGGGCAAGAATTTCAACACTAATCAGAATTACATTACTTTGGTGTTATTTCCACAGCTCCTCCATCGGGATACCACGGTCCCTAGCCACATCCCGGAATTGCTTCATGCTTGAAACAGCCTCAACAACAGCACGTGCATTGTTAAGTGGGTTCTTGCTACCAATCTCTTTACCTAGGGCATTCTCCACACCTGCCATTTCCAGCACTACCCGCACAGACCCTCCTGCAATCACACCTGTTCCTGTGGCTGCTGGCCGCAACATCACTTTGGCTGCACCATAGTGCCCATCCGCTCTGCTTGTGTGTCCACACAGGGCAACAGTTAGTCTACACAGGCCAAACACAGGAATGGGTTACCTGTACTCTGAATCCCATCTCAGTCTCTACAATTTCTTTGTTATGTGTACACATGTAATCAGGTAAAGGAAGCTATGCTCTCCAAAGTAATGTGAAAAACACATTACATAGAACCATTTCTCCTCTCCAATATGACTGCATCAGATTTTCCAGCTCAGTTCATACCCCACTAGCAACTCAGGGAGGGTAAATGGCCCAGAGGAGGCAGGCCTGCAGTGCGATAATTGTATATGGACCTCCGTCTGTTTAATACATCTAGTGTTCATAGTTTCCAAAAGAGTACAATTGAACTGGAACTGTCTGGAACTAACAGCAAGGAAAGGCCTCACTGAACTGTAATGCCATAATTCTATGCAACTAAAGCCCCTTTCCATGTCCTTCCCCAAACCCCTAGTTGTTCTCTTCCTTCCTTCTTTCCTCACTATCCGTAAGTTTGTTACACCATACACTTTTGGCATATCTAACCCAGGCCTGGGGACACTACGAAGCCTGTTGATCTGGACAGCCTGCAAAGTCTCCGTGTGTATATCAACATCAGTAACGTGCCTTTTATCTCTCAATCGTTAACCCGTTGTTATGGCACAGCAGTACATTTTAAAAATGTAGATTATCCAAAACGTCCTTACAAAGAAAAAATCTTTGATCTCAGGATGTACCCGGATTGACATCAGCTGTAAGCCAGAGTTGTGGATATTTCCTTGAGATACACAGGCGGGTTTACCCCACCCCCCACCCCCCCCCCACAGAGGCCTACTTTGAAACCAAATGATGAATGCCATGATCTCTGGAAGGACACAGACAAGGGGAAACAAAAGCAAACCTGTGAGGAAATGTCAAATATTTCGTCATTGGTACATTGACGATATGACGCCTCGCATCTGTAGCGGACTTTTGAACGGCAGTTATCACCTCCTTAGCCTTCCCCACACCGACCCCCACCTTGCCCTTCTTGTCTCCTACCACCACCACAGCTCTGAATGAGAGCTGCTTGCCTCCTTTCACCACCTTGGTGACGCGGCGTATCTGCACTACTCGCTCCTCAAATCCATCCCTCGTTCCGCGGTCGCGCCGCCCTCTGTCCCCATCATCTCTCCCCCTTCTTCCCCTGCCGGATCCACTGTCTTCCTCCCCGCCCTCATCGCCTTTCTGGGGCTTCAGCCCTCCAAAGGCCTTCCCGTACAGAGCCTCGTAGGCCAACGTGATTTCTTCCTCGCTCTCCTCCTCCTCCTCATCCAGCAGAATGGCCAGGGGAGACAACGACATTCTCGATTTCACCTGCACGCATGGCGACGCATTTGACAGGAAATCGAGTTTTGAGCCCCACAGTGAGCTGGACAGAAAAATTCCAGATAATTTTGCAGGTGACCGAGATGAAGCATGCGCTGGAGATGATATGGACATGGACGAAACCCCAGATGCAATTGCATGAGAAAGCGAGAGACTGATGAGAGCCATGGCCACGCTCTCCCCTCGTCCTCTCTTCTCTCTCTCTCTCTCTCTCTCTCTCTTCCAGAGATAAGCTTCGTCTGCGTCCTCACAGCAGATGGCACGTGCGGGGATGACCTCATTCATTTCTTGGATGACCACATTCATCTCTAGGATGATCTCATCCCTGCAGAGTGCAAAATCGGTCACTGTCGAGCTGCGTCCTCACAGCAGATGGCACCTGCGGCGATGACCTCATTCATCTATGGGATGACCGCATTCATCTCTACGATGATCTCATCCCTGCTGAATGCAAAATCGGTCTTTGTCGGGCAGCCTCGTTGGTTTTGCTTCTCGTGTTCTCTGGCTTCCTCTGCAGATCGGAGAGTACACAATCCTTTGATGCCTGGAATCAGGGATGGGAGAGTCCTGGAAGCCAAGGACGATGGGGGGGCGATGGAGCTTGGTGGGTAATGGGCATAGCACCGATTCATACAGGCGTATGGGCCATGGATCCATCAGGAGATGCTAGAGGTGTCAATTTTGGAGAGTAGTACCTGCGTACTGGAAGTTATGATGGGCTCCGTGGATGGCTTCGACCCAGTGTACGGAAAGGCGGAGGGGCACCTCGAAACGACGGTTCCGCAGGCCTTTCTCCCCTTTCTCTTTTGCTTGCAGCCCAAGGACGATCATCATCTGCAGATTCTTCTAACGGATTTTCATGCCAATACTTGGCAAGCTGAAATGAGCGCCATTGAGCTTGAAGAAATGGTATGCTTTTCACTTCTTTTGGGAATTCTAACAACCAAGTGATAGAACATGTCTCCTTCTCTCAGCATGCTGGGCGGCAGCTTACAAAGTTATTGATTTAATAGAATGTAAAAGGCCTTTTGAGGATGGTAGCGGCACGTGGGGCTGGTAGAAAAGTATTCTAGAGGCTGGGACAGTTGAGATGGAAGAGACAGAGAGATGGCAACAGAGACGTCTCCTCATTGGACTGGGTTGGTCGCAGCCCTGTGGCATAGACCCGAGGTATGAATGGACCAGAAGACGAAATAGAAAGAGGGGAAACGACAGGATGAGCACAACGTGAAGCACTGCCATTGCTGAAGCCTCGCTGAGAGAAAGAAAATGAAAGAAAAATAGTATGTTGGTGGGAGGCCCAAAGGACCTCGCGACAGGAAGAGAAACTGTGACGGAAAGTGGTAAACAGATAGCAATATTTACAATTGCCAAAGTCCCAAGGATCCTGGTGTGTGAGTAAATGGCGTGTAAGTGTTTGACAGAACGTTTGTTCTACCGATGGGATTTGGAATACTACCTGTTGAAGAACCTTCTGTCCCTTTAACCCTAAACCTTGCCTTGGTAGGGGCTATGCAGAGAGACGAAATAGGAATCGGGGGCACGTGGGAGGAGTTTCTGGGGTACATGAGGTCTGCTTTTGCATCCGAAAATGTGAAGCTGATCCTTGGTGGCCCTGCCAGCGCAGTTGGCGGCTGTGGTGCCTCCTCACCTGCTCTTCCCTTTCATTTTGTGGCCACATTCAAAATAGCCTAATGCTGGGCACTCTATTTTCTTTCTTAATGTTATCTTACCACTTTGTCCTTGTTTACTCTTATACTACATGTGAATATCTGGTAAATGCCGCCTATAGTGGGCTCATGTTGGTTACTGTGGCAGTCATTAGAATTTTCACACCGAGGATACAAAGTTAAGGTGCTCATATATGGAAGAGTGAAGTTTTCCTTCGTGTGCATGTTGCTTCACACCCTGCATAGTTACTGTAAAGTAGGCTTAAAATAGAAGAGAAGGTTAGATTGAGTGTACAAATGAGATTGAGATGAGATGAGATTGATGTAGCAGTTGGTGAGGGCTATATCCAGCACTTGTAATTGTCACGTATGGTAGTGGTGCAGTTTTTCATTGTGCTATGTACATTAAAATCTCAAAGGATGGTTCCCATTTTAGCAAGGTGATACCAATGACTTTCTGCTGTTGAAGGGTGTGGCCCTTGGGCGGAGGTGGACCATGTGTTAGAGCCAATGTGGATGTAAACGCAGTAAGGTGGGGTTTGTGCATGCTGAAGGTGCTACAAAAGCAAAGGTGGTGGCACAAAAGGCCAGGGGAACACCACGCATCTCGTTGGCGCTAAGCAAGCTGGCAGGATCTGCAGCTCATGACTTGATGGCTGCAATTGGAGACGAGCTGTTCAAGGCCTTCCAAGCTCACTCCGCTTCTCTTGCATCAGGTCTCCCCTGGCCGTCCTCCAAGTGTCGTGTACTCCTTGGACGTCTCACCTGTATGGAAAACATTGAGGACTATATTCATAAGATAAAATACTTTGAAAGGAATTAAAGGGCTACAGGATGGGCTCATAATTGAAGTCTACAGCAGGTGTTGGCTTCAAACCAGACTGGGGATGCCAAAAGCCCTGGCCTTTGGTGTGAAAGCATGTCAGACAACAGGTTGGTAAAGTTCTGCTTTCGTATTTTGTGTATTTGCACGCGGCAAATATTTATCATCATGCATTCCATCCAGTTTTTTTTGAAGTGTTTTATTCTATGTATTTTGACCAGGCTTTTTGAAATTCTTAGCAAACTCTTTCTTGGGTTTGGTGGGAGTTCCAACAGAAATGAAGCGGGCTGCCAACTTATCAACAGCCCTGGCTCAAGAGAAGGTATCCCTCCCACTGTTCCCAGCAAAATTGAATCTGTTTTCCATTGTGGATGCATTTTAAGAATCGGTTGCTAGTGTGTCCGTAAACTGGCAAAAGCGTGAATTGCTGGGAATTTCAAGTGTTTCACAAGGAGAGCACACAAATCCAGCAGATGCAAATGTATCATAATGTCCCATCTGGAAATTAAGCCTGGTACAGAGGTTTTTGACTTCATGGCTTGCTCAAACGTTGGACTGACCAAAAACATGTATATATGTGAGTCTGTTCCATACCAAAGAGGGAGAAAAGGTGCTGCTATGGGGGAAGTCTGGGGTGGTGAGCAAGACTTTAAGCTTAATCACATGTGCTTGATGATTGAGGGGATTTACCATTCTCAAGATGTCGTAACTAGACAATGAGAGGAATATAGTCAGTTGATTCTCTTGGCCATGAATCTAGGTTACTTGCAAGCTATTATGTGCAGACGGAGCCTCCTCAGTTACAAGCCCTACTAATGGGAAAAGGTGATGTGTGTGTTTCCCATGGCTGTAGGCAAACACAGAGAGGCTTCAACAGGTTATTAAATCTTTCTTAAGCTCACCAAGCCAAAAAAAGCAACATCTGAATCTCTCAGAGTTACCTAACCGCAGAGGGCTGTCTGGAAAAGCAAGCACGCCTACCATCACTGCCCCTTCTACCTCTGCCTCCTTGCAACATTCACAAGCTGGTGTGTGTCAATCTCATATCCACTCCTGTGCAAAATCTCTCTCCCCTCTTGTCGTGGGATCCTATTCAAGAAATATCGATCACTGGAATGGTTAGCTGTTTCATTCTCTTATTAAAGATAGCTGTGCTTTTGAATCTCAAGGAATTGCACATGATAAGAACACGCTCTAGCATTTCCTTTCTCCAACCTGGCTTTTGACTGGATCAACTCCAGATAAATTTGTACGTCTGACAGCCAATCCATTATGGGGGTGCTCAGCTAGTTTGGCAAGTGTAAGTTTGGAACCCTTTAAGT
Organism: Takakia lepidozioides; assembly: GCA_030704615.1. Taxonomy (NCBI): domain Eukaryota; kingdom Viridiplantae; phylum Streptophyta; class Takakiopsida; order Takakiales; family Takakiaceae; genus Takakia; species Takakia lepidozioides. The sequence continues at coordinate 44,515,247 of CM060731.1, forward strand.
GTATTTTTGATTGTTCGTTGCACTTTTCCTGATGCAACTGTTGCATCTCAGCCAAAAGCTTTGTTCACAATGAGGTTTGTAGATCTTCAGGGGACTTCCAGCTTTCTAATGAGGCAGATTGGGTGTTTCAGTGGAAACCAAGCCTCATGAGGTGTTGCCAAGGCCCCCCCACCCACCAGTGAAAGTGCGTACATCAAGAAGGTCCAAGCGGAGGGGGACAGTAATTGCAGATGATGACGACGATGAGGAATGACGCTTTTGCAACATGACAACAACTGGTGTCAAGGAGGATTTCTCCCTGAGCATATACTCCTCTCATCCTAGACTGAGCACAAGTCTTCCCATATTGATGAGATCTGTTTTCCTGCAGATTGTGGAGACATGCCGGTATTCGTCTGCAGGGGACTGTTATTGTAGCCAGGAAAGTTTAAAAGAAGTGCATTGTTCTCTCACAAGAGACTTGCCCCTCCCCACAAGCAGTGTATCATAAGTGAGAAATAAAGTTAGAAATAATTAGTGCATTCATAACAAGTGTTCAGTAATAGACAATCTTTCTTACTGCAGTTCCTGCAGTTGTCCCACTGTTCATCAGCCTTCAAATGACTAAGGATCCCAGTTATAATAAAGGTGCCATGCATCTGCTTGGTGTTACCTTCACCACAAGGCTGGAAGTTTAACAGCAGTTTTACCACTTGGATCTAAAGGCTGGAAGTTTTTTTCTGCAGAGTGTTCACCGAAAATTCTTGTAATGAGTCTGTTGGCTGTCCTGCAACTTGCACCTCAAAACACAAGATGCACCCTAATCAAAGCAGCTGGCATGAAAATCTTCAAGACTACCATGTGCAGGCTAGACCACATATGTTGATCAGCTGCAGCCTTGCTGCACATTACAAGTTCTTGGATGTGTGGGGTATTGAAACATGACATCCTTCCCCCACATGGAGAGATGGATATGTTGTGGGTTCATAGTTCATAGTTCATAGAATCAGCACCATATTAGATTGTACTCATAAGACGTTGTTTGCCGTAGCCTTGTGGCCATTGACCCCGCGCCCAGTTTGAGCGGGAACAAAAGGGACAGAACCTACCTCTGTTAGGGGCTGACGTTGGTAGTAAGACTTACCTCCATATAAAGAATTAATCTGGGTTTTCCAGATATCCTCTAGAAATCCCTTCACACAAGCATCAATCTGCTGTGTGTGATTTGCCCAAAAAAAAGGCCTCAGGAGGGCCTGGGCTTTTGGCTTAGCCTCGAGACTTTCAAAGTTGGTAAACAGGGGTACAGGCACAATTCCCTTAATAGATTTGAAGAGAGCGTCTCTTTGGTGAGAGAACCCCGGACAGTGTATCAGAAAATGAATACTGTCTTCAGATTGCCCACACAACGGGCAATTTCACTCTCCCTTTCCTCTCTGCTTCTGTTTGCTGTTCAAAGGTAGGCTTCCTGCCCCGAGTTTAAATTTCAGTCTAGTGCCGAGAGTGGGTAGACCCTTGAGGTCATCCAAGATGTCCTCCCCCATGTCACAGACTGGAAACAAGTTCAGGGAAGTTTTCTGCTCAACTTCATTTTCATCAGACAATCTCATGGCAACAGACATGGCTGAGGACACTACAACCTCTAAGTCAGATTTATCCAGCAGGGTCAAGACTTGCGGATCCAGGTCCAGGTCCTTGAGGATCTCTTCTACTCTCTTCTGCCAGGACTTAGCCTGTTTGACAGGGCGGTCCTGTTTCCAAGATATAGAGTCGATTAATTTAGGATATCTGGTGTTGGGCTGACCCCACCATCTGACTTTGAATTCATCTCGTCGGGAGCTTAAGGACGGAATGCCAAACTCACCCCGAACAGCCACATTGGCTGTTTTGGAGCATGCTGACATACACTCCTTAAGCACCCCCACTTGAATGGATTCTAGAGACTTAGCCTGGTTGGAGTTATCAACCCATATAGCAGATCCGTACTCCAAGGCAGGTCTAATAACGCGACAAAGCATGGTTTTCTTAACCTCAGAGTTGACCCCTCTGCAGTGGAAAAATTTAGTGAGCCCCAGAGCTTTGCCCTTGCCAGTTTGAACAACTTTCCGGATATGTGCATCCCAATTACAATTGGAGGAGAACTCAACGCCCAGGTAAGTGTAGGAAGGGAGGACCGGGATCTCTTGACTACCCCACTGCCACTTAAGATCACTTCCTCCCTCTTCTCTGTCGTTGAATGCTACCACTGCACATTTGCTGACATTAGCCTCTAGCCCCCAAAGATCAAAGTATCTCTTCGCGCAATCAATCAACTCCTGGAGATTGGTTGGAGTCTCCCCTATGCCTGCGAAGTCATCCGCAAACATAAGGGCTGGTATGGTGGTATCACCCACCCTTAACCCAAATCCCTCACTTTCCACATCCTCGAGGAGTTGATTGATGAAAACATTGAAGAGCAGAGGGGAGAGAGTACATCCTTGAGCTACACCTTGGTCTATGTCAAAGAAGTTGGACTTCTGTCCGTTAACAGTGACATAGCTTTTGGTGTGAGCATACAAGTTGTGGACAACTCTCCACATCTTTCCCTTGATCCCACAAGACCAGAGGCGGAACCATAGGCCATCTCTCCACACTGTGTCATAAGCCTTTTTGACATCCAGGAAAAAGACATAAGTGGGTTTCCCTTCTTTTTTCCTTCCCTGGATAATCTGGCTTAGAGTGAAGATATGATCCACACAGCCCCTGTTTCGCCGAAAGCCAGCTTGGCCTTCGTGGAAACAACCTCTAGACTCCAGATCAACCTCGAGACGAGTACTTATAACTCTGCAGAATGTCTTGCCAACAGCATTGAGGAGTGTGATGCCACGGTAGTTCCCCGGTTCTTCTCTGTCACCCTTCTTGTATAGATTGACAATGACCCCCTTGTCGCCAGCGAAAGGGGATCATTTCAGTCTTCCAGATAAGGTTAAAGAGGAGAACTAGGGCCTCTATCATGGGATCGCCACCGTGCTTGATAAGCTCGTTGACAATACCATCAGGTCCACCAGCTTTATATCCATTTAAATGTTCAATTGCTTCCACAATCTCAGAAGAACTAATGGGAGCATTATAAGCCATTGAAATATACTCCAGTTCATCAGGGCTGTTTTGAATCATAGGAACAGTTTTTCCAACTGTGTCCCTCCATTCAGCAGAAGACCCCTCACTGTTAGACCTAGAAGTTCTGCCAAGCATACTGTAGTGAGTTTCAAAGGTTTTGACAATGTCAACCGATGAAGTCACCACTGCACCTTTAGTAGTCTTCAGCGCTTGTACTTGCTGACCGTTTTTCGGTTTGTACAAACGTTGAAGGGCCAACCAGAATTTCTTGGCATTACCACCATGGTGGTTTGAGTTTATTTCACTGTATAACTTGTCCCAGTATAATTTCTTCTGAGACCTAACAAGCTGATTGATATCTTTACGGAGCTGGTAGTACCTCGCCCACAATTCTCTGTTGGTTTCCAAATTGCAGCACTCTTTATAGAGGGCTCGTCTCTCAGCTATCTTGAGTTTAATCTCATTAGTCCACCAATTAACTGCTCTACCGCAGACAATTAGTTTCCTCCCAATGATCTTGTCAGCCACGGAGGAAACGAAACTCTCCCAAGAGTCCACTGCACTTTCGACTTCATTTCTTGCGTTAACAGAGCGTGACTGAAGTTCTTGGAGCGATTGGACAAAATGAGGGAGAGCCTCTTGCAAGGCCTGGACGTACTCAGCCTTGACCTCCTCATTGTGGAATTTTTCTATGCGCCACTTCCGAATCGAACGTTTCACAGATCTCTTGGTGGTGGGAAAACACCTTTTGATCTCAGCACCATATTAGAGTCCGAAAGAGACTGTCCAAGCTTCACATGAAAACAGTATTGCTATGGGGAGGAGACATCGGACTGTGCATTGGGAATGTAACAGTTGGATTACAAAGTCACAGTCCTCCAGGAGAAGCAAAGACTAACCATTGATTGTCATTCACAAATGTCTCCTGATGAGAACTCTTGTCAAAGACAAGATGAAATGGTGATAGCAGATCAAACAAAGATCGGGATGGGTGCTGCTGATATCTACAAAGTATTTCCTCACGAACATGATACAAACACAATTGATCTTTAGACTGACTGGTCCGACCTACTCAAAACACATGTGCAGCACTGGGACCATCTCATACCTCCACAGCCTTCCCAAAACAACCAAGGATGCTGGCACTAGACTGAGACACCCAAGCTAAAATGGGAGGAAAAACAACGCCCTTCCCAATCGGTGGGGAATTCCGGAGGGCAAGGCGGTAACAATCGTAGTGAGTTCTGGGACACGCTGTATGTCAACGTTACGACATGGGTGGGTTGAAGAAGAATGAGATCACTTTGTCCTTTCGCCATCCACCACCCTGGCCTGGTAGGAGAATCCCTTAGCTCGGTCGAAGGAATTTCAGCAAGGAGAATCCGCTCCTCCGCTGCAAACTTACACTCCAATATGACAATGCTTTCATCAGTGCCTCTCCCCAACAGCAAGAGGCGTCCAGAGCACTCGACGAGGCGGCTGTCCCTTAGACTGCGTGGCAATTGCACCGGAGCTGTGCGCCACACTTCCTCTTCCAGATTGTAGGCCAGCAGCGTTCTCTTATCCAAACCATCGTCATTAACGAGACACAGACAGTACAAGACTCCTCGGCACACTGCATGAGAGCACACTTCACCAACTGAGGAACTCATGTAGCCTGTTTGTTTCCAAACGTTTAGTTTTGAATCGTACACCTGGGTTCCAGGATAGTTCTCATTATCATGCCCCCCTACTAGAACAATCTTGTAAGACTTGGTCGCTTCGTCAGCCACCATAGCTGCTACCAGTATTGAGTCGATTGGTTCGTGGTGCAATGCAGGCAAAGATTTCCAGCACTTGGTCATGGGGTTCACAACGGTTAGCTTCAATTCAGAAGTGTGGCTTGCTGATTTCCGGCACTTGGTCTTGGGATCGACCACGGTCAGCTTCATCCCAGAAGCGATTCCAAGCAAGAATTTATTCTCAACCAGACGAGGAGTCACAGAAGCGAGACAAAGCAAGCCTCCATGTGCTGCTATGACCTCCGGATGTCCTGCTATGACCTGGGCTTTGCCATTTCCGTGCGAGAGTGAAGCGAGATTAAGATGATACCACTTGTTGACCGAGGGATCACAAACAAAGCAATTCTCCAGGAACCCATCTTCAAAGAAGAGAAACAACTCAGGTCGTGGTGCGGACACCTGCGCACAAATCTCAGAGAAATTGGGAGACAGTAACAGGAGAGCCAACCGCTTACACACTCTCCTCAAACAAAACAAGTAAGGGACCGGCAAGCAAGCCAACACTCGGTCCAAGAGCTCTGGAGGCAATGCACTCCACAACGTCGCATCCATGTCCTCCATCGGGCCTGCTACCTCCTGCGACATGGGTGTGAAGGACTCAATTCCACCCCCTCGCTGTTTCCTTCTGCTCCGTGCTCTCTCCCGCCCTGCCCTCCTCACGCGCAAATTGCTTCGTCCCCTCTCTGGGCCATTGCGTGACTCACACGCACAGTTGAACGGGCCATATATTTAAAAGCGAGATAGGGAATCACGGAATAACCTATCTAGTAAAGTGTTCCGTTGCATAGGTATACCCAGTGTATGTAATATAAAGGATGCATGCCAAGAGTAGTGAGAGAGAAAGAGAAGGGCCGGGGATGTGCTCCAGCCCTCTTCTGTGATGGCGCAGACGGGCGTAGTCAAGTCATTGTCTGCTTCGTGCAGTGAATGGCCGGGAGGCCAGACATCATGCACCAGATTGAAGGGCCAGTCTGTGGAGTTGAAATGGGCACCCACCTTCGAAATGCCTGGCCCGAAACCCTGGCCTCCAGAATTTGCAGTGAAAGCGAAGCAAGGGATGGAGAGAGAGAGAAGAGTCCGGACGAAGCCAACGTAAGTGAGAGCCGCTTTCCCTTTGGATCTCAAGTTTTTCTGCTGTGGCGATTCAGGCTCCATATTGTCGTTGACCCATCTCAGCAGAAACTTCACCCATAAGCTGAGTTTGTGGTCGCATTGTAACTGTATATAAATGTGAGTGTAATCGACATGTTCGTCCTCCTTCCATTAGCTCCATCTGCGTGTCATGCAATTGCAACGCAATGGAAGATAGGTACGTAATAACATCGATTGCTTGCCCTCTGGGATATGATGGTCTCTTTCTGGGCAAATCCACCAGGTTTCTCGGGGTGACAGTTGTAAGAGGCCAGCTCAAACATAGTCCCCGACGTCCCACTAATAATTATAGATTCGCAAGCATTGTAAGCTTACTGAAAACTATTGACCATAGATGTCGTACATACTCTGGTCCCTCCCAGGCAGGGCAGATGTAGGCTCATTGACTGCTCCCTGGTAATGTTACCATGACTTGCATTTGAGGTTGTAGTTCTCACCGGATCTCCACTTACCCGCCAGGATATAGATCTTATTTACCTTCCGCATGGCCAATGACAAGCCTATTATTGGGAATATTCCCACTGTTGCTGTAAGGGCTGCTACAAGAATCATGCTAGAAAACACTTTGTTGATTCTGGCACTCCTGCTCCCAGTCATTCGCAGGGATGAGGTTTTGATTGCACTAATTCACACACACAGATGAAGTATACAAGTGCCTACTTTTACCATATTTGGACTCGGTGCTGCTGTAGATCTAGGTTGAGGTAATAGCATTCCCTGGTAGACATTATTGAAGTCAACTGCTGGCAAAGTTCTCATGGTCTTCCAGTTTGTGCACACAGGTCAAAAAATGAGCAAAAAATGGCTGTGGGAGTTCTTCCCAGACCCTTCAGAGTGTTGGGACAAAAGGTATGATAAGGTTAGGCAGGTTGTGAATAGATGTCAGTGATGTTATGACCGAAGTTGCAGTATTAGACAGAATTGTATGTTCAATTGCTCAGATGCATGACAATCTGCTTTGTAACCTGTAAAAGAATCAAAAGCAAATCGTTTGTGTCTCTCGGTAATCTGTCTTCCTTGTTCTTTGAAAGCAAGTTGTAGCCGGGCTGTTGTTGAAGTTCTGGCTGCTCAGCTGTCCCCTTGTGGGTTTCACAGAGAAGTACAAGGCCACGCTTCAGACATAAGGACACAAACGAGATCTTTTGGATTGAGAGTTGGTCAAACGCACCTTGGGTGAACACACAGCTTGTGGCCTTAATGCAAGGTTGGGAACAAACTGATGATGGCTCTAATGTTGATATCCATCATTGGATAGTGTCTTGGTTATGATTTATGGTTGCCAAACCTGAAGATAGAATTTAGAATTGGTGCAGTAGAAATGAAGTAGTCTGTACTAAAAAGCGGTTAAAAAGCCTGTTTAATATGTAGCTAGATGCCTGTCCTCCTGAAGATGTGTTCCTTTCATGTAGGCAGGAGCCTTGAGATGTGTTGCTTGCAACTAAGAGTTCTGAGTCCTGCAGAATGGCAGGGTTGAATCAGGTACAGATTTTTGAAGAATCAAGCACCTCCATAATCACCACTGGTCTAGGAGGACCAAGAGAGGGAATCGGCAGGAACCACTTTGGCACTTGTGCGGATGTTAGGGCACTATCTAAGGCAGGACAACTGAAAGAAGCACTGCACATTCTGAACCAACAGGGCGTTCGGGCTGACTCCAACACTTATGTCTGTGTCTTGCAGGAGTGCATCAAGGTGAAAAGTGGAGCAGAAGGAAAGCAGGTGCATGCCCACATCATCCAAAGTGGATTCAGACCAAACATTTTTCTTTTCAATACTCTTGTCAACATGTATGTTAAGTGCGGGAGCTTGGTGGATGCACGCCAAGTGTTTGACAAAATGCCTGAACGAGATATGTATACTTGGAATGCAGTAATATCAGGATATTCCAAGCATGGGTGGGGTAGGGAGGCTTTCCAGATCTATCAGAAAATGCTAAAGCAGGGGGTCATGCCCAACACTGTCACATTTGTTTGCATTCTCAATGCGTGTGTGAGCCTAGGAGACCTGGAGGAGGGCAAAAAGGTCCATGCAGACATTGTCAAAGCTGGAGTTGCACCAGATATCATTCTGGAGACTGCCCTTGCTGCTATGTATGCCAAATGTGGAAGCATAAAGGATGCACGTCAAGTATTCGACAAAATGGCTCAACGAAATGTGGTCACTTGGAACGTCATGATCGCCGGATATACTCAGCAGGGTTGCAGTAGGGAGGCTTTTGCAGTGTATGAGCATATGCAAGGGGGAGGGGTGATGCCCAACAAGGTCACATATATTTGCATTCTCAAAGCATGTGCGAGCCTCAGAGCCCTGGAAAAGGGCAAAGGGGTTCATGCTGACATCATTAAAGCAGGAATTGCGTCATTTATTAATTTGGAGAATACGCTTATTGATATGTATGCCAAATGTGGGAGCATGAAAGATGCATGTCAAGTGTTCGACAGTATGTCTAAACGAAATGTAGTCTCATGGAATGCCATGATTGCAGGATATGCTCATCATGGGTGTGGGAAGGAGGCTTTTCAGATCTATGAGCAAATGCAAGGGGAAGGGGTGACACCTGATAAGTTTACGTTCACTTGTATTCTCTATGCTTGTGCCAGCCTAGGAGCCCTGGAAAAGGGCAAAGACATCCATGCCGACATAGTCAAAGCTAAGATTGCTCCAGATACCATTCTGGGGACTGCCCTCACTGACATGTATGCAAAATGCGGGAGCATGAAGGAAGCATGTCAAGTGTTCGACAGTATGGCTCAACGAAATGTAGTTTCGTGGAGTGTGATGATCACAGGATATGCTCAGCATGGGTGTGGTACGGAGGCATGCCAACTCTATGAGCAAATGATACGGGAAAGGGTGATACCCGACAGGGTCACATTCATTGGGGTTCTGAAAGCATGTGCAGCCATGGAAGCTCTGGAAAAGGGCAAAGAGGTCCATGCCCACATTATCAAAGCTGGAATTGTGCTTGATATAATTCTGGAGACTGCCCTCGCTGACATGTATGCCAAATGTGGGAGCATGAAGGATGCACGGGAAGTGTTTGACAACATGACTGAACGAAACATGGTCTCATACAGTGCAATGATCACCGGATATACCCAGCATGGGAGGGGTAGGGAGGCTTTCGAGATCTATGACCAGATGACACAGGAAGGAGTGATGCGCGACACGGTCACATTCACCTGCATTCTCAATGCATGTGCTAGCCTAGGAGCCCTCGAAAAGGGCAAAGAAGTCCATACCGACATCAACGATTCTAAAATTGCTCTGGATATCATTCTGGAGACTGCTCTTGTTGATATGTATGCCAAATGTGGGAGCATGAAGGATGCATGTGAAGTGTTTGGCAATATGGCTAATCGAGATGCAGTTGCGTGGAACTCGATGATTGCCGGATATTCTCATCATGGTTGTGGTAGGGAGGCTTTTGAGATCTATGAGCAAATGCTACTGGAAGGGGTGATGCTCGACAAGGTCACTTTCACTTGTGTCCTCAATGCATGTTCCAGCCTAGGAGCCCTGGAAAAGGGCAAAGAGGTCCACGCTCACATCATCAAAACTGGAATTGCTCCAGATATGATTCTGGAGACTGCCCTTGCTGACATGTATGCAAAATGTGGGAGCATGGAGGATGCGCATCAAGTGTTCAACTACATGACTGAACGAAATATCGTCTCATGGAACTCCATGATTGCAGGGTATGCTCAGCATGGGTGTGGTAGGGAGGCTTTCAAGATCTATGAGCAGATGACACGGGAAGGGGTGATGCATGACATGGTCACATTCACTGGCATTCTCAATGCGTGTGCCAGCCTTGGAGCCCTGCAAAAGGGCAAAGTGGTCCATGCTGACATCAAAAGTTCTGGGATTGCTCCAGATATGATTCTGGAGACTGCCCTGGTTGACATGTATGCCAAATGTGGGAGCATGAAGGATGCATGGAAGGTTTTTGACAATATTGCTAAACGAGATGTGGTCTCATGGAGTGCAATGATCAGAGGACTTCATCGACAAAATGCCAATCACACCGGATACTTCTGTGTGGGGGGCCTTACTTGGTGCATGTAGAATGCATGGCAATGTAGAGATGGGCAGACCTGTGGCAAAACGCATTCTTGAGAGTGATCCACAGCACACTGCAGCTTCTGTGCTGCTATCAAACATCTATGCTGCAACTGGTAGGTGGGATGATCAAGCAAAGGTGAGGGAAATGATGGAGGAGAAATATGTAAGGAAGGAGCCAGGGTGCAGCTACAATATTGATTTGGACAATAGGTGGCACTCTGGCATTTCACTTGTAGACGACAAATTGCATCCGAAAATTGATGAAATCCATGCTGAACTCGAGAGACTGTTGGAGCAGATGAAAGAGGCCGGATATGTGCCTGACACGCAGTTTGTATTGCATGATGTGGAGGAGGAGCAAAAAGAGTTTTCACTTTGTTATCACAGTGAGAAGCTAGCCATTGCTTTTGGGCTTATCAGCACTCCACCTGGGACCCCAATCCGTGTCATCAAGAACCTTCGTGTCTGTGGTGACTGCCACACAGCCACCAAGTTCATCACAAAGATTGTTGATCGAACAGTTGTTCTACGGGACACCCACCGCTTTCACCACTTTCCACACGGGGTTTGTTCCTGCGGCGATTACTGGTAAAGCATGCAACACGCAGAAAAGAGGCACTCATTTTGCGGAAAGGTGAAAACTGCTGGCCCCTTGGATTTTGGCACGAAAGAAATGTACTCAGAAGACGTTGTTTGCCGTAGCCTTGTGGCCATTGACCCAGCGCCCAGTTTGAGCAAAGGGACAGAACCTACCTCTGTCCAGGGGCTGACGATTGGTAGGAATCTTACCTTGTATAAAACATGTCCCTTGTTTTCCAGATATAAATCCTCTCTAGAAATCCCTTCACATAAACACATCAATCAGCTGTGTGTGTGGTTTGCCGCAATAACTAGGCCCCAGAAGGGCCTGGGCTTTTGGCTCAGCCGCGAAGACTTTCAAAGTTGGTAAACAAGGTACAGGCAACAATTCCCTTATAGATTTGAGGAGAGCGTCTCCTGGTGAGAGAAACCCCGGGCAGTGAATCAGGAAATGAATATTGTCTTCGGGTGGCCCACACAACGGGCAATTGCACTCTCCCTTTCCTCTGTTCAAAGGTTTTGTCATGAAAGAGTTGAATCACATGGAATGATCTGTGACATTGAATGCACATCTGTAGTCTGAGCGGCCTAAGGTGACGATCACAATTAAATCAGCAAAGAAGTCAGGGAAACCTTATTGTACAGGAGTTTGGGCTGATGGCAGAAGGGGAGAAGCCATCAATTGAATCCTGAGATTACTGGATTTGCAATATTTACCCTCCAAAAGGTCAAATTGTTGCGAAGTCTCCACAGTTCAGAAAGTTTGCAATCCCCCCGATATCTGACAGTGGAGGTTTGAGGCTTTTCACACTTAACTTGTATATTTTAATAAATCAAAAGAGGTTTTCAGTTTCCGGACGATTAACACTTTCTATGAAACAGCTGTTCTTTATGCTGCAGATGCTTGATGGAATTGAAACTTGTGAGTTGATCAGAGGGTACTGGAGAGATCAGCATCCTCAACTGGTCGAGATGAATTTTGAAGGGCACAATGCTATTACAGCCAATTTCTGAAGCAGGTGGATGCAATGCACACTAGACCACCGCAACCAACTTTAAAATCCTTGTTCGCAAGGGCCTCATAATCAGATCTCCTGAATTGCCCGTTGCAAATTAGGGGATGCCCTTTTTGTGGGCCTTGGGACATGTGGACCCGGGCATGTGAATCCTATGCTGACCATGAAAAGCCAAATATTCAGCGAAGGGAGAGGAGATCAGTTTGCCGCCCTTGAAAGCTGTCCAAGTGGCCCTCCCCTTGGGGTTGACCAGGGTTGACCGTGGGACCAAAGCTTGCAGAGATGGTCCAATGGGCCCATTTCAAGGACTGTGGATGCTCCATGTGGCAGCCTAAAGCTGTGTGAAATTGGGATTGTAACCCTTTTGCTAAGTTATTGCAAATTTCCTGATTTCAAAGGCCCAAAACGGGCTACAGGGCGTTTAAGGGTTAATATGAATAGGTATATGACGTTTTTGAACTGTCAGGATTGCCTCTTGGGACGTAAAATTACGCTCACTTGGTAAAACTTATCTTACATATGCAGTACTAAAGCTGAGGAACATCCGCCTCACATCCAAGGGTGGGGTTTTTGCAGATCTTTCCCAATTCTCTTACAAGTTTGTCAGCAGGTGCAGAGAGGGGGCGGTCACTTTTGCTCTCTAGATTTTATAAGGCGTTTGTCGTGTCAGGTGTATGTACGTATGTACCCTTTCTTCAAAAAGTCAACAAAGGCACCGGGCGTTGAAGAGTTAAATATAGTTTTATGCCACTCCTCACCCAGTCCAGTCACAATCTCCACGAACAGCTTTGACATGGATCGAGCAGGAAAGCGCACTGATTCAGTAAACGGAAAATTTTCTGTTTGCACAGCTTTCATACTACCTCCCATGCTCCATAGCTGAAGCAATATCTCTCCCCTCTCGAGGTTGATAAAGAAGCACAAGGGCTGACAGCTTGTCATTGTGGATTTATGGCCCCACACACTAGTACTACTGTGAACAGCGTGTGAACAGCGATAATGATATGATATTTGTTCAATGTCCTGTAGATCTCTCAATGCCCCGAATGTTGAACGGCGATAGAGTTATGATATTTGTTTGTCACCAAGTGGGTTGGTTGAATCTGCAGTAGATCTGAGTCTGAATGGCCTGAAACACTATAGAACAGCGATAATGATATGATATTCGTTTGTCACCAAGTGGGCTGGTTGAACCTGTAGATCTGCACATGCACATGCACCTTGATTGGCAAAGTACGATGCTTATGTCAGTTCTAGACTCTAGTGCCTAAAAAACTGCCTTGGTCTACTCCTCCTTTATGTTTGCTAGTGCTGGTTTTCAATAAAGCCCTCCAGGGATTTGCCTATCACGGAGGAAGCATGTGCCTTACAACGTACAATGTCTCATCGGGATGCCTTGAGTAGCATCCAAGCCTTCTCTTACCTACAAGTTACAACACTGCGGCCCATCCCCTCCATAACAAGTATTAACAACAAGCGGCTCCCAAGAGGCTGGGGTGGGCCCTGCCTCCCTCGGAAGAATGTTCACTCTTTGTCTTTTGTTGTTCTTGAACAAATACGTGCAGCGGGAGAGACGAACCTATCGCGAATATGCCAGTGACGGCGACGGAACGCGTGGACGGACGCACGGGGATGGATCCCTAATTCTGGACACGTCGTACTGGTGAGCGTGACGAGGCGGGGAACGAGCGGCGGTGGACGGTCGCGCACGAGCGTTCACGTGAGCAGGCCACGTGAAGAAGCCCCGCGCTGAATCGCGGCCGCGCACGCCTATTCGCGGTCGTGCTCGGCTGATCTCCTGAGCCTTCACGTGCGTCCACGTGGCCCACAAGATCCCGGAGCTTTTGAGTTGAGAAGGTTTCGCCATTAATAGAGGATTTCGCCAGATTGCCGAGAATTTCCTCTTTGAGAAATATGGTGGGGACCGTACGGTGGCGAAACTGCCAGGTGGCAGTCGTACATTCCCAGTGTGGATTCTGCGGCGTGTACAGCGCTGTGGGCTTCCGTTGCTGCGTCTTTCTTCTCTTGCAAACTCTTCTCTTTGTCCGTCTGTCTGTCTGTCTGTGTGTGTGTGTGTGTGTGGAGGTTTGCGATGGTTTCATTGTATGGGGTGGCGGAAACGTGGTGTGAAGAGGGATTGCAAGCGGGAAGCTTGGGCGGATGGGCATGAGGACAGAGCAGCAGACTTCGGTATGACATTTGAACACGAGAGTCGTGGGATCGAAAGCAAACAGACCTCTGGTTTCTTTTTCTTGAACCGGGATTTGGGTCGTTGAAACGGTCTGCTATTGGTGATCGAATGGACGAGTTTCGTCTATCAGATTCCCAGGTTCTCTGAAACTATCAGATTTACAAATCGGTCCAAGTCTGTTGCGATCCATGCACTGGGATATTGTCAAGTGGGTGATCACTTCATGACTTAGCTTCACCTGGAGATTGAACCTGTAGTGGTCACGAGTTTATGGGTGGTGGTCCAACTTGACAGTCAGGGAATCTGGAAATGTGTTCAGTTGTAGATTAAAATATAGGACTTGGAGTAAAGGGAAGGGAGGTGGCAGTTTGAAGTTTGATGTCTTGGGTAGGATCGATCGTCGGCAGTTTAGGGACGAGGAACTCTCGCAGGCTCGGGTTATACTTTTGACGTGTGCTGCGCACCTTGAACGACTAGGCTCACAACCTATTAGTCCACTGAGCTGACTTTCTTGGGTTCTCGTGTTTGCAAGGGATCTTCACGCAAACGGAGTTTCTACATTGGAAGTTACGATGGCAAGCTTCCGGTGGACAGTTTCGGTGCGGCACAAGTTCGTGTGGACAAATTTGGTGCCGTGCAAATCTTGGACCCTCCCTGCTCCATCGGTTCTTCAATATCACTGACAGCGGATACAACAATCACTGAACAATCCAAATTCCAATCGATCGCCAGCACTCCAGCGAAGTCACAGTCCACGTCCCACCCCAGTGTGGGAAGACCTGTGAGTAATTACATCATCGCATAATTTGTTCAGCATTTCAATAGGGATCAAGCACAGAGCCAGTGCTGAAGTGGACCTAACTGCAGAGATTGATTCACAAGTGGTTTCTTAAAAGCCGTTTAGAAAAATGTTCGCCGTTTCTGAGTCTTTTGCGAACTGGCAATATGTCCCATCTTCGTAAGAAAACAGCATATCCATGTACTTGCAGATCGGTGGTTGATTAGCAGCATGGTACATGGACGATGGCACATGCCATTTCGCGCGTTTAGCAAGGCTATGAAATGGCCGCCACAGGTTGAAGATCCTCGAGCAGTCCTGACTTCAGGTTACGCTTGAGAGGAGTGAATCTTGACTGAGCACTTGGTTATCTCCAGCTACACGGTGCATGGAGCAGATAATGCTCTTGCACTGATTCAAGTCACAAAGTCTATTAATTCTGCGTACGTACAGGATGTCCAGGAGTCACTATTCGTAGCCTCAAGTCACTCAACACCAGCATCTTCAACGGCATGGGCAGCTGAGATCTCACCCACAACGGTACCTCGACAATCAGAAATACCGCCGTGTACA
The DNA here is from genome assembly GCA_030704615.1 of Takakia lepidozioides. Lineage (NCBI taxonomy): Eukaryota > Viridiplantae > Streptophyta > Takakiopsida > Takakiales > Takakiaceae > Takakia > Takakia lepidozioides. The sequence goes on from CM060731.1 coordinate 44,530,457, forward strand.
ACAAATCGAATAGTGTCTCCAACAGTATCAGGTGAACCAGGGTGCTTACCACCCCGACTGTCCGTAACCGGTAGATCGCAGTTGCTGGAGCCGAGATACCCAGCCGCTGTTTTGAGTCGGCGAATGGAGGAGAGGCAATGGGTGAGAATCGTCTGATGCACATATCAAGGAAAACTTGACATCAACCAACGTATAATTAAGATATGAATGATCGCTCTTGTATTCTATTCAAGGTAATTTAGGCTGAACAACCCATCAGTTAGAAATCGGCCATTGGTATTCTATCCGATGTGCACAAACACTTCGAAGCTTCAATTGATCTGCTTTCGGCCAGGGCAAGCTTGGCCTCCAAGATTAATGGTGAAGTGCTGCTGCACAGATTGACAAATTGTAGATGCCTGTAATGTCGAGGCCGTAATTTGCAAGTTCCTCGCGATTCAGATTACGAGGAACTATTCCCAGGAGGGAAAAATAATTGGACAGTTAGACTCGGGATAGATGAGGGTCCAGCGTCCCAAGTGAGTTTTGGATACTGACACCACATTACATGTAGTCATAATTTACAATTCTGCATTCTGGAAGAACTAACCGACTAATCTGTGCTGCCAGTATGCAGCTGACTCAAGCTCGTCCTCTTCCGGGCCCGGAGAGCATGTCCGCAACTATGTCATTTCCCCAGAGGTAACCTCCATCAGCGGTTACATTCTCTTTATTGTCGTCCTTGCTCTCGTCCTTAAAAAGGTAAATTTTGGGACACTGGGTTTCCAGACTAATTTTACTTCTCAACCAGTCAATCCGAGATTTTGGCAATCGCACCCCTTAGTCTCTCATCCATGATCGAACCATTTTCTTGATCAGTAGAAGGCAAGCTCAAAATTACTACATTGAAGTTGATAGATCATCATGGTAGACACTCGACTGGTGTATATGATGTAGCTCCTCCAGCTCATTCAGGCGATCAGATTTCGAGCAGGTGACTGAGTCTTGAATGCTCGCAGGTTGTTAACTATATATGGGTCTCGCTTATTCAGTGAACTTTTCTATTTAAATGATTGACCAAGAAACCGAACAGAAATATTGACAGAAGTCCGTTCTCATATGGATCCATGAACGAATCTAGAACTGGTCCTCACTCCCTCTTCATGCATGATTTTTTTCCGTCCTGAAGTGCAGAATTCGCAGGAAACCGTCCGAAGGCTCTCAAACTCTCTCAAATGTGCATCCAACCGATCGCATAGGTTACCTTCTACATTTCTGTCAAGTCTGATGAGTTATGATCTACTACAAACAGGGAGTTGACAGTCCAACTTATCCCACTTGAACCATATTTGAATTCAGGATCTGCAGAGACCTCTCAGTCTAGTGACTGATCATAGCAGTGCTCAACCTTAGTTCACCTAGCTGTATGTGAGCTATCCATGTGTATGAATCGAGGAAAGTGTTATTGAGGTTCAGCGTGGATATCACAGGTCTTTGACGATTTCAAGAGCCGCACTGGTGTGTGAGAATTCAGATTAATTCTGGCAATTTGCAAGTCGCTGGAAACTTGATTGAAGCACGTCGAGTATAGTATGCAGTCGATAATTCGAGCTTGATTGTCGTGCACATGCAGCAGGATCTGATCTGGGCGAGCGCCAAGCAGTACTGCGGCATGGTCCTGGACCTGGAGAGCCGCGCGTGGCTGGGCACGGCCGTGCTCTTCGTTGCTGCGGACCCGGGCCAGCACGCGTCGCACTACCCGCGATCGGAAAATCGGCCTGGGTCACGTCCCTGTTGTCGGTGGGCCACCGCCGGCAAGTTCTTGTGCGCAACAGCAAAGGCGAGACGCACGTGGCGGACGTGCTGCTCACTTCCGGCGCTGTCGGGCTGGCGTGCCTTCGAGTGCACACGTGGCAAAGCACGTTCGGACTGGCCTACTTGAAGCTAGTGACCGGCCCCGGCAGTCTCCCGCACCGGGTGTTCGTCGACGTTTACCCGGACGACCGGGTGTATCTTCTAGCGTATGACCGGCTATCCAATTTTTTGTTTTCATCCAATTGTTTTTTCTAATTGTTTTTTTTGTAACGATTTTTCGCAAATTTCCAAAAAGAGTGTACGCACGTGTGGGCAGGTATGAACCGAGTGGGGCGGCGGGAACAGTAGCAGAAGTGCGGTCGAGGCCGGGCATTGTGCTCAAGACGAAGCTTACGTGTGTGCAGCTTGATTTTGCAGCAGGGCAGCTCGGAGGGTCCATCAAAAAGGCCAGAGGGTTTTTGGGAGGTGTGATTGTGAGGGCAGATGGGCGGTGGGCTGGATTGGTCACTCTGGATGACCAAGAGCAGGATTCCATCTGTTATTTTGCCACAGCCGGCAATGTCTACCGTTTAGTAGAGGAGCTGTGAAAAATTGGCTGGTTTTTGGAACCTATACAGATCACTGAGGGCATCGATAGAGTCTGTCTTCAACAGTGGAACTACGATGATCACCTTGATGGAGGTAGAATTTTGGACCCAGATTGTAATCCGGGTCTGCCTGGAAGGTGAAATTAGCTGTATTAAACTGTGCACTAGAGGCTCCTTCCAAGTTACAATTGGGGAAGTGCAAGTAGTCCTACAAATTATCCAGACGGTTGTGTAGACGGTTGTGTAGGGCCAGGCTCCCGGTTCATTTCGAGGTGTAGCACTTGGTAGTGCAACGAAGGGAGAAAGTTATTTACTCAAGTACCTAAGAAGTATTGTAAAGTTCGATTGGAAGCCAATTCCATGTACAGGAAAGTGATGGTATGAAGGATCCACAGTGACTGCACGTCCATGAGTATATATGCTTGTCATTTGACCGTGTAAGTAGTCTCATCTTTATAAGTATCGTATAAAACCGTCGCTCTCTTGTGCCTGAATGGCCCCATTTGACTTCATTCACAAGTAGTTACACCTGTTTTAAATTCGGTGGGAAGAAAAGTAGGGGCGATCTGGCAATTATAAACGTGAAGGTGGTGACAGATTTGTGTGCCCCGAACACCGGAAGTTCCAAAAAACCAAAACCAAAACCTATCGCGATTATACACGAGTAAAACGAGAAAGGAAGAATGAGAGTCATGACAAAAGCAAAGTCTCAAGCACCAACAGCCTGCAGCAAATCAAACAGTTGTGGATGACCATTTCAAAGATGGTGGGAGGCGAGATAAAGCCGTCCCAGCCACCTCCGAGGGCCATGATTGCCCTTGTGTTCGTTTGCATGATGAGTAGATGTACGTAGAAAATTGTCCAGCTGTCGATGAAGACATCGAGTCCGAGATCTCATGAAGTGTTTTTTATTTTTATTTATTTTTAGAAATCAAGTTTATATTAAACAGCGAACACACACGTCGATGATCTTGCCATCCTAGCCCACAAACCCCATCGTCTCAATCGACAAGTAGAAAAATTATCTCGATTTAACCAATGGTCTGGCATGGAGCTAAGCCTTCACAAATGCACTGTTACCGCAGCCACCCATCATAGCAAATTCACCAAGGCCACTTCTGCCTCACACTGTAAACTACATATCCATTACTAGAATAAAAATTTCCCATTTCTACAACCCTACACCTATCTAGGTATCCAACTTGTTCCCTCTCTTGAATGGTAGACCACTATGATCTCTAAATTAACTGACAGCAGCATAGCCCTCCTCAAATCTCCAGTCTCCATCCGCCCCAAACTCTCCCTTATCCAATCTGTACTCAAACCACAAGTCCAATATTCTTTTTACACGACACCCTTCTCCCTCCCAGATATTAAATTAATTGACAAACATTTCATCCAACTCACTAAACGTATTTGCGGTGTACCTACCAGCACTCCCAACGCTCTTACCCAACTCCCAACTGATAGCTACGGCATCGGTACCATCCCACTAATTACCTCATATGCCCGCACCCTAGGCACACAACTACAAGAAGCACTCAATGACCCCGGCCGACTATGACTTATTTATAGGGGACTCCTTCAATTCTTAGCTACTAAGTACAATGGTCTTTACTCCCTGCCAACCCTTCATCCCTGTCGAACGGCTTTTACTCACCCATCCCTTCGCTATCCGAGGTGGGAACTCCAAGATAGAAGAGTTGGATACCTCTAAGCACTCAGCCCGCTCAGAACAATCAGTCATGACCTGCAACTAATGTATCATGGTAGTGCTTCCTGGTTGTATTTCTTCTTGCCTTCATGTTAGCAAATTTCTTTACCGTGTATACTTAAGCATTTAATTGCTTCAGTATCTATCAGGTTCCATTCACTCATCCATTCATTCCACAGCTTCACTTAAGTCTCTCTACACAATGTGATTGTATCGAATGAGTATCAGATTAAGATTTAACACATGTATCAGGCCGAAGCCATGGTGTCTCTAGTCTACCCTACAGTATATCTCTACGGCTTGCATGTAACAACATCAACAGATCGTCTCTCCTCCTTCACCATGTTTTCCCCTCCAGCTCCAGACATACTCCCGCTGATCTCCTCTCCTAATGGCCCAGAAGCGCTCCCCCAAGAAGTGTCTCTCATGTCGCTGCTCTGCTTAATTTATCTGCAAGCTGTTCTAACCGCCTAACTAACTAACTGTCATCTCAAGACAGGATGCACTTTCCCTCTGTAGATATCATTCCCACACAGACATTCCTTGCCATGATAACCGTTCCCTATGTATGCTGTGACGGGCTGTGTCATGCTGTGTCAGGCTATGACTGTGCCGAGCTGTGATTGGCTGTGTCGACTGTGACTGACTGTGTAAAATTGTGCCGGGCTGTGTCAGGCTGTGATAGAATGTGATAGACTGTGACTGACTGTGACTGACTGTGACAGGCTGTGATAAGCTGTGTAGGTTGTATCAGGTTGTATCAGGCTGTATCAGGCTGTGTAGCGCTGTGCCAAACTGTGTTAAGTTGTGCCAGCCTGTGACTGACTGTATGAGCCTGTCTACCACCCCTAAGGCCTGTGTCGGTCTAAGTCTACCATCCGCAAGTCTGAGCAAAAATTAAGGGTACCCCACAGAACCCGTAAAAGTGTCTAAGTCCCAGACAGCCCTCTAACATTTACCCCTCCCCCTCTCAAAAAGCCGTGTCCTCACGGTTTACTGTTTAGGATCAGCAAACCTTTCTTTCTCCTTCCCCTTGTCTTTTTCCTTCTCTTTGGACTTGTCTTTGTCCTTTGGCTTTGCTGGTGAGATGGCTATGACATCAAGAGCCTTGTCTTTTGGTTTGCGGCCCGCCTTCTTTCTCTTCTGCGGCGTTCCCTGAGCATCAGGCTCCTTGGCAGCCAATGTTGCTATGTTTCTTTGGTACTCTTCGTCAGTCAGAGGCGCCAACATCTCAGCATTATTGTTCAAATATTTCATATGATGTTCTTGAAAGGTCATGTGCTCCGGTGGGCAGTCAAGGTAGCAGCCACAGTCTCTGAAGTGAGAAGGACTCCAGTCCTTCAATATCCCTGCAGTATACATGGTTGGATCATTTGCAGGGTCCGACCACATGTCAAGATAGTCTGGAATACCGCTCAGGTGATTTCCTTCCATAAGCACATATTTCGTGTACCTGTTAAACAGGAGATAAATCCCAACCCACCAAAGCGCGAAGTGAGTAAGATGCAAGTAGCATAGAATGAAAAAAACATAGAATGAAATGGCTGTGAGAACTGCTCCAAGGACCTTTCAGGACCACACGACTGCTCCGGATATGAATGTCGTCAACGCCATTCAAAACATTCCATTCAATGATACTGTAAATACACCCTAATCCACGTGAATGCAAACTCTCGTTTTGGAATGACACAGACATAGAAGTGAATGTCGTCATCGACATTCACTTTGGATTTGTGAATACACTGCTAATCAAGCCTAATGATTTCTCAAAAGAGGCAAAATCATTGGATGGAAATCAGAAACTCGACTAAGGAACCCTCCCCAAAAACTCAATGGACATTCATAACGAACATAACACCGAGGACCTCATAATAACACTGGATGTGAATGGCGTCAACGCCATTCACAAAATTACCAACAAGGAACCAATTAATTAGCTCCCAATCCATGTAAATTCAAATTGTCGCTGGTGAATGACACAGACATAGAAGTGAATGTCGTCAACGACATTCACTTTGGATCTCTGATAACACAGCTAATCAAGCCTCAAGATTTCTCGCAAGAGGCAAAAGCAATGCAGAACAACTGAATGTCTGCATTGACATTCAGCAAACTGAAGTGAGGAACCCTCACTGTAAACTCTATGGACATTACAAAAATTTACATAACTCTGAGGACCTCTCAACAACTCTGGATGTGAATGTCGTCAACGCCATTCAGGGACATTATCAATTCTAATCAGGGACACTATAATTACACCCTAAGCTCCTAATCCAGGTGAATTCAAATTCTCGCTTAAGAATGACTCAGACAAAGAAGTGAATGTCGTCAACGACATTCAATTTGGATCTATGATTACAATCCTTATGAAGCCAAATTATTTCCCAAAAAATGCAGTAGAGTTTCTAGTATGATATTGCACCTGTACACAACTCGCATCATGGCCCACTCTCCTCCAACCTGACTGTCAAAGTCGTTGGACCGTAAAATGTTACCATCTTTGGAGAACTCCCGGAAAAAACAGTATCTCCAGGTGAGACCTCTCCACTTCCTTATGTATGTCTTCAATGACATTTGGGGAGGGGAAACAATCGAAATGTTCAAGTCCTTCAAAGTCTGATCCAGCACAATGACGGCGTGCTTTTCGAGCTGCAAATTGTATATTTGTCAGTATTGCAAATAAGATACTCATCACATAATTGAAGAAAAGAAAACGGCTTATTTGAATACACACCTGACTCCAAAATGTAGCCTTGTGGAGCCAGTTATCAAACACCAAATCACTGATTCCTTCCACCTTTGTGCCAGGCTGTATGGTGCTCTTTGGGAACTGATTCAAGTCCTTTACTGTCTGATCTGAGTTCCATATCTCCAGCCACCTTATTTTTGTTTGTGGGTCGACCATGAATATGGCCAACCGGTGCAATTTCTCCTGCTGCATCTCCGGATGCACATGCTTGTCATAGTGAGATTTGATCTGCTGAAGGAACTCAGAACCAAGTCAAGGATCTACTATTCTAAGCTGCTTTCCGAAGGCGGACATCAATTTGGTTCTTCGCATTTCAAATTCCTTCTTTATTGCTGCTTCCACACCCTTTGATGTCCTTAGTTCCTCTGGTGTAGTGCGGTAATATTCGGATTTTCCCTTCTCAGCTGCCTCTGCCAGTTCTTGCTGCATTGATTCAAATAGTGATTAACACCGAAGGGACTACAAACATGTATTCGAAAAGTAAACTGAGTACAGACTCGGGCTTACCGCATACATGTACTCCAGAAACGCCTCTCGAGTCAAAGAATATCAAGTGCCTGCAGCTCTTCCTGTTTCGCACTTCTTGATTATATTGGGTGGGAGTACTGTCCGAAAATCATCCAGCTTCATCAGACCACTCCTCTGAATTCGGAATAGTGTGTGGACCAAGCTTGTTGTCATATGCGATTTCTCTGTCAATCTGCAAAAACATTGGAAACATTGCATTCCTTAACACTGTTTTTTGGGATTAACAAGACACTACAGAGGGAATGAAATCTCTAGGATGACTTACTTGTTCACGTCGTGCATAGCTGTAAGAAGCCTAGCGATGTCGTTTCCTGGATCCAAAACCATTGCCTCCACAGCAACATGCTTGTCTTTGTCTTTTGCATGGTGTTTCTGGATGTATCCCATCCATGCCAGCAATCGGTAGTTGCCGTCCCAGATATAGAACATGTGGTTGCAGAATTGCTGGGTGTTCTTTCCCATCATGAGGCCCAGCTCGAACTCCTCATTGGCATCTTTCCAGCACTCATCCCAGTTATCACTGATCTCTGGAGACACTAATGTGCTTTTCCCATTTATATCCGTCAGTGACACATAAAAAACTTGTGCACCAAGTCTGTATCCATGCACAAAATCACTCTCCAATTTTGTTATGTCATGGGAAAGAGGTGGACGCACAACAGGCATAGATATCATCCGGCACAGAGGGATGTCCAGACGCCCTCCAGATACGAGCATGTCCCTTATAACCTCCTGAGAGTTTAACTTATGGAATGACATGAGTTCTTTCACCTTGTCAAGGTAGTGCACTTCAGATTCATCTGCTTCATCTGTATTCTCTGAACTTTTTCCAGACTCGTCCCCATCTCCAGATCCTTTCCCCTCTGATCCTGTAGGCTTGGACCTCACAGTTTTCTGCACGATGCCATTCAAATCTGACTGAGTAATTTGCAAATAGTGAACGGCGGTAACGACCATCACTCTGTCTCGAAGAAACTCACAATGAATGGTATGAAACAAATTCAGAACCATCTACACGAGCAAAGCTGATCCTGCCGAATTCAAAACAAAAGCGAGAGCGATAGCGAACGGCGTTAACGACAATCACAAAAGATAAGGACCTGCAGGATCGGTGTTGTGTAATGACATATATGTGTAAGTGATTGGCGGCAACGACATTCAGTATAGTTTAGGGCGGACAGTAAGTGCAGATTATTCAGATTGACTCCATTGTGATTACCGTTGCAAGCATTCACGGTTTCATGTCTATGTCGAGAGTACTTTCCAATCGATACTCTACCTGAATCTACAGTATGGTCTTCAAATCTTTGATTGGCGGTACCGCCTTTCCACTTCTCTATCTGTTCAACCTCATACAAAGAAAATGCATTGCAATACATTATGACTGAATATGCCGACCCTCACTCTCTCTTCAAACACATAGGTAAATAAATCTCTTGAGGAGAATCGAATGGCGTTAACAACGCTCGCAATTCAATAGACTTCAATCACATGTTCCTGCTAAAGAAGGGAAGAGGAAGGACTGCTTGAAAGACAATCAGACAGACTGTATGATCTGAACAACGGTGATTGACGGTACTGTTAGTCACCCACTCATTGTGCTGTAAACCCTTAACAGAGGAGTAGAAAGCAAATCACCGTTGTTTCGTGGTGATGGTCGGTAGCGACAATCCCTTTCTGGGACATTCCACTCAATCTCTACGCAGATCTTCAACAATGAAATGTAAGTTAGAGAAAACTTATTGGCGCCTTCTTAGGTTTTGAAATTGGATCCCCTTCTGCAGCTTTCCTCTTCCCTCTCACATCTGCTGGAATTTCTGTCTGCTCTAGGGTTTCTGGACCTTCTCCCGGTTCAACGTTCCTCGTGCTTCCACCTCCTTCAGTTTCCCTGCAAGTCATCTCTGCATCCACAGGCTGGTTTCCAACGCGCACTGTTATCGCCGACTGTGTCACAGCCGCTGCCTCAGTCTCGGTCTGCTCTTGTGAATCAGTCTCCGCGTTCACCTGCTGCCTTGGCCCTGTGTTCTCCAACAAACGACGCCTCGTCATTTGCTCTCTTGCTCTGCGTCTCTCTCTAAGGGAAGTAAAATAAAGAAACTTTCTTTTCTTTCGTATTGTAGAAGGAACCCTCTCTAGCTTGACTACCACTCTCCCTCTAAGCGCGAAAAGTAGAAAAACGAAGTGACTCCCGATTTCTTGCGGGATTGCGTGCGTTGTTGCTTGTCTCTAGAAGCATCGGATTCCTTCTCGCGTGACCGTTACACATAGTCGTTCCCTTATTAGTGCACATGCCAGCAATTAGTGTACAGCTGTTCGTATTCAGTTATCGATGTCTGACGTGTGTCGCCCAAAATAAACGGCGTGTTCTTTATTAGAACGGTTTCAATATTTAAAAATAACAGCGAATCCCATAAATCTTGGCGCACAGTCTTAGGCAAATATATGTAAATGAACGAGAGTTTGATGACAAATTTTGGGATATCATACACGGTCATCCTTGTTAGCCAACCCCACGTTCGTTTCACATTTTGAACTTTCCAGGTGCGCATGATCATTGGTAGTAGTATAAAGATGCATTTACTTAATCTGCAATCTCACCCTCAGATCCTGTGGCATGCTTCCAGGAAGTCGGCTTGTTATTGTGTTTATTGATGAGGTTCTGATTAACGGTTTAACAGCTGCCGACATTGCTCCTAGGGATACTCTGACCACTGGGCCCACAAGAAAAGTAATTAAAATGGACGGCTGCATATCTGGAAAGAATAACAGAATATGCACAGTCGTCGTCTGAGCTTCCTCCGCCATATTCTCTGCTCATTCTTCAACTGTGTTCTGGAGACATCAGTAAACCGATTTACACTAGGTCTGCGATAGCAAGGTATCAACGTACACGAGGAAGGAAGATGGCTTCCTCTGAAGCGGAGTTCTTCTCTGACGACAAACCAGTGCCGTTCTCCCAGGAAGTCCTTGACAATGGATTTGCAATTGTTCTGGAACATGTCTTGGCTACCCGTTTTCAGCTTCAGAATGGCTCCATCTTTTGGAAAAAGAGGTGTACGATTTGAAAGGGAAGTTGTTGAAATACTCTTTCCAAAACCGTGATGAGACGGCTCATATCAGCCAGTGGAGAGTGCGCCTTGGTCGATACAGAGTACTTGGAGAGCCTCGGCGAAAGTCCCTTGGGTCATATGTGACGCCCGGGACTGCTACTTCAGTCGTTGAAGACAAGAGGGAGGTGGTGGTGAAAAAAGAACAGACGTCCTCCACTCCAATCGTTGAGCTTTCGGATTCGTCCGATGATGACATAAGTGAAATTCCAAATCCAGTCCTTCCTACTGTGGTTGGAGAAGCTGATGTAGAAGAGATTTGTAGTGTCATTCCAAAATTACGGGCGATGGGAAGAATGGCTGGATTCAAAAGTGAATTGCGAGGAATTGATTGGGAATCTTTGAAGCAGGTGCCTGTGAAGTTCTTGCCAGAGACTTTTGATGGCGATATCCTATTCGAGCTGCCTCCTCCTCCGCGAGTTGGAGGTGTAACAATCATGATGCATGGAATGGACAAGAAACACGACGGGCACCCGTGGTGCAGAACAAAAACATCCAATATTCAGAATGATGACAAGCTTGTTTTCAGGAGAACAGTTTGCAATGGACACCTTAGGTGTGATAATTTGAATTGCAGACACTTTCTTCAATCTAGGGTTCATAATCAAAGCGAATGGGAGGGTCTGGCGGAATATCCATTTCAGCCTGGGACTGCCCCTCCACCGGCAAACACTTTCGTTTGCAAATTCTGCAAACTTGTGCCATCCTGCCTAACGCTCTGCGGAGCAAGAATGTACTATGTTGTCCACCGTTTGAAAACAATGACAAGAGCTTGTGTGCATTTCGGATTCCATAACCATCCTGTCTCGAAGGGGGATTACAGGGAGAGTGTTGAGACAGTATCGAGGTTGATTAAACAGGAGTTCGGGAGAAACCCATCCGCAACAACATCTGCAATTGCTCTTGGCGCAAGCAAGTCCTTCTTGGAAAGCCATATTTTGAGTGAAGGGGATTCTGTGGGGACTAAACATGACGGTGCAGCATTGGACCTGGTCATGGATCATTTCTCCACTTTGAGTTCACCTAACATTCGGCATCAGATCAATGCATTAATAATGGGCTCTGGTATCAGAGGCTACATAGACAACATTTTGGAGTTGAAACGAGTGAGCAAGTACGATTACATCCAAGAGAATGTATTCCCAGGTCAAGGTGCCATCAAAGTGTTTCTTTTCAAAATGTCGACTGTTGGGGAGGGCAGTGGGGTTAGCCTCGTGAAGCGGATGCAGAAGACTGGGGACTTGCAGAACTGTTTTCTTATGTTTGATCATGTGAAACGAGTGAAGGATTGGACGACAATGGCTTGTCATGTCTACGATCCAGTGTACCAATGAGTTATGAAAATTGCAATTTGTGACATGCAATCCGAGGATACGGAATCCCAGAAGCTCATGTGGAATTCCCTGATACGTGTCATGGGCTGCCATCTCCAAAGTTCGCAGGTTTCATGGCGGATAGTGCTCAAGCAAATTTCAATGTTGTTTGTATTGTCTTCGGATCGGGCGACCCAAAAGTGCCAATGCGAGGAAGAGAGCGTACATGTCTATTCCATTGGACACAATCTCTGGAAAAACATACAAAGTCGGACATCAAACCAAAGATGCAGACTCAGCACCGTAAATTGTGCAAAGAGTACAAAGATGCTAGAACAATGAAGGAGGCGGACACTTTGTTCCAGACAATTCGTGCCTGGTGGTTCTCTTCTGGAGCTGCATCACTTGAGAGTATGAGAGCATTGGAAGATTGGCTGGCGTTTTGGCACTTCCGGTATAGACAGTGGGGAGCAGCCATGCCAGTGGTACGAGGCTTATATTTATTGCTTTATTCATACATTTACTTTCCATTTTATTGTGTCCTTGCTTTCTTTATGTTGTTTTCTGTTCACTGTTTTGAAGTGTGGTTCCGCACTTTGCAGAACATGTCCATTGAGGAAATGGCGGACATGCCATCTTGCAATTTGGCAAAAATTGTGCACAACGCATGGTTGCAGCAATCTGGGAAACGAGGTCGGGATTTGTATGTAGCAACAACAGATGATTTGATACGTGCCTTGCAACAACAAACCCGATACCGTGATTTCTTACGAGGGGGTTGGTGGCAAGGGTCCGGACAAATGGGAGTTGATGTTGCGTGCTGCAAACAGATCTGGGGATCCAATCAAGATAGCACGGGCGGTGAGCATGTATGCCCAGGGAACGGCACTTGTTTCTAGAGTTCCACATCTTGAAGGGGAGGAGAGATTCGGCTCCTGTAAGAGGAAATTGAACACTCCACCTGGTTCGGATTCCGATTCCCACAGGGGAGATCGTGATAACTTCTCGAAGCCTCGTGTTCCCCTGCATGACAGCTTCATGTCCAGAACTTCCATTGTGGAGGAACCTCCAACACGACGGCAAGCTCCAGCATCAAACAGTGCCACTGAAATGGTGCAGGAGAGAAACAACCCCCTTGATGTGCTTGAGTCCGCATGCCCCGACCACGTTTGGCACATAGAACGCACAAGTGTAGGGTCTCGTGTGAAATGTACAGCGATCAGGGCAACTAATTTCGAGAAGTGCACTTCATCTATATCCAGAGGTGGTGCCCGAACTCCTACTCCGACTTTCACGGGTTTGATGCGTCCATACGGTCAACCAGAAGCCAAGAACCACAAGTTCTGGTTCTGCGCAAATGATTGTCCCAGATGTGTGCATGGAATTGTGCGTCCTTCCGTAGTGATGAAGCCATCTCCTCCAACCGTTTGGCCCGTGAAGGTGGGAACACATCTCAGCTTTCAGGAGATTGAAATGCTGGAGGAGGTAGGTTTTTCCCTTGCGAGACAATCCCAACTCCATGCATGTGCTACTACTTCTGCGTCCTCCCGGGTCCCCCCGACAAATCGTGACTTGCGGCCAACCAAACGAGATGGAAAGCTCGTTTGGCGTTTCCCTCCAACCGTTGAACACTTTGGCAAAGTGGAGTCCGCAAGAATGCTCCAAGCTCGTGTTGGAAGCACCACGGAAGTACCCGATCCAGGATATGGTCGGGTATTCACAATCATCACTTCCACATCTGCTGTTCATGATAGGACCTACGACATCACGGTTTCCAATTTCCCCAATTGCACATGTCCTAATTTTGTGAATATGCTATCAACCAGTTTGGGCAAGAGAGGTAAATTCATACCCTGCAAACATTTGTATTTCATATTTTTGAAGATGATGGTTTGCGATCCCAAACGTGACAACTTCATTCACCAAGCCACTATGAGTTTCAATGAGGTCGATACTCTATTGCAGTGGGATACAACACATGGGTAGCATCAACCATTGTTATTTAAGGTCTTCTCATGGCAGCCTTTATGGCGCACACTTTGTGAGGATATTTTCTCGTCCTCGTAATTGTAAAAGTGAAACAAGCATTTGTAATTGCACAATGTTGGATGCTACAATTGTAGGCCTCATGGTAGTCTTGATTCTATTTAGGCAAGACTCCCTGCATTAATTCCACGGTCTTAGGACCATCATCGGTTATAGGCGGCGCATGTTAATGCTGACGTGGCAGATGACGGACAGTGCCACGTCATCATTTGCCGCCACATCAGCATGCTGACATGACGCTCACGCCACGTCAGCCGGCGTGAGAGTACGCTCACGCGCAACGCTCACGCCATTGCGTCGTTGGGAACCTCCGCCACAGGTTCGGGTATCACATGCACAGCAGGGATTTCCTTGGACAAACTCTGCATCTTTGGTACCACTGGTTCCCTGACCAAGCCAGAGTTTTCATAGAGAAGGTCACCCTTCTCAATTTCTGCCACTACCTGCTCTGTAGTGGGAATGTCCAACCCTTCCCCTTCCACAGCAATAGGCTCTGGTGTAACAGCATGTACTAACTGAGTGATTCCTGGCACAACTGAGTCAACTGGCTGTGGTGGTTGTGGTACCGAGGTGACTTCTTTCTCCCTCTCCAAAGGCCGTGCTTCCAGCAATAATAGCCCCCTGTGTTGCTGCTCCTCATCCTACACAAGCGCTATAGAGACATCATCCTGTGGTTTCCTCATAGCTAGTGGATCTGCCACTACTGTTGCATCCCGCTTCTGCCTCTTGGACCGGTGTTGCCCCTCCAATCCTTCTTCACTATGTGAAGAGCCCTGCTCCTCAATTGCAGTGGTTGCTGTCTCAAACACTCCCATCTCCTTGCGTTCACGCGCATCAAGCAAACAAGAATCCATGATAATTTGAGCAATTATCGGGCCAGACACAATGATCGGAGATTTAGCAGCAGTGCCCTGCACTAGAAGAAAAACGCGGAATAACCACTCTGTTAACCACTCATTTTGAGTGGTAAAAGACACTAAACCACTCTGGCCGCAGAGTGATGAAGAACCAGTGCATTAGGACAAGTGAGTGGTAAAAGACATTACGTGGCACCGGTGGTTAAGGACAGTGGTTCGAACCACTCACGTCCGGGTCCACCTGTTAGCTGACGTGTCACAGTGGTAAATTAACCACTGTGACATGTCAATGACGTGTCACTGAGGTAAACCAACCACTTATGACGTGTCACAGTGGTAAACTGACGTGTCATAGTGGTAAAGTAACCACTTCCGTTTTGTAGTGGAGACGTGTAAGCCGGTGGTCCGTGGATGATATTGGAGATTATGTCGACACGTGGCGACACTCTCAGCATGGACACGTGTTGTGTGTCAGTGCTACGAAATGGATGGAGTGAAATTCAATGACTTCCGAAACCACTTGTTGAGTGATCTCAAAATGACTCATAGAGTCATTATATGAAAACGAAGAATATACAATATCACTCACAGAGTGGTTATGTGAGTGGATGACGTCTCTCAGCAGGTCATTGGAATGATTACCCACCGCCAAATGTATTTAGTATCAATGTGCGCGCCATTGACAAACATCATCTTGTAAGATTTTTAGTTGCAGAATTTGGAGTAGAATTCATGAACCTTGTCATAAGTTCAAACGTCCTTTTTGTATTACCAATAGTCACGTACGGGATAATTTGGGATTGCACTATTTACATATTGTATTAGGATAAGAGAATAGAGATAGTATACATTAATTTTAGAAGATAAACACCACAAAGGAAGGAGTAGTGGAGCAAGATGGCGGACAATGAAGAAATGGTGGACAACGCACACCCTACTCATCAAGCCAATAATGAGACGGTGTGGATGATGGAGCGCTTACACGAATTGCAGAATGTTCTTGTCACGACCCAACAACAAAACAACGTATTGATGGAGGAGCTTAAACAAGTGAGACAATCGACCGCCTAGGGACTGGTTGTTGGTGGGTCGGATACGTTACTGCAAAAGATGACCAAGACGTGCAACGTCGAGCCGTATAAAGGAAGTTGCGTCATGGGAGTGCTAGAAGGATGAATTTATCGAATGGAGGTACATCTGTCATATTTTCCTACATCAAGCGATTTGGACCACGGAATGTTCATACGATCTTTTCTACTCGACAATGCTTCAACATGGTTACAGACATGGGAGAGAAGACAGATTGCAAAATAAGAACCTTTACTATGGAGCACATTGAAAGCGGGACTGCTCCAACAATTCAAGGCAGTATATGCTGTTACAACTGTTCGAATGAAATTATGGAATTTGGAACAACGCAGGAGTGTGCAAAATTACATTGAAGATTTTTTGAATTTTCAGGTCCAAATCGAAGACATGAGTCATGCAGAAGCTTTAGATAACTTCAAAAGAGGATTGAAGAAAAAAATTCAAGGAGAGATAATTTTACGCAACCCGGTTGATGTCCACGAAGCAATTTCATTGGCCCAAAAGATTGAAGGGACGCTACCAAGATACGACGAAGGTATACACGTTCCATTGAACCAATACGGACCAACGCCTATGGAGCTTGGAAATCTTCAAAGACGGGATCTTCCAATACTCTCAAAGAAATAGGTCGGAAATCAGATATAGGGAAGATAACACACAACGGCGAATGAAATTGAATGACAAAGATGTGACCTCATTAACATTCTCACAAACAGAAAGACAAACGGAAAGTAGAGAACGTTACAACTGTGGAAAATACGGACATCTTGCGGCTAACTGCGGAAGTGGAAAGTACAATCGACAAACTTATCGAAGACCTCTTAACAGTTGAAGGAGAGGAAAAGATAACGAACATCACAATAAGCAGGAAAACAAAGACAACCAGTAAGTAGACCTCGCTGTCTTACTAGTTCTACAAAGAAGAGGAAATGCGAGGGGCCCTACAAGGAGAAGAGACGCAGTTAATTGTGGCAGATGGAACCTTGGAAGGTATTCATGTGAGAGTGTTGATAGACCCGGGGGCAACAAAAAAATTCTTATCTAGAAAGGCTGCCTTGAAACTAGGACTCCCATTAGAAAAGGATGAAAGAGATGAAGTAGAAATGTCAAATGGACATACAGAGGCCATTGAGACACTACCTAAAAACATAGAGTTGTCGATTGGTAAATATAGAGAAACCTTAGAATGACGAGTGGTCAGACTGGCTCGATATGACGTAATATTATACATGCCTTGGATGGAATCTCACAACCCTGATGTTGATTGGCGTCGAAAGATAGTTGAAACCCAGAATTGAAAAATATGGAGAGATCGAGTGAGGACACCATATCAAAACCTACCATCATTTGTTATAGGTACTACAGCTATATGTAAGAAAGACGTATTATTTGTAGGTTTAATAAGAGACGTGAAAAATCCAAAAACAGACATGAGTGAGGTCCATTTAGAATTACAGAATGTATTGAAAGAGTTCAAAGATGTTTTTCCAGATGACCTACCAGCACGGCTTCCGCCAAAAAGAAGAGTAGATCATAAGATTGAGGTTGTTCCAAGTAGTATTCCTTCTTGTAAAGTCACTTATCGATTAGCACCAAACGAGTTGGTAGAATGTAAGGCTCAAGTCGATGACTTACTATCTAAAGGCTTTATAAGACCAAGTGTATCCCCGTATGGAGCGCCGTTGTTGTTTGTGAAGAAAAAAGATGGAGTAATGCGCATGTGCATTTATTATCGAGCACTCAACCAACAGACAGTGAAGAACAAGTACCCGTTACCACGCATAGACGATCTATTTGACCAACTGCGAGGAGCAAAATACTTTACGAAACTTGATTTGAGGAGTGGATACAACCAAATTCGAGTCGCTGATAAAGATGTATATAAGACCGTTTTCCTCACTAGGTATGGATATTTTGAATACATGGTTATGCCATTTGGTCTCACCAATGCCCCAGCCACATTCATGGGCCTCATGAATGATATCTTCCGCTCATTCTTAGATAAATTTGTGATAGTCTTTTTAGATGATATTTTGATCTATAGTAACAGCCTTGTCGAGCATAGAAACCACCTCAAACAAGTATTACAAGTTCTCCGTGAGAATCAGCTATATGCCAAAGCATCTAAATCTGAGTTTGGAAAACAAGAAGTAGATTATCTTGGGCATCGCGTGAGTAGGAAGGGAATTGAGATAATGAGTGAAAATATTGAAGCTATTCATTAGTGGATAGCCTCTGAAGACATTACCCAATTAAGGAGTTTTCTTGGTCTTACCGGATTCTACAGACGATTTGTACGGGCATTCTCAAAGAATGCCCAACCATTGACAAATCTTTTGGGCAAAGGATGGAAGTGGGGTACAGAAGAAGAGTTAGCATTTCAGGTCTTGAAAGATGCGTTGCTTCATGCCCCGATCTTTAAATGGTATGATCCGACAAGACTAATCAAGCTCTCGGTAGATGCGTCAAACTCAGCAGTGGGTAGGGTGTTACAACAGAATAGGAAGACGGATGGCACCCAGTGGCATATTTTTCTCGCAAATTGTTACCTACGGAACAAAATTACTATACAACCGAACGAGAAGAATTGGCTATTATTTTGGCTACAAAACATTGGAAGCACTATCTTGGAGACAAAGAGTTCATAGTGGAGACAAACTCTAAATCGTTGGTGTACTTGGAGACAAAGAAAGATCTATCAAAGAGACAGATTCGTTGGGCGGAGTGGCGACAATAATTTAACATGAAGATCGTCTATATGGAGGAAAAACGGCAATTGGTGGATGCAATGACAAGGATGCCGCGCATGAACACATTGACCCCTGATGAACCTGCATTGAAAACAAAAGTCTTGTTTGAAACTCATGATACGGCGATAGCAGGACATGTTGGAGTTGAAAAAACATTCGAACAACTAAAACGAACATTTTATTGCCCGCGGATGCGAGACGAGGTGGAGGCGTACGTTCGAAGTTGCATGAAATGTCAACAAAACAAGTCAACAAACCGCAAGCCAGCAGGTCCTTTACAACCACTATCAGTACCAAACAGACTTTAGGAACATATGAGCATGGATTTAGTTTGTGAGTTACCTCAAACCTCATCGGGATACGACACTATAGTGGTCTTTGTAGACAAATTGAGTAAGATGATACACATCCGTCCCACTAGAAAATCCGTCACTGCACTTGAACTAGCTTGTTTTGGAAAAGCTTATTTGGTCTTTTTAAAACCAAATTAGCTATATCAACAGCCTATCATCCGAAGTCAGATGGACAGACATAGCGAGCGAATCGGACAATTGAAGATATGTTGTGGTGACGTTAGAAGAACAAGAAGAGTGAGATTAGTAAATACCATTGGTAGAATTTTCATATAATAACTAAACGCGTCAACGAAAGAAACTCATTTCTTTTTAATGTATGGTGAACACCCAAATATGCCAACAACTCTTACAAAGTTCAAGTTACCAAATGATAAGTTATCCAAGGTAGCCGTGACTAACGCATTTGTGCAACAAATTCGACGGGGAGTACGTCAAGCTAAAGAAAAGCTGATGGTTGCCCAAAATCGCCAAAAGCAGTATGCAAATGTACGTCGACGGGATGATGAGTTTGCAGTTGGGGATCAAGTGTGGTTGTCTACAACCGATTTACACATCATTGGATCGCGAAAACTAGGGGCATGGTTCATTGGTCCTTTTTTTATCATTAAACGTATTGGAGCAGTAGCATACAAGCTGCAGTTACCACCACATATGAAGATCCACCCGGTGTTTCACGTTTTTCTACTATGTCGTTACGAACCTCGACCATTAATATTTAAAGATAATCAAGAACCGCAACTTTTACTAGAGTTGATAGACGGAAATGAAGAGTGGGAGGTCGACCGTGTTCTGAAAAAACGCACATACAAACGAGTGCGACATGAGGTGTTGGAGTATTTGGTTTTATGGAAATGATTTCCATTATATGAAGCTACCTGGGAACCTGTGCAAAATCTCGCAAATGCTCAATTGGCAATCCAAGCATTTGAAAATTCGAACAACGAGGACGTTGCTTCAAAGAGGGGATGATTGTAACATGGTATAATCTAGATGGAGGAGGTAAGTTCCTTAGAAGTTTCCAAAATAACTAGGAAGGTTCCTAGGAAGTTTGACTTGAGGCTCTCAAATCAAACCTATAAGATATTTATATTATGGAGAGTAGGTCAAATGTTTGATAAAGTCATATTGTGGAAAATATGTCAAACCTAGGAAGGTAGACTTTAGGGAAGTTTTGACTTGAGGCTCTCAAGTCAAACCTTTAAAATAATCATATTGTGAAGGGTATATAAACATGCAATGAAAGCCTAGAAAGCATCGAGTTGTTTTGGGAAAAAATTGAAAAATACTTTTATTCTAGTTTGTGTTGATCCTGGGTGTTACACGTAACATTTCCAATGTACGAAATACTCAAGACGTTTATACTTGATGCGAGAGTCTAGGACTTCGTCGACTTCATACTCGATTTCCTAATTGGCGTCGATTGGTGGAGGTGGTACGGAGACTCTCCCTGGAATATTCGATAGATGATACAACTCCAATAATGAAATATGAAAGACTGGATGGATGCGCATACTTCGTGGGAGTTCAAGCCGAAAACTAACCTGATTTATTTGTCGAATAATTTTGAATGGTCCCAGGCGTTGATAATCCAACTCCTTTGATGGTCACGAGGTTTATAAGTCATATCGAAGAAGCCACACACAATCTCTCACCTTGAACTGGGGTTGGAGTTGACGATATTGATCTGCATACTCCTTGTATTGTTTTTGAGCTTCCGCGAGACGGAATGCAAGCTCCTTGTGAATCGTAGCAATATGAGTAGCAAAGTTTTCTTCAACAGGGCTTCCAACAGTTTTCATGTGAAAAGGATTTGCTCGAGGATGATGACCATAATTGGAAAAAAAAATAAAATGAAGTTTGCTTGGTCGAAAAATATATAGTGTTGTTGTAGGCAAACTCAGCTAATGACAGAAGGTCCGTCCAATTATCTTGGTGATAATTTATCGTACAACGAAGATATTGCTCCAAAATCTGGTTTACGCGTTCGGTTTGACCATCAGTCTGTGGATGATTAGTTGTAAAGAGGTTGATCTTCGTATCCAATATGTGAAATAATCTCATCCAGAAATTTGATATGAACTGTGGTCCTCGATCAGATACGATGTCCTTCGGGAGTCCATGAATGCGGTAGATATTATTGAGGAAGAGTCTTGCAGTTTCCTCGCCTGTAACCGTCTTATTACATGGAATGAAATGTGTCATCTTCGTAAAACGATCCACAATAACAAGGATTGAGTCGGTGGTCTTCGAAATTGGAAGGTTCGTATTAAAATCCATAGACAAGGACGACCATGGACCCTTGGGAATGGGTAATGGTTAAAGAAGGCCGTAAGGTCGATGTCGTGGTCATTTCGCCCTAGCACATGTGTCACAAGATTTTACAAATTCTTTCACGAGTTTCCACACCTGCAGCCACTAATAGTCCTTGGATATCAATTACAGTGTTTTGTTGAAGTCAAAATGTCTTGCAGCCAAAAGATCATCGATTTAGTTGATTTTGTAGTGTCGTGGCAAATTGGTCGCTCTTCAGTGCTTCCTGAATCTCATTTATGATCTCTATATCGTCATAGGTGGACATGGATAGCATATTCAATTGGAGATTTGTTGGTTTCAAGATAATGGAGTTCTGTTGGTCAAAAGCTGTGTCCCCTTCTTTTGGCGCAAGATACGATCGTCGAGAAAGAGCATTTGGTTTTCCTTGAAGATGTCCGGGACGGTAGATAATAACAAAATCAAACCTTGCTAATGACATACTCCATCTCGCTTAACGTCGATTCAAAACACGAGCACTCATAAAATACTCGAGGTTTTTGTGATCGGTATAGACAGTGAGCTGATGTTTAGTTCCCTCTAATAGATGACGTCACTCCTCAAAAACATCGATAATCGCTAAAAGTTCTTTATCATGGATTTCATAATTGATCTCCGCAGCGGAAAATTTGCGAGAACGAAAACCAACAGGGTGAAGTCGGCCATCTGTACCGTATTGAGAGAATATCGCGCCAAGTGCAAAGTTCGATGCATCTGCTTCCAAAAGAATGGTTTAGATGGGTCTGCATGTACCAGTATTGGAGCCGTCGTAAATGTCTGCTTCAGTCTTTCAAATCATTGGTCAGCCTTCTCGTCCCATACAAATTTGTCCTTCCCTATAAGTCGTGTCAATGGTACAACAATTTTGGAGTAGTCCTTGATGAAGATGCAAATCTTAGAAAACATTGTACATCTCGGACCGAAGTTGGTTTAATCCACTCAATGATGGTTTGTATTTTCTTCTGATCCATAAAGACTCATTTGTCGAAAATAATGTAGCCCAAAATTCGACTTCAGATTGGTGGAAAAGACATTTTTCCAACTTGACATATAGTTTTTTTTTCCTCAATTTATCAAGGACAAATCATACATGGCGACCATGTTCTTTTTCATTCTGTGAAAATATCAAAATGTTGTCTAAATAGATGACTACAAAGTCATCTAAAAATTCTCGAAAGATATCATTCATCATGTGTTGAAAAATTGTTGGAACATTTGTAAGACCGAAAGGCATAACACTGCATTCAAAATGTCCGTACCTTGTGTGAAAAGCAGTCTTTCATTCGTCTCCTTCTTTTATTCGTACAAGGTTGTAAGCTCCTCTCAAGTCGTCTTTGTGAAAAAAATTGCTCGTCCAAGTTGTTCGAGGAGTCCGAAATCAGCGGTAGTGGGTAACGATTTTTTATAGTGACTTTGTTGAACCCACGATAGTCCACACACATGCGTGACGATCCGTCCTTCTTCTTCACAAATAAGATACGTGCCAGCTCCGTCTGAGATAAATTGTAGATTGGGCCGAATGGTGGTTGAGCTCTTTCTTGCAACTCAATTGCACAATCATAAGGTCGATATTCTGACAACATGTCTGCATTTTTCTTCTCGAAGACATCCTTGAAATCTTGATATTGAATGGGTAATGTCGAAGTACCTTGGTCTATTGTGGTCTTGATCGGAGTCGCATAAAGTACAAATGTCGCATCTTTCTTCGTAGCTCTCATGAAGGCTCTAGCTCCAAAAAACAGGGGTTGAATACCTTTGGTGCTTTTGCATTTTTGTCTTGCCAAATTTTTCGTGATCACCAGTCGATGTCAGGATTATGAAGTACAAACCAGGGAGGTCCAAGGATCACAGGATTCGTTGGAGACTGGATGACATTAAAAACAATCTGTGATGCTTGATTTTTAAGCTTCACTTCAAGGGGTCGAGTTTCATGGTCAATATTTTCTGATGCTAACGGTCGTCCATCGATGACTTCAACAGGGGCCGGGAATTTCTTTATTTGAGTCATTCATGGTGTCTCTCTGAGTGGGAACTATGGATTAGAGTGATTACTAATACCACTGGAGGAATTCATACCACTATTACAGTAATATATATGTGACTACTTATACCACTATACGAGTGGTAATTATGTGCATTTGGCTACTCCCACAGTTTTAAATTATACCACTATTACAGTGTTGTGCAAGTGATTATGAACATGACTAGAGGAACACATACCACTAGTGTAGTGAAAGAAGTACCATTGGGGATTCAAGCTCCACAAAATAGACTAGAATCCCAGAGAGTTAAGTGTTGGAACACTGTCAACAAAATCCAGCCATGCAATGTCGGGGGGAGTCTCAAAGAAGAAGGCCGTTAAGTTTATACCGAAACCAACTTTGGCAGGCAATGCTCAATAAAAGTCTGAGCCTAACTTCTACACGGCGTCTCCACATGCATGCTAGGAACACTGAACTACTTTCCTGCCTTCTTCTCACTGCCAGCAAAGTCTATGCCCGGGCGAACGAAATCTAAGCCCTCTTCATGTTCTTCTCTGGCCAAAGACAATTCAGACCGACGACATCCTCCAACATTGTTTGCGGTGGGACCTCTTCCTCGTTAGGGTGAGGCAAGACACAATTGGCAATATAGATATCATTCACCTCAACCCGCCACAATCCTTCAGGTATAACACGACAGTGATTTGTGTCTTTGCCAGGCACACCAGTGACAATTCCACAAGCAGCCCTGTGTCGTGGTAAATGAGGATCATACAGGCTGATTTTGTCCTTCAACTTAAACTGCACACAGCACCCACCATAAAACCCACATTAATCAACCCATGAAGACTTACATGTACATTGAAAACTAGATAATGAGGACCGTCCAGTATAAGCAATCACTCAAAGTGCAGATTACTTTTGGTAGCATAAGAATATTTGCCACTATGGCAAGGGGTTGATATTTGGGGGTTGCCTTTGAAGGCGCCGTAGTTGGTGCACTGTCGGTGGCAATATCAAGAGTGGCTTTCTCAGCCTGCAAACATCACGCCCAACACCCCTTAGTAGCAATGCATCTACTAATAGTTTGAAGTACCCAACATGTAAATGGCCACATTGTACAGAACTGATAGCCAACAGGTGCATGCATGCTCACCTCTAGTACGAAAACTGCTGCATAGAGAGGTGCCTCCAGTTGCAGCCTAACACAAGCCCCTCCACCCCACAAAGTTAGCAATTATGGAAAATAAGGTCAACCGGGCAACGAGCAAGGTCGGCAGTTCGTGAACGCATACAAACCTTGGTCCAACGTGCCAAAAAAAATTTGGCATCCAATGGCGTGAATGCATGGAATGTCATGCTCTGGTGCCCTAGCAATGTCCCACATCCATTCAGTATTAAAACCCTAACACATGTTCTAACCCTTTGAAATTTAATCCATGGGTCAAGCCATACATAGTCCAATTCGTAAGCCATTCATCTTTCTAACAAGGTTTCCAGGTCATTCACATTTAGGAAAGAACCTTGGTTTGATATATAACATTTACCACCATATATGCAGATTGTAAACTCATCACAAAAGCAGATTGCAGGTCTGGAGATAAATCTCCGAAACCAGGCTCAAAGCATATCAGGTTAAAAATGAAACAATCAGCCACTCATGCCTTAAGTTCATGAAGTTTTTACCTCGGTTGTCCCACCATTGACTGGGGTCAGAAAAGTATTCATTCCACAGCTTCTCCTCGTCTCAGATGTTACCTGTTTTTGGATACTTCCTTGTTGTCACATTGGCAGTACCATGTCAAAGTCGCTCCAAACTATCAAAGGCTCACTCAACCAGCTAACTTGCAAAATTCAACATGAAAATTTAGGGCCGATTCTGATAAGAGGGAAAAACAGGGTGAAATGTGTTGAAGAAGGTGCTTTCATTACCAGTGCCTGAGTTTATCATTGTGCCGCTGCTGCTGCGGCTTCTAGTTGACCAGTCACCATCTACCCATGCAGGTTTCTTGTAGCTATTGATCCATCTGGTACATTTCCAGCTTTGGTGATGCAACCATGCACCTCCGATGCCCTTTTCCAGGGCTGCCAGGCTTGCACACGCACTGCAAACGCACACAAACATGATGTGGTCGAACTTCACCCCTTCCCCCATCATTTGCTTTCAGGTCTCCAAAGCCCCATACAGCGCCCCTGCTCTGCACACCCTGCAAACATCACATTCCACAACACCACATCTCATTCAGCCATAGTGTTGAACACTCCCTTGGCATCCTCAATGCTACCATATTTGGCATACATGGCCACCAGAGCAGTGTTCAGGATGACATCTGGAACAATTGCAGATTTGATCATGTCACCAGGGATCTCTTTGCCCT
This sequence comes from Takakia lepidozioides, assembly GCA_030704615.1. Lineage (NCBI taxonomy): Eukaryota > Viridiplantae > Streptophyta > Takakiopsida > Takakiales > Takakiaceae > Takakia > Takakia lepidozioides. Next base: position 44,556,017 of record CM060731.1, read on the forward strand.
TTTCCAGGGCTGCCAGACACACTGCAAACACACACAAACCTTATGTCGGCGGGCTTCACCCCTTCCCCCATCATTTGCTCATAGGTTGGAGCCTCCATCCCGCACCCTTACTGTGCATACCCCGCAAGCATCGCACTCCACGACACCACATCTTGTTCAGCCATAGTGTTGAACACTCCCTTGGCATCCTCGATGCACCCACATTTGGCATACATGTCCACCAGGGCAGGGGCAGTGTTCAGAATGACATCTGGTAATCTGACAAACATTCTCCTTTTAGAATTGTTCTAGCAAATGCCCCAACCCTACTGACTTAGAGGCTGTAGTGTCCAAAGCCATGTCCGTTTCCAGAAAATTGTCTGATGAAAATGAAGTTAGGCAGAAAACTTCCTTGGACTTGTTTCCAGTCTGTGACATGGGGGAGGACATCATGGATGACCTCAAGGGTCTACCCACTCTCGGCACCAGACTGAAATTTAAACTAAGGGCATGAATCCTACCTTTGAATAGCAAACAGAAGCAGAGAGGAAAGGGAGAGTGCAATTGCACCCAACTCAACTTATCACACTAGTTCCTATGATCAATTGCATCTGCTACAGACAGGCATTCACCTTTTTGCCTCAGTTGTCCCACCAGTTACTGGGGTCAGAAAAGTATTCATCCCACAGCTTCTTCTCATATCTGTTACCCCCCACCTGTTTTGGATACTTAGGGATGGAACGACTCTAATAGCAGGGAATTCAGGTGAAATATGTTGAAGAAGGTACCTTCATTAGCAGTGGGGCCTTGTTTTACTAATCATTGCGCTGCTGCCATTGCTTTTTTTCAGTTTACCCCTCTACCCACTCGTAGCCATTGTGCTATTGAAGAAGGTGCCCCCCCTTCCCCCATCATTTGCTCAGCGCTCTCCAAAGCCTCCATCCCACTTCCCTGCCATGCATACCATGCTTCCAAACACCGTAAATGATCCACTGTAGGTTTATGGCCCGTCTATTATTCATAGGGTGTCACTCCATTGTGCACTCGAGAACCTGAACGGTTGAGTACGTAGGTTGCAGTTTGGACTACCTCCCCGCAATATTGCAAGATCAATCACTGGGCGTGTAGCATGCTACGAATAGATTCAACGAGGGTTCTATTCTCTCGCTCTGCTGATCCATTCTGCCCCGGGGAATATGGGGCCGTGGTCTCATGGTGATTCCCAGCATCATCGAAGTATTTGGTGAACTTGGTGCTCAAATATTCGCCTCCCATGTCACTACGGAGCTTGTTAATTTTCACTACACCATTTGGGGGGGGGGGTTAGTGACGCTCTAGTGACGCCCCTGGCGTCACTAATGGTGATTTTTCGGCCCCGCGGAAATCGTAAATCTGTGACGCCTCAGCATCGCAATGGGGCCGTCGCAGAATGTAAGACTTAATGTGACGTCAGGGGGGTCGCAGATCCAACCCCCCTGAAAATTCCCAGTGACTGCGACGCTCCGGGCGTCACAAAATGGCCATACAGGGAATAAATGAAATAAAATCGCTTTTAAAATGCAACGCCATGGGGATTGTTGTTTGGGGCGTCCCATTTGAGGTTTTTTTGAATTTTGAATTTTGAATTTTGAAAAATGACGGGATCCACATGGTAAAAAAAAGGCGAGATTGCGCATGGCTCAAAAAATGGCGGGACACACATTAGCCACGTAGTGTGAAACCTAACCCTTCAACATGTTTTTGCAAGTAGCCGACACATATTGAGTTCTTAACTCATTCAACATATTGTTAGACAAATTTGAACTTAAGACCTTTAGATTATACACATAGTAAGACACTTCACACTAACCAACATATCGTTTGCCAAACTTACACACAAACTCATGATTTAATTCTACATAATATAGTTCATGCGAGCGTTGCTCGTCACGACCTTAAAGCGATACTCCTCGCGTCGCTCAAATATAAGCGACGCCAGAGGCGTCACTTTTCCTGCATCCTCTACTCTAAAAACCAAAAAATGATCAAGTCATTTGTAGTGATGCCTACAAATGACTTATCAACAAGAAAAACTCAAATGCGACGCCCCGGACGTCGCTAAAAATGACTTAGCAAAAACAAAACTCAAATGCGACGCCTTGGACGTCGCATTCAAAATGCGATTTTTTTTTTTTTTTTTTTTTTTTTATAATAATTTTTAACTTTTTGGTGCTTGATGTGACGCTTTTGCGACGCCAATGCGTCGCATACAAAATGCGACGTTTTTTTTAAAAAAATAATAATAAATTAAAAAAAAAGATTCCCTTCTCGGGTGCTTGATACAACGTTTTTGCGACGGCTAGGGCGTCGTATTAAAAATACAATTTTTATTTTTATTTTTAATTTATTTGTTGCGACGCCTTCGCAGATGGGCTGTGACGTTTTTTTTTTTTTTTTTTTTTTTCGTCTGTTGCGACGCCTCAGAGACTTGACCAAAATCCACATAAAAGTGGATTTTGGTAGCTAGTGCGTCGCAAGCCCGTCGCAAGATGGGGACGCTGCGGGGGCGTCGTAGGGGAGAGGCGCCACGGGGGTAGGCGTCGCAAACCCCCCCTGTGGTGTTTGTTCCCAGTCTCTCTCAAAACTGCACCTGCTTCAAGCTGCTTGAAGGAATCGAAGACATTTGATTTCTTGCGGATGCAATACACATAATGGTACCCACTGAAATCGTCCTTCAAAAGAACAAAATACCGGGCCCCTCCAAATGAGTTGACACTCATGGGCCCACAAATATCAGTGTGAAATAATTCACTAGCTTTTTGCGCACGGAATGCCAGTGAGTGGACTGGGAACGGCTGCTTGTGGTTCTTCCCAAAGACACAACCTTTGCATAGGCTAGGCTCATAGTTGGCTGCAAGTTGCAGACCTGTAACCATATTGTTTTTTACCATCTGGAGCATCATGTTGGTGTTGACACGGCCGAAACACTCATGCACACACTCAAGCTTTTGGCAACAGGCATTTTTCCATTGGGAGGTGGATTTGGATTGGTCAGGGCGACATTGGCCTTGCTTGTGGGCTTCACCACCCTCAGCTGTAGGACCCATACAATTTGTCAGACCGAATGCCAGTCAACACAACTTTGCCTCGTCCTTCTTGCAGGCTAGTGAGAAAACATTCCCCTCGCCTATAGCTGCTTGACCTACTAAAAAGTAAAGGTCATTCTTGAGCTTTGGTACGTAGAGGACGCGTGACATCGTTCTCTTTTCCCAGTTACTATCAACCAGACACTCGATCACAATGTTGTCGGCACCACAAACCCAAAGCTTTGTGTTATCGGCAATCATAACTGGCCATTTGCATGGAGGAATCTCCTGAAGAGTATCAACCTACTCCAACTTATCCGTCATATGCTCAATGGCACCACCATCTGCATACCAAGTGATGTCACTATTGTTGCTAGAATTGTAGGTGATCGTAACAAAGGCAACACTGTCAAATTCTTCGGAGGCGATGATGTTTACTTCGCTCTTAGATTTCTCATCTTGTTTCTTCTTTTCGCACTCCTTTTCCCATTGACCTTTTGCGCGACAATAGTTGCATCTGGTTCGCTTCTTAAGCTCAGCGATTCGCTGGGCTTGCTTAATTTTCTCCTTAGCTGTGGCATCCTTTTGCATGCTACTATTGCTTGGCTAAAGAAAAATGTTTTATCATGACCTCCTTCCTCAGATACGTCATGTATGCCGTTGTGACCTTCCTCCTTCAGCAATCGGAGGGTGAGGTTTTCAATGGTCTGCTGGTCGGCGAGGACGCTGTCCCATGCAGAGGCCAGATGTCTGTAACTTTGTGGCAAAGTTCCTATAATCTTGGTCATGACAGCTTGGTCTGAAATGGTCTCTCCAAGATCATTGAGCTGGTTCGCCATGACCTCAACAATGGTGATGTGGTTGGCAATGTTGTCATCAGATTTCATGCGAAAATCAAAGAACTTTTGATGGAGCAGCTGTAGGTTTTCGGTGGCGTTCTGCTAATGCACGGTGCAGAGGCGTCGCCACATTTGTGGGGAGGTCCTGCTAGTTATCAACTGCCGCAAAAACTTAGTATCTACAGAAGAACAAATGATGGATTGGCAAATACTATCTTTATCAATCCACTCATCCTCATTCTATGCATCCTCTCTAATGGCAGTCCCGACAACTATATTATATAGCTTCTTGGCACGAAGCATGACACTCATATGAAATTTCCACATGCTAAATTCTCTCCGTTGAGCTTGTTTACTTTGATCAGGTCCCGAGCTGGATCTTTCTAACTCCCATCTCTCCCTTAAAGATCAGATAGGATAAAAATGACCACTACCCAGAAACTATGACTCAACGGCTACCAATGGAAGTCAAAGAAAAAAAAGGTGTTGATACAAAATCTATCTATGGAAGCTGCAAAGGCCGTGGCCCCATAACCTATATTAGAAATTATTGACGAGGATAGACTTGCACGAGTCAGGAATGCCGCGCAAAGACTTTGTTTATTCTGATTCAGATCACAGGAACTAAATAAAGCTGGACTCACACTTTGCACATAATGAGATACAAGTCTAACACAAGATCAGAGACTATATACCTAGCTTCCATACCTTAGCATGAGTAAAGGCAGGAACAAGATATGAGTACTGTTCACAGCTACTGGAATGACACATGATCTGAGATCGTGCTTGGCTATGAGTAACAGGAACACTGGGCACATGCAGTAAGTATAAGTGGCTGAGTCCTGTAAGCGGCGGAGCTTGAAAGTGGATCGTGGCTTTTTCTAGAACATGAGTATACTCTACAAGTAGAATGCCAAGTGCAGGTACATGTGATTTCTAAGTTTATATATGGAGCCAGCGAATGTCCATACACATCTGACCTTCCACAAATGCCACATGATTGCTGTTCTGGATGCTTCGGAAACACAACATTTGATTTTTTTTTTGTTTGGTTTGTCTGTCATAGTTAAGCAATAAAACAAGCAGGGTAAAGGGCCTTGGTTCCATGTTTGGTAGAAGCTGGTAACTATTGGCCAAATTGTCTTAGGAGCTTTGAAAGCAGCGTTTGCAAAGAAGCGCTTACGGAAATTCCAACCATTGTCCCACCTTCAAAATTATGTAACTTGTGATTTACCACAAAAAGCTTGTGCACTACCTTTGGATGGCTTAAGTTTGTCACATATTGTGGTCCAGATCAATGTCCAGTTTTCATGCTGAAAACCATAGTTTGACCATCTTCCATCCCACTTACCCTCCATCGGTTAAGGATCCAGGGAGGCCCTATAAGCTTTTTTGCAGAGTATGTGAAGAAGGGGTCGAGGCAAAGTCCCAAGACCATTCTGCAGGATCTAGCTCCAGGTTTGTAGCGGACGGTCGAGAATCAAAACAAACGTGTTGTTGTTCAACCAGCTGATCACCAAAGGGCCGATGGTGGGCATGGGTTGGGGGTTCATGTCTTTTTGTTTGCTTGACCAATGACAGATCCTGAACAAAGTGGTAGCAAAGCATGAAATGAAGACGGGAGCTGCAGAGGTCAGCTGCTGAACAAAGGTGGTTGGGTCTACCTTAAATACATAGGCTTCAAAAGAAACACCATTATGGATGGATCCCATGAACAAATAAAATTTGTCATGATTGGTGAGTGTCCATAATTGGGGTCCGATTCCATATAGGCCCATGATGTGCAAAAGGTTCTTCCATGAGAGTGGAATGCTGTCTAAAACCAGATGGTAGCCAGTCCTTGCTCTAACTGCCCCCAACGTATTTTTGAGAGGTTATTTCCCCCTAAATGAGTTCCTTGCCCATATGTCTTGGATTTGACGAATTTCCTTGAAATCCCGTGCAGACCAACGCCTGGCCTGTCATTTGTGAAGAGGAGAAAGGGTCGAGTTTAGAAATAGGAGAGCTAGAGGTAATATTGTCTAGGATCAGAAGCTTCCCCCCTTCTGGGTCAATGAATCTTGGAAGCCATTTTCGTAGGAGCATAGTAACTTGGGTTGCGGGTTCCAAGACTCCTAGACCCCCCCCTTTCTTTGGAAGCAGAGTTGAGCCGAGGATAGGGCTGACCTCCTTTGCTGGTTTGACGTAGCCCCCCATAGAAAGTTACGGATTAGTTTCTTTATAATCTCTTGGATCTGGATCGCATCTGGGGCCCATGTGGATGCGAAATACCATACGTCATTCATCAAAATCTGGTTGGCCACCAGGGCCCTTCCGGTAAGCGTGAGATGTTAAGGACCCCAGTAGGTCATTTTAGATTTCAATCTTGCTAGTACGGCGGGAGCTGGCAATGTTGCTCATCGAAAAGGTTGATGCCAAAGGTAGTAACCAAGTAGGGTGGTGGCATGTCCTTCAAGTAGCCATTATGTATTCCCCCGAAGTAGGTGGGTTTTGGAGGTCTGATTTAAGATCGCGTCCCCCACAAGAACTGTGGTTGTTTTGTTCCAGTTAATGTTGAAACCTGAAGTTGCACAAAATATCTGCAGCGTAGAAGTCGCTTGGGCAAGGTTCTGACGTTCAGATGCTTGGAGGAGGAGAAAGGTATCATCAATTGAGTCCTTTACCTGGAGCCAATTGTAGGTAAAGTGGTTCCTAATTGAGGCTTGAATTCTCGGGTTTGCATCCAAAGAGGAAGAGAAATGGAGCTAGGGGGCAACTTTGACGAACAGATCATTGAAGTGGAAATGGTTTGGAAAGGTGACCATTGATCAGAACGCGACTGGTGGAGTTGGAGAGAAGGATACTGACCCATTGGCAAAAGTCCTTCGGCAGGCCTATCTTTTTCCAGTGTCTTCAAAAGGAGATCCCAGCCCACCCTATCAAAGGCCTTCTCAAAGTCTAGAAGGATCCTAGCTATTGCTTGCTCTGTCATTTGCGCATAGGCAGGTGTTTCCTGAGCCAAAAAGATGTTGTCTAGGATGCATTTTCCTTTAACAAAACCTCCTTGTGAATCAATTCTAATGCAGGTAAGAAGTAAGGGTTGGAGCCTAAAAACAATAGCCTTAGAAATGATCTTGTAGGCCACATTAAGCAATATAATAGGGCGGTAGTTGGAGATGTCCAGACGGTTCCTTTTTTTGTACATAAGCACTATAACTCCCTGAGCCAAGGTCCAAGACCATGCCGGCAAAAATGGCCTTTAGTTTTTATTTTTTATCGTTATTTCGTGTGGTTGAGTCCACTAGAATATTTCAACACAAAAGAGCTTTTGTTGTGAAATTTAGTAGTATGTAAAATTTTCCGCCCTTCTGATACAACTCTCAACTTAGAAAAATCCGAGGGTAAGAATTTTATCTATGGTGAAGCCAACTCGAAAATATCCCTGACCTGTCAAAGTCCATAATCCATAATTGCCCACGGCAAAGTGACGCACCTAATTCTAGATTGGGAAACTCCATGCAATGTCAAGATGAGACTCTTGCCAAAATGCCTCTTTGTGCTTGAAGCGTATGTGTTGTAGGACATGGCAAAAATTTCAAAACAGTGTCTGATATCTTGACTTTAGCAAGGTTTGTAGGTCTTGCAGACAAACATTTTCTTAACTGGGGTTGGTATCGTGTGAGCATGCTCACGTCAGCACAACCTACGGTCATGGGGGGTTTATCTTTTTTAATCCCGGTCATAGGAGTTACATGCTTTCAAAATGGGAAACAAGACCATATATGAACTCTAATTCAGACGTGGTTTCAAGGCAAACCCTAGACCTGTAGCGGCGGCAGCAGAGGGTTTCGCTTTGAGAAATCCTTTCAGGGGTCATATTTTCGCCCCACACCTATATAGTAACATGTTTATCATGTATAGGGGTTATTTGTTCTTTATGTGTTGTGATTATTGCTCATGTGAACAGCTAAAAAAAGTTTTGCAGGTTTTTGAGTTTCACAAATTATCGTTTTGCTGCGGAATATTATCCAGGTATTTGTATGCAGAATATACCCTCGTGCTTGTGCTACCTAACCTCCCTTTAACCCCGAAACTCCCGCAACGCTCAAAATGGGCCAAATTGGTTGTTGAAGGGTGTGTAACTTTTGCAGATGTACGCCAAATTCCCCAAAATTTGCTAGATGCGGCCTATTTCATTTTGTCAACCAATTTCATTACTCTCTCCCGCCTTGCGCGTGTTGTTGGGTGCTCACTATCCCTTTCATGTTGCCTTTTACTTGCTTTAATGCAGGTCGACTAGAAAAAAAAAATGGGAGAAAAATTCTAAAAACTCTACAAAAAAAATTCTACAAACTCCTTCACATGACAATTCCAAGACCTTCCCCCCCTTCCCCTCCTACCCTACATAAACCCACCCCACTATTTGACACGTGTCTAGTAATTGCACCCCCCAAATACTCTAATCTGAGCCCACCATTGCTTCTTCCAATGGTGCGCCTATTTTTCTATCTTCCATAAATTGTGACATTGTCTCCCCCCTCTTTCTAGGTGTCCCTACAGCCCGGGTCCACTCGCCCACTCATCAAGCCCCCCTATTTCCTCTCATCTGCGTGTCCTCCCCCTCCTTTTCCACCCGCCCCTCCACATCGTTTTGCCATCTTCTCATTTGCTGATTTTCTTTGAAATGAAACTTGGGATACATATTTGACCAAGTGGAAAGTGACATAATCTGTTTCAATTTCGGAGATCTTGGTCTTGTTAGAACAAGAACGCTGAAAAATATGTGGAGGATTGATTAATGGACTCACATAAATGGTAAGCAGATACCCAAATGGACATTCGTACACTGCATGCAGCAACGGCTGGGTTTTTACACGTCTTCCCCCATTGGCCAAAAATTTGGCCAAGGCGTGCAAGGACAGGTGGCTGGGTATTGTCTGGTTCAATTATCAAAATTACGACTTTTCCCCAAATTACAGGCTTTTCATTGGACTGGGTCATTTTCTTTTCGGAAATGTCAACAGACCCCTAGATGTTTAGAGGTTAAACTCAAATAGATGTGATATATTTAATAAATAAATAAAACCAATGACAAGAGACCTAAGAAATGAATTAGATGTTGGAAAGTCAAAGCAATATGGACCTACTAATAAGTCACAAGAGAAGCATATGCAAAACCAAGCATGCAAGAGTAAGACTTTATGGAAAAATGTTTGCCCATCTAGAGAATTATAATGCACATAGAATTCTCATTTTTTTTTTTTATCAAAGATCAAGTTGGAATCACGAACTCCTCTCACTACTTGCTTGGTGACTAACACGCGGCGGAGGGCTCGTAGTACCTGCTGCCTACCCTTCGCTCCGAGAACCGTGTGAACAGAGAGTGCCGCTATGAGGCAGGGAGTTTTTTTTTTGCTTCATTTTCCGGGAAAAAGCCGTTTTCGCTGCGCCCCTTCCTAGCTCCAAAACGAAGAAACCTTTCCGTAAGCCAGAAGCTTTGCGGACCATAGAACATAGAACTAGTCTGGTGCATTTCGTTGCACTTCCATATAATTAATGGGCCTGATTTGTGAGCTGTCGCTCTCAGGTATTTCCCTTTAAAAACAGAAAAACATGCTCATTTAATGGGAGCACTCGATATTGAAAGAGATATAATATATCCCAAAAATTGGAATAAAGTCTCCACTAGTTTGTGAAAAGTACAAAGACAATAAACAACAACTTATTGTTGCACCTCAATTCAAGTCGACCATATTATTTTGTAGAACAGATTGTGTCGGCAAAGGCCCATTCCTTATACAATTTAACTGGGGGTTTCTGGATGATGAACCTCCACAGGAAGACAAGCCCGTACTTACCTAGCTTATTAGGCACTTCCGCACCTAATAATTAATAAAAATGGAATATTATTAGGCAGATTCGTTTTTATTATTTAGGCACCTCACCTAGGTAATTTCCAGACATTAGGCATGTATTACAGTCGACCCTGGATAAATGTTACATGCTTTTTTGTTATGTCACCCTTAATGTTATGAAATCTTTGCTATGTAAAAATTACACTTGAAAATGGCATGACTAGAGCGTTATTTGATATGTGTTATGAAAATATGGCTCTCCTCTTTGTTAGGACACCTCCATAGTTGTTAGATCTTATGCTGAGCCTTAATATAGTGGTTTGAGAAAACATTCATCCTCTGCTTAACTGATTGTTGGAGCGTCCATCGGTCTGAAGATCTCAAGGCTTATATGCAAGAGAATCATCCATATATTTGTCTTTCACACATTTCTGCAAATTGCACAACAAAGTTGCAGCTTGCTGAGGTTACATTACAGAGTCAAGTGTCCATTTTCAGCTCGATTCAAGAATTGGTCTGCAAGAGAGATTCAAGAACATATAAGGGCTGGTGTGCCTGCAGGTCAAAATATTGTTGAAGACAAAGTTGCCAATTATGCGTGAACTTGTGGTTTGTTGGTTGTATGAGTCTTGGGTGGAGGTGAAGTGCCAATTTCCAAAGATGATTTTGTTAAGTTGGAGATTTTGTGGAATTTTACGAGCATTTCAAGATGTCTTTCAGGATGAGGCAATGAGAGCGAGTTTTACATCTTCTTTGTTTTCAAACCCAGACACCCAAGAGGAAGGAGATCTTGTCATGGAGGATGTTCCAGATGTCTATCTTGATGGAAGTGTCACTGAGAGCATGAGCCGATGTCTTGCAAACATGCATATTGAGGATGATGATGTTCCTCACCTTAACATTATCTCAGATTCAGAAGATTCCCAGGAGATAGGTTATGACACTTATGAGGATGTAGTTGCATCAATGCATGGCCTTTTGGAAGTTTTTTGGACATGAAATTTTAATAAATTTTTGCCATTTGTTTGCATTTTCCCCACATATTTGGGCATTTTGGTAAATTTTCACAATTTTCGAGCAATTAGGCACTTATCAGGAATTTTTTCCCATGTTTTTAGGTGCATTTTCAAAAAAAATCTAAATTTAATTAGGCAATTGATTTTGAATTAATTATTGCCTAATAAGCTAGGTAAGTACGGTGTGCCGGCGGATGGGTCCTGCAAATTGATTGCCTTTGACCTGCATGTGCCGGTTGCAGGGCTATCACAACCTACTACAGGCAGTTTGATAGGTGTTGACACTCACAGCTGGGTTATTACCAGGTGGACCACCTCTACCACGTCACACTAAAATCCAACATTATCACCAGCCGATAAGCTCCACGTGGAAATGCTAGAGGAGACCCAGCAAACTCCAGAATTTGGCTTGCCCCACATGGAAGGAGGCTCTAATAATAAGGTCATGACCAGTGTTGGACCGGTATATAGGTCTTGGGCAGGTATCAACTAGGGTAAGGGTAATGGTATGAAGGATCATACCAGGCAGTACATACAAGGGCAAAACCCTGGTGGGGTAGGAGACATGGTGTCAAGTTATTTTACCACTAGTGTGAAACTAGCTAGGAAATAGCTAGCTTTTACATATTGACATTTGGAATTGGCCCAAGTGTCAACCCAGGGGTCAAGGCAGATTCAGGCCCTGGAGTGGTTATCTTCACGGCAAGCGCGGGAGGCTCATCTTTCTCGAGTTGAGCCTCACCGCGCCTAGCTATGGCGCCGTAGTGTGGATTCCCCATGGCGTGGGGTGCACTTGGCTTGACTTGTATTTGAGTGATGAGGTTATATATGCATGAGTTTATGCTTCAGCTTTGTGAGCTCGCATGAGCTTGTGCTTGTATTCTTCTTCGTTATCACTCGAGAAAGATGAGCTCGAGTCTGTGAGTGCCAGGTTCGAGTTGTTTTGTAGCACTTGTGTTTTCATGAGAAGCAGTTCAGCCTAGAGTGCAGGGATCCGTGCATGAGCCTATCCAAAGTGGATAGAGTGCAAAGGCGAACAGGTTGCAGGTTTGCAATGGATAGAGAGGCGGGTAGCCTATGTTGAAGAGCAGCGTTGTATAGCTCAACGCTATGGCAACCAAGTTTGGGCTTCTAGTGTGAAGCGGGGGAGATGTTGGTCTCGAGTGGGTGAACTGGTGGTCGTCTTCTTCAGCTGCAGGCCAAGTTAAGGAGCTGCAGCAATGTGGAGCTGCGAGGGTGTTAGATGTAAGTCACAGTTATCGGGAGCTCCAACTTCAAGCTCATAAGGAGGTATGAGTGAAGAGAGATGGCTGATTTCTCTTGTATGCAAGCCAATGCATTTGTGGCTATGTTGAGTTGGGGGTTTCAATCTGAAACTCCAGCGGTATGAGGGCTCTTGCCATGGCAAGAGCGGGGCTGGAACAGGAGCTAAGAGGTGCGGCAAGGCCAGGGAATGTGCACCTAGGGTTTCAGAGCTTGGAAGAAAAATTCTTGCACCACAAGAGGAGTGTCTTGTGGCTGGAAATGTAAGCCTTAGGGTTTCAGGAGCTTGGCAAGGGATGTGGAGTGCTTAGTCTTGTCTTAGAGAGCATCAAGGAGCCAAGGAGCCAAGATAGGGGGCTGATATCTCTTGTGTGAAGAGGTTGCATGTGTGGAGCATGTATTCAGCTCATTGAAGCTTCCATCTTCAGCTTGGAGGGCAAGCAAGAAAGAGGGAAGGGCTGACTTCCCTTATGTGAGGGCAATGCATGTGTGGAGCATGCTATCAGCCTGGTGAAGGCTTGCACTTTCAGGTTTGTGGGTGCAAGAAATGAAGCAAAGGAGCTGATTCTCTTATGGTGAGAGTGGGGCATGTGTGGAGCATGCCTTCAGCCCATTGAGGCTCTTGTTTTCAAGCTTTAGAGAGCTAGAACGGAAGGTCTAGGGCTGGTTTCCACTTGGAGTGAAAGAAAAGCACTTGTAGGGCCTATGTGAGTTGGGGTTTCAACTTCAAGCTTGAAGGGAGCGCAACTCTTGAAGCAGCAGGTG